>OY288279.1:19708748-20411248 GCA_958450335.1 Hibiscus tridactylites | reverse complement strand
TTTTTCACGGCAGGCTTCACGGGCGGGCTTGAATGGTTGATGGGTTGGGCTTGATTCTTCTCTCTTCCTTTGGGCTTTGTTTCTCCTAAAATAACCTGAAATAAAATTATTAGTGCTTGAAAAAATTAAATGCATTCTAAAATTAAATCTAATGCCTAAAAACAGAAAATTAAAAATAACGTGGTTGAAAAATAAATGTAAGAAATTTTAATCAAATTCCTAAAAATTAAAAATAGAAAAGAAAAAATAGGCTGAATTAGGAGTGCATTTGGATGCATCTCCTAACATGACCACTTCCTTGTCTCTTGCAACATGAGTTCTTGTATAGTGATTTAACATCTGCCCATTCACTTTAAATTCCTGCCCATCCTTGGTAGATTTGATCGTGACTGCACCATGTGGGAATACTTTAACTACCTCAAACGAGCCAGACCATATTTATTTCAACTTCCCTGGAATAGTCTCAATCGATAATTGTAGAGGAGTACTTGCTGCCTGGGTATAAACGGCCTTGGCAGCAACTTCTTGTCATTACATTTTTTTGGTTTTCTCCCTTTATATTCTCGTATTGTCATATTCCAAGGCTCTGAATTCTTCGATCTCATTCAGGTCCACGAGTCTTTTTTGCCCGACTTGGTCCCAGTCTAGGTTTACTTTCTTGATGGACCAGTATGCTTTATGTTCAATCTCAACGGGCAGGTGGCAGGTTTTCCCATATACGAACCGATAGGGTGACATGCCCAATGGGGTTTTATAGGCTTTTCGATATGCCTATAATACATCATGGATTCGAAGAGACCAGTCTTTCCTAGACGAATTAATCACCTTTTCGAGAATGCTCTTCAGTTCCTTGTTTGATATTTCAGCTTGTCCATTAGTCTAAGGGTGGTATGTCGTGGCAACTTTGTGTGTGACACCAAATTTCTTCAATGTTGTGGCAATCAATTTGTTGTCAAAGTGTTTCCCCTTGTCACTTATGATGGCTCTAGGGATTCCAAACCATGTAAAGATATGCTTCTGGAGAAATTTCAGAACGGTTTTGGAATCATCATTTGGTGTAGCAATGACTTCCACCCACTTGGACACATAATCCACTGCTAACCGTATGTATAAGTTCCCACAAGATGATGGAAACGGACCCATGAAGTCGATTCCCCATACATCGAACAATTCAACTTCTAGAATATTTTGCAGTGGCATTCTGTTCCTCCTTGAGATGTTGCCCGTCTGTTGGCATCTGTCACACTGTTTGTAATATGCCTGGGCATCTCTATATAGTGTGGACCAGTAGAGTCCCGAATGGAGAACCTTGGAAGCAGTTCTGGTTCCTCAAAGTGTCCCCCATATGATGAGTTGTGGCAATGGTGGAGGACTTCTTGTTGTTCTTCCTCTAGTACACACCTCCGAATCACTTGATCTGCGCATTGCTATGAGGAAAAATACCACTAACCAAGAAGTTTACAAGATCAGCGTACCAGGGTGTTTTGGAGGTCGTTATGGCTGCCAGAGGTTCTGCCGCGGCGGCTATGGTATACGCTGCCTGGGCGGCTGCGAGGTCTACCGTCGAAGTGGCTAGGATCTGCCATCTGGGAAGTTTTCCTGAATTTCAGTCGTATCTGTAGGTTTTCCCTCTAACCGTGACAAATGATCAGCCACTTGGTTCTCTGTCCTCTTTCTATCCTTGATTTCTATTTTGAATTCTTGTAGGAGAAGAATCCAGCGTATCAATCTTGGTTTTGCATCTTTCTTGGAGAAAAGGTATTTTATGGCTGAGTGGTATGTGTGCATTGTCACCTTTGTTCCGATGAGATAGGCTCGAAACTTATCAAAAGCGAAAACTACTGCCAACAACTCATTTTTAGTAGTGGTATAATTAACTTGGGCCCCGTCGAGGGTCTTGCTGGCAAAGTAGATGACATGGAATATTTTATTTTTCCTCTGCCCCGACGGCGTAGTCACTAGCATCACACATTATCTCGAAGGGTAGCGTCCAGTCTGGTGGTACTACAATAGGGGCAGCTACAAGTTTCTCCTTTAGCGTTTCAAATGCCTCAGTGCATTTATCATCGAAGTTAAAGGGTTTGTCCTGTTCAAGCAAGGAACACAATGGTTTAGTTATTTTCAAAAAAAAATTCAATGAAATGTCTATAAAAACCAGAGTGACCCAGAAAACTCCTGATCCCTTTAACAGTGGTAGGTGGTGGCAGTTTTTTGATAACATCAATTTTTGCTCTGTCAACCTCGATGTCGCGGCGTCTGATTTTATGGCACAGCACAATGACTTCGTCTACCATAAAGTAGCATTTCTCCCAGTTTAGGACCAGGTTAGATTCTTCACATCTTTTGAGTATTTTTCCAGGTTGCCAAGGCATCTGTCAAATTTGTCTCCAAAACTGAAAAATCATCCATGAAGATTTCTAGGAAATCTTCTACCATGTCAGAGAAAATGGCCATCATGCATCTTTGGAAGGTTGCCGATGCATTGCAAAGTCCAAACGGCATCCCCCTGAATGAATATGTTCCATACGGGCAGGTGAAGGTAGTTTTCTCTTGGTCCTCCGGAGCGATTGCAATCTGGTTATAACCTGAGTATCCATCAAGAAAACAATAGTAAGGTTTTCCGGCCAATCTATCTAACATTTGATCTAGGAAAGGTAAGGGGAAGTGGTCCTTTCGAGTTGCTTTATTCAGCTTTCGATAGTCCATACAAACCCTCCAACCGGTCACAGTACGGGTTGTGATTAACTCGTTGTCTTCATTTATGATGACTGTCATCCCTCCTTTCTTAGGCACACATTGGACCGGGCTCACCCATGTGCTGTCAGATATGAGGTAAATGATGCCGACATCAAGCCATTTGATCACTTTTTTTCTTACCACCTCCCTCATGGCCTCATTTAGCCGTATTTGGGCGTCAATGGTTGGCTTATGGTCGCCCTCCAGGAGGACCTTATGTATGCAAACTGTCGGGGTGATTCCTTTCAAATATGCGATGGTCCATCCAATGGCTTATTTTTGCCATCCAAGCATCTCAACCAGCTGTTGTTCCTGTTCTTACGTCAACTTGGAAGAAATAATTACGAGCAAGGTGTCATTCATTCCAAGATAAACATATTTAAGCTGCTCGGGCAGTGGTTTAATTTCGAGTTTGGGCAGCTGCTCAATAGATGGTTTTTCAACGGTACTCTTTTTTGTTGTGTATTTAAGAGGTTCAAAATACTTACCTGGGCGAGTACCAATCAAGTTTACCTCTTTAGTATCATCAAGGCAGTCTTTAGGCTGGCTGCCGAGGCAGGTGTCTAGGCAGTCATCTAAGTAGTTGTCGAGGTAGTGCCCAGAATCTCTGCCCGGGCAGTGGCTGCTGAGGCAGGGGGCATCTTGTGTGAGATTTACCTTTGTGGTTGCATGGATCAGTTGGCACTCCTCTTTGCTATCATCTTGCTTGAGGGTCTGAAGTACATTGAGCTTTATCTGTTGATCGTTTACCCTCATGGTCAATTCTCCCTTTTCCACGTCGATCAGAGTTCTGCCCGTGGCTAGGAATGGTCTTCCCAGTATGATTGGCGCATGTTCATCTGCCTCACAATCCAAAACAAGGAAGTCCGCAAGAAAAATAAATTTATCCACTTTTACTAGGATATTTTTGATTTTTCCTTCAGGGTGTACGTAAGAGCGGTCAGCCAGCTAGAGCATGACAGTGGTGGGCCGAGCTTTCTTAATGCTTACCTTTTCGAACATTGATTTTGGCATTAAGTTGATGCTTGCTTCGAGATCACACAAAGCCTTCCCTACGTAATGATTTCCGATGGCACATGGAATGAGAAAGCTGCATGAATCCTTCAGCTTGGGCGGGGATCGATTGTGCAGCATTGCCATGCAACCTTGTGTCATGGAAACAATCTCGAATTCCCCTATCCTTGCTCGTTTTGACACTATCTCCTTGAGGAACTTAGCATAATTTGGCATCTGCTCTATGGCCTCAACAAGTGGTATGTTTATATGTACTTGTTTAAGAATATCAAGGAACTTCTTAAACTGGTACTCCCGCTTCTGCTGCTTCGGCTGCTTTGGAAATGGAGGGGGCGGCCGTATGTTTTCTATACCCTATTTGCATTGAAACCTGATTTGAGGGAGAGTAAGATGTTCAGGTGTGTCTGCTTTTCATTGATTTTGTCTGGGGTATCAGCATGTTTGGTTGCCAAAACAAAGGGCCCTGGGTCTGCCGAGGCAGTAGCATCAGCATCTGCCGAGGCGGCTGGCTCCCTTGGTTGTTTCTCTTTTGGTTTTTCGGCCCCGATTTCTTCGAGTTGTTTCCCACTTCTGGTTGTGATTGCTTTGCACTGCTCATGAGTGGATCTCTTTGTGACTTTAGTATCGCTGGGCAGTCTTTCTGTTGGTCTAGTGTTCATTAGCTGTGCGAACGACCCCACATGAGTTTCTAGTGACTTTAAAGTTGCTTCATGGTTTCGCATCCTCATCTCTGTCCTGTCCATGAAAGTGTCAAATTTCTTAACAAATGAATCCATATTAGACATATATGTACCAGTCTAAGACATAAAAGTATTTAAAGTTTGTTCTAGAGAACTGGGTGCTGCTACTTGTTGCTGTGGCGGCTACTACCGCGACATAATCTGCTGGAATCCTTGGGGTTGATTCGTCTGGTTGGGAGGATTTAGGGCATTATTGGGGTTGCTCCAAGAAAAGTTTGGATGCCTCTTCCAACTAAGATTGTATGTGTTTGATGTCGGGGTTTGATTTCTATTGTAGTTTCCTACAAAGCAGCTAGTTTCTTGGAATTGCTGGCATTTTGAGGAGTCATGGTCTCCCCCATATTGTTCACAAAAGGCATCAATAGCTTTAATGTGTTGGGTATTGTTCTACCTTTGCAATGCATCCATCATTTTTGTGAGATGAGCCAACTGTGTTGTGACTGCGTCGGATGTTCCTAGCTCATTGACATTGGCCTGTCGCCTTACTCCGCCTCAGCGGGTGGTAGGGAACTGGTAGTCATTTTTGGCCGTCATGTTCAATATCTAAATTGCTTATGTAGGCTCTTTATCAAGAAGTGTGTTGTTTGCCGAGGCATCCAACATCAGTCTTGTTGGAGTGTTGACACCATTATAGAACATCGTGACTTGTGTCCACTCCGGGAATCCATGTAGTGGGCATTTGTTTAGCACATCGCAGAACCGTTCCCATGCCTCATACATTGGTTCATCGTTAGCCTATCGAAAAGTAGTAATTTCAATTCGCAATTTATCAGTTAAATTAACAGTTTAAATCTAGCTAGAAAATCACGACATAATTCCGTCCAAGACTCAATAGACTCGGATGGTAGACTATTAAACCAAGATTTTACCCTATCCCTCGGTGAATATGGAAATAAGTCTAAGTCTTAGCATATTTGGTTGAACTCCATGTATCTTAAAGGATTTAGAGATGTCTAGGAAGGATTTCATATGGTGTCTGGCATCCTCAGTGGTGGATCCTCCAAACTGTCCTAGTGTGTTAAGCATGTTGAACATGACAAGTTTGAGTTCAAAATGGTCTGCTTCTATCTCAGAATCAACAACTCTAGTGTTCAACTTCCTAAGGTCCTCTTCCAGGTAATCACAGACTTTCGGTCGGGGGGCAGATGGATTTTCTCGAATGCCGCCAGGCGGCAAAATGCCATCGACGAGTAGGTTGCCGCAGGCATTGCCGTCTCCATCCTGATTCATGTTTCTGGTGTTTTCTTGTCGAAGTCTGCATGCAGTTCTTTAAATTTCAAGATCAAACGGTCGAAGTGGTGATGTTGGGTTCGCTCTGGTCATAAACCAACGAAAACCACGAGAATAAAAATAAAATAAAAATATAAGAAAATAAAAACAAAAGAAATTTAATGTCAATCCCTAGCAAAGGCGCCAAAAACTTGTTGCGTGTAAAAGTGCTACGCAATTGTACAAGTATACACATCGCAAGTAATAAAGTGATAAGTATTGAGTATCGTTTCCATAGGGATTGGGCTTTGGGCCACTTGCTTAATTTACTGCACTATAGAAAATAAAAACACAAATAAGTGATAGGAAGAGTTTTATCTAACTAATAAACTAAAGAATAATAAAAATACAAGATAGATGGATCGAATAAGAGAGAGAAGAGTAGGCTGGGTTAAGTTGCATCGTAGTGTGAAATCCAATTGATCATGTCTTCAGTCTTAATGCAACGACACCAATCTGTCTTGAAAACAGCTCTCGCTGCTGTCTCGGTAGAGAGGAAATCAGGTTCCCACCGCGCGGCAATCTCTTGATGCCTCGGTGGGTAGCAGCTCGAGGTTTGGCAGAACATCCTTTAGTGGTTTCTTCTTATCCCTAAGATCAAACATTGTTGATGTGCAACTCCTGCTAATACCTCCCGCCGTGAACCAAGATCGAAAACCAACCAATCCCACGTTCTTCTTAGCCGTTAAAACTCCAACTTATCCCTAAGTCGAGTTAGATTTCACCGTTGGGATGAAAACCATGCTCATTCGTTTCTTGAGTTTAACTCTCCCAATATTAAACAAATAGATAACTCACAATACCCTCTCACGATTCGATTGCAAGAATAAAATCAACTCCAAGAATAAACAAACCTCAAACTAAATTGCATTAAAAACTTCAAACAAAATACAATTGCTTTCCCACAACTACTAAACAAAGTAACCCTAGCCTAAGAATTAGATGAATGCTCGACAAAACCCTAGTCTCTCTAACTCTCAATACTCGACTCCTCCTATTTGGTGGCTTGACCTTCTTATTTAGAGCAGAAGGCTAGGTCAAGTCTTACTTGGGGAGGAAGTAAGGTTGGAATTAAATTACATTAAAATAAAATATATATTTTTGGGCCTCAAATCTTCCTTCCTTGAAATTCTCCTTTTTGCATGGGATCCGCCCTTGACTTTCCTTTAGCCTTTTCATGGTCTTCTGTTGAGTGGATCAATGACACAATATAAGCCAAGAGGGGGGGTGAATTGGATTTTTAGAACTTTGGTGGTGGAATGGTAAAATAAAATTGGTGGACAAGAGGATTTAGAGTGGTTCAAGTTCCAATCGAACTCTATATCCACTACCTTAGCTTCACTAAGGATTTTCCAACAATCTACTAATTGTTCTTCCCCTTTTCTAGGCTAAGGAGGTAACCGTTACAATACCGGTCAAATTTTCTACCCAAAATTTGACCCAATCCTCACACAAGAAATACAAAGAAGATGAAGGCTAAAACAAGTATCTCTCAATACAAAATGTAGCCCTATTACAAGCACTCAACCCAATTGAAAAGATAAGAATGGAAATTACAATTTCACAATTGGGGTTTACAAGAAATATTAGGAGTTTTGCACAAATGCTTGGCTTTGATGTTTGGATAAGACTTTAGAGATCAATAGTTGTTGCTGAAGCTTTTAGAGGTCCCTTTTATACCTTCTCATTGAATTCTAGCCGTTGGGGTTGTTGCATTCATCAATAGAGCCGTTGGGATGTTATCTTCCCTCCATAAATGCAGTCTGCAACCACCCGTTCTGAAACTCCCGATCCTGTTTCGAAACAGACCAAAATAGAAAGAGCCGTTGGGGTGTAATAAATAGACCGTACCGAAACGGGCACGATCATTTCGATTCGCTAAGAGCCCGTTTCGAAACTTGTTTCGAAACACTTTGCCACTGTCAAAGCCTGTATCGAAACGGCTTGAAAGCGTTTCGATACGCCTTAACAACAAGTATAAATTCAGTTGAAAACTTCAACGGTCATATTTTTTAAAACAAGTTTGAATTCCGTTTCAAAACATTTGAGGTCGTTTCGATACTACCGTGTCGAAACGTGTCAAACTGTTTCGATGTTCTTCATCCGTTTTGAAACTCGTTTCGAAATAGAGGTTAACAATTTCAAAACTGTTCCGGAACGCGCCAATGGCCGTTCCAAAACGGTGACTCGAAAATCACTGTTTTGGTGTAATGCCCCAAATTTGGGTCTAGATGTTCTAGGGTTTGAATCGGACCGATCGGGAATGGTTCGAATCTTAAAAGGGAGATTTAGGGAACACCTAGTTTGGGATGCTTTAAAAATATGGAAAAATATCTAAAAATCCTCATTTATTATATGAATGATTATGGTGAAATCAATTTTACAAAATGAGGTTTGGAAATACTACATTTCGGTGTAGTGACCAAATCGCAGTTTTTGCAAAAGTTAAATAGTGGCTGTTTTGTAAAGGATTGAAACTTTGAATCTTTAAGGAGCTAATTTTACAAAAATGTTTTTAATCATATTTTTTCTTAATTTGGGTGATTTTATTAATGTTTTAATTAAAGGAAATAAAGATTAATTAAAAGGAAAACTATCTTTGACTTTTCATAACTACCTTTCATCAATTTTCTCTCAATTTCTTTTCAGCCAAACACATTTCCTACAACAATTATCCTTTGATTTTCATTCCTTTTGATGAGATTTCAATCTCCTTTTGATTCCTAATCTTTTCCTCATCAAATCCTCTTGTTTTTACATTGGATTTTCAAGAAGACTTGCCCAATTCAAGGAGAAACCAACCATTAGAGGTAAGCTTCGTCCTTCTCCTCTAATGATCAGTTCTTTACTGAAATTCCCAAGTTATCAATCCTTTGTTAATGATTTTTGAGTTACTTTAATGTTAGAAACAAGAAATTGTATTAAAACTCAAGTTTTTTGGAGAGATCTTGATGATTTTCGTGGTTGATGGTTAGGCTCTGTTTTGAGGTTGTTTTTTATGTATTTTAGATGTTAATTGATGTTATAAATGAGGTTTTATCAAACAAATCCCGAATAGGCTTGAATATCGTTTTATCAAACAAATCCTCTGCTCTTATGTGTTATAAACAGGAGAGACATCTTCGGACGCCTTTGGTGTTGATCCGGGAGCTTAGATATCGTTTCGGCGAGAAAGCGAAACATAATCGGTGAGTGCGTATGGTTTTAGAAGTCCTTGAGGGACAAAGAATCAAGGTTTGGGGATTTAGGAAAGGTTTGAAACACCTTCCTAAGTCCGAAAGTAAGTATTGGCTAGATTGCTCTCTTATATGTGGTGGTTGCCCCTAAAATACTTTTACATGCTCATGGTTTTAGATAGATAAATTCCTACTGTGTTTATGCATGATTTATAGCATGAGATGATGCTTGAGATGATTTCATTAAATAACATGTTGCATTGAGGAGTTTTGAGCTCTTGTTTTAAAGCATGACAAATGTTATGGTTTTGGAATGAGATGAGAATGATTTGAGAAATGTTGCATGAAAAACAATAGGTGAGATGATGTTTTGACATAATATATTGGCATAAATGTTGAGATACTTACCGGATATAATTGATCGATCAATAGGATGAGAGTGCACTATAAACTAAAAATTTGCACGTGCTCTTTGGTTTAATCCAAAGGGAGAGAATCGATAATGGGCATTCCATCGGGTAGGACTTGGTGAAATACCCAAGCTTTATGGCGATGAGAGATTACGCCATGTGAGTACGGTGATGTGAGATTCCACCGGAAACTATGTTACTAGACAAGTGAGTACGGTGATGTGAGATTCCACCGGAAGCGTCTAGTGGTTTGAGAATGATGTCCGCTTATCCGAGTAATAATGAGATGTGAAATGACAATATAATATATGAAAATGCTTTTGAATCACATGTACCTATTGATGAGATGATTTATGCTATGAGAAATGCATATGAGATTTGTATATGAAATGCTTTGGTTTTACAAGCATGTGTATGGCCTTTCCATGAGATTTGCATTGGTTTAAATGCATGAGATAGAATTAAGGTACATGTGTTTTCAATGAGAAATTGCTTTGAAATGGTTTTCAAGCATGAGATAGAATGAGCATGTTGTAGAAAAAGCTTTTGAGTAAGTGTTTTCAAGAAATGCATTATTGTGTTCGTTCTCTTTAGAGCATGCCTCACTAAGCAATTGTGCTTACGCTCTCTTTTACCAATAATGCAGATAATTGAGGTGTTTTTGGGCAACAAGAAGGTTAAGAACATCCAAGGAAGTGCAAAGCTCATGTATGGTGATGTTTTTATACACTTTAGTTTTGGTATATGGCAATGGGAAACCAATGTTGTATTTGGGAGATGTGTTTTGAACTCCCTAAGTTTGTGGCATGTTTGTGATGGAATTTATGGGTTGTAAATGGTCCTAAATGTTTGGTTTGAGGTTTGGTTGCTTATATTGGTTTTGAGACTAGGGAGCATGCCTTTAGATTGTGTGTTTTTGTGTTTGATGCCATGCTCTAGCTTAGGGGTCTTAAATATGTTCCTTAGTGTCAAAATGAATTGCTGGTATGATTTGATGTTCTTTGAGGCATGTTTGATTGGTTTAAAAGGTGAAAAACCAGCAATTTCTGTTGTCACTGGGCAAAGTGTATCGAAACACCCTCATCTGTTCCGAAACGGGGGCCTATAATGGCCATAGTGGTTCGGAACGGATGAAGCTGTTTTGAAACAATTTGGCTACTGGTGAAGCCTGTTTCGATACCGGTCTCGGAACATACCTGAGTACCGAAATGGTCAACACCATTTCTATACGGGCGTTTCGATACGGAGGGTTGGTGTTCCGATACAGTTGATCGTTGTATGCTGTTTTGAATTGATTTATGTTTTCATGCTTTATAATTTAGTCCTGAATGTTGTGGATGCAATTGCCTGAGCTTGGAATGCCTTTTTAAGCTGAAATTTGACAGAGGAGCATGTAACTTGATTAATTACATATTGTTAAACCTAAAATCCGCAAAGTCTTAATAATTTCTAAAAATTACATTTTGGTCCCTAAACACGTAATTTGTGCAATTGAGTCCCGAAATGATTTTTGATCGTTGTGCCTTTTTCTCCCATGATTCTTGAGTGTTCACATAGGATTAACGTGCATCTAGAAAAGATTAAAAAGAAAAAAGGGTCGTTAATCAAGGTTGACTTTCAGGTTGACTTTGGTTTTCCCCGTGTAATCTTCGTAGTTCGGGTCAAGCGTCTAGGCCGGGCTAAGGGGGTTACATTGGTTGGTATCAGAGCCAGGTTATTGAATAATGGGGCTTGGCATGTGGTTGTTGTATGTGATTATGCATGATTGTGACTTTTCGGTGAAAGTGTGATGCATGAATAGTGATGTATGACTCAATTGAGATGAATTTGTGATGCTATGCTATGTTTGGAGTGTGGTTGGGGATCTCATTGCCATATCATTACTAATGGGAAGAAATGGTTTCAAAAATGAGCTTGAGCACTTGGATTACTTACCTTATTATGCCTAATTGTGTTTGTTGCATTTTTGTCAGTGCATTGTTTTTGTTATGGGGCCACGTAGAGAGATGAGAACAATACTATATCTATGGCTAAGAATGAGAACGTATAGAATGCTGAGGATTTACCTCCTCCTCCCCCTGGTGGACCACCTGGTGGTGGTGGAGTTGGGGCTGATGCTGCTGGAGTTGGTGTTGGGGTTGCTGGACCCGAGGGTGTTCAGGGGCAAGCTGCTCCTGATATGACCGTGCTGATACATGCTATTGTTGGAGCTTTCCAGGCAGCAGTAGCTGGAGCTCATGGAGCTGCACCTCAGGATGGTGCTAATGTGAGATTGGCGTTGGAGCGTCTCTGCAGTCTATGAGGGACTGAGTTTAGAGGTTTGTCACCGGAAGGATCTGAGTCTTCGTTGGAGAGCACCAAAAGGATTCTTGGACAGCTGAACTGTAATAATATTCAGAAGTTGGGATGCATTGTGTCACTACTGCATGGTGATGCATACACCTGGTGAACAACCACTATCTCTGGAATGGAGGATGATGAGGTGACTTGGACATCCTTCTTGAATGCGTTCAAGCGGAAATATCTGGGAGTTCGCTACCTCGATGAGAAGAAGAGGGAGTTTACGTCTCTTGTGCAATGGAGCATGTCTGTGGCTGAATATGAGATTCAATTTGTTCGCCTTAGCCAATATGCACCTGAGCTAATTCCTAGCGAGAGGGAAAGGTGCGAACTATTCCGTTATGGGCTGGTAGCGGACGTGAAGACCTATATGCTTGCAGCTAGGGGTGGGAATTGTCGGGTACCCGGGATTCGGGTACCCGGTTCATCCGGGTACCTCATTAAACGGCCCGTGTCCCGGCCCATTATATTCGGGTACCCGGGATTCGGGTACCCGGTTCATATTTTTTTATTTTTTTTAAATTTTAAAGTTAAAAAAAAATCATATGTTAAACACAAAAATATTTGAAAAAAATTAAACTTAAAACTTAAAAGAATATAATACAAACATAGAAAAAATGTAGAGATTTTAACTTAATTTTAGAGTGAAAATATTAAGAAACATAAAATAAAAATATAATTTTAAATATAAAAAATATATATTAAATTTTATCGGGTCGGGTCGGGTACCCGGTAAGGAAAAACTCTCGACCCATGTCTCGGCCCGTGTCCCGGGAAATTTGCCGGGTCGGGTACCCGGCCCGGTCGGGTAATTTTTTTCGGGAATTACCCGGTATTTTTGTTTCGGGTCATCGAGTTTTCGGGTCGGGTCAATCGGGTCGGGTATTTTCTTCCACCCCTACTTGCAGCTGATTACATTGACTTCGATGTCTTGGTCACTAGAGCCAAGGACATTGAATTTAATCTTGCTTTGGCGAGCCGAGCAGGTGGATCTAGCTTAGGAAAGCGAGCTGCAAAACGCGATTATGGTAGAGATCACAACAAGAGGCATAAAGATAGAAAGCCACACTATGATGCTAGACGCGGGGGTGGTAACCCTGGTAGAGGTCAGCAAGGACCTAATGCCTTCTTGAGGACTCCTGAGTGTAACCGGTATGGTAGGAGACACGCTGGTGAGTGTTGGGGTGACCTTGGAACATGCTGGAACTGTGGTAATCGGGGGCATATGAAGAAAGATTGTCCTCAGCCGCTGAGAGAGGGACATGCTCCAATGATAGTAGCTGAGCCACAGAGAGGTCGTGGGCGCGGTCGTGGTAATTTTCAGCCTATAGATGATGGGGGAAGGAATGTGGCGCGTGTTGTGGCTGTCCAACCTGAGGGTGGTGGTCAGGCTCGAGTGTATTCCCATCGTGAGGGAAGGAATGACACGGACGTGATCGCATGTACCTTTACTTTGGAATCCTTGTCATTACTTTCTTTGATTGATTCTGGATCTACACACTCATACATATTGCGTGAACATGCTCAAATGCTTAGTTTGCCTGTTGAGTCTTTGGATGTTGGTATGCGTGTGACTAGTTCCATTGGTGAGACGATTGTAACAAGAAAGTTGTATAGGAGATGTCCCTTAAAGGTGCAAGATCATGTGTTTCTTGTTGATCTTATGGAATTGCCATTCTATGGGTTTGATGTAATCCTTGGCATGGATTGGCTTGTTGAGCATAGAGTCGTTGTGGATTTCGAAAGCAAGTGAGTTTCGTTGAAACTTGCGGATGATTATGAGGTGGATATAAGGATCATGTGTGAGTTCCCTGGAGTGTTTCCGGAGGAATTACCTGGTTTGTCGCCTAGTTGAGAGGTTGAGTTTGGAATTGAGTTGCATGAGAACATAACTCCGATGTCCATTGCTCCCTATCGCATGGCACCCAAGGAGTTGAAGGAGTTGAAGACGCAACTTCAGGAGTTGCTTGACTGTGGCTTCATTCGGCCTAGTGTGTCACCTTGGGGTGCACCGGTCTTGTTTGTTAAAAAGAAAGATGGCACGATGAGAATGTGCATTGATTATCGTCAGCTGAATAAGTTGACCGTCAAGAACAAGCATCCTTTGCCGAGGATTTATGATCTTTTTGATCGGTTTCGGGGAACGGTTGTGTTTTCAAAGATTGATCTGAGGTCAGGGTACTATCAGTTAAAGGTGAATGATGTGGATGTGCCGAAAATAGCCTTTCGAACGAGGTATGGGCATTATGAGTTCCTTGTGATGCCGTTTGGGTTGACGAATGCTCCTGCCACTTTCATGGACATGATGAATAGGGTGTTCCATGAATTCTTGGACAAGTTCGTTGTGGTGTTCATCGACGATATCCTTGTGTACTCTCGTACTAAAGGGGAGCATGAAGGTCATATAAGAATTGTTTTGCAAGCGCTGTTGGAAAATTAGCTTTATGCTAAGCTGAGCGAATGTGAGTTTTGGTTAAAGGAAGTTGTTTTCCTTGGGCATGTGGTTTCAGCCGAAGGGATTCAAGTTGATCCCAGAAGGTTGAGGCGGTGATGAATTGGAAGCCTCCTAAGTTTGTTCATGAAGTCCGTAGTTTCCTTGGGTTGGCGGGATACTACAGGAGGTTTGTGGATGGATTTTCTAAGATTGCTGCCCCTTTGACGAAGTTGTTGCAAAAGGATGTTAAGTATGAGTGGACGGAAGCGAGACAACAAGCTTTTGAGAAGCTTAAAACAGCTTTGACGCAAGCTCCTATCTTGGTTCAACCTGAATCAGGGAAAGAGTTTGTGGTGTATAGTGACGCATCCTATGTTGGTTTGGGGTGTGTGTTAATGCAAAAGGGTAAGGTGGTGGCTTATGCATCGCGATAGTTAAAAATGAATGAGCGCAATTATCCTACGCATGATATTGAGTTGGTTGTAGTGGTTTTTGCTCTAAAGATCTGGAGACATTATCTTTATGGTGAGAAGTGTACTGTGTACACGGATCACAAGAGTTTGAAGTATCTGATGTATCAGAAAGAGTTGAATCTTAGGCAACGGCGATGGGTGGAGTTGCTTAAGGATTACGATCTAACGATCGAGTATCATCCGGGGAAGGCCAATGTTGTTGCTGATGCTTTGAGTAGGAAGGTGGCGGTGGAGTTAAGAGAGATGTTTGCTAGCTTGAGCATATCGCGAGATGGTGGTCTTGTTGCTGAATTGCAAGTGAAACCATCTCTAATCCAGTTGATAAAGGATAAACAACTGTTGGATGATTCTTTGGTGCCACATTTTCAGGATATCGCTGAAGATAGGCCATCGGATTTCTGTTTTAGTGATGATGGTGTTCTATGTTTTGGGAGTCGGATAGTGGTGCCAAATGATGTTGAGTTGAGGCGCACTATTCTGACCGAAGCTCATAGTAGTCCGTTTGCTATGCACCCTGGTAGTACCAAGATGTATCGTGATCTAAAGGATGAGTACTATTGGGTGGGTTTGAAGAAAGATGTCGCTGAGTATGTGAGCAAGTGTATGGTTTGTCAGCGGGTTAAGGCTGAGCATCAGTTGCCTTCAGGGTTGTTGCAGCCGTTGAGGATCCTTGAATGGAAATGGGAGAGGATCACCATGGACTTTGTGTCTGGTTTGCCTCTAACGCCATCAAAGAAGAATTCTGTTTGGGTGATTGTGGACCGCCTTACGAAGTGTGCGCATTTCTTGCCTGTGCATACTACGTACACCTTGGATAAGCTTGCAGAGTTGTACATTGCTGAAATTGTACGCTTGGATGGCGTACCAAAATCTATAGTGTCGGATAGAGATCCGAGGTTCACCGCAAGGTTTTGGGAGTGTTTGCATCAAGCATTGGGTACGCGGCTGAATTTCAGTATTTCTTATCATCCGCAGACGGATGGACAGTCGGAGCGTGTTATCCAAGTGCTTGAGGATATGTTGAGGTGTTGTGTTATTGAGTTTCAAGGCTCTTGGAAGAAGCACTTGCCTTTGGTGGAGTTTGCTTATAATAACAGTTACCAGGCGAGTATTCAAATGGCACCTTATGAAGCTTTGTACGGGAGGAAGTGCAGAACTCCTCTTTGTTGGGCTGAAACGGGACAAAAGTTGGTCTCGATGTCGGCTCTGTTGAAAGGAACCACCGAGAAGGTGAAGCTCATTTGTGAGCGGTTGAAGGTGGCATCGGATCGGCAAAAGTCTTACGCGGATTTGAAGCGTAAGGAGATAGAATTTGCGGTGGGTGATCGTGTGTTCTTTAAAGTTTCACCTTGGAAGAAGGTGATGAGATTTGGCCGGAAGGGCAAGTTGAGCCCAAGATACATTGGACCATACGAGGTGATAGAACGTGTGGGTCTTGTTGCTTATAAGCTGAGGCTACCACGAGAGTTAGAAAAGATACATAATGTGTTTCATGTATCCATGCTTCGGAGGTATAGATCGGATCCTTCGCATGTTATGCCCGTAGAGGAAGTTGAGTTGAATCCAGATTTGACATATGATGAGGAACCTGTTGAGATTTTGGATTCGGACAGTAAAGTTCTTCGTGGTAAGACCATTGAGCTGGTTAAGGTGTTGTGGAGATATCGTGGTGTTGAGGAAGCCACGCGGGAAAGAAAGGAAGACATGAAGAAGCAATTTCCTTACCTTTTTCCTCCAGGTAAATTTATAGGACGAAATTTCTTAAGAGGGGGAGAGCTGTAACGCCCCAAATTTGGGTCTAGATGTTTTAGGGTTCGAATCGGACCGGTCGGGACCGATTCGAATCTTAAAAGGGAGATTTAGGAAACACCTAGTTCGGGATGCTTTAAAAATATGGAAAAATATGTAAAAATCCTCATTTATTATATGAATGATTATGGTGAAATCAATTTTACAAAATGAGGTTTGGAAATACTACATTTCGGTGTAGTGACCAAATCGCAGTTTTTGCAAAAGTTAAATAGTGACTGTTTTGTAAAGGATTAAAACTTTGAATCTTTAAGGAGCTAATTTTACCAAAATGTTTTTAATCAGATTTCTTCTTAATTTGGGTGATTTTATTAATGTTTTAATTAAAGGAAATAAAGATTAATTAAAAGGAAAACTATCTTTGACTTTTCATAACTACTTTTCATCAATTTTCTCTCATTTCATTTTCTCTCAATTTCTTTTTAGCCAAACACATTTCCTCCAACAATTATCCTTTGATTTTCATTCCTTTTGATGAGATTTCAATCTTCTTTTGATTCCTAATCTTTTCCTCATCAAATCCTCTTGTTTTTACATTGGATTTTCAAGAAAACTTGCCCAATTCAAGGAGAAATCAGCCATTAGAGGTAAGCTTCGTCCTTCTCCTCTAATTATCAGTTCTTTACTGAAATTCCCAAGTTATCAATCCTTTGTTAATGATTTTTGAGTTTCTTTAATGTTAGAAACAAGAAATTGTATTAAAACTCAAGGATTTTGGAGAGATGTTGATGATTTTCGTGGTTGATGGTTAGGCTTTGTTTTGAGGTTGTTTTTTTATGTATTTTAGATGTTAATTGATGTTATAAATGAGGTATTATCAAACAAATCTCGAATAAGCTTGGATTCCTAAGTTTTGTATGCTAGAATGGTGGTTTTTGGGGTGGTTTTGGTGTTCTGTCATAGCTGGAGGTATAAGGACGAGGTTATGGTGATTTTTGATGTTGATTGATGTTTAGAAATGATTAGAAGTGGTAGAACTTGGCTGGGCTTTGTTTTGGAAGAGTTTGGAGATGATTTCGATTGTGTTTGGTAGTCGAAATGTGGTTTTTGAGTAGAGCAGCGAGTTTAGGTGTGTGGCTGGTGATTTCAATGCATGATGATGCATTAATCCTCTGCTCTTATGTGTTATAAATAGGGGAGACATCTTCAGATGCCTTTGGTGTTGATCTGGGAGCTTAGATATCGTTTCGGCGAGAAAGCGAAACATAATCGGTGAGTGCGTATGGTTTTAGAAGTCCTTGAGGGACAAAGAATCAAGGTTTGGGGATTTAGGAAAGGTTTGAAACACCTTCCTAAGTCCGAAAGTAAGTATTGGCAAGATTGCTCTCTTATATGTGGTGGTTGCCCCTAAAATGCTTTTACATGCTCATGGTTTGAGATAGATAAATTTCTACTGTTTTTATGCATGATTTATAGCATGAGATGATGCTTGAGATGATTTCATTAAATAACATGTTGCATTGAGGAGTTTTGAGCTCTTGTTTTAAAGCATAGCAAATGTTATGGTTTTGGAATGAGACGAGAATTATTTGAGAAATGTTGCATGAAAAACAATAGGTGAGATGATGTTTTGACATAATATATTGGCATAGATGTTGAGATACTTACCGGATATAATTGATCGATCAATAGGATGAGAGTGCACTATAAACTAAAAATTCGTACGTGCTCTTTGGTTTAATCCAAAGGGAGAGAACCGATGATGGGCATTCCATTGGGTAGGACTTGGTGAAATACCCAAGCTTTGCGGCAATGAGAGATTCCGCCATGTGAGTACGGTGATGTGAGATTCCATCGGAAGCGTCTAGTGGTTTGAGAATGATGTCCGCATATCCGAGTAATAATGAGATGTGAAATGCCAATATAATATATAAAAATGCTTTTGAATCACATGTACCTATTGATGAGATGATTTATGCTATGAGAAATGCATATGAGATTTGTATATGAAATGCTTTGGTTTTACAAGTATGTGTATGGCCTTGCCATGAGATTTGCATTGGTTTAAATGCATGAGATATAATTAAGGTACATGTGTTTTCAATGAGAAATTGCTTTGAAATGGTTTTCAAGCATGAGATAGAATGAGCATGTTGTAGAAAAAGCTTTTGAGTAAGTGTTTTCAATAAATGCATTATTGTGTTAGTTCTCTTTAGAGCATGCCTCACTAAGCAATTGTGCTTACGCTCTCTTTTACCAATAATACAGATAATTGAGGTGTTTTCGGGCAGCAAGAAGGTTAAGAACATCCAAGGAAGTGCAAAGCTCATGTATGGTGACGTTTTTATACACTTTAGTTTTGGTATATGACAATGGGAAACCAAGGTTGTATTTGGGAGATGTGTTTTGAACTCCCTAAGTTTGTGGCATGTTTGTGATGGAATTTATGGGTTGTAAATGGTCCTAAATGTTTGGTTTGAGGTTTGGTTGCTTATATTGGTTTTGAGACTAGGGAGCATGCCTTTAGATTTTGTGTTTTTGTGTTTGATGTCATGCTCTAGCTTAGGGGTCTTAAATATGTTCCTTAGTGTCAAAATGAATTGCTGGTATGATTTGATGTTCTTTGAGGCATGTTTGATTGGTTTAAAAGGTGAAAAACCATCAATTTCTGCTGTCACTGGGCAAAGTGTATCGAAACACCCTCACCTGTTCCGAAATGGGGGCCTGTAATGGCCATAGTGGTTCGGAACCGATGAAGCTGTTTCGAAACAGTTTGGCTAATGGTGAAGCCTGTTTCGATACCGGTCTCGGAAAATACCTGAGTACCGATACGGTCACCACCGTTTCGATACGGGCGTTTCGGTACGGAGGGTTGGTGTTCCGATACAGTTGACCGTTGGATGTTGTTTTGAATTGATTTATGTTTTCATGCTTTACAATTTAGTCCTGAATGTTGTGGATGCAATTGCCTGAGCTTGGAATGCATTTTTAAGATTAAATTTGACAGAGGAGCGTGTAACTTGATTAATTAAATATTGGTAAACCTAAAATCCGCAAAGTTCTTATAATTTCTAAGAATTACATTTTGGTCCCTAAACGCGTAATTTGTGCAATTGAGTCCTAAAATGATTTCCGATCGTTGTGCCTTTTTCTCCCATGATTCTTGAGTGTTCACATAAGATTAACGTGCATCTAGAAAAGATTAAAAAGAAAAAAAGAGGTCGTTAATCAAGGTTGACTTTCGGGTTGAATTTGGTTTTCCCCGTGTAATCTTCGTAGTTCGGGTCAAGCGTCTAGGTCGGGCTAAGGGGGTTACATTTGGCTTGATAAACACTTAGAAAACATATGACAAGTTGAGGTTTTGACTTAAACATTTTTTTAAATATATAGAGAGGTTTTAAGGACTTAAAAATTCGTTTTCTCCTTTTCAATTTAGTCCTTAAATTCTTTAGTTATATCAAAATCAATTTATCAGTTTCACAATATCCCCCTCTTTGATATAACAAAACCAAGTTAGAATTTTTAAGAGTTTTGAAATCATGAAGACATTCTAACTCCCCCTCAATTTAAGATGGGTTTTTAAGTTTTTGTAAAAATTTAAAATTCAAGTTTTAAAACTCAAAACCGACTTAAAACAAATTTTGGATCTTATATTACTTCTCCCTATTTTTGTTAGATCAAAAAGAATAAGAAACAAGGCTCATCAAGAGAAGAAACAGGGTTAAAGCAATAAACAACATAATATATATTCATATAATTCAAATATCCGAACATAAAACTTAAAGCAATAAAGTTTAAAGCTTAATCCCAAACAAAACAATCAAAGCATAGGTTCATAAAACATAAATAAAATAGAGGTGCAAACTTAGTCCTAATATGATAATCTAATATGCGATGCAATAAAGACCCTAAGCCTCGTCATCGTCACCATCAACATCCGAGGAATTATCATCGTTCTTAGCTTGAGAGCGACGAAAGGCCATCCATTGACCATAGAAGGTAGATAATGACTAGTCCATTGATTGATATTGATTCTCAAAGGAGGTGAGACGATTTTCCACAGATTGCAAACGAGTATTTATGGCACCAAGACCCGACTCCATTGAGTTGAACTGCTCAGTGAGAAAAGCCGTAAGAGCTTCATTGTTAGGACTCAGAGCTTGAGGTTGAGGTTCAACTTGAGGTGGAGGGTCATGCCTATCAACTCGTTCCCATTAGCCAAGAGTGTAATGGAATCCGGACTTGTAGAGAGAAGATTCACCAATCTTTTGCTTACGGGGTTCCGGAGAGTCATATGAGCAATCAAAGTTGAGCATGCCAAAGATATAGCTCAAAATAGTCCCATAAGTGAAGGATTTAAGAGCATCGGTTTCACAAAGCTTCATATTATTGACCATTTCGGCGAACATAATCTTGACAAGATTTGGGCGTTCTCCTCGACGAAAGCACTCAAGCCAAAAATAATCAACTTGAAGAATATGAGAGAATTTACCTCCGGAGGGGCGGATAAACCATGAAATCATCAAGTGAAGGAAACGGTCATGAGCATCCAAAGAAAGCACGGAACCGGTGTGAGCACCAAAGTGGGTTTCATCCTTAATTCCTTCGTTCTTGAGCCCAAGACAATTCTCTAAAAAGGAGATGTTGATAACAAACTTCTTCCCCAAGAGATATGACTCAATGCCGATGACTTCGGAGTGATCTTCATTATCAAGTAGCTGGGCATTTGAGTAGAAGATGAGAACCATGTGCTTGTAGACAATATCCGGTATGTTCAAGAAAGCCATGAAGTTCCATTCTTGTAAACGCTCTAGATAGCGAAAAACGAAACACTCGGAATCAAGGAATGGGACATCAACAACACGCTCGTGACGAACGGTAATATCCTTGACATAAGTGAAACGATCCTTCATCTCTGAAGTCCGAAGACTTTTGAGAAAATTGGGTGAGATTAGGACGGATATTGGCTTGACCAGCAGCTTCACTCGCTTGACCCGTCTTACGTTTCTTGTTAGCGTTTTCCATTGAAAAAACCTAAAAACATAAAGCAAGAAATTTTAAAATTGAAGTGTATGCATGAAGATCCTCAATTCAATCCAATGACAAATCCCATTTAGGTTTAAAAGAATTAAAAAAATTAAGAGAAAAACAACTTTTGAAAAACTGAAAAATATATGAGTAAAAAATAATATATTTGAACAAAAAATTTGAAGATTTTGAAATATTTTTACAAGTTTTGAAAAACCCAAGAGGCAAAACATATAATCTATACAAAATTAAGATTTTCTAACCTAAAAATTGAATAAAATCAAAGGAAAAAGAAAAAAGAAGAAAATATACCTTAGATGGGATTTTGGATGAATGAATGGAAAATCTTGCACAAGATTGATAAGGCTTGCTTAGACTTGAGTTTGTGTGTAAAAGCCATCAAGATTTAATGAAAAACAATGAGGTTTAGAGGGGTTTTATAGGTAAAATGGGTTAGGGTTTTTAGGGGTTTTGTAGAGTTTTAATTAAAAGTGGTTTTGTCATTAAAGAACTCATTTAAAGCTGCCCGCATACCCGTTTCAGAACAGGCACGATCGTTCCGAAACGTGGGTACCGAATTGTTGACTGACGTTTCGAGTCTAGTTGACCGTTCCGATACGGCCTTGACCGTATCAAATCCCACGAGTTGACCCGTATCAAAACTCGTTTCGGTACACGTCTTGATAGAGGCAAAATCGTTTCGAAACCCTTTGAAGGCGTTTCGAAACACCCTGCTCACAGATTGCTCTTTTAAGGCACCTGTATCGAAACAGTTGGACCCGTTTTGATACACTTAGGCTTGGAAGTGTAGATGAGGCTCTAATATTGCAGAAAAATGAATTTCATGAAGTCCTAAATGCATAAATGACATGAACGAGCAGGATAGACATGTATAAACAAAAACATACTCCCCCTAACTATTAGCATGGATGAAATTAGGAGTAGAAACACATAAACATGGCATTTTTCAAGAAATCAAGCAATTTAAGCACAAAAAGGTCCTAAAAGGTCAAGATAGGCTAGTTAGACCTAACTCTCTCCTAAGGGACCAAAAATGCTCCTTATCCAAAGGCTTTGTAAAAATGTCCACGAGTTGGTTTAAGGTGTCAACGAACTCTATAGCAACATCTTCCTTAAGGACATGATCTCTAATGAAATGATGCCCTATTTCTATATGTTTGGTTCTAGAGTGTTGGATGATATTTTTAGTTAAGCATATGGCACTAGTGTTATCGGGTATGGTTTCAACTTTAATACCATAATCTAAGAGTTGTTGCTTCATCCAAAGGACTTGAGCACAACAACTCCCTAAGGATATATACTCGGATTCGGTGGTAGATAGAGCTACACTATTTTGTTTCTTAGAGAACCAAGATATGAACATACTACCTAAGAATTGACATGTTCCCGAAGTACTCTTCCTATCGATTTTACACCCCTCATAGTCCGCATCCGAATAAGCATGAAGGTTGAAGGTTGAGTCTCTAGGGTACCAAAGACCTAGACAAGGAGGGTCTCTAAGGTACCTAAAAATTCTCTTAACGACTATAAGGTGAGACCCTCTAGGACTAGCTTGAAACCTAGCACACAAGCAAACACTAAACAAAATATCTGGTCTACTTGCGGTAAGGTAAAGCAAACATCCAATCATAAAGCGATAAAGATTAGAGTCAACACACTTACCTCCTTCATCTTTGTCAAGCTTTGTAGATGAGCTCATTGGTGTGGCTTAAGGCTTTGCATTCTCCAAGCCAAAGTTCTTGAGCATATCCTTGATGTACTTTGCTTGATTGATGAAGGTGCCATCCTTCCTTTGCTTGATTTGGAGTCCCAAAAAGAATGAGAGCTCCCTCATCATACTCATCTCGAATTCACCTTGCATTAACTTAGCAAACTCTTTGCAATGACACTCATTAGTAGATCCAAAAATAATATCATCAACATATATTTGTACTACTAAGATGTCATTAGTAGATCCAAAAATAATATCATCTCGAATTCCCTCATCATACTCATCTCGAATTCACCTTACCTTTTTCAAAGCCTTTTTCAATCAAAAAGTTTGAAAGTCTTTCATACCAAGCTATAGGAGCTTGTTTTAAACCATAAAGTGCTTTAGTTAGTTTGAAAACATGATTTGGAAATTTTGAATCTTCAAAACCCGGTGGTTGTTCCACATACACTTCCTCATTTATAAAACCATTTAAAATGCGCTTTTAACATCCATATGCAAGCAACATCCTAATGGCTTCCATTCTAGCTACGAGTGCATATGTTTCATCAAAATCTATTCCCTCTTCTTGAGTGTAACCTTAAGCAACTAATCTAGCTTTATTTCTCACAATGTTACCACTCTCATCTAGTTTGTTCCTAAATACCCATTTAGTTCCTATAGTAGATTGATTACTAGGCCTTTCAACTAATGTCCAAACATTACTTCTCTCAAATTGATTTAACTCTTCCTGCATAGCCATAATCCAAAAGTAATCTTTTAATGCTTCTTTGATGTTCTTAGGCTCTATGCATGAGATAAAAGCAACATGATTCATGAGTTTAAGAGAAGATCTAGTAGTTACCCCCTTGGATGGATCACCCAAGATTTCACCACCTTTGACATAGTTGTACTCCCTTGGGCAGCTCACTTCCTTTTCCTCAAGAGCCAAGTCCTTCAAGGCTTCAAGAGGTGGATCTTGTGTATCTCCTTCTTTCGTTGGAATCTCATCCTCTTTTGAAGTTTGTCCTCCATCAAAGGCATCAAGGATTCCTACATCATCACCATCACAAGAATCCTTCCTCGGAAGGAGGTTATCATCGAATACAACATGAATAGACTCTTCTACTACTAAAGTTCTCTTATTAAATACAAGATGGGCTTTAGAGTTTAAGGAATAACCTAAGAAAATAGCTTCATCACTTTTAGCATCAAATTTACCTAAGTTATCTTTTCCATTGTTTAAAACAAAACACTTGCAACCAAATGGATGAAAATAGCTAATGTTAGGCTTTTTAGATTTTAAAATCTCATACGATGTTTTCTTTAAAAGTGGCCTAATCATTACTCGGTTTACAATGTAGCAAGCGGTGTTTGTGGCTTCCGCCCAAAAATATTTAGGTAAATTGTTTTCACAAAGCATGGTTTTAGCCATTTCTTGTAAAGTCCTATTTTTCCTCTCAACTACCCCATTTTGTTGAGGAGTTCGAGGAGCCGAAAAATTGTGGCTAATACCATTTTCATTTAAAAACTCTTCAAAACCTAGATTTTGAAATTCGGTTCCATGATCACTTCTAATATGAGAAATTTTAAGTTCAAGATCATTTTGAGTTAATTTTGAAAATGTGATGAATTTTTCTAAAGCCTCATCTTTAGTACTTAAAAATAGAACCTAAGTAAACCTTGAATAGTCATCAACAAGTACAAATGCATACGATTTACGACTCAAGCTCATAGTTCTAATAGGCCCAAATAAATCCATGTGAATAAGTTGTAAACATCTACTTGTGTTTCATCATTAATGGATTTAAAGGATGATTTATGTTGTTTACCCTTAGAGCATGCATCACAAATTTTGTCATTTGAGAACTTAATCTTGGGCAAACCTCTAACTAGATTTAGGGAAACTAATTTTTCTAAAACACTAATGCTAGCATGTCCTAGTTTCCTATGCCATAGTCATGCATCATTTTCATTTTGTGCAACAAAACATGCATGAGATGTATGAATGTCATCTAAATGCACCATGTATATATTACTTATGCGATGACCAATGAGCATTATATTATTTGATTTAATGTCAACAATTTTGCACCCATTTTTATCAAATAAGACATTAAACTCTTTGTCACATAATTGACTAATGCTCAATAAGTTATGTTTTAGACCATCGACATATAAAACATTTTCAATGAGAATAGTAGAGTGATTAACTATGGATCCAATACATTTAATGTGGCCTTTGGAGTTGTCACCAAATGTTACTACTCATCCACTTGTTGGCTTTAAGTCCATGAATCGAATCTTGTCTCCGGTCATGTGCCTCGAGCATCCACTATCAAGGTACCATGAATTTTGACTTTGTGCTT
Source organism: Hibiscus tridactylites (assembly GCA_958450335.1). Lineage (NCBI taxonomy): Eukaryota > Viridiplantae > Streptophyta > Magnoliopsida > Malvales > Malvaceae > Hibiscus > Hibiscus tridactylites. The sequence continues at coordinate 20,385,799 of OY288279.1, read as the reverse complement.
TGGCCTTGTAGCAATGCTCCCCCTACAAACAAAAATATTAAACTTTGGTTTTTGGTACCCAAATCATATTGGGTCCACGAGTGTTAGCTCCCAAAAGCTTGGTTCCCTTAGGAATCCAAGGCGACATAGCAATAACATTATTAGACTTGACGAGTTCCTTAGGGTCCCATACACTTCTAATTTTCTTGGTTCTATTATGCCTATGGAAGCTATTTTTTTTTAGTTATATGTCTTTCTTTTAGGTTGGTTGGTTTTAAAGGATTCACCTATATCATTTCTTACATTACCAACATTTTTGGAAGACTCCTTGAGCTTGTTAAGCTCATCTAACACCCTTTGGTGTTCACTATTGCATTGAGAAATAAGATTGTTTAGGTCTACATTTTCATCTTGAAAGAATTTAAGTTCATCTTGTAAACCTAAGATCTTTTTCTCAAATTTTAAGTTAGCTTGAGAAAGTGAGTCATTTTTATCATTTAATTCCGAAATAATCTTTTTATTTCTAATGACCGACTCTTTATACTTCCCAACTAACTCATCGTATACCTCTTGTAACTCATCATAAGCATCATACAATTCATCAAATGTAAAATCAAAAGTTGATGAGTTAGAGGTTACCATGGAGGAATCTTTCTCAAGAGCCTTGAGGCAAAGGTTGGCCACTTCGTGTTCCTCATCCTCGGATGACTCCTCGTTACTCCAAGTAGCAAGCTTGGCTTTGAGCTTCTTTTTCTTCTCAAAGCCCTTCTTCTTGAGTTGAGGACACTCCGAACGAATGTGACCTGGTTTTTTGCACTCAAAGCAAATGATTTGATCCCTCTTTTCTTCTTTGTTTTTGGTTTTGAAGTCCATTCTTCGTTGAATCTTCCTTCCTCGGTTGGACCTCATAAACCGTGAGAACCTTTTGGCTATCATAGCCAATTCTTCTAGGTCTTTCTCCTCACTAGAAGTGCTCTCCTCATGTAGTGAAGATTATTTAGGTCAACATTTTCATCTTGGAAGAATTTAAGTTCATCTTTTAAACCTAAAATCTTTTTCTCAAATTTTAAGTTAGCTTGAGAAAGTGAGTCATTTTTATTATTTAATTCCGAAATAATTTTCTTATTCCTAATGACCGACTCTTTGTATTTCTCAACTAACTCATCATAAATCTCTTACAACTCATCATATGCATCAAGTAATTCATCAAATGTAAAGTCAAAAGATGATGAGTTAGAGGTTACCATGGAGAAATCTTCCTCAAGTGTCATGAGGCAAAGGTTGGCCACTTCTTGTTCGTCATCCTCGGATGAGTCCTCATCACTCCAAGTAGAAAGCTTGACTTTGAGCTTCTTCTTCTTCTCAAAGCCCTTCTTCTTGAGTTGAGGGCACTCCGAACGAATGTGATCAGGCTTTTTGCACTCGTAGTAAATGATTTGATCCCTCTCTTCTTCTTTGCTTTTACCTTTGAAATCCATCTTTCTTTGAATCTTCCTTCCACGGTTGGACCTCATGAATCGATAGAACCTTTTGGCTATCATAGCCAGTTCTTCAAGGTCATCCTCCTCACTAGAAGAGCTCTTCTCAAGTAATGAAGCTTTTAGAGCCACTCCCATTTTCTTCTTCTTTTCTACCTCTAGCTTCTCCACTCTTCTCTCTTCCTTTTTCTTTTCATCTTCCCTTCCTTGCATCATTATCTCATGAGTTAGGAGAGAACCCACTAGCTCATCAAGCTTGAGTGTCTTCAAGTTTTTGGCCTCAATGATGGCGGTTCTCTTCCCATCCCAAGATTCGGGAAGTGAGTAGAGTAGCTTCCAGACTAGTTTGTCTTCTGGGATTATCTCTCCAAAACCCTTTAGCCCGTTGACGATTGTTGAGAAACGATCAAACATCTTTGACACGGTTTCGTCGGGCTCCATTTTGAAATTCTCATAACTAAGATTGAGAATTCCAATCTTTGTATTCTTCACATCACTTGTTCCTTCATAAGTGGTCTCTAGTGTATCCAACACTTCCTTGGCACTTTCAATGGAGGAAACTTTGGAGTAGATGTCGGGATAGAAAGAGCAAAAAAACATATGAAGAGCTTTATCATTGATTTGAATCTTCTTTCTCTCTTCTTCACTCATCTCATTTTTCTTCTTTAGCACCAATCTTCCTTCGCCGTCTCTCTTCATCAGAATATAGGGACCATCTTCAATGGCATCCCAAACTAGATAATCGTTGGATTTGATGAAGAGGCGCATCCGGTTCTTCCAAAAAGGGTAGTTATCACTGTTGAAGAAAGGTGGTTTGGTGGTTGATTGAGACTCGTACATGCTTGACCCGGAGGTAGATGCCATGGCTTGATTTTTGGATGATCACACTCTTCCTAGGAACTTCTCTTGTGGTTGTTAACCCTTCAAAGAGGTAGGCTCTGATACCAATTGTTGAGTGGATCAATGACACAATATAAGCAAATAGGGGGTGAATTAGATTTTTAGAACTTTGGTGGTGGAATGGTAAAATAAAATTGGTAGACAAGAGGATTTAGAGTGGTTCAAGTTCCAATCGAACTCTACATCCACTACCTTAGCTTCACTAAGGATTTTCCAACAATCCACTAATTGTTCTTCCTCTTTTCTAGGCTAAGGAGGTAACTATTACAATACCGGTCAAATTTTCTACCCAAAATTTGACCCAATCCTCATACAGGAAATACAAAGAAGATGAAGGCTAAAACAAATATCTCTCAATACAAAATGTGGCCCTATTACAAGCACTCAACCCAATTGGAAAGATAAGAATGGAAATTACAATTTCATAATTGGGGTTTACAAGAAATATTGGGATTTTTGCACAAATGCTTGGCTTTGATGTTTGGATAAGACTTTGGAGATCAATAGTTGTTGCTGAAGCTTTTAGAGGTCCCTTTTATACCTTCTCATTGAATTCTAGCCGTTGGGGTTGTTGCATTCATTAATAGAACCGTTGGGATGTTATCTTCCCTCCATAAATGCAGTCTGCAACCACCTATTCCAGAACTCACGGTCCTGTTTCGAAACAGACCAAAATAGAAAGAGCTGTTGGGGTATAATAAATAGACCGTACCGAAACGGGCACGATCGTTTCGATACGCTAAGAGCCCGTTTTGAAACTCGTTTCGAAACACTTTGCCACTGTCAAAGCCTGTATCAAAACGGCTTGAAAGCGTTTCGATACGCCTTAACGACAAATATAAATTCAGTTGAAAACTTCAGCGGTCATATTTTTTAAAAACAAGTTTGAATTCCGTTTCGAAACGTTTGAGGTCGTTTCAATGTTCTTCATCCGTTTCGAAACTCGTTTCGAAACAAAGGTTAACAGTTTCAAAACTGTTCCGGAACGCCCAATGGCCGTTCCAAAACGGTGACTCGAAAATCACTGTTTTGGCTTGATAAACACTTAGAAAACATATGACAAGTTGAGGTTTTGACTTAAACATTTTTCTTTAAATATATAGAGAGGTTTTGAGGACTTAAAAATTCGTTTTCTCCTTTTCAATTTAGTCCTTAAATTCTTTAGTTATATCAAAATCAATTTATCGGTTTCACATCTCCCCGTGGTCCAATTGTCGTGCAAAGTATGTAGAAAAATCTGGCTTTTATGCTCTTCAAAACGCATACAACTTTGCATATTTTCGCCACTGTCGAATCTGGATGGTTGTCGCTGCGGAGGCGAGAAATCCATCATGGCGGCGTCTTGGCCATGTTTTACTTTCTTGGCTCTGCTTCCCTTAGTAGAAGCTTGCTTAGATCTGGACCATCGAGGGATGATTTATGCACCTTCCTCCCTTTCCTTCATTGCCCTCATGACATCACTTGCCCGGGTGGCATCACTTGCCCTGGCAGTTAGTAAATCTACACAAGCACCAAAATGCATCAAAACAATTCCTTTTTCAATAAATAAATCAAATGTAGGGATCAAGGATAGAAACAATATAATTAATGCATAAAGGGTCATAATGCAGCTCAATTAGGTGTAGGTTGAGAAATAATTGCCATGTAAAAAGGGTGGAAATATAGAACTTTTATGCACTTATCAGTTACAATCAAGAAGCTTCCAACGAACATCATACTTAAGTCGAACAAACACATCATTTGCTAGTTTAGGCCTCTTCCCATGTAACCCCCCATTAAGTTCTTCAAGTCCTTACAAGGAATCCCACAAGCTTGGATCCATCTACAAAATAAAATAGGAAAACTCAAAGCTTTAAGGACTTGAAGAACAAACCCCCAATCAACTGAGTCAAAAACCTTCCTTAAATTAATCTTGAGTGTGCATCTCGGTGATATATTCTTCCTACCATAATCTTGAACCAACTCTTGAGCAAGCAAAACATTATCCACAGTATCCCTTCCTTTAAGAAAAGCCCCCTTGATTCTGCAAAATCAAGAAAGGAAGCCACTGCTTCATCCTATTAGCTAAGATCTTAGTAATACATTTATAGATAATACTACAACATGAGATTGGCCTGAAGTCAGTTTCCTTCATCAGAGCCACTACCTTTAGAATAAAAGTGATCACAGTCGAGTTAAAGGAAGATGGCAGGTGTTAAGTGTGCAAAAGTACTAGATTTTAGCCCTAGGATAGCTCAATTATTGTTAGACTTAAGCTCATTTTAGTTGTATAATTAAGTAAACATACTCAAAACTGCATAGAGTAGATAATCTGCCCTGCTTGATAAATTTCACTATTTTTATCTATAAAAGATATTGCTCAAGTATGTGTTTTACTTTGCGCAGATACCCATCCATACAGACGATGCTGAGGCAGCAAGGAGGGCAGAAGGAAGGAGCTGGACAATCGATGGACGATGCTGATGCACCTGCTAGAGAACTGATCAAACTAAACTACAGAGGAAAAGCCCAGAATAAGGAGCCCTGCTGAGCCATTCACACAGATGCAGGCCTCTACGGAGGCAGCAGATGGTGCCCCACCGCGGTAGCATTGTAACACCCGGTTTTAGAGGTTAGGTGAAAATAATATTTTAATATTATTTGGGCTCGGGTTATAATTAAAATGATCCTTTAAAATTTTGGGTTTCAAAATAAATATTTGAAATGGGACCAAATTGATTTAATTGCAAGTTGAAGAGCTTTTTAAAGAATAAGGGAATATCCATTCATTAATGGCCTTTTTTGACTCCGTTTCAACTCCGTTTTGAAAGGTAATGACGTTTTTGACTTCCCCTCAACTCCCTCTCTTTAAAAGTACCATTTATTTTGATTTTCATGGAGGTTTTGGAAAATGGAATTTTGGAAGATTTTGATTAAAAATGGAAACTTTATGTTGTTAAGTTGAATGTTTTGATTTAATATGGTTAGATATGATGTATAGAAGTCAAATGGTATAACATATGTGAATTTGGAATGATTTTGAGCAATTTTCGGATTTGGGTAAACATGGGGTTTTTGGAAGGTTTTGGGTGAGTTTTGGGGGTTGTTTTAGGTGGATTTTGATAGGCTATTGATAGTACTATGGATGGGGGTTGAATTGATTTCATTTGTGGGTGTAATGGAGGTTGGAAACATGGTTTTTGGACATGGTTTTGGGGCTGTCCGAGTTGGTTAAAAATGGGATTTGTTCATAGCTTGCAACATGGTAAATTGTGATTGAATTGTATTCCAGGTTGGTCTTTTGATGTTGGGCTGATTAGGAATTGTTTGAAATATGTTTGAGGTTGTTTAGAAGCGGAAATTGGTGTTGGAGAAGCTTCGGGAAGAAATCCGGGATTGTGAGAGTGGTTGCTTGCTTGGCTTGGAGCTTGCAAGCTTAGGTGAGTGGTTAAATATTTTGCGTGGTTTTTAAATGGTTGGTTCGAGTATGTGGACTAGGTTGGGCTTGGTAGACCCACCTAGAGTTAGGATTAGGGTGGTAGCCTAATCCTAAACTTGATCTAGAGCCTTTGGATGAACTTATGTGTATGGATGTGCATGCCTCGTATGTCTTGTGATATGAATGTTTATGTATATTGTATTATACATGTGAGATGGGGCATGATTTGTAATGCTTAAGGCATGCATGGTAATGGTTCATGATTGTGTTCATGGTGAGTACGTGCTAAGCACGGAATTGATTGGAATGAGTAATGTGGAATGAGTAAAATGTTGGCACTAGTATGCTTGAGTACAAATGATCGATCATTAGGATGTTAGTGTGTACACATGAGTCAAAAGTCGCGCGTGGCCTTGGTGGCGTTGAGTCACCAAAGAGGAGTACGGGTTCGCCCAGAAATTGTATTTATATATAGTCGATGATGAGTGGAATCCCATCGACGGGGCGTGAGGATGAGTGGAATCCCCTCCGCGAGACCGGTGATGAGTGTAATCCCACCGTGAGGTAAAGTGGTTGTTGGATATGAGTTCCAACGTGTTTATCCGCGTATTCGGGTCATAGCTAGGTGCCAATGTTGATTGATATGTGTATCAATGTGTTGTGATATATGATCCTTACTTGGATATTTATATGTGTTTACATATGTTGTAAAATAGAGTTTGTGGAGCATGACATTTAATTGATTATTGTTCATGCATCTTTATCTTGTTGCTCTTATGGATCCTTGGTAAATATGTGTTTTGCCTTGGCTAAGATCGTGCTCGGACCCTGCAATGTTGAGGTTTGTTTTTAAGAGCTTACCCTCACTAAGCATCATTGCTTACGCTCTCTTTGTTCAACATTGCAGATCCTTAGTTCGTGGGTTGCTAGAGCAAGTGGAAGGCCTCCAAGTGTGGTTGTTGGCTTGAGTACATCAAGTATGAACTTTTAAATGTTGAGTATGTAATAGTTAAGCAATGGGACATGAGTTATTTTGATGGATGATTGTTGGTTGTTTAGGAGCTTGTTTAGACTCCATGTTATGTTGCTTTTGTATGGCTTGTGATGCCATGTTTGAATTGTAATCCATGCCTAAATTGCTTACCATGAATGTTGGTTATGTGCCTTTTGAGGTTGCCTTTGTGTTTGAATATTGAAGTATGAGACTTTGAATGCTTAAATGTCATCTTTGATCAATTGCATTATTTCCATAATGTATGTACATGTTGGGTGCTTGTATGGTTAAATATTGATCTGATAATGTTGTATGAATGCTGGTTTGGGTCTAAGGAAGTTTTAAATTGCGTTTAGGTTCGAGTCTTGTTCGTTTTTGCTGAGTTTGGGAGTTTTGCAGTGCAGGGCGTATCGGTACGCCTGAGGGCCGTATCGATACGCTATTGCCTCCAGGGCTCAAGTTTGGTTGGGCGTATCGATACACGGGGGTGTATCGATACGGTTTTTGCTCACTGGAATTTTGAGATTTTGGTGAGATATTACCGTATCGGTACGGTGGGTTAGTGTATCGGTACGGGTTTATCTCGTTGACCACGAGATGTTGACTGGGAAGGGCGTATCGATACCCTTAACAGGTGTATCGATACGGTCTTCCTGTGTTGACCCTTGAGTGTTGACTTTGGTCAAGGTGTATCGATACCCTTAACAGATGTATCGATACGGCCTGCTTAATTACAGAAAATGGGCTGTTTTATGATTGATGTCTTGAATGGTTGATCCTTGTATCGCTCATGTTTCCGCTGACGTGTTTCACATAGGTAATGGTAATGCATTTAGACAAGATAAATAAAAAGAAATTTTTAGGGTTGTTAACCGAGTGGGAACCTTAACGGGTTTCGCTTCGGTTTTCCCCGTGTGGCCCATTCGGACCGGTCATCCGGCCAGACCGGGACGAGGGGGTTACACTTGTTTGTATAAGAGCCTAAGGTTACCGAGACCTTGGGCAGGTAAGTGAGGTAAGTTCAAGTTTCGTATTGATATGCACGGTGTTTGCTTGCTTTGTAAGTATGATTGATTGTATGGCAAGTGTGTTGATTGTTTTGTTTCAAAGCATGTTGTGTAAGAGTCCCATTGCTACTATTACATTGGAAAAAGGATTTTTAAGTGAGGGAACGTACTTGAACACTTGGAAGCCTTGCCTTGCTAACCCAGCTTTGTATGTTTTGTTGTTGTGGTTGTAGTTAATATCTGTGAGAGCGATGTCTAGGTCGAGAGGTAGGCCGAGAGTGGTTCGTCATGAACCACGGGTTGCGGCTCATGTTGAGCCGGCAGTTGATGTGGAGGCTCACATAGAAGAGCCGGTGGCCGCGTGAGTTGGCGCTCCTCCACCACCACCACCTCCTCCGCCTGGAGCTGGAGGCGAGGATGGAGCTGAAGGAGAGGGACCTCAAGGTGGCCAAGGTCCAGCTGGAATTGATATGACTCCGCTAGTGCAAGCTATAGCGGGAGCATTTCAGGCCGCAGTTGCGGGAGCTCAAGCTGCAGCTCAGCCTAGGTGTGACGATGCCAGTCTACCTTTGGAGAGGCTCCGTATCTTGGGGGCCGAGGAGTTTAGGGGATCTACTCTAGAGAGGTCGGAGTTATGGTTGGAGAAGATAGTTCGTATCTTGGCTCAGATGGGTTGTGCGGGCGCACGTAGATTGGGTTGTGTGATCTCGTTGCTTCAGGGTGATGCCTACACCTGGTGGGTCACCATTACTACTGGGATTCCAGAGGCAGAGATTGATTGGGATTTCTTTGAGACCACTTTCCGGAAGAGGTACTTGGGACCGAGGTACTTAGATGAGAAGAAGCGAGAGTTTATGGCCCTTACTCAGGGAGAGGCTTCTGTGACTGACTATGAGATCTGTTTTGTTCGCTTGAGTCAGTATGCTCCAGAGTTGGTTCCTACTGAAGTGGAACGCTGTAATCGTTTCCGATATGAGTTGAGTGAGGAGATTAAGAGGTACACGCTAGCATCTGACTACTCAGACTTTGATGTATTGGTCGCGAGGGCCAAGGACTTAGAGCACAGTTTGGGTTCGGCCAAACGATCTAGTGGTTCCAGTTCTGGTAAGAGGCATAACCACTTTGATGGTAGAGATGCCAAGAGGCACAGAGGTGGCGGACATCAGTTTGACCATAGATGTGGCGGTGGCCATCATGGTAGGGGCCATCAGGGCCATAGAGGAGGAGGGCGTTTGCCCGAGTGTACCCGTTGTGGGAGACAGCACGCTGGTGAGTGTTGGGGTAATTTCCATGCTTACTGGAACTGTGGTTCGAGGGACCACTTTAGGAGAGATTGTCCGCATCAGGCGGCACAGGCACCGAACATTGCTCAGGCTCCTGCGAGAGCGAATGATTTTCAGAGAGGCCGTGGGCGCGGCTGTGGCTACTTCCAGCCTAGGGCTGATGCACCTAGGGTAGATGTTCAGAGGAACCTTGCTCATGTTGTGGCAATGCAGCCAGAGGTGGGAGGACCAGCGAGGGTTTATGCTCAGAGAGAGGCCGGGAACAACACTGATGTGATAGCAGGTAATTTCGAGTTACAGTCTATGTCTTTGCTTTCTTTGGTTGATTCGAGTTCTACGCATTCCTACATTTTGAGTAAGCATGCACAGAAGTTAGATATCCCTGTTGAGATCTTAGATGTAGGTATGCATGTTACTAGTTCTTTTGGTGAGACAGTCGTGGTTAGACGTATGTTTAGGAGATGCCCACTGAAGATTCAGGGTCATGTGTTCTCAGTTGATATGATATAACTTCCCTTCTATGGATTTGATATTATTTTGGGTATGGACTGGTTGGTTGAGCACCGAGCTAGTGTGGATTTTGAGACGAAGAGGATTTCTTTGAGGCTTTCTGATGACTACGAGGTAGTAGTAGTAGGCGAGAACATTAAGTTCTTGTCTAATGCGGTGTCAGCTTTAGAGGCTCATAGATTGATGGACTCCGGATGTGGGGCCTACTTAGCTTATGTTATGAATCCGAATATGAGTGAAGCTAGACCGAAAGATATCAGAACAGTTTGTGACTTTCCGGATGTGTTTCCTAAAGAGTTGCCGGGTTTACCTCCTGACAGAGATGTTGAGTTTCTGATTGAGACTGTTTCAGGGTCTAATCCAGTTTCGATAGCTCCGTACCGTATGGCTCCGAAAGAGTTGAAAGAATTGAAGAGTCAGTTGCAAGAATTATTAGACTGTGGTTTCATTAGGCCTAGTAGTTCTCCTTGGGGTGCTCCTGTGTTGTTTGTGAAAAAAAATGGTAGTATGCGCATGTGTATTGACTATAGGCAGTTGAATCAGTTGACTGTGAAGAACAAGTATCTGTTGCCTCGTATAGATGATTTGTTTGATCAGTTAAGAGGTGCTTCAGTGTTCTCGAAGATAGATTTGAGATCCGGGTACTACCAGTTAAAGGTGAAAGAGTGTGATGTTCCGAAGACAGCTTTTAGGACTAGATATGGTCACTATGAGTTTCTTGTGATGCCATTTGGGCTCACGAATGCACCTGCAGCATTCATAGACATGATGAACAGAATTTTTAGAGACTATCTAGACCGTTTTGTAGTTGTTTTCATTGATGACATACTTGTGTACTCGAAGACAGAAGAAGAGCATGATGAGCACTTAAGATTCGTTTTACAGAGATTGTTGAGCAATCAGTTGTATGCGAAGCTTAGTAAATGTGAGTTCTGGATTTGACAGGTTGTATTTCTTGGCCATGTTGTTTCGGCCAAAGGTATCCGAGTTGATCCATCGAAGATTGAGGCGATTGTTGAGTGGAAACAACCTAAGTCCGTGACCGAGATTAGGAGTTTCCTAGGACTAGCCGGTTATTATAGGAGATTTGTTGATGGTTTCTCTAGAGTAGCTGCTTCTTTGACTAAATTGTTGCAAAAAGGAGTTAAGTTTGAATGGTCAGATGCAAGACAGAAGGCCTTTGAGAAATTGAAAGAAGCTTTGACAAATGCCCCAGTGTTAGTGCAACCTATTTCAGGTAAAGAGTTTGTGATTTACAGTGATGCTTCCTACGTAGGTTTAGGATGTGTTTTGATGCAAGAAAGAAGAGTTGTTGCTTATGCTTCTAGACAGTTGAAGATTCATGAGAAGAACTATCCTACCCATGATATAGAGTTGGCCGCAGTTGTTTTTGCATTGAAGATTTGGCGTCATTACTTGTATGGTGAGAAGTGTATTGTTTACACCGATCACAAGAGCTTGAAGTACTTGATGACACAGAAAGAGTTGAACTTGAGACAGAGAATATGGCTAGAGTTGCTAAAAGATTATGATTTGACCATCGAGTACCATCCAGGTAAAGCAAATGTAGTAGCCGATGCTTTGAGTAGGAAAGTGGTCGTTGAGTTGAGAGCTATGTTTGCTAGATTGAGTGTATCCGATGATGATGGTTTGATCACCGAGTTGCAAGTGAAGCCTTCTTTGATTCAGTTGATTAGAGAGAAGCAGTTGCAAGATGTGACTTTAGTTCCTCATGTTCAGGACATAGCCGAAGGAAGACCGACCGAGTATAGTTTCAGTGGTGAGAACTTGTTGTGCTTTAGAGATAGAATTGTTGTACCAGAAGATGTTGAGTTGAGACGTCAGATTCTGAGTGAAGCACATTCGAGTCCCTTTTCTATGCATCTGGGTAGTACCAAAATGTACCGAGATTTGAAGAATGATTACTTCTGGGTTGGTTTGAAGAAAGATGTAGCCGAGTATGTGAGCTGTTGTATGGTTTGTCAGAGAGTGAAGGTAGAACATCAGGTTCCTTCAAGTTTGTTACAACCTTTGAAGATTCCGGAGTGGAAATGGGAGAGGATCACCATGGATTTTGTGTCGGGGTTGCCCTTGTCTCCTTCGAAGAAGAATTCAGTGTGGGTGATTGTTGATAGGTTCACTAAGTGTGCTCACTTCTTAGCAGTGAACACTACGGATTCCTTAGACAAGTTGGCAAACTTGTACATCCGTGAGATAGTGAGACTTCATGGAGTTCCGAAGTCTATTGTTTCAGATAGGGATCCTAGATTTACTTCAAGATTCTGGGGTGGCTTGTATAGTGCTCTAGGTAGCCGTTTGCATTTCAGCACGTCTTATCATCCGTAGTCCGATGGGCAGTCAGAGCGAGTGATACAGATTCTAGAGGATATGCTTCGTTGTTGTGTGATTGACTTCCAGGGTTCTTGGGAGAAGCACTTACCGTTAGTTGAGTTTGCTTACAACAACAGTTATCAGTCTCGTATTCAGATGGCTCCTTATGAGGCTTTGTATGGTAGACGATGTAGGACTCCGATTTGTTGGGCTGAAATAGGTCAGAGATTGTTACCTATGCCGGATTTGCTTAAAGGGACTACCGACAAGGTGAAGTTGATTTGTGACCGTTTGAAAGCAGCTTCAGATCGTCAGAAGTCTTATGCAGATTTGAAGAGGAAAGAGATCGAGTACTTAGTGGGTGAGAAAGTGTTTCTGAAAGTATCTCCGTGGAAGAAAGTAATGAGATTTGGCCGAAAGGGCAAGTTGAGTCCGAGGTTCATTGGTCCGTATGAGATAGTTGGGCGGATTGGGCCAGTAGCTTATCGTTTGAGGTTACCTTCTGAGTTAGAGAAGATTCATGATGTCTTTCATGTGTCCATGCTTAGGAGATATAGATCGGATCCTTCCCATGTTATGCTCGTTGAGAAGATAGAGTTAAATCCGGATTTGTCCTATAATGAAGAGCCTGTTGAGATACTTGCTTCTAATAGCAAGGTGTTGCGTGGTAAGACCATAGAGTTGGTCAAGGTGCTGTGGAGACATAGAGGTATGGAAGAGGCCACGTGGGAGAGGAAAGCGGATATGGTTGAGTAGTTTCCGTATCTGTTTCCACCAGGTAATTTCGGGGACGAAATTTCTTAAGTGGGGGAGAGTTGTAACACCCGGGTTTAGGGGTTTGGTGAAAATAATATTTTAATATTATTTGGGCTCAGGTTATAATTAAAATGATCCTTTAAAATTTCGGGTTTCAAAATAAATATTTGAAATGGGACCAAATTGAATTAATTGCAAGTTGAAGAGCTTTTTAAAGAACAAGGGAATAGCCATTCATTAATGGCCTTTTGGTAATTTACCCATCCTTCAATTTAAATCCCCCATTTTTCATAAATAATCACTACTCACTCTCTTCCTCTTCCTTCTCCAACGTGAAAGAGCTCTCCCCTCTTCAAGTTACTATTTCATCTCATTTCTCATCCATTTCAACTCCGTTTTGAAAGGTAATGACGTTTTTGACTTCCCCTCAACTCCCTCTCTTTAAAAGTACCATTTATTTTGATTTTCATGGAGGTTTTGGAAAATGGAATTTTGGAAGATTTTGATTAAAAATGGAAACTTTATGTTGTTAAGTTGAATGTTTTGATTTAATATGGTTAGTTATGATGTATAGAGGTCAAATGGTATAACATATGTGAATTTGGAATGATTTTGAGCAATTTTCGGATTTGGGTAAACATGGGGTTTTTGGAGGGTTTTGGGGGTTGTTTTAGGTGGGTTTTGATAGGCTATTGATAGTACTATGGATGGGGGTTGAATTGGGATCATTTGTGGGTGTAATGGAGGTTGGAAACATGGTTTTTGGACATGGTTTTGGGGCTGTCCGAGTTGGTTAAAGATGGGATTTGTTCATAGCTTGCAACATGGTAAATTGTGATTGAATTGTATTCCGGGTTGGTCTTTTGATGTTGGGCTGATTTGGAATTGTTTGAAATGTGTTTGAGGTTGTTTAGAAGCGGAAATTGGTGTTGGAGAAGCTTCGGGAAGAAATCCGGGATTGTGAGAGTGGTTGATTGCTTGGCTTGGAGCTTGGAAGCTTAGGTGAGTGGTTAAATATTTTACGTGGTTTTTAAATGGTTGGTTCGAGTATGTGGACTAGGTTGGGCTTGGTAGACCCACCTAGAGTTAGGATTAGGGTGGTAGCCTAATCCTAAACTTGATCTAGAGCCTTTGGATGAACTTATGTGTATGGATGTGCATGCCTCGTATGTCTTGTGATATGAATGTTTATGTATATTGTATTATACATGTGAGATGGGGCATGATTTGTAATGCTTAAGGCATGCATGGTAATGGTTCATGATTGTGTTCATGGTGAGTACGTGCTAAGCACGGAATTGATTGAAACGAGTAATGTGGAATGAGTAAAATGTTGGCACTAGTATGCTTGAGTACAAATGATCGGTCATTAGGATGTTAGTATGTACACATGAGTCAAAAGTCGCGCGAGGCCTTGGTGGCGTTGAGTCACCAAGGAGGAGTACGGGTTCGCCCGGAAATTGTATTTATATATAGTCGATGATGAGTGGAATCCCATCGACGGGGCGTGAGGATGAGTGGAATCCCCTCCGCGAGACCGGTGATGAGTGTAATCCCACCGTGAGGTAAAGTGGTTGTTGGATATGAGTTCCAACGTGTTTATCCGCGTATTCGGGTCATAGCTAGGTGCCAATGTTGATTGATATGTGTATCAATGTGTTGTGATATATGATCCTTACTTGGATGTTTATATGTGTTTACATATGTTGTAAAATAGAGTTTGTGGAGCATGACATTTATTTGATTATTGTTCATGCATCTTTATCTTGTGGCTCTTATGGATCCTTGGTAAGTATGTGTTTTGCCTTGGCTAAGATCGTGCTCGGACCCTGCAATGTTGAGGTTTGTTTTTAAGAGCTTACCCTCACTAAGCATCATTGCTTACGCTCCATTTGTTCAACATTGCAGATCCTTAGTTCGTGGGTTTCTAGAGCGAGTGGAGGGCCTCCAAGTGTGGTTGTTGGCTTGAGTACATCAAGTATGAACTTTTAAATGTTGAGTATGTAATAGTTAAGCAATGGGACATGAGTTATTTTGATGGATGATTGTTGGTTGTTTAGGAACTTGTTTAGACCCCATGTTATGTTGCTTTTGTATGGCTTGTGATGCCATGTTTGAATTGTAATCCATGCCTAAATTGCTTACCATGAATGTTGGCTATGTGCCTTTTGAGGTTGCCTTTGTGTTTGAATATTGAAGTATGAGACTTTGAATGCTTAAATGTCATCTTTGATCAATTGCATGATTTCCTTAATGTATGTACATGTTGGGTGCTTGTATGGTTAAATATTGATCTGATAATGTTGTATGAATGCTGGTTTGGGTCTAGGGAAGTCTTAAATTGCATTTAGGTTCGAGTCTAGTTCGTTTTTGCTGAGTTTGGGAGTTTTGCAGTGCAGGGCGTATCGGTACGCCTGAGGGCCGTATGGATACGCTATTGCCTCCAGGGCTCAGGTTTGGTTGGGCGTATCGATACACGGGGGTGTATCGATATGGTTTTTGCTCACTGGAATTCTGAGATTTTGGTGAGATATTACCGTATCGATACGGTGGGTTAGTGTATCGGTACAGGTTTATCTCGTTGACCACGAGATGTTGACTGGGAAGGGCGTATCGATACCCTTAACAGGTGTATCGATACGGTCTTCCTGTGTTGACCCTTGAGTGTTGACTTTGGTCAAGGTGTATCGATACCCTTAACAGGTGTATCGATACGGCCTGCTTAATTGCAGAAAATGGGATGTTTTAGGAATGATGTTTTGAATGGTTGATCCTTGTATCGCTCATGTTTCCGCTGACGTGTTTCACATAGGTAATGGTAATGCATTTAGACAAGATAAATAAAAAGAAATTTTTAGGGTTGTTAACCGAGGGGGAACCTTAACGGTTTTCGCTTCGGTTTTCCCCGTGTGGCCCATTCGGACCGGTCATCCGGCCAGACCGGGACGAGGGGGTTACAAGCATTCCAAGGCAGCTTAAAACATGCAAAGTGGTATGCGATTGGAAGAACACATCAAGGCTGATTTTTTAGAGACCACGTGCATGCAGATCGAAGCCCAAAAGCCCAAGAAAGGCCACAATCAAAGCTCAAGGAATTTGAAGTCAATCGGGAGTCAAGCTTGGATTAAATGAAGATTTAATTAGAGTTTAATTTTTTAGGAGATCTACTTTAATTCCAACTTGTACTCTAGTCCCTTAACCAATTTCGAGTAGGCCAAGGCTTATATATAATGTATCTTAGCCGACTAGGGGAGATATCGAGAGTTCTTGGACCAAAACCTAGTGCTTCCATTCATTCATCATGTTCTAAACTTTTCCTAAGGCTAATGGTTGGTTTTGTTGAGTAATTGTGAGAGATTGTTTGTATTTGTTTAGGTTTTTAGTGTTTGCAATAAAATTTCAACGTTTGTTTACTCTTGGCATCATTCTTGTTTGCAATCAAATCGAGAGAGGAGAGAGCAATTATCAATTTGTCTAATATCGGGAGAGTTAGACTCACGAAACGAGTAAACACAGTTTTGTCCAACTTGGGGTGAAACTACTTTGGCTTAGAAATAAGTTAGAAGTTCAGCGGCTAAAGGAGGCTTAAGAATTGGTTGGTGTTCATCCTTAGATTCACGTCGGGAGGTATTATCAAGACGTGTTCGCCAATAGCACTTCGACTTAGGGATAAGGAGGAGTCACTGAAGGAAGCCTTGCCAAACTTTGAAGCATCATTCAGCCGCCCGGGCAGCACATCATTTTCTGCCGCGGCGAGTCACCTGCCCAGGCATCACCTTGACAACTATCAAGATAGCTGAGTCGATTTTGTAGCACTTAACCGAGACAAAACATTCAATATCCACACAACGACGCATTCCAATACCAGATCATTCTCTCAAACTGAATTCTCGATCTTTTAATTTACTTGCTCTTAGTTTTAATCAAATCTCAATCACATGTGTTTTTACTTTTACTTGTGCAGGAAGATAAATTCTGAAGGATTTCCCAATCCATGTGGAGACGATATCTTTTATATTACAACTAGGCATCAGTGTACACTTGCACTTAAAGCATGACTCTTTGACAGCCTACAGGTTTTTGGCGTCGTTGTCGGAGATTGGCAATTGGTGTTAGTTGTTTTTGTTATTGCATTTTTTCTGATTAGTTTTATTAACTTTTCTTTTTGCTTGATTATTCAAAAAAATTCCAGGTGCGCTACAAGTTAAGGGACATCAACATGTGGGGTAATAAAAGTAAAATTGTTCGAGAGTTGATGTTGGAAGATATGAATCAACCGAGAAAAGCATATATCGTGGAAAACCCTTTCCCTTTTGTGGAGAAACATCATGTGTTTGAAAATTGCCATCACCTTTTCGATGCCACAGCAACAGATGCCACAGCAGCAGACATGCCTTGGCAGTGTAGTCTTCGGCAACAGTGTTCAAATTCCTTGGGTGACACACTTCAAGCTTTCATGGCTAGAGTTGCATCTCTTATAGAATCCACTCAAGAGCTTTCACAGAAAATGGATGCGAGGATAGCTCAGTGGGATGCAACCTTATGGGATATAGAAGGTCAATTGAGGAAATCCACATATGTCATGGATAACATGCACCAACAACCGATTCCTATGGATACTGAAGTCTCATGGCAAGAGGACGAGAAGTAAAGCGAGGAAAGTTCCCTGAGGTGCAGGGAACAATTAGAACCTCTAGGAAAAGAGGATGCCAATGAGAGAGATTGTCCAACACATGATGAGCCTGAGCAACAAATTGCCTCCGAAAAGATTTAGGATCTTGAATAGAGCAATGTTGCAACAACACTTAGAGAGGTTGAGAAAAGTATTGAGAATGCTGCAGCAACTGCTGCCGAGGCGGCAACCTCTGCCGAGGCAGCAACCACACTCTCGAAATTGCATGACCACACGAAAGATCAACGAGATGAAAATACTCTACCAATGGAATATGAGCAAGTAATGGTTGAACCTTTTGAATTCTTTAAAAACTCACCTCTTCCATTGCAAGTATTCTTTGAGGAACCAACATTGGTAGAATTGAAGCTATCAAAATCTCTATTGAAGGAGATGTTCGAGGGGCCTAAAGAAAACAATGGTTGGATTCATGAAGCATTTCAGACAATTGGTTATCCCCTTGACTTGCACCAAATTATGGCAGAAGATTGCCACGGCAATTGGTTGCCGACGCAACTACCACGACAACGAAGGCTACATCCAACCACAACGGATTTCGATGAGAATGGGGCGAGTAAATGGTTGGATATTGATTTAATTTTTTTCTAATAATCTATTCATGCCTTCAAAAAAAGTCCCAAGGTGGAACGTATACATGGACTACAATGGAACACGAAAGAAAGATGCATCCACCATAGTAACGCAAATGGGAGTAGCTGCGAGCACATTGGCCCAACTCTTTTTGGGCAATATTGTCACTCGATGGAGGGTGCAGTTGGACTATAAGAAGTATCGGAAACGACCCTGCTCAAGCTTTCCCGGATATGCAGTAACCTTAAAAGATGCATGAAAATGCTCTTTCTAAGATTTTTTAATTTTTCGTCTTTAATTTTTTTACCTTTATTTTATTTTCGGTTATTTTAGGAGATATTTTATTTTTCTTTAGTATAATTAGTTTTCAAGTTTTCATTGTTTTCCCCATCAAGAAACAAAACCCCCCGGCCAAGAACCTCAAACCATGGCAAGCCTGAGCTCACCCAAAGGAGCAAACATTTGTCCCAAAACTGCTGCCAAAACGGACGAAACGGCGCATGCCTCGACAATACCCGATGACTCGGCAACCTTTGAAGTGCATGCCTCGGCACGACCTGCTGACTGCTCATGCCGCGGCAACAAAGTAGAGCTCACTCTCCCAACACGCACCCAACCACCGAGAGCCACCAACGAGTCAAGCATATAGCAACGAGGAGACTGATCATACAATGCAATGACTCATCCAAGTCACATTAGATTTCTTCTCTTATACCTTTAATTTTTGCCCTTTAAATTTTTTGTGCTTATAATGCTTATTCTGTATTTTGTGCTTAATGCATTGAGGGCAATGCTTGTCTTGAGTTTGGGGGTGTAGGTTCCACTGCCAAGGCACTGCCATGTCGCGGCACGAAAATGCAGTTTTGTTTAATAATTGTCAATTTTTTACTGCATGCATTGCCTTAACCAATTGAAGCTTATGCCTCGGCAATACATTCTATCAATTGCCTTAGTTTAGTTTTAATTAAATCTTCTTTCTTGGCAATAAAACTCTCTCTTCTTACCATTGCTTAGGATTGTTTAGAGCCTTTATTTTTAGGATGCTTAAAGGAAGATAACTTAGGATCACAATATGAGATTAGAACTTTAAACACCTTTGTGACTTGCATGATTTAAGGAATTCTAGTACACTTAGGACATAGACTAGCTTAGAAAGAAAATTGGGTAAAAAGTTAGAGGTGCCCACCACTGGCTCTAGCTTAAGGAAGCCCTAGAGGTGCCCGAAACTGGCTTTAGGCTAATCACTACAGGTGCCTGAAATTGGCTCTAGTCGGTTAGGTTGCTTAAATGTAATAAAAAAAGGTAAAAACAATTACCCAAGTCAAGTAGGTTAATGCTTAAGTGTTTATTTAGAATCCTTATAATCATCTTGTCCACACTACATGCACACACTCACAAATCTTATAGTTTGATTCCAGAGAATTCTTAGGGCATCCAAAGACTTAAGGGCCAAACGTTCTTCGCCATGGTTTGGAGAGAGAAGGAAAAGTAAGACCAAGGAGACGGTTTATAAAAACTAAGGTTTGGCAATTGATGGTTTGCATTGCTTGAGGACAAGAAATAGTTCAAATTTGGGGGTGTGATAAGTGCCTAACAGTTCTATATTTTCACCCTTTTTACATGGCAATTATTGCTCAACCTACACCCAATTGAGCTGCATTATGGCCCTTTATGTATTGATTATATTGTTTCTATTTTTTTTTGAAAACGGTGCCACCGAGCTTTATTCGAGAAATAAATGAAGCTTAAATACAAAAGGACATAAAGCGTCCAAGAGAAGCTAAACTGAAAATAGACAAGAGAAAGCTCTAGAAAAAAGTGGCCCAAAAAACCCCTTCGGTTCATTCTGAAAAAAGACAAGTAGAGATCAGACCGAGGAGATGAAACGAAACCGCCCCAGAAATCACGGCGGTTCATCAAAGCGCCTGTCAGAAGCGGCCACCGCCAGCACCGATGGAGGACCGTCTTCAACCCAAAAACGATCAACCAGTCCCGTCTTACCTTCAACGGCCATTGCATGTGCCGCTACATTTCCGGTACGGCCAACAAATGTGAAGCGGCAACGCCTAAAGGATGAGACCAACTGGCGGGCATCAGAGATGACTGGGCGGACATAAGAAAGATCCACAGTTTGTGAAGCCAGTTTCTGAACAATCGATCGTGAATCCCCTTCAATCACCACCTCCGGGAGACCCAGATCTCTTGCAAAACGGAGACCCTGTAGAGCCGCCATCGCTTCTGCCGTGAAAGGTATTGTTTCTATTATTGATCCTTACATTTGATTTATTTAATGAAAAAGGTATTGTTTTGATGCATTTTGGTGCTTATGCAGATTTACTCATTGCCAGGGCAGGTGATGCCGCAGGTAATGCCCTGGCAGGTGATGCCGCAGGTGATGCCCTGGCAGGCGATGTCGTGCGGGCAACGAAGGAAAGGGAGGAAGGTGCAGAAATCATCCCCCGATAGTCCAGATCTAAGTCAGCTTCTAATGAAGGAAGCAGAGCCAAGAAAGCGAAACATGTCCAAGACGCCGCCGCGGCAGCAACCATCTAGATTCGATAGTGACGAAAATATGCAAAGTGGTATGCATTTTGAAGAGCATAAAAGCCAGATTTTTCTACATACTTTGCATGACAATTGAACCATAGGAAGACCATGAATCGGCTAAAGGAAAGGAAAGGGCGGATCCCATGCAAAAAGAAGAATTTCAAGGAATGAAGATTTGAAGCCCAAAAATATATCTTTTCTTTTAATATAATTTAATTCCAACCTTACTTCCTCCCCAAGTAGGACTTGACCTAGACTTCTCCTATAAATAAGAAGGCCAAGCCACCAAATAGGAGGAGTCGAGTATTGAGAGGTAGAGAGACTAGGGTTTTGTCAAGCATTCATGTAATTCTTAGGCTAGGGTTATTTTGTTTAGTAGTTGTGGGAAAACAATTTTATTTTGTTTGAAGTTTTTGTTGGGCTTGAAACACACTTGAATCAATCTTCCAAAACCGTCAAGAGGGTTGGATTGAACTCCCGAAAGAATTGAATAAAACCGATAAAAATGATAGACAATTTACACAAGGATTTTAGAGTGGTTCAGCTTTCTAACCAAAGCCTATAGCCACTACCTTAGCACACCACTAAGGATTTCCCAATTCACTATGAATTTTTCCCCTTTTCTAAGCTAAGGAGGCAACCCTTACAACCCTATCCTTTAATAGCTAAGATAGAACCACTCTAGTTTTTGTCCAAGGCTAAACTAGAACCTCTTCTTTTACAAGGGATTTGTTTGGTAAACTAAATACCTCACAATGTGAGTGTTTACACAAATTAAGCTCACAAGAGTACAAAGGATTTACAATTAAACACTCTCTTAAACACTATATACAAGAGAAATGAAGAAATAAGAATTGGACTCAAATTCTCTTGATCATATTGCTTGGATGTGTTCTCTAACCGTATTCAAATGTACCATGGTTGCTTTTATAGTGTGGAATGATATTCTAGCCATTTATGGCCGTTGGGGATATTTTGGAGCCATTGGGAAGTCATAAAATCGAGTTTTAAATTCTCACCTGCACAAAGGTTTCGAAACCTTTACCAGAGGTTTCGAAACCTTAAGGAGGATTTGAAAAATATAGTTGTTATAGAGCCATGGTTTTGAAACCTTTATAAAGGTTTCGAAACCTTTGCTAAGCTTTCAGTTCCAAGCCATTCTGCCCGAAAGATTTCAAAACCTTATAGGGATGGTTTCGAAACTTTCACTTAAAAACCCAATTTTGGCTATTTTTTACTTTTAAATGTATATTCGATATAGGTGCAAAATCAAAATATTTTAAACATATTTTTCAAGTTTTGAGGACTTTTGAATTATTTTTGAAATCTTTAAATAAGTCCAAAACATTTTTTTTCATAATTGTTATATCAAAATATTTTCTCAACAGTTTTTAATGCAATTTATTTTGAGGTTTGCTTATTCTTGGAGTTGATTTTATTCTTGCAATCGAATCGGGAGAGGGTATTGAGAGTTATCTATTTGTTTAACGTCGGGAGAGTTAAACTCAAGAAACGAATGAGCATGGTTTTCATCCCAACGATGAAAGCTAACTCGGCTTAGGGATAAGTTGGAGTTTCAACGGCTAAGAAGAACGTGGGATTGGTTGGTGTTCGATCTTGGTTCACGCCAGGAGATATTAGCAAGAGTTGTGTATCAACAATGTTTCAGCTTAAGGATAAGAAGAACCCACTAAAGGACGTTCTGTCGAACCTCGAGTTGCTACCCGTCGAGGCATCAATGGATTGCAGCCGCGACGGGTACCTAATTTCCTCTCTGCCGAGACAGCAGCGAGAGCTGTTTTCAAGACAGATTGGTATCGTTGCATTAAGACTGAAGACAGGATCAATTGGATTTCACACTACGACGCAACTTAACCCGGCATACTCTTCTCTCTCTTATTCGATCTATCTATCTTTTATTTTTATTGTTCTTTAGTTTATTAGTTAGATAAAACTCTTCCTATCACTTATTTGTATTTTTATTTTCTACAGTGCAGTAACTTAAGCAAGTGGCCCAAAGCCCAATCCATGTGGAGACGATACTCAATGTTGATCACTTTATTACTTGCGACATGTATATTTGCACAATTGCGTAGCACTTTTACATGCAACAGTAACAAATATGTATTTACTGGCAACTGTATAACTAATTCTTGGGGCCTTAGCTAGTTGTTTCTATTTCATACGTTTGTATAGGAGTAGGTGATTTTGATTGCCAGTTTGGCTTTGTACAGTTTTTGTTGAGGTTCTTGGATGAATAGAAGTATCATTTATCTAATAATAATAATAATAATAATAATATACATCATATTATCAATTTTAACGTACTAAAAATTATCTAAAAAATTATCCCCTGTATTTATAGAAAAATACAAATGAATATTAGAAAAACAAAAGCAGATTGGCAACAATCTTTAAAGTAAATGGTTAAAAACTCTCAGGTAACACATTTTTTTCCCCTACGTTGTGAGCTCTAGACACATTAAGAGCAATTTTTTTATTCTTCTCCTCTAAATAAGAATTGTTTAAAAAAAGAAGAAAACAAAAACAGACAAAAAATATTGGCTATGAAGATTGAAGAATGGATGTGCTTAAAAGTGGTAAAATTGTAAAAGAATAAAAAATTCACCCCTTTTTATATAATTTGTGATATTTGTATTTTAAAAAAATAGGCTTAGCATCATAGAGTAAATTAGGTTAGAAGGAATGTTTATTTTTGGTACCAAAATAAATGTCTAAAGTATTTCATTTTTTCTCTTTTAGGTGTCTAAACTATTTTTTGTCCATTTTAGGTACCCAAACTATCTCATTTTTCTTTTTAAGTGCTTAAACATTTTTTGCCCATTTTAGGTGCCCAAACTATTATTTTTTTGTGAGATAATGTGTCCAAACTATCATTTTTTTAAAGTATGTGCCTCATTTGACCTTAAAATGGACAAAAAATGATAGTTTTGGCACATAAAAGGGGCAAAAAAGTTTAAGCACTTAAAAGGGAAAACATGATAGGTTGGGCACCTAAAATGGATAAAAAAAGTTTAGGTACTTAAAAGAAAAAACATGATGGTTTGGGCACCTAATATGGACAAAAAAGTTTAGGCACCTAAAAGATAAAAATATGATACTTTGGGTACTTATTTTAACACTAAGCCTTTATTTTTCAATACTCGGTTTAGATTAGTAGGTAAATTTATTATATACGGATGATTAAATATAGGGTAATCTTCACCCGTGGTCCCTTTTGTTTAGTGTCTGTTCTGTTTTAGTCACCAATTTTGAATTTTTTTTATTTAAGTCACCTACATTATCGTTTCGTTCTATTTCAGTCACTGGCCGTCAAGAGGGTTGGATTGAACTCCCGAAAGAATTGAATAAAACCGATAGAAATGATAGACAATTTACACAAGGATTTTAGAGTGGTTCAGCTTTCTAACCAAAGCCTATAGCCACTACCTTAGCACACCACTAAGGATTTCCCAATTCACTATGAATTTTTCCCCTTTTCTAAGCTAAGGAGGCAACCCTTACAACCCTATCCTTT
Organism: Hibiscus tridactylites; assembly: GCA_958450335.1. Lineage (NCBI taxonomy): Eukaryota > Viridiplantae > Streptophyta > Magnoliopsida > Malvales > Malvaceae > Hibiscus > Hibiscus tridactylites. Next base: position 20,361,795 of record OY288279.1, on the reverse strand, counting down.
AATAGCTAAGATAGAACCACTCTAGTTTTTGTCCAAGGCTAAACTAGAACCTCTTCTTTTACAAGGGATTTGTTTGGTAAACTAAATACCTCACAATGTGAGTGTTTACACAAATTAAGCTCACAAGAGTACAAAGGATTTACAATTAAACACTCTCTTAAACACTATATACAAGAGAAATGAAGAAATAAGAATTGGACTCAAATTCTCTTGATCATATTGCTTGGATGTGTTCTCTAACCATATTCAAGTGTACCATGGTTGCTTTTATAGTGTGGAATGATATTCTAGCCGTTTATGGCCGTTGGGGATGTTTTGGAGCCATTGGGAAGTCATAAAATCGAGTTTTAAATTCTCACCTGCACAAAGGTTTCGAAACCTTTACCAGAGGTTTCGAAACCTTAAGGAGGATTTGAAAAACATAGTTGTTACAGAGCCATGGTTTTGAAACCTTTATAAAGGTTTCGAAACCTTTGCTAAGGTTTCAGTTCCAAGCCATTATGCCCGAAAGATTTCAAAACCTTATAGGGATGGTTTCAAAACTTTCACTTAAAAACCCAATTTTGGCTATTTTTTACTTTTAAATGTATATTCGATATAGGTGCAAAATCAAAATATTTTAAACATATTTTTCAAGTTTTGAGGACTTTTGAATTATTTTTGAAATCTTTAAATAAGTCCAAAACATTTTTTTCATAATTGTTATATCAAAATATTTTCTCAACAGTTTTTAATGCAATTTAGTTTGAGGTTTGCTTATTCTTGGAGTTGATTTTATTCTTGCAATCGAATCGGGAGAGGGTATTGAGAGTTATCTATTTGTTTAACGTCGGGAGAGTTAAACTCAAGAAACGAATGAGCATGGTTTTCATCCCAACGATGAAAGCTAACTCGGCTTAGGGATAAGTTGGAGTTTCAACGGCTAAGAAGAACGTGGGATTGGTTGGTGTTCGATCTTGGTTCACGCCAGGAGATATTAGCAAGAGTTGTGTATCAACAATGTTTCAGCTTAAGGATAAGAAGAACCCACTAAAGGACGTTCTGTCGAACCTCGAGTTGCTACCCGTCGAGGCATCAATGGATTGCAGCCGCGACGGGTACCTAATTTCCTCTCTGCCGAGACAGCAGCGAGAGCTGTTTTCAAGACAGATTGGTATCGTTGCATTAAGACTGAAGACAGGATCAATTGGATTTCACACTACGACGCAACTTAACCCGGCATACTCTTCTCTCTCTTATTCGATCTATCTATCTTTTATTTTTATTGTTCTTTAGTTTATTAGTTAGATAAAACTCTTCCTATCACTTATTTGTGTTTTTATTTTCTACAGTGCAGTAACTTAAGCAAGTGGCCCAAAGCCCAATCCATGTGGAGACGATACTCAATGCTTATCACTTTATTACTTGCGACATGTATACTTGCACAATTGCGTAGCACTTTTACACGCAACAGTAACAAATATGTATTTACTGGCAACTGTATAACTAATTCTTGGTGCCTTAGCTAGTTGTTTCTATTTCATACGTTTGTATAGGAGTAGGTGATTTTGATTGCCAGTTTGGCTTTGTACAGTTTTTGTTGAGGTTCTTGGATGAATAGAAGTATCATTTATCTAATAATAATAATAATAATAATAATAATAATAATATACATCATATTATCAATTTTAACGTACTAAAAATTATCTAAAAAATTATCCCCTGTATTTATAGAAAAATACAAATGAATATTAGAAAAACAAAAGCAGATTGGCAACAATCTTTAAAGAAAATGGTTAAAAACTCTCAGGTAACACATTTTTTCCCCTACGTTGTGAGCTCTAGACACATTAAGAGCAATTTTTTTATTCTTCTCCTCTAAATAAGAATTATTTAAAAAAAGAAAAAAACAAAAACAGACAAAAAATATTGGCTATGAAGATTGAAGAATGGATGTGCTTAAAAGTGGTAAAATTGTAAAAGAATAAAAAATTCACCCCTTTTTATATAATTTGTTATATTTGTATTTTAAAAAAATAGGCTTAGCATCATAGAGTAAATTAGGTTAGAAGGAATGTTTATTTTTGGTACCAAAATAAATGTCTAAAGTATTTCATTTTTTCTCTTTTAGGTGTCTAAACTATTTTTTGTCCATTTTAGGTACCCAAACTATCTCATTTTTCTTTTTAAGTGCTTAAACATTTTTTGCCCATTTTAGGTGCCCAAACTATTATTTTTTTGTGAGATAATGTGTCCAAACTATCATTTTTTTAAAGTATGTGCCTCATTTGACCTTAAAATGGACAAAAAATGATAGTTTTGGCACATAAAAAGGGCAAAAAAGTTTAAGCACTTAAAAGGGAAAACATGATAGGTTGGGCACCTAAAATGGATAAAAAAAAGTTTAGGTACTTAAAAGAAAAAACATGATGGTTTGGGCACCTAATATGGACAAAAAAGTTTAGGCACCTAAAATGGATAAAAAAAAGTTTAGGTACTTAAAAGAAAAAACATGATGGTTTGGGCACCTAATATGGACAAAAAAGTTTAGGCACCTAAAAGATAAAAACATGATACTTTGGGTACTTATTTTAACACTAAGCCTTTATTTTTCAATACTCGGTTTAGATTAGTAGGTAAATTTATTATATACGGATGATTAAATATAGGGTAATCTTCACCCGTGGTCCCTTTTGTTTAGTGTCTGTTCTGTTTTAGTCACCAATTTTGAATTTTTTTTATTTAAGTCACCTACATTATCGTTTCGTTCTATTTCTGTCACTGGTCGTCAATCTCCGTTAGTTAGATGACGTGTCATGTTAGTAAAAATAGATAATTTTTAATATAATCCCTAAACTCTTGAAATTCTATTTTTTTCATCATCTTAAAACAAAAAATCCTATTTTTTCTCTCAAAATTTATCCCCTAACCCTAACCTTCATCTTTACTATTGTTGTTGTCAACAGCTGCTGCTACCTTCGCCAACCTCCTCCCACAGCAACACCTGCAATGGCAAAAAACCCACATCAATCTCAAAAAACTTGTAAAAGAGGGTGCTGGTCTGGGGGCTTACTCGGGGTATTGGTTCGACTGAGGGTGCACCAGGGATTACTCGGGGTATTAGTTCGACTGAGGGTGATGGTCTGGGGGCTTCCTTATTCCCTAGACTTAGTCCACTTGGTGTTGGTGGCGGCGGCGGTGGAGGTTTTGATTTGTTTGGATATGGACTTCCTGAATTTGAACAAGTTCGGCAGCAACTAACTCAAAATCCCAACATGATGAGGGAAATAATGAATACACTTGCTATTCAAAGTTTGATGAATAACCCGGAGTTGATGCGCAGCTTGATTTTGAGCAATCCTCAAATGCGTGAAATTATTGATAGGAATCTAGAGCTTGGGCATATACTTAATGATCCTAGCATTCTTCGACAGACATTAGAAGCTGCAAAACCCTGAACTCATGCGTGAAATGATGCGAAACACTGACAGGGCAATGAGTAATATTGAAGCATCTCCTAAAGGATTTAACATGCTCAGGCGTATGTATGAAAATGTTCAGGAGCCATTTTTGAATGCTACAACTATGGGTGGAAATACTGGAAATAATCTGGGTTCGAACCCACTCGCTGCTCTGTTGGGCAATCAAGGTGGTTCTCAAGCTAGAAACTCAACTGATAACACTTCTTCAACTAATTCTGAAACCGCTCAGGGAAAAACTGCCCCAAACACAAATCCACTCCATAACCTTTGGAGCAACACTGTTGGTGGTGGTAAGCAATATGTACTCCAATTTGCATCTTTTCTGTCTAGCCTTAATTCCAAATGCTACTGATTGACAAGGAAAATTATGTCAGCATGATTGTGAAAGTTGATGGTCTTAGTATTTTTTATTATGTAGACTTGATCAATGTTTAAAATAAAGCATTAGTCTGGGTTTACTCAGTTGTCAGGTGAAGATGGTGAAAAAATAGAATTTCAAGAGTTTAGGAATTATATTAGAAATTATCTATTTTTACTAACATGACACGTCATCTAACTAACGGAGATTGACGGCCAGTGACTAAAATAGAACGAAACGATAACGTAAGTGACTTAAATAAAAAAAAATCAAAATTGGTGACTAAAACGGAACAGACACTAAACAAAAGGGACCACGGGTGAAGATTACCCTTAAATATATATATATATATATATATATATATATATATATATATATATATATATATATATATATATATATATATATATATATATATATATATATATTTTTCTGTTCACAAAGTACGAAGAATAATTGATCCAATTGGCGGACGTTCCTACAAAGAAACACTTATGATACTAGAACTTATGCCTTATCGAGCATCTTATCCTATTTTTAAAATTACTTTATTCTGCAGCAGCAAATGCTCGTCACATTATGGGTTTGAATGAAACGAGTTTATTCATTAGTCAAATCTCAGTAAATGACGAAACTACTCTAAAAAGACTAAAACCTTGAACTTGTAAAAAAATTATAATAACTATGAGATGTGATGTAGTGGTTACTCAACTCATCTCTTAACCGTGAGGTTCTATTCATGAGAATGTAGTATATTTTATGGCTAGTCGTTTACTTCTTAAAGAGATCACCGAAATTATATGAATATGAGATGAATAGATGAATTTTAAAAACATATAAACACAAATATTCATAAATAGAGTTGAAGCGAGTCAGCTTGTTAAAAGTTTGCCGAGTTGTGTTTTTGCTTCCATGGATATCTCCATTGTTGAGGTAATGAGGTATTTGGTAAATAACTTTTTAAAATTTTTTTTAGCTTATTTGGGAACAAATAATTAATTGGTAGTCAATTTTTATTTTATTTTTAGTGTTTGATAAACACCTTTTTAAAAGAGCTGATAGTGCAAAATAAGCTGAAATAAAAAATGTTAGAAAATTCAGCTGATTGCAAAATAAAATGTTAAATAACGTACTTGATCATGTTATTTCCATAATTACATCATTACCATAAAACCTAGTTGTAAATTTGTAGTGTTGATATTTAATACAAGGTCAAAATATTTTAGTGGAATTTTATTTTTTTATTTATTTTTTCAATGAACTTTTGTAAAATAATTTTTATGCAAAGTATAATGATGAATTAGTAGAATTCTATTTTATTATTCTATTTTTTAGTTGTAGATGCCAAGTATATTTTAGTTACGGAAATATAGCAAAACATGAAAGTGAAGAAAAAAATTATAGTGTTAATATTTAATACAAGGTTAATAGTATGTATCAATCTCCACAAGGTTAATATTTGTAAGTATTAAATTTTAAAAAATATATATTCAAAAAATTTAAAAGTATTCAGTACTTTTCTTAAGAATTTTTGTAATTCCTTGTCAAATGTATTATATTTGAATAATTTCACCCCAATAAACACTAAAGTATTATAAAACATATATGTACTTAACAACTAAATGTATCACACCTTTGATGTTATTTTACATATATCAGCTATCAGCTAAGTTTTACCAAACACTTCAAATCAGTTTCTCAAATCAGCTAAAAAAATCAGTTGGTCAAACTAGCTATTGCAATCAGCTATCAGCCGTTTGCCAAACACCTTCAATATCTATTACAAAGATTATTTTGTGGTCGAAAGTTTATGATATAATAAAATAATTGTCGAAATGAGTTGTTTGAAAGTCATTCGCATTTATTTATTCTTTTCAAATGATTCATTTGAGTTTAATTTAGTTTATTAATAATTATAGAAGACTAAAGATAATGTTTCTACATGTATTATTTTGCTGGATTTATTGAGATGTTAATAAAGTCACTCATCGGCCATCGCCTTACAAATTATAAGTAGTATTATCACAAAATCGACCAACATAAAATATAATTTCCTTTCTCGATTCATGACGTTATAATTAGTGTTTCTAATTTCATTGTTATGGCTATTTTTAAGAGACATATAGTCAGTGGACCAGACAAGTCTATTGTCATGGATCGTAGTAGTCTTTCGAAGTGTAAATAATCGAATATATATTATATATTTTTCTTTTCAAAAAAGTAAACACGTTGCTTCTAGAAGATGATTATTGTCGTGTTGCCTTGAAAAGTAAACGGGACAATGGGCAATTGCATGACAGACCAAATGGGACCACATGTTTCTGCCTTCTAGGCCAACTTGCTAGCCTTCCGAAATTAGGAACCCTCCAAACAACTTTTTGATGCAAAGGCTGACTTTTACATATTTTATTTCTAAAATTGAAGCATTTAAAAATAATCTCCATCCATCGAAATGGACATGGAGGTCGAAAAATCATACTACATAAACATCATTGTAATTTGTATGGTACACATGGTCAATCGGGCAGGGGAAAGATGCTATTTGTCTGAAAGATCCACCAATCGGGCAGGGTTAGGTTTATGCCTTATGGTGTTTCATGTAGAAAGAAGCGGGAGAAAAAAAGCATAGAAAGAGTTATTATGCTTTAATATATCATCCATCTCATAAGTATTAAAAATGATATTTTATACATAATCTACCAAATAGTGTTATTGGTATGTATCGATAAAATTAGTTGGATATTGCATCTAAAAAAATATTTTAAAATCTATTGCAACCTTTAAATTATTTTTGAATCTATAATATATTTTACAGTGTTTTTCTAAGGGCGGATTACTTTCAATCCGTCTTAAAAAAATAATAAAAAACCTTTGAAGATCAATTGCTTACCTTCCGTCTTCATCAAAAAGAAAAATAATTTTTGAAGACCTGCCACCCTTATATCACATGAAATCAATTGGTTTACCACCCCATATCCCATGCAATTGGGTTTCAAATTTTTTAAAAATGGATGAAGTCGAGCTGCAAGCACAAGGTTTTCATTATTTTTTTAATATTTTTTACGAGGTCGGAAGGTAAGCAATTGGTCTTCAATTTTTTATTATTATTTTTAAGTCTGATTGAAAGCAATCAAACCTCAAAAAAACACTGTAGAAAATATTATATATTTAAAAATAATCTAAGGGTTGCTATAGATTTCGAAATGTTTTTTTTGGATGCAATATCTAACCATTTTCACCCGTATCCATTTGTTTCTATTATATACTCAAATTCAGGTATTTTTACTCAAGTATTTTATTTTTATTTTATATTATTTACGTTTTTGACATCTAAATAAATTATTTAAGTATTTCGCACCTTTTGCATGAACTCGCTTGGTTGGTTTGACGAGTTCTGTAATTTTTTAATTGGAGTTGATAACGACTATTTATTAAAAATTATTAAAAATATATAAAAAAACAACGAAACCAATCATGTTGGTATAATGAGTTCCATGAAATTTTTATCTTTTAATAGAACTCGTTATATCAGCCAGACGAGTTCATACAAATTGATGATAAATTAAAAAATAATTTTATTTTGAGTGTCGAGAACATAAAAATATTAGAAATGAGATATTTGGATAAAATAACCTCATATTCAAGGGATATGAATAATATAAACATAATAATTTCGTATTTATTTGATATGTTGTTAGTGAATATCATTCTAGTAAATTTTTTAATAGCCTTAAGATAATTACAAGGTAGTATCTGCTCATGAATATTTTTAGTCATTTGACAATACATAAATATACAAACCCTACAGACAAAGTGATTTAAACCCAAATCCCCTATAATAATTAATAACATCATATGCTTTCCACTGAGACTACTTGTTGAGTTCATCATTTAAGTAGATTTAAAAACCTAACTTACCACTTATTAAAATTTTAATCTCATGAATCTTGTACATTTTATTGATGATGTACGCGATTATAATTTTAAATTTATTTTAATGATATCACTGAGTGACAAAAATCATTTATATTATTTTATTTTATGAGTTTTTCGACATTTAATATAAATATATTTTTATTTAATAAAAAAATTCCGAGGGTTCCCCACAATTCTGAAAGCTTATTCAACCTCGAAAGGTCATCTTTTAAGTAATTAACATTGAAGACTAGTTGTAGCACAAGAAAAAATTAACCTTTGCCTCAGTGCCTCACATCACATGTCGAGAAAAAGGACGATATTTATTTTTCAAAAAAAGAAAAAATCAAATGTATTTAAAGCATGCGACCGTAGGCTCAAGGCTGTACATAGTGGGGAGTGGGGACCTGGTGCTCTCCAAATTTTTTTATGAAAAATTCATTTCATTCATTGAAATTTTTAAAAACAATTATTTATTTTTTAGAAATTAATCATTTTGATATTTTTATTTTTTTTAAAAATCACTATAACCCTTAAATATTAAAAAATCAATTATTTTTTTAAAAAGATGTTAATATATTTATGGATGAGTCTAGCACACTCGACGAGCACTGCTGAGCACCACTAACAATGAGCACTGCTGAGCATTATTAAATTAATTTATAAAGATTAAAAATATAAAGGACTCAACGTATAATTATAAATTATTTAAAATAAAATATTAATTAAATTATTTTCTATATATAATATTTTTAATTTTTTAAAATATTTAGATTAAATACCAACCTTAGTAAATTTTAAAAAATAAAAACTCTAAACTCCAAACCCTAAACCCTAAACCATAGATCATAAAATGGAACGCTAAACTCGAAACGTAAACCCAATACCCAAAACACTAAACCATAAACCCTAAACCTTAAACCCCTAGATTTAAATATTAGGTTTATCCTTTATATTTTAGTGATTAAGGTCTATTGTTCACGGTTTAGTGGTTATGGTTTAGCGTTTTGAGTTTTAAGTTTAGGGTTTTCAAACCTATGGTTTATGGTTTGGGGTTAGTGTTTATTACTTAGGGTTTTGGGTTCATGGTTTATGATTTTATGTTTATGGTTCATGGTTCAGTGTTTGAGTTTTAAGTTTAGGGTTTAGGGTTTTAAGTTTCTAATTTAGGGTTAAAGTTTATGATTCAGGGTTTCAAGCTTAGCGTTTTTATTTTTTTAATTGATTGAGGTTAATATTTGATCCAGTTATTTAAAAAATAAAAATATTATATATATGGAAAATAATTTAATTAATATTTTATTTTAAATAATTTATAATTATATGTTTAAATAATTTATAATTATATGTCGAGTCTTTTAGATTTTTAATCTTTATAAATTAATTTAATGGTACTCAACAGTGCTCATCGTTAGTGGCTCTTAGCACTTAGCAGTGCTCGTCGAGTGTTGTAGAATTTTATATATTTATATATAGGGGAAAGAAGATGGTGCTCCTAGTGAGTCTAGAACCCATGGACTAAGGGAATATGAGGAACAAAGATGAGTAGTTTGGCCAACCAGTTAAATGTGCTTGCTCAAACCATCATATTTTTTTGAATAATCAAACCATCGTATCTAAATACACACAATACGTGTAAAAAAGGATAAAAATCTTCTGCCCTTTTTCGGTGCCCCTATATATATCTCAACACTAAAAATAATAAAAAATTAAATGTCAAGTCCTAACCTTAAATTTTAAATCCTAAACCATATACCTTATACCCTAAAAACACACTACCATAAATTCCCTAAACCCTAACTTTAAACTCTAAACCCTAAGCTTTAAACTTAATTTTGAGTGTGGGGACATAAGTAGGAGCACCAAAAAGGACAAAGAATTTTCATTCGTAAAAAAGTTACACAACCCTTTTATATTTAAGCATACAATCCAAATTCTAAATCCTCACTACTAAAACTTTAAACCCTAAATTCTAAATTTAAAACTCTAAGCCTGAACTATATATACTAAATTCTACAACTCAAAATCAAAATCACAATCACTAAATCATAGATGTTAAACTCTAAATTTAAAAAAAATTGAGTAAACTAAATGTGTTACAATATATAATCGATTAAGTTAGTTGTGTATGTTAAACGTTTTAAATATATAATAAATATTGTACATTTAAATTAAATCGAGTAATCAATAAATCAACTTTTTTTAACTCATTTAAAATATAAAATGAATTACTATCGATTACATCGGTTTAATTAAAAAAGCCCGACCAAAACCATTACATTTCAATTTATATAGATATTATGATATATTATTCTGAAAATATTCAAAGATCTATGACAAGAGCGAATCCAAAATGGCAGCTTTGATCCTTAGTTTATATATATAATCTTAACACAAATTTTATGATCTCACCTTGATTTATAATATAAATCCTTACATCACATTATATATATAACATCTTCTTCGACTTCGGAGTTTGAATTTTGAATTACTCATTCAAAAAGAAATATAAATTTGAATTTCGAATTACTCATTCACAGTAAAAATTCGTTTTGAATAAACCAGGAGACATTATCTCATTGTTCTATCAATCAGACGTGGAATTGGAGGTGAGTCAAGGACACATCTTAATTGAAGGATAAGAATGGTACAAATACAATTGAAATATTAAAAAACAAGAATTTAAAATGTTAACATATAATCTTAATCTTATTTATAATTATAACATTTTAAGTTGATAATTCTTCGATAATTTTTAAAATTTGTTATTTTAAATAATAAATTTTAAAATTAAACGTGAAAATACGAAACTTAAAATATTATCACAATTATAAAATATTAATTGTGTCTAACATATTAAATTTTAGGGTAAACTATTTGTTTGACCACCAAACTATTGGGAAAGTTTTAAAATGACCACCATAAAAAAAACGCGCCATTTCAGTACCCAAACTATTAAAATGGGATTATTTTGGCCACCTGCCGTTAAGAGGCTAACGGAAGGTGACGTGGCAGTTAAAAAATTAAAGGTATAATTACACATTTGGTCCTTACTATTTACACATTTTTTCAATTTAGTCCTAATTTTAAACTAATAAAATAAATTAATTAGGTGGTGACACGTGTCAACACCTTATTGGAGGAATTTAATTATTTATATTTGATTAATAAATTATTTTCCTCCTCCAATCAGGTGGTGACACGTGTCACCACCTATTTAAAGGAGAAAAACAAAGTTTAGCACAAATGCCATCCAGGGGATTCAAACCTGGGTGGTGTAGGTGCAAAAGCAGTGGCTAAGCCACTGCACCAAGCACAATTTTGTGCTTTAAAACACCAAATTCAATATATATCTTTTTCCGGGGGAATCGAACCTAGGTGGTATGTTCATCAATTTGCTTCGAATTCTATGCGAAATGAACTGTGTAATTATTGAAATTCAGGGCATAGTTAAAAACGATATCTTGAGCTTCTTGTTTTGTTTTTTTTTTCTTTTCATTTTGCAGCTAAAGCTGGATTGTTGTCAGGATTCCCTGGAATCGAATCAGTTCCTGGTCCTAAATTACCTGAAATTGAGTTTCTAAATCGCTTCAATGGTTTTGTTTTCATTCTCAGTCTAGTTCATTAACATTTGTGCTTTATATTCTAGTTTGTTGACACGAGATTAGCCTTAAAAAACTGTGGTTTGATTATGCAGAAGAAAACCAGAAAAAGTATACTGAAAATGATGCAAGATTCAAGTCATCTCCCTTGCTGAAGCAGCTGTTAGAGCGGTCTAAGCAGAACAAAGAAAAGTAATTCCTTCACTTCAATTAAACTAATCTTTCCGAAATTCATTTGTTCTCTCATCTTTTGAGTTGATATGAAATTCGACATGTTCGAATCCACATTAATTGGATACGTATCTTGAAAGATGGTCACAAGAACAACTTATAAGCTACTACATAAACATGCGAGATTTTTTTATGCAAAAGCAGTGTATAAACATCAGAAAATAAAAAAGGATTGAAATTTCAATTCTGCAGGTTGCAGAGCATTTTATAGATGATGAAGATGAAGACAATGAGAAGGAACACTGATTGGAAAAAGATATATATTGAATTTGGTGTTTTAAAGCACAAAATTGTGCTTGGTGTAGTGGCTTAGCTATTGCTTTTGCACCTACACCACCCAGGTTCGAATCCCCTGGATGGCATTTGTGCTAAACTTTGTTTTTCTCCTTTAAATAGGTGGTGACACGTGTCACCACCTGATTGGAGGAGGAAAATAATTTATTAATCAAATATAAATAATTAAATTCTTCCAATAAGGTGTTGACACGTGTCACCACCTAATTAATTTATTTTATTAGTTTAAAATTAGGACTAAATTGAAAAAATGTGTAAATAGTAAGGACCAAATGTGTAATTATACCTTTAATTTTTTAACTGCCACGTCACCTTCTGTTAGCCTCTTAACGGCAGGTGGCCAAAATAATCCCATTTTAATAGTTTGGGTACTGAAATGGCGCGTTTTTTTTTATGGTGGTCATTTTAAAACTTTCTCAATAGTTTGGTGGTCAAACAGATAGTTTACCCTAAATTTTATATTTTCTAACATTTCAATTCTATCGTTTTTTTACCTAGACGTGGAAGTCCGCAATGGATGTGATCCTAAGCAACAATAGCTGGCCATAATACCGCCACGTGTAAGTCCGTCTTGGTACTTATCCGGTAAAGAGATCAGTTCAAGCTGTACAAAAATTCTGTGCAACGTACACGTGTCCGTGGTCTTTGTCCGTTATCCACCCGTCTGTTATAAATTGATGTGGATGACAGTTTGGTTTCTCATGCTTCCATGGCCTTTGAGAAATAGTAAATCTTCTAGAAACTTAAGAAATGCAAAGTATTGATTTTTCGACCGAGTTGGTCCCGGGTTTACCCAATGAACTCGGTCTCGAGTGCTTAACCCGGTTACCTTACACAGCTCACAGGCTCGCCTTCCGCGTCTGTCACCGATGGCGGGATTTGCTCCAAAGCCAAGATTTTTATTACCACCGCAAAAAATCAGGGTACACCCAGAAAGTCGCTTGCTTGGTTCAGGCCTTTAACGGTGGAATCGTGAACGGACCTAAAAAACCCGGCGAGTTACCGAGTTACGGGGTTGCCGTGTTTGAATCGTTGAATCAGTGCTGGTACAAACTTCCACCTGTTCCCAAGTACCCCGATGGTTTGCCTTTGTTTTGTCAGTTAGCAAGCTGTGAGGGGAAGCTTGTGGTGATGGGCGGGTGGAACGCAGTGAGTTACGACCCGGTCACTGACGTTTTCATCTACGATTTCACGACTCAGCAATGGAAACAAGGGAAGGATATGCCGTCGAAGAGGTCGTTCTTTGCAATCGGAGCATGTTTGGGTCGGGTCTATATCGCAGGCGGACATGATGAGAACAAGAACGCGTTGAGAACGGCGTGGGTTTATGATTTGAGAAACGACGAGTGGACTCGGCTGGGTGAGCTGAGTAAAGAGCGAGACGAGTGTGAAGGCGTGGTGATCGGGGAAGACGAGTTCTGGGTTGTGAGTGGGTACGGTACAGAGAGTCAAGGTCAGTTCGACGGGAGTGCTGATGTTTACGGGTTCAAGTCGGGTCAATGGAGGGTGGCCGAAGGGGTTTGGGAAGCAGGTCGGTGCCCGAGATCGAGTATTGGGATAGGAAAAGACGGAGACTTGATGAACTGGGGGGAGCTGGACCCTGCCGTTCGGGTCGGATCGTGCGGGATTACGCTCGGGGATCGGGTCTTGGTCACCGGCTCGGAGTACCAGGGTGGACATCATGGGTTCTACATGGTGGAAACCAAGGGAGGGCAAAATGGTAAATTTAAGAAAATCAGTGTGCCTGATGAGTTTTCTGGGTTTGTCCGGTCAGGCTGCTGTGTGGAAATATGACAAAAAAGAAAATAAAAGAAAATTATGGGGTAATTTTGGTTTTGGTCCTCTAGGTTTGATGTGGATAAAGCAGATAATGTAAAATTTTGAATAGGATGCATTAATATTTACAGAGCACTGTGATTGTCTAGCGCAGATTGCGTTCAAACAAACCAGGTATCTGCAGGTGTTCATATAAACCAGCAGACGTCATTCTTTGCTGTTAAAACCAACATGTTTTCATGGTTTTAGGCTTTTAGGATGATATCAGAATTTCGCCATTATGTAGTGGAGAGCAAAGGAAGTGCCATTGTATGCGTTCTGTTAGCTCTTTTCTTCTTGGATACATCATACATTATCACTCTGCTCGAACGATTGAATCCCAATATTTGATTGTTGTATACAACTTGTTCTTTACATGCGCAATGGCTGGTGGGGGTGGTTCTCAGCCTGGGAAACCTTTCCACACAATATTCGTGGGCTTTCGTTGGTTTATCGGTTGTAGATATCAATACAAGTGATATCGTGGAGCATGACTGTTGTTATAGTTTACATATTGACATTGAAAACATTTAAATCTCTATGTAGAATTTTGAACATTTCTGATTCATTTCGGTTCTAACAGTAACAGGTACAGAGCCATGATGAGGAAATAAACAAAGCTGAGATCCTTGGTTGCTGTTTGTCTTGCATCACCTGTTCATTCATCTAATGTAGCTGATAATAAAGCAACGCTTAGCAGTTTTAGGAAATGAAAATGCAGCTTTAGGAAATTATGTGGATAATAACTCAAATTATTTAATTGAGTAATCCGTATGGCATGCTCATCATCGTTGCTGTTGTCTCCACCCAATATGTTTGAAAATTGAAACTCATAAATACTCGGTACTCAAAACTACCTTTTACACGATACCCAAGACAAACCGGGAAAAAATTAAACCGCTAGAAGGAGGGCTTGAACCTCCGACCTTGTGGTTAACAGCCACACGCTCTAACCAACTGAGCTATTCCAGCTGGTTAATGTAGGTGACAAAAATATTAAATATTTACATATTAAAAAAAGCACAGAGCAACACAATTCATGTATCTTCAACAATAGCAAGAACAATACAGTCTTTGCAGTTTGTACGCTGAGATGTGGAGAAAAGCAGTGTCTTCAATCCCCTACAGACCCTTCTCAACTGAAAACCCAACTCTTTACTCTTTCCTTCAACCTTCAATTTTCGCCTTTAAACCAAACGAGCAATCAACACTACCACAGGGCTCAACAAATTCTAAAACCAAAACCCTAACTCAAGACCAGAAAAACACTCTAGAAACCACCCTTGAGAAATCCCTTCTCTCCCAAAACACCGATGAAGCCTGGAAATCATTCAAGGCCCTCACCACTTGCTGCAGCTTCCCCAATAAGCCCCTCACCAACTCCCTTATTACCCACTTGTCTTCCTTGAAAGACACCCAAAATCTCAAAAGGGCTTTTGCCTCTGTGGTTTTTGTGATTGAAAAGGACCCAAAGTTGCTGTCTTTCCAAACTTTGAGTACCCTTTTGAGTTCCATGAATTTTGCCAACACCGCCGCCCCTGCTTTTGCTCTTGTAAAATGTATGTTCAAAAACAGGTATTTTGTCCCTTTTGGCTTCTGGGGTCATATGCTTGTTGATATTAGTAGGAAAAGTGGTAGCCTTGTTGCGTTTTTGAGAGTTTTTGAGGAATGTTGCAGGATTACAATTGATGAAAAGTTGAATTATTTGAAACCTGATTTGGCTGCTTGTAATGCTGCTCTGGAGTGTTGTTGTTATGAACTTGAATCGGTTGTGGATGCTGAAAAAGTAGTGGCAACTATGACTGTGTTAGGTGTTCGGCCTGACGAATCCAGTTTTGGTTTTCTTTCCTATTTGTTTGCATTGAAAGGGCTTGAAAAGAAGATAGACGAGTTAGAGAATTTGATGGTTGAGTTCGGATTTTCAAATAAACAAGTGCTTTACAATAGCTTGATTGTTGGGTATGTTAAGTCGAGCAAAATAGACTTAGTTTCGGGAACGATTTTGCGTAGTTTAAGGGAAGGTAATGGGAAAGATTTGAATTTCAATGATGAAACTTACTGTCAAGTGGTTAAAGGGTATCTTGAAAATGGAGTTATGAAGAGTTTAGCTAGTTTGATCATTGAGGCTCAAAAGTTGGAGTCTTCCATGCTTGAGGTTGACAAGTCTGTTGGATATGGCATCATTAGCGCTTGTATTAATCTCCGTTTATCAGATAAGGCACATAGCATTCTCGATGAAATGAATGCTCAGGGTGGTTCTGTGGGGCTTGGAGTTTATGTGCCTATCTTAAAGGCTTATTGCAAGGAGCTTAGAACTGCTGAAGCTACTCAATTAGTTATGGATATTAGTACTTCCGGGCTTCAGTTGGATGCAGGAATGTATGACATGCTTATAGAAGCATCCATGACGAGTCAAGATTTTCCGTCTGCTTTTACATTGTTTAGGGATATGAGAGATGCAAGAACACATGACTTGAGAGGGAGTTATCTTACTATAATGACAGGTCTGATGGAGAATCAAAGACCCGAGTTGATGGCTGCATTTCTAGATGAAGTTGTTGAAGACCCTCGCATTGAAATAATAACACATGACTGGAACTCAATAATTCATGCTTTCTGTAAAGCTGGGCGGTTGGAGGATGCTCAGAGGACTTTCAGAAGGATGGTTTTCCTGCAGTTTGAGCCAAATGATCAAACATATTTGTCCCTCATTAATGGTTATGTGACTGCTGAGAAATATTTCAGTGTTTTGATGCTATGGAACGAGATTAAATGGAAAATTTCAGGTGGCAAAGAGAAAGGCATCAAGTTTGATCACAACTTAGTCGATGCGTTCTTATATGCTCTTGTTAAAGGAGGTTTCTTTGATGCAGTGATGCAAGTCGTGGAGAAGTCTCAAGAGATGAAAATTTTCGTGGATAAGTGGAGGTACAAGCAAGCTTTCATGGAGAAGCACAAGAAGCTTAAAGTGTCAAAGTTAAGGAGAAGGAGCTTCAGGAAAATGGAGGCACTTATTGCTTTCAAGAATTGGGCTGGTTTGAATGCATAATAAATATCGGCAGTACTTCTGAAACCGAGCGGAACATCAAATCTGACAGAATTCTCCTTGTCTTGAGGAATCAATACCATGATCTTTGTGCTACTATATTCACTTGAAATATGCAGATGTCCTGGAAACTCAAAGCTCACTTGAAATATGCAGATATCCTGGAAACTCAAAGCTCACTTGAAATATGCAGATGTCCTGGAAACTCAAAGCTCACTTGAAATATGCAGATGTCCTGGAAACTCAAAGCTCACTTGAAATATGGAGATGTCTAGAAACTGGAACCTCATTTGAAAGGAAACATTTTGTGGTTTTTTATACATTTGTTCTGTACCATTAGTCATTAGGTGAATAATTGAATTACATTTCTATCTTTTAGGGTATGGGCATGGCAGACTGATTCTTTGCCCTATACTGAGAGAATTTAGAAACTCCGACTCAATGTAATCAGTTTGAAAGAACAGTCTACATTTTCTTTTTACATATTGTAAAATGCAATGAAAAAGGTAAAATTTACAAGAATGAATGCTACTGAAAGTATTTGTTTTCACATGAATAGACATTAAAGTCCTTATTTACCCTCTTCTTTTTATACAAAATAGTAATGAAAATCCATGGTGCTTTATAGCTAGAATGCACATAAAGACAGGCTCTTCTTTTTAGGAAGGAATAGGGGAAGAATGTTGAAATTTGATTACTTCCACCAAAAAGAATACCATTTTTTCTGTTTCTCATATCATTTTAACTATTAGCTCATTAGCTGCACCTGTAATTCTCTCTTCATCTGAAACCCTTTATCAATGTCAACTCTACCAGCTGCTTCTCTCTTCCTCAGCATTATCTTCTTGCTTCCTCGACTCGATAAAGTTTCTGCTGCCGACCATGCTGCCGGCCGCACCATCCCGACCCGTGGTACATGTAACAACACTTGTGGTACAATCCCAGTTATGTTTCCTTTTGGCACTGGATTCGGATGTGGCCACCCTTACTTTGCTAGATATGTAAAATGCAATGCTGGTACTCTACAATTCTCAACTGGCACTGGCATTTACACTGTTTCTTCCATTGACTACCCGACCAGCACTATTGTGGTTGCAGACCCTCTCATGTCGACTTGCTCTTCGATGCAGAACTCTGGAAGCTTTAGCTTGGATCGAATGAGCCCGTTCACTCTAACAGGTTCCAATATCTTTGTCCTGCTTGGTTGCTCCACTACATCTCCCGTGTTTGATCCAAGCGAGGATTTGTGTGATACCGGATCTGGTTCTCGTGTTTGTAGCGGTTTATATTCTTGCAAAGGGGTGAATGGAATTGGGTTGCCACAAAATGCACCCACATCCACCTGTTGTGTTTATGACTCATTGATGGGAATAGGATCAGGTTACTCTTTGGATCTTCCGAAACTCCAGTGCTCATCGTACACTTCGATATACGAGTTCGGAGATGAAGGGGATCCCATGAAGTGGAAATTTGGTATATCTTTGCAGTATAATGATTCTTACTATACTAGGGCATGTAAGGACTGTGAAACCAGTGGAGGTTTGTGTGGATTTGCTGGTCTGGATGAGTCATTTTCTTGCATTTGCAGAGATGGTGTGAACACTACCACAAATTGCTTTGGCCATGGTTAGTTTAAGGGAAACTACAAATTCAATCTAATTCATTATTTTCTTCTTTTGATGCCTTTTATTTGCTGAATCTTGTCTCTTTTATGTGTTTTTATATGATTAGGGTATACCTGGAGTGGGGCATGGGAACCCAAAATTCAAACCAAGACTATTATTGGAGGTATGTAAATGACACCACCATATCTTATCACTTTATTTTCATTAACTTTTTTTACCCCCAAAAGTCTTCCTTTTGCAGGACTTTTTGCAATAGCATAGTGTCTTCTAATACATTTCTACTTTTATCCCCCTCTCTTCAAAACCCCCATCGTTTGCTTTCAAACATACATGTTTACCACCATCACCAATTAAGGTCTCGAGTTCAAGCCTTGTGAATGACTAAAACAGCCCTAGGAAAGGGTCCAATCCGACTTGATTCTGGACTTAATCAAGACCCTTATGACTATCAAACACCAATGGTCTCTGACCGAAAAAAAAAACATGCATGTTTACCAACTTTGCTTTACTCTGTAATTTAGTTGAATTAGACATACTCTTCCAAAGCAGGCAAGGGACAATTATCACATGGTCACTGGCCCACTCTTATTAACTCTTTGAGTACATTTTTTGCAATATTATCATAATTCGTACACATTCCAAAAAAAAAATAGGTTTATTTTATCTTTTGCTTTGTAGTGTTTTTGCTGTTGTGGACTCGGCTTCTAGTTTGAAGAAGACAACAATCATTTCATGATGAAACTGTTGCTGGAAAGCTTCTCTAAGAAGATCATATGCTGTTACATGCAGATTTTACCTTAAATATCTCACGTAATTTAAGGTTTCTTTTCTTTTGTGTCCGAAATCCATGCATATTCTTTCCATCAATGTCATTATATGAACATTTGGGTGAGAGGTATAAGCCTTTAATGTCTACTTTGCTGGTTGGATGTATTATCGGATATCTGGACCATATATAACTTATGTAGTGAAGCTTTGATGCACATTTCACTTGTTTATTTTGCCGTTTTTGTTGACAATGCCATGTGCTTAATTATAATTGTTGATGGCTTAACAAAGCAGAAAATGTGCAAAAGAAATATGGAGTGGATCGACTCGATTCGAATCCGACTCGACCCTCTCGATTGACTGACAGGTTTTAAGCTCAATGATGCAGCTAATCAACCTAATCTTTGAGGCACTGTATGGTAAATAATTTTTTAGCCAAAATTAGATGTTTGAATTAATTTTAGAGGTTTGACTAATTAAATCCGTTAATTAGGATGTTTGGTGAATAGAAGTTTGTAAAAGCGGATTGAGCTGAAACATCTCGATTAAAAAAAAACTGCTAATAGAAACTTTTTTGAGTTTAGATGTTTTGACATAAGAGTTACAAGGACTCTTTTAACCTTAATAATTTAAAAAACTTCCAAATTAACATATGCTTCAAATAGCATATAAATTTAATATTAATTAAATCATATTAAAATTTATTATATAAATAATAAATAGATTTTTTAAATATGCTTAGTAATATTATATTAAAAAATTAATTTTTATAATCTAATTAATAATAGATGCAAAATATTGATAATTAATAAATTATTGAATATAATGATGTCATTTTGCTTGTTTAAATAATTAAATAACTCTAAATTATAAATTAATTTTAACAAACATTTTTATACAATCAACTAATATAATTCATTATCAGCTATCCGTTAATTGTGAAACAATTTGTTAATTTTAACTTTTTGAATCTTCCCGGGACAGATTTGATGTTTATTTTCTAAAAAAAAGAAGGAAAAAAAGTTCCCTTTTTCTCTTGTTTTGCAACCTATGTAATGTGCTGTCTTCTCCATATCTTTTGCTCTTCCACTTGCTTCGTTCTTTTGAATTTTGATTCATCAAAAACCGCAAGCTAAAGTCCCGTTCTTTTGACTTCTATTCTTCTATGTCATGCATTTTAAGGTACCCCAATTGAAACTTCTATATAAAGGGATATATTTTATCTTGCGTCAGACCAGGGCAAGTAGGCAATTACTTGTTATTTTATTTGTTTCTTTGAATCTGCTTTATGTATGCCTTTCAAGGGATCTGTTTCATTACAGTTCTTATTCAAAAGCAAGGTTTTTTTTTGTGATTGGTTTCAGATATTTGGTAGGATGAGGGAATTGGGTTTGATTTTATTGTCTATTGTATTAATTCTTGCAACGCTTGAAGTGGTTGCTTCACATGGAGATCAGCCTCTTTCAACCATTGCTGTTCAAAAGGCAACTTTTTCTCTCAATCATCAAGCTTACATAAAAGTCTCTCCTACAGTTCTTGGGTTGAAGGTTAGCTGTTATATAGTTGATTTTGTGACAACATTTCATCCACTGAGGAAAAAGAACAAACACTTAATAGACATTGAGGATACTGTTTTATGCAAAACTATTTATATAGCATTCATGAGTGTTCCAGGGTCAAAATGCAGATTGGGTTATAGTGGAGTTTAGTTCTCCTCATCCATCAGTTGATGATTGGATTGGAGTGTTTTCTCCTTCCAATTTCAGGTATAGCATACATTTCGAATCGTGTTTTCATGAGACTATATGCTTTGTTCGATCTCGAAAACTAATACGTTTCTAAATTTTCAGTGCTTCTTCATGTCCTGCTCCAGCTGATAATCCATGGGTGACCCCTCCACTGTTGTGTTCGGCACCTATTAAGGTTCGCCGACTGATTGTTTTGTTTTCCACTTTGACGAGATGCCTGCTCTTTGTTTAAATGGGGAAAGTTCCATATGATGTGAAATTAAACTTTGCTAATTCCCTCTTGCAGTATCAGTATGCAAACTACAGTACTCCCAAGTATAAAGAAACTGGAAAAGGGACATTGAAACTTCAGTTGATTAATCAGAGATCCGACTTCTCTTTCGCGTTATTTTCTGGTGGTTTGTTAAATGTATGCTTATAACTATCATCCTATATGAAAACTATGGCTGCTCAATGTATTCCAATCTCGATCATCCTATTAACTGTTTACTTACATATTTCCCATTCCCTTGATTATATAATAGCCAAAGGTGGTGGCGGTATCAAATAAAGTTGCTTTCTCGAATCCAAAAGCACCTGTTTACCCACGATTAGCTCAAGGAAAAGTATGGAATCAAGTAAGTCTGATTTCTCTTGATTTTCAGCCCAGTTTGCATGTGAAATGTAGAAGAACATGCACGGCATGTGTCAGATACCAACATAGAAGTTTTTCATTGTATTGCATTGCATTGAACTCTTCATTCTTTCTATAGTTTGTTTTCGAGCTAACATTTTCTAGAGGAGATAACACAATTGAAAGTTGATTCACAGATGACCGTTACGTGGACCAGTGGATACGGGATTGGTGAAGCTGTACCTTTTGTTGAATGGGGTCCAAAAGGAGGACCGCCGATGCGTTCACCAGCTGGAACACTCACTTTTGATAGGAACAGCATGTGTGGTATGTAACTCACTTACCTGAGGTTTGCTTTGCAAGATACGATTTGTTATCTGTTTCTTCTGTGGATCCTTTTAATTATTAAGGCTTCTTCATGAAATCCTTTCACAATAAGCTTAACATAGTTTTGTGTTATTCTGTTTCCCTAATTCATTGAAAGCCTGAAAAACTTTGCCTTAGTTGTTTCTCAAGTCGAAAATACATATGATTGGTGTTATCATTTCAATGTGCTCAGGTGAGCCAGCAAGAACAGTAGGATGGCGAGATCCCGGATTTATACACACCAGTTTTCTGAAGGAATTGTGGCCCAACATGCTGTATGTAACATTTCCTGAGTGTAAAAATTCAATTAGTATATAGCACTGGTTTAGTTATATTCCATGAATGCATTAGATCAACTTGTGTTCTTTCTACATGCTGTTAAACTTTACTAATCGAACTTCCAGGTACACCTATAAGCTTGGACATATTTTATCCGATGGAACATATGTTTGGAGTCAAGAATACAAGTTTAGAGCATCTCCTTATCCCGGTCAAAATTCTTTACAACGGGTCATCGTTTTCGGAGACATGGGAAAGGTTTGAACTTTTCTTGGAAACTTCAAGTGCAAGTAAAGGAAGCTTATTTTTTCAGTTACATTATCAACGACTTCAATAACAATATAACATTTTACAATGCATGCTTGGAAAAAAATGATTGTTGTATTTTAATCCCTCATTTTCCACCAATTATGCTGCTGAAGTGCTTAAATTTTTATT
The DNA here is from genome assembly GCA_958450335.1 of Hibiscus tridactylites. Taxonomy (NCBI): domain Eukaryota; kingdom Viridiplantae; phylum Streptophyta; class Magnoliopsida; order Malvales; family Malvaceae; genus Hibiscus; species Hibiscus tridactylites. The sequence continues at coordinate 20,339,236 of OY288279.1, read as the reverse complement.
CAAGTGTCTCCTATAAGCAGTTACCATTATAAACTGCAGGCTGAAGTTGATGGTTCCAATGAGTACAATGATTTCCAGCATGGTTCTCTTAACACCACAAAGCAGCTTATTAGAGACTTGAATAACATTGATTTAATCTTCCTAATTGGAGACATATGTTATGCGAATGGATACCTTTCACAGTGGGACCAGTTCACTGCACAAGTCGAGCCGATTGCATCAGCCGTTCCTTTCATGATTGCTAGGTCTGCCATTACTCACCTGGTCTACTTGTTTTGACCATATATATATATATATATATATATATATTCTTGGCTTCACCTTAAACGGAAATCAGTGATTTTTCCTCTCAGTGGAAACCATGAGCGTGATTGGACGGGATCGGGATCCTTCTATGAAAACAAGGATTCGGGGGGAGAATGTGGCGTGTTGGCAGAGACAATGTTTTATGTCCCAACTGAAAACAGGGCTAAGTTCTGGTACAAGAACTCTTACAATATCATATATGTTTAGTTTTTTCTTCCCTTTATTCCATCTGTGAACAGTTTCTTTGAGATACATCTGCATTTATGCTCCATTGAGAATTGAAAGAGAAGCTTCTATTTTTTTTGGTATGAACCATGGGTGTCCCTCGCTTGTCCGTTCAACGGTCTAAGCGTAGACTAATCCGATCGTGCAAGTAGGAGCACAAGAGTGGCAAAGCTCTCCCATCAAAAAGTTTCTTGATAATTCTGTTTGTGCATTATGTTTGAGGATATGCCGGGGAATTGATCTAAAGTTGTTGATCCTATCAGGTACTCCACTGACTATGGCATGTTCCGGTTCTGTGTAGCTGACACGGAACATGATTGGAGGGAAGGGACAGAGCAATACAAATTCATCGAGCACTGCCTCTCATCAGTTGATAGACAAAAGCAACCATGGCTGATTTTCCTTGCACATCGAGTGTTGGGTTATTCTTCTGCTACTTTTTATGCTGATACAGGATCTTTCGGGGAACCGATGGGAAGGGAGAGCCTTCAAAATCTTTGGCAGAAGTACAAAGTTGACATTGCCATCTATGGCCATGCACACCACTATGAACGGACATGTCCGATTTACCAGGTTTGTATTGATCATCACACAGTGATGAAACTGTCAATCATGCATTTTTTTCAGATGTTAATCGACTTAAAACTTTCGAATCATGGACAACTTTAAGTGTTGTTCCTTTATTTTCACCGATAGATTCATGCTGAGTCCGTTTTTGTGCATGTGTTTTACTTCGTTAGCTATGATTCACATTAGTAGCTTAGAGATTACATATTCTTAATCTAACAAGAAAAACAGATGCATGTGCCTGGCAATGTAATCTGCATACCGATTGCGGCCGAATGCGGTCATCTTCTTTAGTGTTCTGAATTAGTATACTTTATTCATGTATTAGTAGCTTATAGAATACATGTACCTACCATACGTACAACGTTCTGCATGCAGTCAAATAAAAGTAGTGTTCTAACTTGAAATTCAACTTGTCGCATGCTCACCGTTCAACTGATCAATACTGCTGCAGAATATATGCACCAACAAGGAGAAACAACATTACACAGGACCCATGAACGGTACTATACATGTGGTTGCCGGTGGCGGAGGAGCAGGCCTTGCGAACTTCACGACCCTAAACACCAAATGGAGTTTCTTCAAAGACTACGATTATGGGTTTGTAAAACTAACGGCGTTCGACCATTCGAACCTCTTATTCGAATACAAGAAGAGCAGTGATGGAAAAGTTTATGATTCTTTCACAATATCCAGGGATTATAGGGACATCTTAGCTTGTACTGTTGATAACTGCCCAAGTACAACCCTTGCTTCATAATCTAATGTAAAAGCACAGATTTAAACTATTTTCCACTGTGAACTTTGTATTTCTGGTTTAATAATTCAAGCTCCAAACATATTAGCAGCTTTAGCATTCCTTGTATATTTTGATTTTATAATGGTTACTAAAATAGCCCTTGAACTTGTTTACTTTGTCGTTAAATCGCCGTCTTGAATATTAACAGCTCAATAATTTATATGCAAAAATAGTATTTAAGCAAAATTTATGTTATAAATTAGAAAAATGTGATTCAAATTCATGTGTTCCAACATAATCGACGTCTCGGATTAAATTCTGATAAATTAAAAAGGAAGGACTAAGTTTTCAAATTTATAAAGTGGAAGGGTGAAATTCAAAATTAGACAAATAGTAAAACGATAAAAGATGGCGCGAAACGGAGATATAGTGAAATTAGTTACAATATACAAAATAAAACCAGAAATTCAGAAAACAACTCTCCTCCATACACAATTCCACATTCAGACCATCTACACCATTTATTTCCTTTTTTTTCATTTTCATTTTTAATTTTAATTTCCTTAATTTATTTCTTTTACAACGTTTACATTCAAGTCAACTTCAAAAATTCAAAAGTTTATTGATATTTTGTTTGCCAAATATCGGTTTAAAATTTTGTTTTTTGTTAATCTCTTACTATTTATTTAAAAAAATTAATTTGTAAATACGAATTTCAAATACTTGTTGAAAACAGAAAGGCGGTTGAGGTCGGAGGCTGCCTCCGACGAGTTTGATTTCAGCAGGTGCTTCAATGTTCCGAAGTAAGTTCTGTTTTCTCTCTATGATTTTCGTTAATATTTTTCCTTTTTTGAAAATTTTCTGTTCATGTTATCAAATTTGAAATTCGATCTCGAATACCTCGATTTCTTTGTCAGATATATGATTTAGAAAATTTAATGGTTTCTATAAAAGAAGGTGTTAAAAGCTTCAATTTGAAGAACGAATTCATTAATTTTCCAGAATTAGTGTTAAGCTATGATGCATTGCTGCTTGGGTTGTGTGTGTATTTTTTTTTCATTTATCTCGTCCTGGTTTTTATGTTACTAGGTAATGTTTGCAGCTGTTGAAATGTGAATCTCCTAATTCTTCATGGAAATGGAGACCTGATTTGGGATTTCACTTAGTTCCTTTCAAGTTATGGGAATTGGCCATGAGAATGGAGCCAGTAAGAGTTCTAAAACAGATGTTGAAGAAAGTGATGGGAATGGAATCAGTGAGCATTCATTGAGGCAACCGGAACTTGTCGAAAAAAGGGGTGGCAGGGATTCAAGTGAGAGTAGTGTAACTAGTGATCAATCGAAAAAACATAACTTGGTGTTGAAACTGGAACTAACCTTTTTAACTTTAAACCGGAGGTGTTGGATACAATCCAAAGTAGTAAACGCATCTCATCTCAACGGCCGAGGCTGTCGTCGTCTTCATCATCATCTATGGATGATCAGTCTAGAGCTAATGCAGAAGTATCAGAGCCCAGATCAGGCCTAGCTTCGACTTCTTATTCTGAACCTCATGTTTCTAGTGGTGCAACATCTAGTCATATGCATGAACCAACATCGACACAATCTCCTCCACTCCAAGTGATGGACAGAGTCGATGAAGGAATCAATAGGTTTCCCTCTTCGGTCTTCCATAGAAGTAAAGTAGAAAATCCTGCAGGTTGGAGTATTGCATCCAACGACTCATTGTTTAGCATCGAAATAGGGAGCACTAGTTTCTCCGGAAATCATTTTCAAAACCTTAAATCTAAGGAATTTTTCAAAGATGAGTTATTTACATTAAGTACTTCACCAGTTGCATCTCCATCGGACCCTTACAAAACCAGTTTTGAATTTGACAAGATATCAGATTATACAGTGAAGGATAAAACAAGGCCAAGTGCTGAAGGACCGATTGGGGAAAAGCCAACACACTCACCCAGCCCTTCTCGTCTTTCGGCTGAAACCGGAATCGGTGCACATTCCTTTGCCTTTCCGGTGTAAGTTAATAGCATTCTCTATTACCAATTATCCTACTTTTGACTATCACATGCTCACTTTGTTATATATGCTTGTGGAATGAATACAAAATGTGCACTCAATATTACTTTCTCTCCAAACAAAACAAGATGCCTTAATGCTTTCCCTGGGGTCTATGTAGTTGTTAATGTGAATCTGATACATGTATAAGTATAACCTTTGCATGTATCTATAATCATATTTCATGCCTAATGCTTGCACAATGAGGAATATATACGTGGTTTCCATCACAGGAGAAAAAAGAAGAATGGTGCACGACCATCATGCTACTGAATTTTGGCACATTTTATTGCTGCATATTGTACTCGATGCACCCATATTAGCTCATGAATGCCATATGGTTGGACTGTACTCGATTTTAGATGTTGTAGGGAACTTGTTAACTTAATTTATATTGGATCATTGCAGTTTGGAAGGTGGCAACAATTTCGTTTTCAAGAAAGAAGAAGGGGGACATCAGCAAAAACAGCACCACCACGAGCAGCAGCAGCAGCAACAAAAAGAAGAAAAGGAACAAGAGCCCTGTGAATCCGCAGCACCCTCGAAACCATCGTCTTGCTTCGACAACTGTTCTTGTTTTCCTTGCTGTCGACAGCAATGCCAATGCTGCAATTGGTGTTGGCATTGCACTTGTCACCGTTTTTGTCGAGGAAAATGCCGCTGAAAAAGAAAAAAAAAACAACTCTCGACCCGCCCTCTCCCGGTCGGAAAACAAACGCCTTCCCCAGGATGTTTGCACTGATTTGGTGCTAATTCAATCAAATCATGACCACCTCCATAACTTCAAAGGCTCCCATCATGAACATACACATAAGTTTCTTATACCATATGCATAATTATGTCCGAAATCGAGTCCTTTGCCAGTGAAAACAAAGGGAAATGCCTAATGAGGCAATGGGAAGGGGTGAATCATCTTCCCATATACATGATTTTGAAGATGGATTCTAATTTTTAGGTAGTAGTCTTTATGTTGAATCCATATAGCTCTGTAATTTTTTTTTAATTCTAGTCCATTAATACATTAGTTTCATTAGATTTATCTCGCTCACTTCTCTAACTCCACATTAATTTTGCTTAATTGTGATTTTTCGGATTACTCGAGATTTAAATTTCGATCCACATGTTTATATATTCTACATTAAATTCGAACAATAATGTCTACATCAAAGGCTTTTGTTCCAGCAATCAAATATGAGATGACCAAATCAAAATATTTTAAGTCTTTTAAGATTTAGCTGTAATGGACATGGGTGTGGTATTTTTTTTTTTTATAAAAGGGTGTGGTGTCTTTTAAGATTTCATTTGTTTTGAATTGTTGAAAGAAATTTATTTGTCCATCCCATCTTCACATGGTTACATCCACATCTTGCAAGTTGCAGTAGAATATTTGCAACATTATTTATAAAAATATCTCAAAAAATTTATTATATAGTCTTGCTCACCACATTATCAGTATTTTCGTTCATTAAAAATAAATTAATTAATTTTTTTCATGTCATTTTTTTTTCTAAAGATGAATCTTCACTTTTTTATACCATGTAAATAGGGATTGAGTGGTAACATAAAAGTTGATAATAAATGGATTAGTAACACGGAAAAAATAAATTAGTTGATTGATTTTTAATGGACGAAAATCATGGATCACATGGTGAGTCGAGTCCATAAAATAATTTCTTAAACAAAACATAAAATAATAAAAAAACGTGAATATCATTTAATCTAAATAATGATATACTATTAATGTATGTAAGTTAACCTTTTTGACGTCATTAGGTTTTGATATCTTTCAAACCAAAAGTAAAATATTCTAAAACAAATCACATACTTTTTAGATGATTAAAACAAATCACATAATTACCTATTTAGTAAGATTTTGATTTTTAATAAAATCATTATCTTTAATAAAAAATTGAGCTCTGAATATGATAATATTTAATAATTATCTGTACAACCATTATAAACTTTTAATAGTCTTAAAGTAATTAAAACATATAAACTTTTAATAATTATCTGTACAATCATTATAAAATTTGGTACAATATTTATGCTACACGGACTCCTCTCCTCCTATAAATAATAAGATATTAAACGTTTCAAAATATTTGATTATATGTATTCTCTTATATTATACCGATAATATTATTAACTGAGCCAAATTCAATCGATATTATATCTGATTTTTAAATCACGGTTATAACTTATAAATATACTACTCAAAACTTTTTTTCCCTTATAAATAAGAGGATATTAAGCATTTATATATGCTTTATCCCACGTCTTTTCTTCATATTATCAACTGAATTAAATTCAATTGAAACTCTATCTTGTTTTAATCCATTGTTATAAGTTTATGGAGCCAAATAAACAAAATTATTAAACATTATCCCATCTATGCGTCACGCTGGTGATGTGATGGGGTTAGCATAATACAAGTTAAGGACCCACAAGTGTTCATCTTGTCTTCCCCGGAGCCGCCGTGCATTGACGGTTCTGATGCATTAATTGACCGGCGGATGGACCCCACCTCCCCTCATCCGTTTACTCTACGTGGCCCCCTCTCCCCCTTTACTACATTTCCAGGGGGAAAACAGTAAAAAAGAGAGGAAGAAACATAACAAAGTTCCTCAAAGACCCAGACTTTCCACGACCCCATAAAGCAAAAATTAAATAAAGAAACGCGTTTTTCATCTTCAAAGACCCTCTCAATATTTTGTATTGTTTGTTTCCAGGGAAAATTCAATTTTTTTCTTCCTCCGGGAGGCAAAAAAGGAGTATTTTTTTGGGACTTAGGGGGTGGACTGGTTCAAGAGCAAAGGGGATCCTTTCTTTGTTGGTTTGTTTTTGTTTTTCGTGGGAACCAAACATGAGATGTTATCATCTGTTCTGGAAAGGTTTGGTCTTGTTTTATTTTGAGTTGTTTGTTGTCTTCTGCTTGGTTTCAGGGAAGCTGGTTCCCGAGAGAAGGATCTTGTTGGAGTTAAAAAGCTCTGTTTTTGACCCTTCTGGTATACTTTCAAGCTGGGACTTTTCAAAGAACCCGAATCACTGCTCTTGGTTCGGTGTTTCATGCAATTCGAGGTCTCGGGTCAGCTCCATCGACATATCTGGTGGCTGTTGTGAAGGTAACTTTACACGACCTTGTTCTAGTTCTTCAAAGCTGTCTAAGTTCCCATTTTATGGTTTTGGATTGAGGAGAAGAGCATGTTCAAAGGGGAAATTGGTGGGGAACTTGTCACCTTTGATTGGGAAACTTGCTGAGCTTAGAGTTTTATCTCTTGCTTTTAATGAGTTCGGTGGTGAAATTCCTTTAGAAATCTGGGGATTAGAGAAATTAGAACAACTTGATCTTGAAGGGAATTCATTTACTGGGAAGTTGCCTGATGAATTTGTGGGGTTGAGAAATTTGAGGGTTTTGAATCTCGGGTTTAATGAACTTGAAGGGGAGATTCCGGGGTCTTTGTCGAAATTTGTGGACTTGGAGGTATTGAATTTAGCTGGGAATAAGCTGAAGGGGTCTATACCTGGTTATTTCGGTGGTTTTCGTAATTTGAAAGGGCTTCATTTGTCTAATAATCAGCTAAACGGATCGATCCTTGATCATTTCGGAAGTAATTGTCGGTATCTAGAGCATCTTGATCTGTCGGGGAATTTCCTAGTTGGTAGTATTCCTGGTAGTTTGGGGAAATGTTGGCAGTTACGGACTCTTTTGTTGTTCTCCAACATGTTGGATGGTGTTATTCCTAGTGAGCTTGGCCAGCTGCATAAGCTTGAGATTCTCGATGTTTCTCGAAACAATCTTACTGGTGTTATCCCCACGGAGCTTGGAAGTTGTGTTCGGTTGTCCGTTCTTGTGCTATCTAGTCTCTTTGATCCACTGCTGAGAGGGCAGGATTCAAGTCAAGAGCTGTCGTTTAGATTGCCTCGTTCTACTACCGATGAGTATAATCGTTTTCAAGGCTCCATTCCGATGGAGATCACAACCCTTTCAAAACTTAAAGTACTTTGGGTGCCCGGGGCAAATCTTGAGGGGAAGTTACCGAGAAATTGGGGTGGTTGTGAGAACTTGGAAATCTTAAACCTAGCTCAGAACCACTTCGATGGGTATATCTTTGGAGTGTTCAATAGATGCAAGAACCTACGCCATCTAGATTTGAGCTCAAACAGGCTAACTGGAGAGCTTGATGAGAAACTTCAAGTTCCTTGCATGACACTTTTCGATATCAGTGGGAACCTCATGTCAGGATCCATCCCCGGGTTTAACTTCCCAGTCTGCCCTGGTATTTTCTCCATAAGTTATGAACTTCTCCAAAACCGTGATCCAATATCTGCTTATCTGTCATTCTTCACATATAAAACACATCTCAAAACGGTTTTGCCATTTTCGGGTTTGAGAGCTGCGTTGGTTCACAATTTTGGTGGAAATAACTTCTCCGGCTCACTCCCATGGCTACCAATTGCACCAACAAGACTGGTTAAGCAGATTGACTATGCATTTCTTGCCGGCGGAAACAATCTCACTGGGTCATTCCCAGGAAGTTTATTTGGAAACTGTAATAAGCTCCATGGGGTGATTGTTAATGTTAGCAATAACAGATTGTCTGGTCATATTCCATCCCGAATCGGTGCAATCTGCAGATCCCTTAGGTTTTTGGATGTCTCTGAGAATCAGATTGAAGGAGAGATTCCCCAAAGTTTCAGGGGCTTGAAGTTCCTTGTTTTACTTGACCTAAGTGGAAACAAACTTAGAGGTCCAGTTCCCGAAGGCCTCTATCAGTTGAAACATCTCAAACACCTCTCCTTGGGAGGCAACAACCTGAGTGTTGCAGTTCCTTCTAGCTTTAGACGATTTCGTTCCCTCCAAGAGTCAGAATTTTCATCAAATTCACCGTCTGTACGAACCGATGATGTGACAACCAACATTGATGCAGAATCTCCACCTTCGGGTAACACAACTGTCAATAATAGTTTAGATCCCATTGAGATTGCATCCATAGCATCTGCCTCAGCCATTGTTTCAGTTCTTCTAGTTCTAGTCATCCTCTTCTTTTACACCAGGAAATGGGTCCCGAAGTCCAGGGTTCAGGTTTCTGAATCAAGGGAAATTACAGTTTTTGTCGATATTGGGGTTCCGTTGACGTACGGAACTATTGTCCAGGCAACCGAGAATTTTAGTGCTGGCAAACGAATTGGAAATGGAGGTTTTGGTGCCACTTACGTGGCTGAAGTAGCTCCAGAAACCCTAGTGGCAGTGAAAAAGCTTGCTGTTGGAAGGTTCCATGGTATTCAGCAGTTCCATGCGGAGGTAAAAACCCTCGAAACGATGAGGCACCCGAATCTCGTAACCCTAATAGGGTACCATGCCAGTGAATCAGAGATGTTTCTCTTATATAATTATTTACCGGGTGGTAATTTAGAAAACTTTATCAAGGAAAGGTCCACAAGAGCTGTAGATTGGAAGATTATTCACAAGATTGCTTTGGATATAGCCCATGCACTTGCTTATCTACATGAGGAATGCACCCCGAAGGTGCTGCACCGGATGTCAAGCCGAGTAACATATTGTTGGACAATGATTGTAATGCTTATCTGTCTGACTTCGGATTATCAAGGCTTTTGGGTTCCTCTGAAACCCACGCAACAACCGGTGTAGCCGGCACATTCGGATATGTTGCACCTGAGTATGCTATGACCTGCCGTGTATCCGAGAAGTCTGATGTTTACAGCTATGGCATCGTTCTGCTCGAGTTGATATCAGATAAGAAAACTTTTGATCCTTCATTCTCCTCGCACGAAAACGGTTTCAACATCGTCTCTTGGGCCTGCATGCTGCTGCGACAGGGTCAAGCAAAGGATGTGTTCACTACAAGGTTATGGGAAACCGGTCCTCGTGATCATTTGGTAGAACTGCTGCACTTGGCCATCACGTGTACGGTCGATAGTCTCACAAACAGGCCAACAATGAGCCGAGTCGTCCGAAGGTTGAAGCGAATTCAACCTTTGTCTGACAGATAATATAGTTTCTAGGTGCACGACTTGATGTAGAAGGAAAAGCTCAAGTGTACCTATCATAACTTTGGATTTGTGATGTTGGCTGAGGCAGGTTTGCCATTTCAATATAATCTTTTCCTTATTTGCTAAGCTGAGCTTTCTCTGTGATTCGCTCTTAACCTAATTAAACCATGGAATCCGAAGAATCGCTGTCGAAAATCGCATCAGCAAGAGTAAATCAACTATTGCAGACATGGCAAAGATTTTGTTTTCTTAAAACTTTTCACATTCTAAAGGGAATTAGAAGATAGGTTTATCACCACCACCAGAACGCTTTACAAACTCTGCTGGAGATAGAAAATTACAATGGCACACACATTATCTTCAATTCCCATATCTGTATTAAATAAAGCTATTGTCTTGGCCGAAACAAAAATCAATTCCTGATCTGAGTTAGGCTTCCATTCCATGTATATAAAAAGGATCAAGTTCTGGTTTTCTGATAAAGGAGAATGCATACAATACAACAACTCAATAATAAAGTTCTAATCTTGTTTATAAGCAAGATTAAATGAACTGTAATCTTCACAGAAAAACCAAAATATTATATACCAATCCCCAACCAAAAGAAACTACATAAATCAAAACAAATAAACCTACAATTGGATCTAAATGATATCTTGGGTGATCTAAAGGGCAGGGCTGTTGACATGGAACTGAACTTGATAGGCATGTTATCACGCCGGCTTTATGTTACTCGAAAAGCATTCAATTCTCATATTATTATTACATGAAATTGGTGATCGCAAACAAAATAAAGCTCTCGATCATCTTGCGGATGAACTAAATAACCGAGTGAAAGCTGCCGATCAACGTGCACGTAAATTGCTCAAGTAAAATCAGTTGCAGAGCTTACCAAATTTTCGTTCACATACATGAAATTGGTGATCGCAAACAAAACATAGCGATATAATGTTACCAAATTTCAGTCGTGGGTACGACGAAGCAAGAGTGACCAATGGTGGTTGAATCGGTAGTGGGAGGGGAGGAATTTAGAGATTTAGAGTTTGTGTTTGGGGTTTTAGAGAAATTAAAGATTTTTTATTTTTTTAAAAATAAAAATTATAAAATATCATAAATGTCACATGTCGTGTTTAATTGAATAATGAAATTTTTTAACATCTGCCATGTAAAAACTTGAGTTACGAAAGTTAAAGTTAGGCACCAATTTGACCTAAAATAAATGTTAGGCACCAAACTGAAAAAATATATAGTTTGAACACTTTTTTGACCATTAAACCTATATATATGTAAAACAATTTTAATGATTAATCATTAACGGCACAAAATCTAGGCAAAGGATGAAAATGTAAAAGTAACAAAGTGTCAAGGGGTTGGTTGAAATGAATTTAAAATTTTGTCTCCATTTACAAGAATAGCAATGCAAGACAGGGGTCACCAATGTGTTTTCTTTTAATTAGATGAGCCCCCCCCCCCCCCCCCCCCCCCCTTTTTTTTTCCTTTCGTTGAAAAAGAACGTACAGTCTCTTGCATAAAGGGTAAACATTGGCACATTGCCTTCTCGGTTTAATGTGAAAATAAGTGTATAAATTATCATATTCTTTTAAGTGTTTAGATTATTTTTTATATCTTTTAGGTGCTTAAACTATAATAATATTCTCTTTTAGGTACTTAAGCTTTTTTTTTACCATTTTAAATGCTTAAATTATCATTTTTTACCTCGTAAGGTCAAACTTAAGTACCTACTTTGATAAAAAAAAAGTGATAGTTTGGACCCTTAAAGGGGCAAAAAAAAGGTTTAGGCACCTAAAAGAAAAAAACGATATAGTTTGAGCACCTAAAAGAGACAAAAAAATAGTATATGCACCTAAAAAGAAAAAAATAGAATAATTTAAACATTTATTTTGGTATTAAACCTTTTATGTAAAAGGTCATTTATTCGACTCGATTTAAAAAAACAATTAATTTTAAAGAATTAATTTCTAAAAAGAATTAAATGATTTTGTTACTGAAGAGTGCCGAGATCCGTTATTTAATCTAATCTCATCATCTATAAGTGATTTAAGCCCGAATTTATTTTACATGTCCGACGAAATTTTTTCTCAATCAATAGGTTTATTTGATTAATATCAGATATTGGTAACAATCAACTTAGTGGCTATACATAAAATGAGCTTCAAACTCCCTATTATTGAGAACAGTGGGCTTGTAAGTTGTAATTAGGGGTGAATGTTTGTTGAAGTTTACAAATTCCAACGGGACCACCAAACAACCATAATAAACCACTATTACTTAAAATAACAGTGACAATTTGTGTAACACCCGTGTTTTGGGCCTAGGAGTTAACCGGGTTTTAGTTCGAGTCAAATAAAATTTAATTAAAATAATTCAACTTCTATTAATGACCTAGTTGAAGCTTTGGAAAAAGGGGAGGGACCTATGTTGCTATTTGACCCAAATTTAAAAAGCTAGACAACTTTATAGAAAAGTTGTCATCTTTCTTTCCCCCCCCCCCCCCCCATTCCCTCTCCAACACCATTTTCACTAAAACTCTCCCCAAAACCCCTTTTTGCTTGGCTACTTTTCCACTTCATTCTAGCTTCAATTAAAAGTGTTTTTCAAAGGTAATTATGTTTCCTAAACCTCCTCTTTATTCTCTATCTATCCCTTGTTGTAGATTTTAAAAAAAATAGTGTTTTGAAAATTAGGGTTCATATGAAATTTAGGGATTTTTTATGGGGCTTTTCAATTTGTTTTGTTAAATCATGTTGGGGGTTTGTTTAAGCATGATGAAATACATCATATACTTTAATTTGGTTGAATTTTGATAAAAATTCGTAGTATGGTCTTAGGTCTAAATTATGTATGTAGACAAGTCTTTTTTTCTGGGTCGTTAACCGAGGGGAAACCTTAACGGGTTTCGCTTCGGTTTTCCCCGTGTGGCCCACTCGGACCGGTCATCCGACCAGACCGGGACGAGGGGGTTACATTTGTTGGTATCAGAGCCTGAGGTTACCGAGACCTCGGGCAGGTAAGTGAGGTAAGATTAATGTGTTTAATGCTTGTGTTGCTTGATGTATGATTTGCCATGAATCCTTGATGCTTGATTGATCGTATGATGTTTGGAATGCTTGAACTGTTGTGTCTGGTATAGAGTGAGTGCCCATTGCTACTATTACTTAATTTAAAAAGATTTTTGAAAGAGGAATACTTGAGCACTATTGGACCCTTGCTTTGACTAACGTAATCCTTATCTGTTTCTTGTTGTAGTTTTACCTTGCTAGTTGAACCATGAGACCACGTGGGAGGCCTAGGATGGTTCGACCGGAACCACGGGCAGAGGCTCCGAGAGTTGAGCCAGTTGTGAGAGTTGAGGCTCAAGTGGGAGAGCCAGTGGTTGGAGTTGGAGCTCCTCCACCACCTCCACCACCACCACCTCCTCCACCGGGAGTGGGAGGCGAGGCCGGGCCCAGAGGAATGGGACCACAAGGTGGCCGAGGACCGGCCGGGATTGACTTAGCTCCGTTGGTTCAGGCAATAGCCGGGGCGTTCCAGGCTGCAGTAGCTGGAGGTCAGGCAGCTCATCATCAGGGGGAGGGCACCGGATTACCATTAGAGAGACTTCGGGGCCTTGGGGCCGAAGAGTTTAGAGGTGCTACTCCGGAGAGGTCAGAGATGTGGTTTGAGAAGACCGTCCGTATTCTTGCTCAGATGGGATGTACTGGTGAGCGCAAGTTGGGATGTGTTGAGTCTCTGCTACAGGGTGATGCCTACACCTGGTGGGTCACCGTTACTTCGGGGATGGATGAGACCGAGATCACTTGGGAGTTCTTTGAGACAGCTTTCCGGAAGAAGTATTTGGGTCCGCGATACCTCAATGAGAGGAAGAGAAAGTTTATGGCATTGTTTCAGGGGAGTATGTCCGTGACTGATTATGAGATCCGGTTCGTTAGACTGAGTTAGTATGCACCCGAACTTGTACCTACTGAGGTGGAGCGTTGTAACCGCTTCCGATATGGGCTGAGTGAGGAGATCAAGACTTATACTCTGGCTTCTGATTACACTGATTTTGATGTCTTGGTCTCGAGGGCCAAGGACTTGGAGCACAGTCTGAGTTTGACCAGGCGGTCAGGTGGATCCAGTTCAGGTAAGAGGTCCAGCAACTTTGATAGAGGTGATGCCAAGAGGCATCGGGACAACCGGCATCAGTTTGATCATAGGCGTGGTGGCGGTAACCACGGTAGGGGCCATCAGGGTCAGAGGGCTGGTGGGAAGTTGCCCACATGTGCTACTTGCGGGAGGAACCACACCGGTGAGTGTTGGGGAAATTATCATTCCTGTTGGAGTTGTGGTGCTAGAGACCACATTAGGCGTGACTGTCCACATCAGGTGGGACAGGCACCAGCTCAGGCTCCTGCTAGAGCCAATGATTTTCAGAGAGGCCGCGGGCGCGGTAGAGGTAACTTCCAGCCGAGGAACGATGGTCAGAGGAATTTAGCTCATGTTGTTGCAGTCCAGCCGGAGGGCGGAGGACAGGCTAGGGTTTACGCTCAGCGCGGGGAGCAGCATGACACCGATGTGATCGCAGGTAACTTCTCGATACAGTCTTTGGGTTTGCTTTCTTTGATTGACTCTGGGTCTACACATTCCTACATATTGAGTGAGCATGCACAGTCTTTGAATTTGCCTTGTGAGTTGCTAGAGGTAGGAGTTAGTGTTACTAGTTCCTTTGGGGACACGGTAGTGGTTAGGAAGATGTACCGAAGGTGTCCGTTGATGGTTCAGGGACATGTATTTCCAGTGGATATGATGGAACTTCCTTTCTATGGCTTTGATGTGATTCTGGGTATGGATTGGCTCACGGAGCATAGAGCTAGGATAGACTTTGAAACTAAACGGATTTCTTTGAAGCTCACAGATGATTATGAGATTGTAGTGGTGGGTGAGAATGTGAAATTCTTGTCCAATGTGGTTTCAGTGTTAGAGGCTAAGAGGTTAGTTGAGTTGGGGTGTGAAGCATACTTAGCGTATGTGATGAACCCTAACATGAGCGAGGTTAGACCTCAGGACATCCGGACAGTATGTGATTTTCCTAGTGTGTTTCCGGAAGAATTGCCAGGGTTACCACCGGACAGAGAGGTAGAGTTCAACATTGAGACTTATTCTGATTCGGCTCCTGTTTCGATTGCTCCGTACCGTATGGCACCGAAAGAATTGAAAGAGTTGAAGACTCAGTTGCAAGAATTGACAGATAGAGGTTTCATTCGGCCTAGTTCATCACCTTGGGGTGCACCAGTGTTGTTTGTGAAGAAGAAGGATGGAAGTATGAGAATGTGCATAGATTACAGACAGTTAAATCAGCTGACAGTGAAGAACAAATATCTGTTGCCTAGAATTGATGACTTGTTTGATCAGTTGAGAGGAGCATCGGTCTTTTCGAAGATTGATTTGAGATCAGGTTACTACCAGCTAAAGGTTAGAGAGGTTGATGTACCGAAGACGACCTTTAGGACTAGGTACGGTCATTATGAGTTCTTAGTCATGCCCTTTGGGTTGACTAATGCACCGGCAGCTTTCATGGACATGATGAATAAGATTTTTCATCAGTATCTAGATCAGTTTGTAGTTGTGTTTATTGATGACATCTTGGTGTACTCGCGAACTGAAGAAGACCATGACCGAAATTTGAGACTTGTTTTGAAGACTTTGCTAGATCATCAGTTGTATGCGAAGCTCAGCAAGTGTGAATTCTGGATTCGGGAAGTAGTCTTCTTAGGACATGTAGTGTCAGCTGAAGGCATTAGAGTTGATCCGAAGAAGATTGAAGCCATTGTTGAGTGGAAGCAACCGAAGTCAGTGACAGAAGTACGTAGCTTCCTAGGCTTAGCCGGATACTATAGGAGGTTTGTAGAGGGTTTCTCTAAGTTAGCCGCTCCTTTGACGCAGTTACTTCAGAAGAGTGTTCAGTTTGAGTGGACAGATGCAAGATAGAGAGCCTTTGAGAAATTGAAAGAAGCTTTGACCCAAGCTCCGATCTTGATTCAGCCTGAGTCCGGGAAGGACTATGTGATTTATAGTGATGCCTCGTATGTAGGGTTAGGATGTGTTCTGATGCAAGACCGAAGAGTAGTGGCTTATGCCTCAAGACAGTTGAAGACTCACGAGCGCAACTATCCGACCCATGACATAGAGTTAGCGGCAGTTGTGTTTGCTTTGAAGATTTGGAGGCATTATTTGTATGGTGAGAAATGCACAGTATACACCGATCACAAGAGTTTGAAGTACATTATGACTCAGCGAGATTTGAATCTCAGACAGCGTAGGTGGTTAGAGTTTCTAAAAGACTATGATCTTACTATTGAGTACCATCCGGGTAAGGCCAATGTAGTGGCCGATGCATTGAGTAGAAAGGTGGCTGTAGACTTGAGAGCTATGTTTGCTAGATTGAGTTTGTCCGGAGATGGTGGCTTGATAGCCGAGCTTCAGGTTAGACCTACTCTAGGTCAGTTGATACGAGAGAAACAACTCTTAGATAGATCTTTGGCACCTCACGTGCAAGATATAGCCGAGGGTAGATCTTCAGATTACAGCTTCAACACTGATGGGGTTCTGTGTTTCAAAGATAGAATAGTTGTGCCAGATGACAGTGACTTGAGACGTACGATCTTGACTGAAGCCCACAGTAGTCCGTTTGCTATGCATCCTGGAAGTACGAAGATGTACCGTGATTTGAAGAATGAGTACTTTTGGGTTGGCTTGAAGAGAGATGTAGCCGACTTTGTGAGTAAGTGCTTAGTGTGTCAGAGGGTGAAGGCGGAACATCAGGTTCCCTCAGCTTTGTTACAGCCGTTGAGAATTCCGGAATGGAAGTGGGAGAAAATCACCATGGATTTTGTTTCGGGCTTGCCTTTGACTCCTACGAAGAAGAACTCAGTTTGGGTGATAGTAGATCGTTTTACGAAGTGTGCTCACTTCTTGGCAGTCAACACTACTTACACCTTAGATAGATTGGTCGATTTGTACATTGGTGAGATTGTGAGGCTACATGGTGTGCCGAAGTCCATTGTGTCAGATAGAGATCCGCGGTTTACTTCTAGATTTTTGGAGTGTCTGCATACAGCTTTGGGTACCCGTTTGAACTTCAGCACTTCTTATCATCCTTAGTCAGATGGCCAGTCAGAGAGGGTTATTCAGATCTTAGAGGACATGTTGCGCTGTTGTATCATAGACTTTCAGGGTACTTGGGAGAAGCATTTGCCTCTGGTGGAGTTTGCGTACAATAACAGTTTTCAGTCGAGCATTCAAATGGCTCCATATGAGGCCTTGTATGGTCGGAAGTGTAGAACTCCAGTGTGTTGGGCCGAGGCAGGACAGAAACTGTTACCTATGCCGGATTTGCTCAAGGGGACAACCGAAAAGGTAAAATTGATTTGTGATCGATTGAAGGCTGCTTCGAATAGG
The DNA here is from genome assembly GCA_958450335.1 of Hibiscus tridactylites. Taxonomy (NCBI): domain Eukaryota; kingdom Viridiplantae; phylum Streptophyta; class Magnoliopsida; order Malvales; family Malvaceae; genus Hibiscus; species Hibiscus tridactylites. The sequence continues at coordinate 20,321,872 of OY288279.1, read as the reverse complement.
CAGAAGTCTTATGCCGATTTGAAGAGAAAGGAAGTTGAGTTCTCAGTGGGTGAGAATGTATTCTTGAAAGTGTCTCCGTGGAAGAAAGTGATGAGGTTTGGCCGAAAAGGGAAATTGAGTCCGAGGTACATAGGACCGTATAAGATTGTGAAGAGGGTTGGTCCCGTTGCTTATCAGTTGCGTTTGCCATCCGAGCTTGAGAAGATACATGATGTGTTCCATGTGTCGATGCTTCGCAAGTATAGGTCCGATCCATCACATGTTATGCCCGTAGAAGAAATTGAATCGAATCCGGATTTGACTTATGAAGAAGAGCCAGTAGAGATCTTAGCTTCTGACAGTAAAGTGTTGAGGGGTAGATCGATTGAGTTAGTAAAGGTGCGGTGGCGACGTAGAGGTGTTGACGAGGCCACTTGGGAGAGGAAGGAGGATATGGAAAAGCAGTTTCCGTATCTCTTTCGGTCAGGTAATTTCGGGGACGAAATTTCTTAAGTGGGAGAGAGTTGTAACACCCGTGTTTTGGGCCTAGGAGTTAACCGGGTTTTGGTTCGAGTCAAATAAAATTTAATTAAAATAATTCAACTTCTATTAATGACCTAGTTGAAGCTTTGGAAAAAGGGGGAGGGACCTATGTTGCTATTTGACCCAAATTTAAAAAGCTAGACAACTTTATAGAAAAGTTGTCATCTTTCTTTCCCCCCCCCCATTCCCTCTCCAACACCATTTTCACTAAAACTCTCCCCAAAACCTCTTTTTGCTTGGCTACTTTTCCACTTCATTCTAGCTTCAATTAAAAGTGTTTTTCAAAGGTAATTATGTTTCCTAATCCTCCTCTTTATTCTCTATCTATCCCTTGTTGTAGATTTTAAAAAAATAGTGTTTTGAAAATTATGGTTCATATGAAATTTGGGGGTTTTTGATGGGGCTTTTCAATTTGTTTTGTTAAATCATGTTGGGGGTTTGTTTAAGCATGATGAAATACATCATATACTTTAATTTGGTTGAATTTTGATAAAAATTCGTAGTATGGTCTTAGGTCTAAATTATGTATGTAGACAAGATAAGATAAAAAAAAGAAGAAATTTTCTGGGTCATTAACCGAGAGAAAACCTTAACGGGTTTCGCTTCGATTTTCCCCGTGTGGCCCACTCGGACCGGTCATCCGACCAGACCGGGACGAGGGGGTTACAATTTGTTTCTAAATTTCCAACTAAAATCACCGCAAGAACTTATCACACATTTAATAACACTTCTCGGAAGTTGCAATCAAATATTCTAGAGTTATTATGCTTATTAAGTAATTGATTTGTTTTTAAAATTCACATCATCTACACCGTTAACTTCTGTTAATAAAAAAATTGTTTACTCAAAACAATATAATGTTTTAGAGTATATTATTTTTAACATTATCAAAAACATTATCCTAGTAATTTATTAAAAGGTAATCTTCGCCTGTAGTCTTTTTTGTTTGAGGTTTATTCTATTTTGGCCAACCAAATTAAAAAAAATCATTCTTGCCGCTTATATTTTGAATCATGTCTATTTTGGTCCCTTGACCGTTAACCTCTGTTAATAAAAAATTAATTTTTAATTTAACCCCTTAACTTTCAAAACTTTATTTTTCACCATCTTCCCAAAAATTTAAAAATTTTATTTTTCCGCCCACCAACCGATCTCTACCCTCCTTTTACCGTCATGAGTCCACCATTCTCCTCCGCCCCAAAAACTATATCAATGGGGTTCAAATGCTACGGGACATTTCTTCTTTGAGAGAAACTCTAATTTATTGAGATTTATAACATAGATATGAAAATGAACTTACGCATCTTATCCAAAATCTTCTCCAGGGAGGGCTTGCTCGTGCTCTGCTCATCCAGGTAATGCTTGCTTTTACTGCACAATTGTTGCCTTTTATTCTGGTTACATAATCGTATGTTTTTGCCTGTGCAGGTTCAGACGGTCCTACAATTCCAATGAAGAGAGATAGTGAAGGAAGGTTTGTTCCGAAGACCAAAGCCGAAATGACCGATGAAGATAGAAGACGTTTGCAAGTTAACGATAAAGCCTTGCACATAATCTTTTGTGCTCTCGGTCCCGACATGTACTCAAAAGTGTCTTCAATTGAAAGTGCTAAAGAAGTGTGGGACACCTTGGAGACTACATATGAAGGAACAAGTGACGTCAAGGAGACGAAGATCGGGTTGCTCAATTTGAGTTATGAAAAATTCAAAATGAAAGCGAATGAAAGTGTCTCCAAGATGTTTGATCGATTCTCGGTCATTGTCAATGGACTAAAAGGCTTCGGTGAAGTTATTCCCGAAGAAAAGCTAGTCCGGAAGCTACTTTACTCGCTTTCGAAATCTTGAGATGGCAAAAGGACGACCATCATCGAAGCTCGAGATTTGAAGACTCTCAAGCTAGACGCTCTTGTTGGATCTCTACTCTCCCATGAGATCATGAAGCAAGGGAGAGAAGAAGAGAAGAAGAAAGAAGAGAAAAAGGTAGAGAAGAAAGGGGTTGAAAAGAAAAAGTTAGGAATTGCACTCAAAGCGTCATACAACGAAAGTGACTCTAGTGAGTAGGAGGACGAAGAAATGGCCATGTTGGCTATACGATTCACTCGATTCATGAAGTCCAATCGAAGAAGAAAATTTAATAGAAGAGTGGACTTCAAGAATAAAGGAAAAGATGAAGAAAATGATCAACTCACTTGTTATGAGTGCAAGAAGCCCGACCATATTCGAACGGATTGCCTTCAATTGAAGAAGAAGAACTTTTGGAAGAAGAACAAGCTCAAGGCTCAATTGGCAACTTGGAGTGACGAGTAGTCATTCGAGGAAGAGGAGGAAATGGCTAATCTTTGTCTCATGGCCTTTGAGGAGGATCACATGGTAAACTCTAACTCATCTCTTACTTATGATGAATTATATGATAAATATGATGTGTTACAAAATATTCATGATGAATTAGTTGAAAAATACAAAGAGTCCATTTTGAAAAATAAGAAAATTATTTCTGATTTAAAACTTCAAAATTAATCTTTTTCTAAAATCAATTTCGAATTGGAAAAGAAAGTTTTATGCTTGGTAAATCTCACTAATAAACTTAAAAAGAAAAACATAGACCAAGAAAAATTTCTTTTCGATTTTCAAGATTATCACACAAAAGAAGTGGATAATCTCAAAAATTCTCTTACTATTGGGAAATATGCTCTTAAAAAAGAAAATTTTTCAAAAAATCTAATATGTTAAGAAAAAATCATTTTACCTCAAACAAAGAAGTTTTCAAAAGCAATCTAAAGTTAAAAGAATTATGAGTGTATGGGTTCCTAAGGAGCTCGTGGTTTCTAATAATGTAAATGCAATTGCTTCTTGAATTCCTAAAGGAACCAAGCTTTTGGGAGCTAACATTTGTGGACCCAAAATAAATTGGGTACCAAAATCAAAGAACTGATATTTGTTTGTAGAGGGAGTATTGCTACAAGGCCAAAGCTTCAAGTTAAAATATATGGTACCTTGATAGTAGATACTCAAGACACATGACTAGAGACAATAGTAGATTCATAGAGCTCAAGCCAAAGCATGATAGAGTGATAACTTTTGGCGACAACTTCAAAGGTCATATTGAGGGTATTGACTCTATTGGTAATCTCTCATCCATTCTTATTGAAAATATATTACTTGTCAATGATCTTAAACATAATCTTTTGAGCATTAGTCAACTTTGTGATAAAGGTTTTGATGTTCATTTTGATAAAAATAAGTGTAGAATTGTGAACATTAAAACAAATGAATTAATGTTCATTGGTCATCGCATATGAAATATTTATATGGTTAGTGGTTTAGAATTGATGCGTTATGGTTAGAATTTCAAGTTTGGGGTAAGAGTGTATGATTTATAGGATAAAACCTAAATTCTCAACCATATTATCCTAAACTCTAACCACATCCATAAATTCTAAACCCTTGATTCTAACCTCAAAACTAAGAGGTTTGTAAAAACTTTTTGTTTCCACCACTTGTGTATTGAATATACATCCATAATAATAAAATTGCACTCTAACCCCTATCAAAATTTAATAATTCAAATTTGCCCTCCTAAATAGGATGCTTGCCTTCGCCCCTAACGCGGAGGTAAAAACCCTCGAAACAATGAAGCACCCTAATCTTGTAACTCTAATAGGGTACCATGGCAGTGAAACACATATGTTTCTCTTATATAATTATTTACCAAGTAGTAATCTAAAAAAAAATTATCAAGGTCAACAAGAGCTGTATATCGGTAGATTATTCACAATATAGCTTTGGGTATAGCCCGTGCACTTGCTTATCTACATGACCAATGCACCTCAACGGTGCTGGACCGCGATGTCAAGCCGAGCAACATATTGTTGGACAATGATTGTAATGCTTACCTCTCTAACTTTCGATCATTGAGGCTACCTCTGAAACCCATGCAACAACTGGTGTGCCCAGCACGTTCGGATATCTAAGAAGGCTATTGATGTTTACAGATATTACATCGTGCTGCTTGAGTTGATATCAGATAAGAAAGCAAGCTTTCGATCATTCGCTCTCCTTGCATGCAAGTCAAGTAAAGGATGTGTTCACTTGGCCATCACGTGCACGGTCGATAGTCTCACAAATAGGCAACTATGAGGCAAGTTGTCCGAAGCTTGAAGCGAATTCAACCTTCTTCAGTAAGATAATATAGTTTCTAGGTGCATGACTTGATCTAGAAGGAAGAGCTCAAGTGTACAAATCATAACTGACTAATGCAGGTTTACTAATGCAATATATCTTTTCCTTATTTGCAATAGGAAACCACAGAATCCACAGAGGGGCAGTCAAAAACGGTCCTAGGAAACATCGGAAAATCAATTTTCGAGGGGGTTTACGAAAGGGAAGCAAAGGAAGGGTTTATAACTATATGCCTAAGAGGGTGATCTACATCGCCACCGCCTGCATGCTTGACAAACTCTGCCGGAGACAGAAAACTGCCGTGGCATACACACATTATCCTCACTTCCTCTCCCTTTCCATACTTGTATAATATACCATCTACTCTTTTCCCATTAGGACCTTCTCCCTTTGTGAAAACACAAGGCATATCTTCCATTGCATTCCCTGGTTCTTTCCCCTTATTTTCAATCGTCCTATGTAGAGTTTCGCCCAACGGTCTGGGAGTTCTGCCGGTTTCACCCGTCTCTGTCCCCGAAGAACCAGTAGCCTCTCGATTGCCTTGATCTTGCGAGGATAGGGAACTACCGGAGCTTCTTGCTTCACCACTACTTCTAACTCCTGCAATGAATGTGATCATAGAAAACATTAAAACCAGCTCCTCCTTACCAAATGAGCAATCAGTATTTTGATCATAGATTCTCAACACCAATGTCCGACATGCCAAAAGGTTAGACAGCTCGCTATGAGACACGGGAGAAGTCAAAATCTTCAACATTTTATTACCAAACATTAATTAAACCAGATCAAATGGCATTCACTCTCAAGGAATTCAGCAGCAAATCCAAAGAGCAGTGAAAGCAACTTCGATCAAGGACGAATACCACTCTCTAAGCACACTCCTGTTGAACAAACAAGCATGATTATTTCTCCTCGCAACATCGATTAAACCATAATCTATTCCACTAATCTCTCTTCCAATGATGATCCACAGAGTGTTTAACCAGCAACCAGTAATTTGTTTTCTGATAAAGAAGAATGCATAAAATACAACAGCTGAATAATAAAGTTTAATCTTAAGCAACATTCCTCATTGCAATGATATGATTTGGCAACAAGTTTAGCAGAAATTTATGAACATCAAACAAGTTGAGTGACAATCAGAAGCAATGTTAATTTGTTTAAACTGCATTAAAGCATTGGTCCTTTTTTGCACTAGCTACTAAGACCAATCCTCAACGAAAACAAACTATATAAAATCAAAAAACCAAAACAAATAAACCTACAATCCGCCATAGATAATGCTGCAGAAAGGTACCTTGAAGTGTTTTATTTTCCTCTCTTGAACTCCTTTGCTTCTCACATCTTCTCCTCTTAGCTTCCATTCTTCTCAGGGTCTGCAACTCTTTCCTCTTCCTCCACTCCTCCTCCGTCTCAGTAGGCAAAGAAGAAGCTCTCATGAGCGTCGGACGGGGAACAGACGGCGGAGTAGAACCGGCATCACCGATTTCTCTAAAAACTGGTATCGAACCAGCAATGGAAGATGACCTTTTCAGCTTGTTTGCATGCTTATCGACCCCAAATCTACCCCCTAATGATAACCCAAGATTCAGCTCCACTTGTTCTTCCTGTTCATCTTCACTTCTTGTCGAAGCTTGGGATTCACTTGAGATGAATCTTTGTAATAGATTTCTGGGGTAACAATTCTCTGTTTGCAAAGAAAGATTCCCCATTTCTTTGCTGCTGCTGCTGATACTGGTGCTTGTGTTTTCACTTGCTTGAGACCCCATTCTTGATGGAAACATTAGATAGAGAGTACAACTGAACACCCAACAAAAAAAGACCTTTTTTTTCTTCTTCTTTTTCCTTGTTGAAGTCTATGAAACAGAAACAAAAACCAGTCCTTGATCTGAGTTAGCCTTAATTCTATGTAAATGAAAAAGGTCGAATTCTGGTTTGGTCCCTATACCAGACTCGAATTTTGAATTTAATCTGTTAACTTTCATTTGATTCTCTATTTCTTTAGCATTTGTTGTACAATGCATATACTATCAAAACCCCTCTCCATTTATAAATCGAAGGATATTAAGCGCTTAAATATGCTTGATCTCATGTCTTTCACTATCCAAACCCCTCTCCATTTATAAATCGAAGGATATTAAGCGCTTAAACATGTTTGATCTCATGTCCTTCTGTACATTGTACTAACGACAATCTCAATTGAGCTATATTCAATCAAAAATTATCTGCTTTTATGATGTGATAAAATTAGTTCAAGTAATAGACACCATTAATAATCTCAACTATGTTGATATGAATTTATCACTTCTTCTAATGTAGAACATGTGATTTCCTAATCCTATTTGTTATTTGAGTTTGTATATTTTCAATATAATATTTGAATTTGACAATTTAACATGTGATAAAATGACATTTAAGAAAACAATGAAATTGTAACACAAGAAAAAAAAAGTCAATGTGTCGCATTAAAAATCAAATTCAAGTACTACATTTAAAATAAATTATATTACATTAAAGATGACAAATTAACAAATTGTATTGCAAGCCTGAATTATATTACAAAAGTAAAGGGTCAAAATTATGCCAAATTAGAATATGAGGACTAAATCTTTAAATTCAAGGATAGTAAAAGGACAAAATTCAGAATTTGACCTAAAAAAGAAGCATAAAGTTAGATTATTATTCACATAGGAGAATTTTATTTATTAAACGTGGAAAAGGAAATAAGTAGTAATTTTTAAAAGAAAATACCCTTGGGAAATGATAAGGAAATGGAAAAGGGTTGTCGTGAAGAGACAGGTGGCGATAACACGTGGTATGTTATATTTGAAGAATTGCCTTTTTAGTCCCCAATTATTATTATTATTGGGTAAAGCCGGCACGGGTTGGTTTGGGTGTTTGATAAATCGCCACGTGGGTTCACGTACGTGTTAAGTAAACGAGGTGAATAAATAAGCAAAGGGACGTGGTCCCCTCAGGGGTATTTTTGCTATTATGGGTCAAAAGAAATTTCCAGATTTTACAATCAAGTCCCACCTACCCCACCACCATTATCCCCAAGGATACTATTTGGTAAGGAATGAAGAGGGATTTGCGCACATAAAAGCCACGTGTAAGGATTTTAATATTCAGCCACTTTAACTTGATAGAGTTTATTATTTTTTTTTACGATAAATTGATTTTTATTAAGAGTGAAAAGGAACAGAAATATAACTTACCATAAAACATGAATAATAATAAAAGGATGCCGGAAACATACATTAAAATTTAAAGGGTATAAAGTGAGAAAAGTAAAACTCGTCCGCATTTAGAACTTTTATAGTCATTGAATAAAAATCTAACAATTATCTACTTTAACCAGAATATTTCGGGAACTGTATATTTTTTTAAAAAAAATTAACACATCGACAAACAACCGCAAAAGGACATCGTTAAAAAAATACTAATATTCTGATATAAAAATATGTCACAGAAACAGACAGCATATAAACATACTAAAACTGTCATAAAAAAACTGTTATAAAAATAGGCCAAAATACTAATATAGAAACAGGTAAAATATGACTTTAACTAAAATGAAACTCATTATATATACTTTAGGAAATTGCATTAAAGTTTTGAATATGATACTATAATAATCCAATACTCGTGGAAAGGTTTAAACAACATAAAAATATGTAAAATATAAAATGAACAAATAACTAGACATCATAAAAATGAATGTCAACAATCTCTAGAAGAGATATTAGAATTCTTAGTTGACAACCTCTCTTTTTTCTAGGTTGTGAATTCAAGACTTATTAGAAGTATAATTTCCCTCTATTCTTTTCTAGATATAAATTGTTCAAAAAAATGAACATGAATATTATACAAATATCAACAAAAAATTTATGCCCTTTTTCGGTGTCCTATCTATGTCCCAATACTAAAAAATATTAAAAATTAAATTCTAAACTCGAGTCCTATATTCTAAATCCTATATTTTACACGCTAAAAATACATCCTATTTTAAAATTTTTAAACTCTAAATCTTAAATTTAATTTTATGTGTAGAAGCATAAAAGGGTAAAAAATTTCTATTCTAAGAATATATCAGAACATATAAAGAAAAAAACTTGACATAAATACGAACGCATCAATTCTTGATTCGAAACGTGGAAAGCCAAAATAAAATATTCAACTTTTGTATTAGGAGTTAGGACATGCTTTAAACTAATTGTGCATCGGGTGATTCTGCTCCACGACATCGTAAAAAACGGTTAAAATGTCAATTTAAAATGTTACAAAAATATATACTATTTTAGGTTAGTACGAGTAAAATTTTAACTTATAACTTAAAATGTTAACTACGTGAATAAATTTCGATAATATTTTCAGTTTCAATTTAAAATATTATCTCACGCGAATAAATACATAAACTGTTTATCTTTGTTCCATCATAATTCCTCAGGTCATGGGTTCTAGATTCACTATAAACATTCCCTTCCTTCCCATTTCCACTCCCTTTTAAGCATGATTAAGATTAAGATTAGAATTAGAAGTTGCTAAAAGTTATAATATCACGCACAAACTTAAAATGTTAACTACACACAACCTAAAATGTTATACCTTCTAATAACATTTTTTAATTTTATATTTTTTAAACGTATTTAAGTATGCCTCTCCTTATACTCCCGGTTGTACACCAAGTCATATACTTAAAATAGGCTTAAAATGACAAAGAATGGCATTGCTGAGCTGGTGTTAAATTATAAACTAATTTAGGCTTTAAATCAATTTGAAGGATAAGGTATAAAAATAAATAAAAAGAGAGAGAGAGGGAGGACACGTAAGTGAAGTAGACAAGGTGTTAGGAAGATTCTCCGACATAAAAAGGATGACACGTGTTGGTTGTTAAAAGAAAAAGAGTGGGACATTATTGGCAGTGTCGGAATACGACAAAAACAAAGGGTGGGTGACTAGGCCTATGAGATGAATTGACAGTGGAATGGCACCCCTATATACCAATAAACCTAGTTTTTCATATATTTTTTTTTAATTTTAAGTTTAATTACTATAGCAAAATTATAAATGTGACAAAATTATTAAAAATAATTAGAAAATCAATGTTACAGAATATAAAATGAACATTTCTCGGCATAATGAGTATGTCAAAACTTATGTAAAAGTACACATGCTAAAATAAAATAAAAACAAGTCACAAAGGGGTATTATTTTATTGAATCGAATCAAACGACACGTAACATAAATTAAAGCACGAAACGAATATGATGTAAACAGATAAATTATACTCTAATTTGAATTACTATGAAAAATATATAAATCGCAAAAACGACAAAAAAAATAACATGTAAAAATCCACTTAAAACAAATTAAGTAAAAGATTGAATAATATAAGAAGAAAAAAGGAATAATAATTCCACATTATTCTCCAAAGCAACCAGCCATCTACCTACCTAATATAAGTTCTCAGTCACTCAAAATTGAAAAGATGGCGAAATGTAGACTTCAAAACTCGAAGTAAAAAAGTGAAAGTTACTCTCTTGGTTTTTACTTCATTGGGGAATAAAAAGTAACTGTAAATCTTCAAACCTGAACTCTAACTTGCAGCAACTCTTTCTCCTCCATTTTGATAAATTTTCCGGTTAGCTTCTCCATTTTGCCCACTACTGGCCCGAGCTTGACCGGAGAACTCATTCCTTCTAAAGTTACGGTTTCCGTTAAAGTTCCCACGGCCTCTGAAATTGTCATTTCGGTAGCCGTTTTCATCTCTATAACCACCCCATCCCGGTCTCCCACCATTGTTGGGTCCTGCAAATACCATGGTATTCAATAGTTCATTTATTAGCCGACGGTAAATCATAATCAGTTGCTTTAAATTTATACAGCATAGTTTCTTGTTCAGTTGGGATAATTTCATTTGATTTCTAGTTTCTCGATACCGATACAAACATAACATTATACCCCTTTGTGCCATAAAAGAGAGATCAAAAAGGCAATGCATGTTCAAGAAATAAGTTAAGTTACCTCGCTTTTCTTCAATATTGGCTTGTCTGTTGCCAATCATAATAGGTGAAGCCTGAAACAAGACATAATAACATAGTGCCATAATGCAACGCAAAATGAAAACTCGTTGAATTATGTATGTGAGATGCAAGAAATTTATGAAATAAACTTAAGGCTGATGATAGGGCTGGCAATACCATAACAGCACTTTGCACTGAAGTTGCAGACTCAAATTCTACAAAGCCAAAGCAGTTTTTGTTGTCCTGGAAGACAATATGATCGAAGTGAAGATTGTAAATGTTATGCAACAAACATGCAAAACATGAATCGATTCTGAAACAGGAGTTCAAAACAGACCTTAAAGCTTCGGACTTGAATGCCATTGGGCTTAATTGGTCCAAATTTTTGGAAAACCTCATTGAGCATTTCCTCAGTTGCATCCATAGGCAAGTTCGCAACAAATATGGAAGTATTCTTACCTGAAACGAGGAATATGCATGAAAAAGTGAAAGTAAGATATTTCTGCAACACTAAAATAACGATCGGATACTTGTCAATTTTGAAGAGCAATAAACAAAAACCTGAAGATTCATTGTTCCTTTCCGGGGTCTTATAGCTTTTAGGAGCTGATTCTTCAGGTATTGAAGCTTTTTGCAACTGCTCGACTGGCTTAAGTTTAGGAGGTGGAGCTCTGAACGGAGCTGAATTCTTTGACAATGCATGCACCTGAAAGAATCATTTAAAAGAAAGCATCATTTCCCTATTCAGATACATAGGATATAATTGCTCGTATCAGTGTATAAACTCACAACTGATAGATATGACTTCTTCGGAGCATCTTCCTGAATTATAAGGGGAGTAGCCTGGCTCACGGGATGAGAATCTTTCTCACTTTTCTCAGCTGGAGGCGGTAGCTGCTCGGAAACAACCCCATTTTCCGGAACAGAAAGCTTTTCGTTGTCCAATGGAAGATTGACTTCTTTAACACTGTTGTCATCATTATCCGAGGGAGCAGCAATGTGATTTTCCACGGCATTCTCTGGCACTGGAGTTACCTCTGCAATCAAGCACTACAATCTAAATATTGTCCTTTAAGAGAATGAGAGTCCAAAAGTAAAAGCAGGTGCATAAATCGTAAAACTCACCGGCATCTTGAGGCAAAGCAGCTTGACTGCTCTCATCGACATCATTATATGCAACATCCACCGGCTCTTTGTCATCAACATACCTAAAAAGATCGTTTAAGACATAATAGCCACCCTCTTGTGGAGCAAGAAAGAACGACTGCGTAAACTTCCTCCTAACATCATCTGTTGCAATCAAGGAGCCAGTAACCAAAACAAACACACCGTTTGCTAATGAAAATTGAGCATCGGCACAAGAGATCTCAGCTCTATAACTCTGGTAGTCCAATGAGAGAATCAACTCATTTATCTCCTGTTACAAAAAATTACCGATAAATATAATAATTGTAAATTATTATAACATGAACAAAATCATATACATTTATTCCCGGCACAACAGAAACTTACCTTCAGGGTAGTCACGGACTTCATCATACCATCAGGACCAGGACGGCTTAATACACTCAAATCAAGATAAAATTTATAAGCATGTGAAGGATCTTCATGAAGAATAGTGTAGTACTGTTTCACAAAGGCATTCCCTATCTGTTGAGGGTCAGAAGCCGGAGAATCCGATTGTGTTGTCATCTACCAACAAAGAAAACACTGAACAGTTAAGTTGCCGTAACACCAAACATGTAAGAACTTAACATAATATAATATATATACCAATGAAAATCGAAAAGCATAGAACAAGATCTCAATATTAAGCCATGATTGGCAATTGATACGTATATATATACACACACACACACACACAAAACACCTAAAGTCGAGAACTTTATCAGGTAAATTCAGCCATGATACTAGTAAAGTGCAATAGATTAAGATAACCGATTCATTAATTATCAAAATAAATCTGCATTATAACTAGAAAAACGATGGATTCAACAATTCAATCCTGAATAATCCAGTATTACTATATCAAATTATAGCATTCCAGATTCTAAAAGAGGGGGAAATATTAATGGGTATCTGAATAAAGATTAAAAGTTTCCCTGATTCAGACTATGACTGTAATTCCAGAAGAAAAAGAACAATGAATAGATAAACTAAACTGTTTTCGAACAAAGATTCATCTATTCAAGTTAAACCCAGATCGAATGCAGTTTAAAATCATATAAAAATCAAATAAAAAATCAGGAAATTACCTAGGAAAAGCAAGACAGTGCCTGGCGGCACCGGGAATAATCAGAGAAATAAAAAGGTTTTAACTTTAAATTAGATAGGTGCGATATAGCACTTATATAGGAGGGAAATTGTTTGGGTTTTTGAAAGTGGGTCCTTTTGCTGTTATTTTTTTTTTCGTTTTCTTTTTGCAATGTTGTGGCTTGTGGGTTTGTCTAAACTATTTAACTTGGTTCATCTTTGGAGAATACAAAAAGTTCAATCACATAAAATGGAATGCCTTATGAGAATATTCTAGAGGATAAATATATTGATTTATCTGACCGTTCATGTAAATTAATTTTGATTGTTCAATGTAAAAAGACTTGATTATAAATAGAGATCTTTTTCATATAATTTATGTGAGATGATAAGAGGTTTTTTATTTTAATCAATAGTCGAGACTTCGTTCTGCAACAATTAATTTGAGATTATTTTTATTAAATGATTTTTAAAAGTGTAGTAAAAAATTGATTTTTAAAAGTTTAATTTAAGATTAACTATTTGGTATTGCTATAAAAAATAATTTTGAAAATATAAAATATTTATTTTAGACCCATATTGTAAATTTCAAAATATATTAATTTAAATTGTATTTAAATTTATTAATATTATGATATATGAAATATAACAATTTATTATAATAAAAATATAAAAAAATATTTACACAACATTAAAAGATTATACTTTAATAATGATAATTAATATATATATATATATTGATATTAAATTAATTTATTAATGGAAATAAAATAAAAATAAACGCATGCATTATATAAGAAATAAATTATAATTAACTCAAAAAAAGTAATGGAAACGACAAAAATAACAAATAAAAAATTAAAATAATTTTGTAGGTTAACAATGTAAACTTACTTAATCAAAAGTTGGTTAAAAGTGAAAGCTATAATTTTTGACTTTTTGGTTTGGTTGAAAACGAAGGTTTGTAATGTTAATTTTTATTTAAAGTTTTATTTTATTTTGTTGAGCTTTTAGGCGCTTGATTTTTTTCAACCGTTCTAGCTCGCCAAGTGCGGAGAAGTTAGATTTTTTTGTGTTTTAGTGGGGGTGAAAAATAAACAAATAACACAAGGAATTATAGTGGTTCAACCTTCTAACCAAGGTCTACATCCACTACTTTAGCTCCCCACTAAGGATTTCAACAAATTCACTCTTGAATTCCATCCCCTTTTCTCGGCTTAGGAGGAAACCGTTACAACGATTAAGCTAACTACCCTTAGCTTAATCAAACACTCTCTTACAAGAGAAATTCTTAAGAAAACTTAAAATCCCTCTAAAAGGTATTTGTTTGCAATATAAAGCTCTCACCCAAAACCTAAACACTTGAGCAAATCTAACAATATTTAACTCACTAGTGTTGTCTATACAAGAAATGGACAATTTAAGCTCTAAGACAATTTCTTGATCATAGTGTTGTTGACAATTGAAGCATTAGTCTTCTCTTGATGCTTGGAGGTCCATTTTATACTCCCAATTGAGTTTGTTGTCGTTAAGGACTGTTGGGATGTTTTGTAGTCATTGGAGACTTTATTTCACTTTCATACCATAAATGTTGTTCTGCAGACGTTCGTTTCAAAACACTTCACCCCGTTTCGGAACACCTTTCTTCAGAACTAGTCGTTGAAGTCTGATGCAGCAGACCGTACTGAAACGCCTATGGACGTTTTGAAACCCTTCGAGCCGTAACGAAACAGTTACAACCTATTTCGGTATGATTGACAGTTAAGCTGCAATTTAAATTATCGTTGGGAAAATAGTCGTTGGGGATTTTGACCGTTGAGGTCTTTGCCACATAGGCGTATCGAAACGCTATGTAAAAATCCTCACCCAGATTAAAGTCTGTTTCGAAACAGACAGAGCTGTATCGAAACATTTTGAAACTGTGAATGGTTGTTTCGAAACGCCTAAGGGTGTTTCGAAACACTTGGGTGGTTTTGTAAAGTTTGACTTTATAAAACACTTCAAAACCTCTTTAAAAATTCCTCAAACATATTTTTAAGTTGTTTGGACTTAAAGGCACTTTTGAAATCTTTTTAATTTAGTCCAAAACTATTTTTCAATTATTATATCAAAACATTAGTTATTCAATCTTCTCTTTTTTTATATAATAAAACCAATCTTGAAAAATTGTTTGGGATTCTCCCCCTTAGTAAAATAAATTTTGAATAAGAGAATTGAAGTTCAAAATCAATTAAAGCTCCCCTTACTCATTTGAAAAAAATCAATTTTCAAACCATTTCTCCCCCTTTTTGTTATATCAAAAAAGACTTTAAATAACTTTAAGTTTAAAATAACTTAAGGAGGTTAAAAAATGACACTAATAAGAATTTTGATTTTAAAATTGGCTCCCCTTTACTCAAAGCATCATTAAGGAATGTTAGTCTAACACATGATAATCTAGTTGAATTAAAAGAAAATAAACAAGTTAAAAGCAAGTAAAAACAACTAGATTTTACCACACTTGAACTCAATGGAGGATGTGAAGCCTTCCTTCTTCAAGTGTTCTTCCTTGTGTGTATGGAGCTCCCCCTCAATATTTAGACTTGTTGATCACTCTCCATCACACATAAACAAGACAATCAAGTAATTTTTGGTATCCAAATTGCTTTGGACCCATAGATGTTAGTTGCACAAAGTTTAGTCCCTTTAGGAATCCATTTTTTAATTTCATCCTTTTTAGTTGAAGTACTTAGTCCTTTTGGGACCCAAATACTTCTAAAAACTTTACCATTTACAAATCTAGGGGCACTAGATTATCTTACATAAAAATTTGTTTTTCCAAGATTATTTTTCTTTTCAAGCTCTTTGGAAATCAAATATTTTTCTTCTTGAACTTTATGAAGCAAATTTTTTAAATCAAAACATTTTTGTTCAAACTCATTGAGTTTTGCTTCAAGTTCAATTTGGTTTTAGAAATCAAATCATTTTGAATTTTTAAATTTGAGATCACTTTCTTGTTTTTTAAAATGTGATTTTTAAACTCTAAAACCAAATCATCATAGGCATCTTGTAATTCATCAAAAGAATATGAACATAAAGTAGATGAATTAGAAGTTACCATTGAATCTTCTTCGATGGCCATAAGGCAAAGGTTGGCTTGTTCATCGTCGGTGGAGTCTTCATCACTCCAAGTAGCCACATATGCCTTCTTCTTATGGCTTGAAGTGCTTGCCTTCTTCTTCTTCATTGATTCTTGTTCGAGTTCTTTCATAGCTTTCTTCATGAAAGGGGCACACTTCTTGAAGAGATGAACTATCTCTTCTTCTTCATCCTCCTCCTCACTTGTATCAACATGGTTGCACTTGGTCCAAGTTTTGTCGATGAACACGTCTTTGACGATACCTCCCAGCGTGAATCAAAGGATGAACACCGATGTTTGTGAATTCTTCCTTAGCTTCTTAACCTCGTACCTATCCCTAGGCCAAGATGGTTTAACCATAAACTGGAAAACTCGTATTTACTCCTTTCGTATACTTAACTCTCCCGATATTAAGTAAATGGATAACCTCACAATGCTCTCCCGAAACTCTTATAAGATGCTGAAACCAGAGTAAATAAATTTGAAGCTTTTATTGAATTGAACAGAAAAATCCTAAAAAACAGTACAACCCTTACAACTATGTTACAAGATCAACCCTTTGCCTAGGGGAAGTTTAGAACATGATGGAGAGAGAGAAACGACTAGGGTTTTAAGGGAAGACGACTAGGAGCTAGATATCATTTGCCTTGTCGAATTACAAGCATATATATAGGCATTGGGCTTGAGTTTTCTTAATGGCCAAGAATACAAGTTTGAATTAAAGTACAACTCTATTAAAGAATAAATCTCTGAGTATATGTCTTTTAATTCGCCCTATCTTATTTCTTTGTCTTTTTCCTCAAACTTAGGGCAAGGCCTTTCTTGTGCTTCTGGGCTCCGAAAGTTATGCAAGTGGTCCACAAAAAGCAGGCTTTCAAAGCTCTATCGATTGAACTCCATTTCGTATTTTCCATCACTACGGTCTTCAATGTTGCCTACTCTACCACGACAGATGTCGCGACAGTGTTGAGGTAGGTTGTTTCCTACAATCCTTCACTTCAGCTCTGATGTTGTCTTTCGCTCCTTTGCTGCCTTGGATACTGCCATGGCAGGTACCTGCAAGAATAGACCAAAATCAGCAGTATCTATGCAATATTTTTCATTTGTGATGCTTATGCAAAATCTATCCTAAAATGCAACTAAACATGCTTGAGTGCATCAATAATATGGGTAAAATAGGGTTAAAATATAGAACATTTATGCACTCAACAAGCTCTCACCCAAAACCTAAACACTTGAGCAAATCTAACAATGTAACGCCTAGGTTTGGGGCCCAGAAGATAATCATGTTGGTTAAACCGATTCGGGTTGGGTTTTTCCAAGAACTTTAAAACTGTTTATTTTTAACAGAGATAGCCGCGGTTAATCTAACCAGAAAACTGGAATCTAAAAATTGATTTTAGATTATCGGTTTACCGGAGAGAAAAAAACAAGTGTCAAGGATTGATCCTTGTAGGCAAGTAACCGGCGTGAATCCTGAAGTAAAAACCTTTTCCGATGATCTGAGGAAATTGAGTCAAAGCAAAAGCCCGAAGCTAATCTTTATTTGAATTCACTTCTTTTTAATATTCTCTACAATATTTATTTTTACTTAAACTCTACAAATCACCCCCTTTTCTATTTAAACATCATTCAACTCTCTTCCTAACTCACCGATCAAGCGAACATAAATCAGAAAGTTTTCTTAGTCCTTGTGGGATCGACCCTTACTTCTCTTTTACTACATTTAATTTCCTTTATTTATTAATTGAGAATAATGAATTATTTTGACGCGAAAATGACGTGTGTCAATTTTGAAGTTATTTTTAAATATATAACCTTGGTTTTAATAAAAAAGGACAAAATGAGAATTTTGAAATGAAAGAAATAGAGAAAGGGTTTTTGAAATGCTATTATATTCTCCAAAAAAATTCCATTTTCACGTTAAACCTCCTCAAAACCTCATTTCATTATTCCATTGCTTCTAGCTTTCTATCCAAGCGATTTCTTTAAGGTAATTGATTCTTTAACTTGGTTTTATATTCCTTGAGTCGTAGATACTAAGATTTTTGCAAAAACCCATGGTCTTAAACATGTTTTGATTTTAAAGTTTGGTTTGAAGTGGAAGGGAGTTTATGGGATTTTCGTCGGGGTTGGTTGTGGCTGGGTTTAGGTGTGTTTTTAACTTTATCTTATTGCTAAAATAACATGGAAATGATGGGTTGTTATAGGAAACCCGAAATGGGTATTGCGGGTAACTTTGGAAGTTAGAAATCTTGAGTTTTTGGATGGGTTTTGGGTCTAAATGACAATTGATGGTTTGGTAGCTTTGGGTTGATGTTTTGGATGTTAAAAGATAGGTTTTTGATGATAAATTCGTTGGGATTGGTTGCAACTAGTTTGAGGTTGAATTGAATATGTTTTAGGTGAAATTTGGGCTCGAATCGATGTGTTTTGTTGCAAGAATGTTGAGTTCCGAGTTACTGCTATGGTTATGAGTATATTAGCATCCTAATGTTCTGTTTTGGGTTGCCTAAAGTAGAGGAAACAAATTTGGGGGTTTGGTTGGCGTTTTTGGATAGCATTCGTGCGTTGGCTGGTGAGTGGAAATTGTTTTGAAGCTTTAAAATGTTCAAAGAAGGTTTCTTGGGGTTTGGGTGGAGCCTTAGGGGCCAACCTAAACCCAAGTGTAAGTGTATTTGTTTCTTGCCCCGTTTTGTTAAGTATTAGAGTATATTTTTATACACGTTGTTGGTTGAAATGCAATTTTTCTTATCTTCTTTTTAGTATTGTTGTGTTGTCGTAGTTGTTGTCAAAGCCTCATGTGATGGTTAGTGGAAAGTATGTTGTTGGATACAGTGATGTGTAGTTCCACCAGTAGTGACTAGTAGATGAGTACGATGATGTGTAGTCCCACTGGAATCATGCTTGTTGTTGAGTACGATGATGTATAGTCCCATCGGAAATGGTTGTGCATGAGCATACCATGTTTTGTTTGTGCCTTTGGATTATCGTATTTCCCTTCTAAATGATTTTGTCTTTAAACTAAAGTATATGTTTTGAACTACATTGTTGTTGTTATGATTTTGAGCTCCTCTTACTAAGCTTTTAAGCTTACGCTCTCTTTTCCAACAATGCAGATCGTTAGTGGCTTCGGAAGGCAAACGGGGTAAGGGATGAGTCTTGGAGTTCTTTGCTAGCTCAAAGTATGGTTTTTATGGTTGTAATAATACTTAGGTAATGGGAATGCTAGACCTTTGTGTTTGGGAGTTGGTGTCCAAACTCCTTTGAAGTTGTTATTGTTGCTAACATGTTTTGAATGTTGATACCATGCTATGTTGAGGCTTGTTATGCCTTTGGTTGATTGCTATTTGATTTGGCTTGTTGGTGCTTTTGGAGCTAAGTGTTTTTATGAGCTTTTGAGGTTGTGATCCATATTTGCGTGTATGCATGTTAGAAGCTTGTGTTTAGGGTGTTTTGCCTCTAGAGTGTTTGTTAAATATGTTGCTATGTGGTTTGTGATCTTTCGGGGTAAGTTTGGGAACGTTTGAGGATGCCAAAATGCATTTTCGGGCCAATCTGTGCTCAGGCGTTTCAGAACGTCTAGCGTAGTTTCGAAACGGCCAAGCTTTTGGGGCACACGTATCGGAATGGGGGTGGTGTCGTTCTAGTACATTTTGCCTCTAGAGGCTCCCATTTCGGAACCAGGGTGGGGCGTTCCGGAATGGCCTAATGTTGCTTTTTGAATGAGAGCCCGCGTTTCGGAACCTGCAGTCCTGTTTCGAAACACATGTAGTTAAAACGGTTAAAGGGCATCTTTGAAGGTTTCCAAATGTTACGTTTTAGTCAAAAATGTTTGTATGCTTCCTAAATGAGTTTATATGTATCCTTTGTGATGGTTTTTCCTCGTGTGCATGAAACTTGACTAATAAACTATTTGGTAAGGTTAAATTATTGTTATACCCTCTGCTTGGTTCGAATTCGTGATTGCTCTTCCTTTGTTTGCCTTCTTACATAGGTTTAAACATGGCATATAGACACGATTAAATAAATGGGGAAAATAGGGTTGCTAATTGGAGTGAGGCCTTAGCGGGTTTCACTTCAGTTTTCCCCGTGTAACATGTTCGGTTCGGTCTGTTGGCTAGGCCGGGACGAGGGGGTTGCATTTGGTGGTATCAAAGCTCCGGTTACGAGGTCTCCTAGGAAGGTAAGTCAGGTAAGTTGGTTTGTTTGCCATTGTACAGTGTGTGAAAGCATGTTTTCTCGTTCTTGTTGTTGGTTGAAGTGTAGTCGAGCGTTCCCATTGCTAGGTATTGTTACTAGAAAATGGTTTTGGTTAAAAGAGCCTGAGCACTTGGATCTTTGCCCTTGCTGACCAAACGTTTTCATGTGTGCTATGTTTGTTGTTTTAGATTTTATCTTCGTTATGGTGATACCGAGGGGAAGGCCTAGAGCGGGTGACCAAGCACCCAAGGTTGTGCCTCCTTATTCTCTTGATCCCGATGTGAATGGAGCGGACGTCGGAGACAATGTACCTCAAGCCAGTGCAAATGTTGAAGGTGATGGTAATGGACCTCAGGATGGGGCGAATGTTGGGGGAAATGGAGCTCGGGCTGGTTAAGGTCCGGCAGGTGCGAACATGACTCATTTGATTCAGACCATAGTCGGGGCTTTTTAGATAGCTTTAGCCGATATACATGCCGCAGCACCACCTCGGGGTGCGGGGACTGGTTTACCCTTGGGTGACTTCGTAGTTTGGGCGGAGTTGAGTTTCGTTGTTTGACTCCTGAAGGTTCAGAGGCTTGGCTCGAGAGCACTACACAAATCTTAGGCCAGATGGAGTGCTTAAACACTCGTAAGTTGGGTTGTGTTGTCTTCTTGCTTTAGAAAGATGCGTATGCTTGGTGGACTACAGTTATTTCAGGTATGCCGGAGGCGGATGTCACTTGGGAATTCTTCAGAACAGCTTTTTGAAAGAAGTACCTTGGAGCTCGATATCAGGATGAAAAGAAGAGGGAATTTATGGCCTTGGTTCAGGGTAGTAATACAATGTCAGAGTACGAGGTCCATTTTGTGAGGTTGAGCCAGTATGCTCCTGAGTTGGTTCCT
This sequence comes from Hibiscus tridactylites, assembly GCA_958450335.1. Taxonomy (NCBI): domain Eukaryota; kingdom Viridiplantae; phylum Streptophyta; class Magnoliopsida; order Malvales; family Malvaceae; genus Hibiscus; species Hibiscus tridactylites. The sequence continues at coordinate 20,300,687 of OY288279.1, read as the reverse complement.
AGTTAGAGAGAACGGTGCGAGAGCTTCCGTTATGGTTTGACTAGGGATGTGAAGACTTATATGCTTGATTCTAATTACACCGAGTTTGATGTTTAAGTCTCTATGCCAAAGATATTGAGCATAATTTAGGCTCGAACACTCGTGCTAGTGGGTATGATTTGGGGAAGAGACATGCAGATTGGGATGGAGAACATGCCAAGAGGCACATAGATAGGAGGTATTAGCCCGATTTGAGACATAGGGGCAGTAACCATAGACGTGGCCATCAGGGCCAAGGAGTTGTTGTTCACACACCCCGAGTGCCCTAGATGTGGGAGGCGACATCCGGGCGAGTGTATGGGTACCTTTGGGGTATGTTGGAACTGTGGTTCCCGAGATCACTTGAGGCGTAACTGTTCTCACCCGGCTGGGGCGGACATGCTCCAGTTAGAGGTTTTGAGCTTCAAAGAGGCCATGGGCGCAGTCGAGGTAATTTTCAGCCGAGGAATGATGGTCAGAGGAACTTAGCTCATGTGGTGGCAGTTCAGCTTCGAGGGTGGAGGACCAGCTAGGGTGTATGCACAACGAGAGGTTAGGAATGTCACAGATGTCATCGCATGTAATTTCTTGTTATGATTTTTATCTTTGCTTTCGTTGATATATTCAAGTTCGACACGTTCCTACATTTTGGGTGAGCATGCAAGATCGTTAGGTTTACCGTATGAATGGTTAGAGGTAGGTGTGAATGTTACTAGTTTTTTCAGTGAGACCGTGGTAGTTAGGAAAATGTACAAGAGGTGTCCTTTGACGATTCAGGACCATGTGTATTCGGTCAATATGATGGAATTGTCGTTATATGGTTTCGATGCGATTTTGGGCATGGACTGGCTCGTAGAGCATAGAGCTAGGGTAAACTTTGAGACCAAGAGAGTTTCCTTGAGACTTGCGGATGATTTTGAGGTTGTAGTAGTTGGCGAGAACATTAAGTTCTTGTCCAATGTTATTTCTGCTTTAAAAGCCCAGAAATTGATGGATTTAGGTTGTCAAGCGTATTTGATGTAATCACCTATTTTGTTCGGGGTGTTAACTTGTATTCTTTTAAAAAAACTAATGGGCTTTGTTAATTATATATGTATATCAAATGATTAAAAATAATAACTAAAAGAGAAAAACAAACAAACAATATATATATTATTAATGTTGTATATATATTTATTATATGGGTAATGTTCACGAATAGTCCCTTTCGTTTGGTGTTTGTTCTAGTTTGGTCACCAGATTTCAAAACAGCGTATTGTGGTCCCTTACGTTAATAATGTGTTTTATTTTAGTCACTCTTCCGTCATTCTCCGTTAAAGGAGTAACGGACGGCTGACATGGAATTTTGAAAATTAAAAAATTCCACGTGTATAATACATGTGTATTATATTTATACACATGGCCATCCCCTCTCTTTCCCTCCGCTTCTCCATTCTTCTTTCCCTTTCTTTCGCCGCCTCTTCATCTCCCCCCTTCTTCTTCTCCAATCTCCAATCACCACCATCAATCCCCAAAGCTACGCCGTCCGATTTGCTCTCGTTTAACCCTTTGGTCGCCGGTTAACCCTTTGGTCGCCGGTGAACTCAAATCCTGTTTCAAATTCCTCATCCCCTTCAATCCAGTCAATACCATTCTTTGTTTAAAAATATTGTATTTTTGCTCATTTTTTGTTCTATTCTTGTAGATTACCTATAGTGTTCCATTTTCTGTTACAGCAGAGTTGACTGCAGATTCTGGTGGCGGCCAAGGTTCATGTCATTTATCTTCTATGGCATGTTTACTGCATTGTCTAATTTGGAAAATTGTAACAATTTGTATGTTTGTGCAGGACTGGTAATTGGAGTTCTGAATCTTGCAATTGTTCTTCCACAGGTATGCAGTTTGATAAGTGTACCCAATTTTAGGTCCAAATATCCAAGTGTTTTGGCTGCTTTCTGTTTACTCTTTGTTTTGATTATATATTTTAGGCATATAAAATACAATTTGATGCATTGTAAATTGAATGAAAAAAGACACCCTTTATGCTTTCACAATTTAGTTGAATCTGATTTGCAACGTATTGATGGTTTCTTCAGATGATTGTATCTCTGGGTGTTGGTCCGTGGGATGCTCTATTTGGTGGAAGAAATGTACCAGCTTTTATTTTGGCTTCCTTCTCTGCTCTGGCTGCGGGATTATTGCAACTCTCAGGTTGCCTGATCTGTCAAGTTCCTTCAAGTCATCTGGTTTTCATTTTGGCTAAGGAGTAAAATAGGCTTAATAAGGCGAGAACTAGTCTGTATAAGTTGCTCGGTTACTTTCAGAAGATGGCTATGATCGTTGGGATTTAGGATGCATAATTTTCATATTAAAAAAGATATGCGTGTTACATACCCAAAATTCATTCATTTTTTGGCCACTGTGGGTACAGGTAGTATATGTAGAGTGTAAATTGTGAATCAAAGGATATATACACGTTCAGAGCATGATTAGTATCTAATTTACATTGAAAACTCTACTTGTAGCATTATAAAGATCAATTCCTTTTGTTTCTTCTAATTTATAGAACAGTAGATGATTGCTACTCTGTTGTTGGTTTTGTAGTTTAGATTTAACTGTTTGTTTTGTGTTGAAGTGGGCAGCATAGGCATTTCTGCCTGGAATTGGATGGCATGTGATAAGGGTTAACCGGCGACCAAAGGGTTAACCGGATTTGAGTTTACCGGCGACCAAAGGGTTAAACGAGAGCAAATCGGACGGCGTAGCTTTGGGGATTGATGGTGGTGATTGGAGATTGGAGAAGAAGAAGAGGGGAGATGAAGAGGCGGCGAAAGAAAGGGAAAGAAGAAAGGAGAAGCGGAGGGAAAGAGAGGGGATGGCCATGTGTATAAATATAATACACGTGTATTATACACGTGGAATTTTTTAATTTTTAAAATTCCATGTCAGCCGTCTGTTACTCCTTTAACGGAGAATGACGGAAGAGTGACTAAAATAAAACACATTATTAACGTAAGGGACCACAATACGCTGTTTTGAAATCTGGTGACCAAACTAGAACAAACACCAAACGAAAGAGACTATTCGTGAACATTACCCTTATTATATTTATCATATAGTATCTATTATTATTACTATTAGAGTTATTAATATTATTATTATTAATGTTAATACTATATTATTAACATATTGTAACTCCTTCGTCCCGGTCCGGACGCTTGACCGATCCGAGTGGGCTACACGGGGATAACCGAGATGAAACCCGTTAAGGCTCCACTTCGGTTACCGACCAAGGAAAAACTTTTTCATTCTTATTATCTTCTCTAGAGGTATTAATGAATCATATGTGAGGAAGGCAACAACGGAAGAACTTATAAGACAATCAACCAAACAGCTTATCGATACAGTCTATTTTAGTTCTTTACAGTAGGCTGTATCGAAACACCCTAAGGGCGTTTCGATACGCCTTGACTTGGTCAACAAGCAAGAGTCAACCTGATGAGACCGTTTCGAAACAGGGGTGACCCGTATCGAAACGACCCCGATGGTCAACTTCTCGTGGTCAACGAGATGAAGGTCGTTCCGAAACGCTAAAGCCCGTTTCAATACGTTAATTTATCGTCAATTTCTCAGATTTCCAATAGCAAAAATGTATCGAAACGACCCCTAGGCGTATCGAAACGCCGGACCAAAAACAAAGGGACCGTATCGAAACGGGGTAGACCGTTTCGAAACGCCCTCTGCCTGCATATTGGTTTTAGCTAGTTTATGGCACAAGGATGTCCCTAAACCCCCTCTAAAACCTCAAAACCACACCAACATCAACCCTAAGGCAAAGCCAACATAAAAAGCATGCTTAACACTTTAAACACAACAAGGCTATACATTAAAGGAACCAACATCAAGAATCATACATCCATGCATAGCATAAAAGGTATCATGCTTCAACAAGGTTTACACTTAGGCAACATAAGATGGGTAAAAACCAACATGGTTTACAAGCAAGGCATACATCCCAAAAGCCAATTAACGTAACATATGAAAGGAGTCAAATCATGCTCCTACACAAACCCCATCAACATACTTCAAAAGGCTCAACAACCTAAACATGTCCCATTGCTTGACCATTACATCCATAAATTAAAATGTCCATACTTGATAGCTAAGCTAGCACCACAAGGCACACTTGAAGGCCCCTTCTTACACTAGCAACCCACGAACTACGGATCTGCATTGTCGAACAAAAGAGAGCGTAAGCATAAAGCTTAGTGAGGGTAAGCTCTTTAAAAACAAACCTCGACAATGCAGGGTCCAAGCACGAGCACAACAAGGTGGAATGCATGTTCTTACCTTCGATCCACATGAGCCAAAAGTACAATGATGCATGAACATTTATACAATCTAATGCCATACTCAACAAGCTCAATCCACATCACATGTAAACACATATAATAATCCAAATAGGAATCACATTCCAAATCACATTGATACACATATCAACTCACATTGTCACCTAGCTACGACTCGAATACGCGAATAAACACGTTGGAACTCACATCTAACAACAACTTTACCTCACGGTGGGATTACACTCATCATCGGTCTCGCGGAGGGGATTTCACTCATCCTCACGCCCCGTCGATGGGATTACACTCATCACTGACTATCATATACATAAGAAGGATTTCCGGGCGAATCCGTACTCCATCTTGATGACTACCATCATCAAGACCACGCGCGCATTTGACTCACGTGTGCACACTAACATCCTAATGAGATGGAAAATCCCACTATTCACAATTTCCATGGAAGTTGTAAAACAATTCAATTTAGTCCCACACAAAAATGTTTTCTTTGAAATCACGTGGTCCAAATAATATATATTATTATTTTTAATTAGAAAACCGAGACCCAAAATATTATTTAAATATTATTTTCACCCGACCTCTAAACACGGGTGTTACAACTCTCCCCACTTAAGGAATTTCGTCCTCGAAATTACCTGACAGAAACAAGTACGGAAACTGCTCAAGCATATCAGCTTTCCTCTCCCACGTAGCCTCTTCCACACCTTTATGTCTCCACAACACCTTGACCAACTTTATGTTCTTGCCACACAAGCTATCAGAAGCAAGTATCTCTACGGGTTCTTTATTGTAAGACAAGTCCGAATTCAACTCTATCTCCTCAAGGGGCATTACATGAGAAGGATCTGATCTATACCTCCTAAGCATCGACATATGAAACACATCATGGATCTTCTCTAACTCAGAAGGCAATCTCAAACGGTAAGCTAAAGGCCCAATCCACTCAACTATCTCATACGGACCAATGAACCTCGGACACAACTTGCCTTTCAGGCCAAATCTCATCACCTTCTTCCACGGAGATACTTTCAGAAACACTTTCTCACCCACAGAGAACTCAATCTCTTTTCTCTTCAAATCTGCATAAGACTTCTAGCGATCGGAAGCTGCTTTCAAACGGTCAAAAATCAACTTCACTTTGTCGGTAGTCCCCTTAAGCAAATCCGACATAGGTAACAATTTCTTACCCGTCTCAGCCCAACAAATCAGAGTCCTACATCGTCTACCATACAAAGCCTCATATGGAGCCATCTGAATACTAGACTGATAATTGTTGTTGTAAGCAAACTCAACTAAAGGCAAATGCTTCTCCCAAGAACCCTGGAAGTCAATCACACAACAACGAAGCATATCTTCTAAAATCTGAATCACTCGCTCTGACTGCCCATCGGACTGAGGAAGATAAGAAGTACTGAAGTGCAAACGGCTACCTAGAGCACTATGCAAACAACCTCATAACCTCGAAGTGAATCTAGGATCTCTATCTGAAACATTAGACTTCGGAACTCCATGAAGTCTCACAATCTCACGGATGTACAAGTTTGCCAACTTGTCTAGAGAATCTGTACTGTTCACTGCTAAGAAGTGAGCACACTTAGTGAATCTATCCACTATCACCCAAACAGAATTCTTCTTCGAAGGAGACAACGGTAACCCTGACACAAAGTCCATGGTGATCCTCTCCCATTTCCATTCCGGAATCTTCAAAGGTTGTAACAAACCTAAAGGAACCTGATGTTCTATCTTCACTCTCTGAAAAACCATACAACGGCTCACATACTCGGCTGCATCCTTCTTCAAACCAACCCAGAAGTAATCATTCTTCAAGTCACGATACATATTGGTACTACCCGGATGCATAGAAAAAGGACTCGAATGTGCTTCACTCAGAATCTGACGTCTCAACTCAACGTCTTCCGGTACCACAATTCTATCTCTAAAGCACAACAAATTCTCACCGCTAAAACTATACTCGGTCGGTCTACCTTCGGCTATATCCTGAACATGAGGAACTAAAGACATATATTGCAACAACTTCTCTCTAATCAACTCTATCAAAAAGGGCTTTACTTGCAACTCTAAGATCAAACCACCATCATCGGATACACTCAATCTAGAAAACATAGCTCTCAACTCAACTGCAACTTTTCTACTCAAAGCATCAGCTACTACATTCGCCTTACCCGGATGGTACTCAATGGTCAAATCATAGTCTTTCAACAACTCAAGCCATCTTCTCTGTCTCAAGTTCAACTTTGTTTATGTCATCAAATACTTCAAGCTTTTATGATCGGTGTAAACTATACACTTCTCACCATACAAATAGTGACGCCAAATCTTCAATGCAAACACAAATGCGGCTAACACTATATCATGAGTAGGATAGTTCTTTTCATGAACCTTCAACTATCTAGAAGCATGTGCAACAACTCTTCTTTCTTGCATCAAAACACAACCTAACCCTATATAGGAAGCATCACTATAAATCACAAATTCTTTACCTGAAACTGGTTGCACTAACATTGGAGCATTTGTCAAAGCTTCCTTCAATTTCTCAAAGGTCTTCTGTCTTGCATCGGACCAATCGAACTTAACTTCTTTTTGCAACAATTTAGTCAAAGGAGCAGCTACCCTAGAGAAACCATCAACAAATCTCCTATAGTAACCGGCTAATCCTAGGAAACTCCTAATCTTAGTCACAGACTTAGGTTGTTTCCACTTAACAATAGCCTCAATCTTCGTTGGATCAACACAGATACCTTCGACCGAAACAACATGGCCAAGAAATACAACCTCTCGAATCTAGAACTCACATTTACTAAGCTTTGCATACAGCTGATTGCTCAACAATCTCTGTAACACAAATCTCAAGTGCTCATCATGCTCTTCTTCTGTCTTCGAGTAAACAAGAATATCATCTATGAAAACAACTACAAAACGGTCTAGATAGTCTCTAAAAATTCTGTTCATCAGATCCATGAATGATGCAGGTGCATTCGTGAGCCCAAACGGCATCACAAGGAACTCATAGTGATCATATCTAGTCCTAAAAGTTGTCTTCGGAACATCACACTCTTTCACTTTCAACTGATAGTACCCTAATCTCAAATCTATCTTCGAGAACACTGAAGCACCTCTCAACTGATCAAACAAATCATCTATACGAGGCAACAGATATTTGTTCTTCACAGTCAACTGATTCAACTGCCTGTAGTCAATACACATACACATACTGCCATTTTTCTTCTTCACAAACAACACAGGAGCACCCCAAGGAGAACTACTAGGCCTAATGAAACCACGGTCTAGTAACTCTTGCAACTAACTCTTCAATTCTTTCAACTCTTTTGGAGCCATACGATACGGAGCTATAGAAACTGGAGTAGACCCTGAAACAGTCTCAATCACAAACTCAACATCTCCGTCATGAGGCAAACCTGGTAACTCTTCAAGAAACACATCCGGAAAATCACAAATTGTTTTAATATCTTTCGGTCTAGCCTCACTCATAATCGGATTCATAACATATGCTAAGTAAGCCCCACATCCAGAATCCATCAACCTATGTGCCTCTAAAGCTGACACAACATTAGACAAGAACTTAATGTTCTCGCCTACTACTACTACCTCGTAGTCATCAGAAAGTTTCAAAGAAATCATCTTCGTCTCAAAATCCACACTAGCTCGGTGCTCAACTAACCAGTCCATACCCAAGATAATATCAAAACCATAAAAAGGAAGCTTCATCATATCAACAGAGAACACATGACCCTGGATCTTCAGTGGACATCTCCTATACATACGTCTAACCACAACTGTCTCACCAAAAGAACTAGTCTCAGGCATACCTACATCTAAGATCTCAACAGGTATATCTAACTTCTGTGCATGCTCACTCAAAATGTAGGAATGTGTAGAACCCAAATCAACCAAAGAAAGCAAAGACATAGACTGTAACTCAAAATTACCTGCTATCACATCAGTGTCGTTCCTGGCCTCTCTCTGAGCATAAACTCTCGTTGGTCCTCCTGCCTCTGGCTGCACTGCCAGAACATGAGCAAGGTTCCTCTGAGCATCTACCCTAGGTGCATCAGCCCTACGCTGGAAGTAGCCACGACCGCGCCCACAACCTCTCTGAAAATCATTGGTCATCGCAGGAGCCTGAGCTATGTTTGGTGCCTGTGCCGCCTGATGCGGACACTCCCTCTTAAAGTGGTCCCTCGAACTGCAGTTCCAACAAGCATGGAAGTTACCCCAACACTCACCAGAATGGTGTCTCCCACAACGTGCACACTCGGGCAAACGCCCTCCGCCTCTATGGCCCTGGTGGCCTCTACCATGGTGGCCACCTCCACGTCTATGGTCAAACTGCTGTTCACCGCCTCTATGCCTCTTGGCATCCCCTCGGTCGAAGTTGTTATGTCTCTTACCAGAACTAGAACCTTCTAAACGCTTGGTCAGCCCAAGCTATGCTCAATGTCCTTTGCTCTAGCAACCAAGACATCAAAACAACCACAAAAACCATCCTAAAACCCTTCAAAAACCCCCCATTAAACCCAAATCCGGGAATGTGAATAAAACCATGTAAAAATCATATATGTTGGACCTTTTGATTCACAAACATCATATCTAATATTATTAAATCAAAACCTCAAGTCAAAAACAATAAAGTTACCATTTTTATTCAAATCCTCCAAAAAACTCAAATTCCAAAACATGGATGAAAATGAAAACTACTTGTACTTTTAAAGAGAGAAAGATGAGGACAAGTTGGAAATGTAGTTACCTTTCAAATCCGAGCTAAAATGGAGAAGTAAGGAAATGGAATAGTGGAAGGAGGATGGAAGCTTCTTTGGTCGTTCAAATTGCAAATGGGTGAAGGAAGAAGATAATGTTTTCTTTTAATTAAAAGGGTTTTAAAATAAAGTCCCACTATTTACGGATTTGTCATTAATGAGATGGCAAATCCCACTATTCACAATTTCCATGGAAGTTGTAAAACAATTCAATTTAGTCCCACACAAAAATGTTTTCTTTGAAATCACGTGGTCCAAATTATATATATTATTATTTATAATTAGAAAACTGAGACCCAAAATATTATTTAAATATTATTTTCACTCGACCCATAAACCCGGGTGTTACACATATTATTATCTATCATTACTTTTTATTATTATCTAGTAATATTACCATTATCATTATCTATTACTATTATTATTACTAAATACATTTATTGATATTATTATTATTACTATTTATTATCGTTATTATTATGTTAATATTATCGTTACTATATTATTATTATCATATATTATTATTATTATTATCTACTACTATTATTATTATCTATTATTATTAGTAGCATTGTTAATATTTATTATTATTATTATTATTATTAAAACGAATCTGGAAAACTGACAAAAAAAAACTAATACATATACATAATAACGTGCCCAATTAAATAAATAAAAGTCAATACAAACAATACAAGCCCAACGGTTTAGTAAAGTTCATATACAAAGTCTAAAAAAATAAATATTAATTATAAGGCCCGTTTGGGCACAACCTAACAAAAAAACTAATTTGATGGTCTCTTTGTGTCTTGCGCAGCCAAATCACCATCGTCAGATCTCATTTAGATCAGACGGTCCAGATCGCGTCGTGGATAGAAACCCTAGAAGGCCCCTAAGTCCCTCAGCGCCACATCGATCAGGACCGTTAGATCGGGCTCACGATTGAATGGCCAAAATCAATCTCCCTCACACGTGAGATCCACGTGTGACCATCCATCTCCTCCACGTGCGCGTACGAGGCACGCCCAAGCCTCTCCAGCTCCCACACACGATTCAAATCCCCAACGACGGCACAGATCGGTTGTACGTCCACCAAGCTCTGCTCTGGTCCCCTCTTCACAGCCGTCACATGCAATAAACAACCAAAAGTGTCAGAGGAATGCAACAACTAACCGAAATCAGAGGAAAACAAACCAAAAAAATCAGATGAATACAAACAAGAGAATAGGCAACCAATAGGGATTTTACTTCGATCTTAAATTCGCAAAAAATGTAATTGTTGGCGTTATAAAACCCAAAACCAAACTTTGTATACCCCAAGTTTGAAAGGGGAGATTTTCCAGAGATCAATACAAGCAAAACCTCAAAGTTTCGAAAGGTACATCATCTTCCCGTTTTCATTTTCGAAGCGCGTAAGAAATAAAAAAGAAAGGGTTAGGGTTTCTGGGTTTTACCTTCGGGGTCTGTTTACCTTCTCCGCGTCCATTTGCTCCACTATTCGCCAACAATAAACCTTTCGACTTCATCGGTCGTGTTGGGTGAGCCAACGGCAAGGGTAAGTAGCATATTTAGGTTTTTTTGGGGGGTTGTGTTTTCTTCTTAAAAAACGAAGGGGAAAAGGGTTTTCCTGGTTTTTGAAAGGTTGGAGTTTGGTTTTAGGTTTTTTGTTTGCCATCCGTCAAATAACGATGATCGGCACAACGACAACGTCAGAAAAGGCAGAGAGGGGGGAGGGTTTATGAAATTAGGGCTAAAAAGAGACCAAACGTTTTTAGGCCGTTTTTTTTAATGATTTTTCATTTTAAAATTGGTTTAATTACATTTTAAGTCCCTACGCATCTTGGTTATTATGCGTGTGAAGGTCTCCGCGTTTAGAAACTCCACACTAGGTCCTTGAAGATTTTTGAAAGCCTTTAATTTCTTCTATGTTCTGATTTAAATTAATTTTCGAATGGTTTAGTAACTATTGCGGTCCCTTCAGGTTTCAACGTCTTTTTAATTTGGTCATTATTTTACAATTCAATCAGTTTTTCAGTGGTATTATTGTTGTTTCGGTCCCTCAAATTTTCATTTTTATCTTAATTTAGTCCCTTTTCCAGTTCTCCCTTAAATTATGCATTTTATTTTTTGCCTTGCGTTTTACATTCCCTTCATTTCAGTCCTTTTTTTATTGTGTTAATTTATGTTACTTAATTTTATCATGCTTGGTTGATATGATATATGCAGATTTATGCGTATAATAAGTATTTTTGGCATGCATCGTTAAATGTCATTCACATGATCTTAGAATTTCCTCAAATATGTGATAATTAATTCTAAAAAGGAGATACTTATTAATTCGTGTATTCGAGTCGAAATATCCTAGCTTATTGGATATTCCTTGAATATTCGGATTAATTTGCATCGTCTAAAGGTAAAATCATAATTAAAATGAACAAAACCATGACACCATATTTTATATGCTTGTATAATGCATAAAGGTGACGCACGAGATTCGAACCCTAAACTAACACGGTAGTCAGACTTATATGATGTCGATTTAGTCTTTGGTCTGGTGTATAATCATCCTTTTTAATTAAACGTCAAATTAATTCGAAACCATCAATTTGGTAAAGTTTGTACGGTTAAAGTTTAATTTTCAATTAAGAACCCTTAATTAAATTCATTTTCAATTTCAGATAATTTCCATCGATTTTGAAACAACAATTGTTTTTGTACCGATTTCGGGGTGTGATGGGGGTGCTAACCCTTCCTCATACGTAACCAACTCCGGAACCCTTTCAAATGAATCTCTGGTTTAGTTTTTACGGTGTCTGACCTACCTTAATGGCCGGTGGCGACTCCAAAAAGATTTTTAAGGTTTTTTTGAAACTTGAAATTTTAAAAACCTTATCACATTTGGCATATGTCATGAATCTGAATATGAGTGAGGTTAGACCGCAAGGCATCAGAACAATTTGTGATTTTCTGAGTGTCTTTTCGAAAGAGTTGTCGGGTTTGCCTCCAGATAGGGATGTTGAGTTTGCTATTGAGACGTATTCAAATTCTATATCCGTGTCTATTGCTCCGTACAGAATGGCACCTAAAGAGTTGAAAGAGTTGAAGACACAACTTCAGGAACTGTCAGATAGAGATTTCATTAGGCTCAGTGTTTCCCCGTGGGGTGCTCCGATCTTGTTTGTGAAGTAAAATTACGGCAGTATGAGGATGTGTATAGACTATAGGCAATTGAACAAGGTAATCGTGAAGAACAAGTATCATTTTCCGTGGATTGATGATTTGCTTGATCAGTTGAGGGATGCTTTAGTGTTTTCGAAGATTGATCTAAGACTAGGTTACTATCAGTTAAAGGTGAAAGATGTAGACATACTGAAGACAACCTTCCGTACACATTATGGGCAATATGAGTTCTTGGTAATGCCTTTCGGTTTGACTAATGCTCCATTTGCATTTATGGACATGATGAATAGAGTGTTTCACGAGTTTTTGGATAGGTTTGTAGTAGTTTTCATAAATGAAATCTTAGTGTACTCTAGGACTGAGGAAGAACATGATGAGCATTTGCGATTAGTGCTTCGGACGTTGCTTGAGAACCAGTTGTATGCCAATTTGAGTAAGTGCGAGTTTTGGATTAGGGAGGTAGTCTTTTTAGGTCATGTGATCTCAATCGATGGGATTTGTGTGGATCCCAAGAAGATAGAAGCCATAGTGAATTGGAAACAACCGAAGTCAGTGACTGAAATCCGTAGTTTCCTAGGCTTGGCGGGGTATTGTCGAAGATTTGTTGAGTGATTCTTTAGGATAGCGTCACCTTTGACTAAATTGCTTTAGAAAAATGTTCCGTATGAGTGGACAGATGCAAGGCAGCAAGCATTTGAAAAGTTGAAGAAAGCATTGATAGAAGCTTCTATTTTGATTCAGCCTGAACCAGGGAAAGAGTTCGCAATTTACAGTGATGCATCGTATGTAGGGTTAGATTGTGTGCTTATGCAAGAAGGAAAAGTTGTAGCTTACGCTTAGAGACAGTTGAATGTACACAAGAAGAATTACCCCACTCACGACATAGATTTAACTGTGGTAGTGTTTGCTTTGAAGATTTGGAGACACCACCTTTATGGTGAGAAATGCACAGTCTACACCGACCACAAGAGTTTGAAATACTTGATGACTCAGAGAGAGTTGATCCTTAGACAACAGAGGTGGTTAGAGCTTCTTAAGGACTATGACCTTACGATAGAGTATCATCCGGGTAAAGCAAACGTAGTGGCTGATACTTTGAGTAGAAAAGTGGCAGTTGAGTTGCAAGCTTTGATTGCGAGATTGAGTGTGTCACGAGATGGCGGTTTGATAGCCGAGCTATAGGTTAAACCATCGTTAGTTCAGTTGATTCGATAGAAACAGTTGCGAGACCGATCTTTGGCACCTCGCGTGTAGGATATAGACGAGGGTAAACCCACAAATTTCTGCTTTGGTGAGAACGTGATCTTATGTTTCAAAGATATAGTAGTTGTTCTAGAAGATTCCGAGTTGAGGCGTACTGTCTTGAATAAAGCTCATAACAGTTCTTTTGATATGCATCCGGGTAGTACGAAGATGTACCGTGGGTTGAAAGATGAGTATTTCTGGGTTGGGTTAAAGAAAGATGTGGCCAAGTTTGTGAGTAAGTGTATGGTTTGTCAGTGAGTTAAGGTCGAGCATTAGTTTCCTTCAGGTTTGTTACATCCATTGAAGATTCCGAAATGGAAGTGGGAACGTATTACTATGGATTTTGTGTCAGGTTTACCGTTGACTCCTTCGAAGAAAAATTTAGTATGGGTAATAGTCAACATATTCACTAAGTGTGCCCATTTCATACATGTTCATCAGTGTTGGCCGATTTGTACATCAGTGAGATAGTGAGATTGCACGGGGTACCGAAATCGATTGTGTCAGACCGAGATCTGAGGTTTGCAGCTAGGTTTTGGGAGTGTTTGCATCGAGCCTTGGGTACTTGGTTGAACTTCAGTACTTCATATCACCCACAATCAGATGGACAGTCAGAGAGAGTGACTCAGGTGTTAGAGGACATGTTGAGGTGTTGCATCATTGACTTTCAGGGCTCTTGGGAGAAACACCTACCTCTAGTAGAGTTTGCGTACAATAACAATTATCAGGCTAGTATTCATATGGCACCGTATGAAGCTTTGTATGGTGGGAAATGTAGAACACATATTTGTTGGGTCGAGGCCGGGCAAAAGCTTGTACCTATGCCAGACTTGTTTAAGGGCACTACCGAGAAGGTGAAATTGATTTGTGATCGCTTGAAGGCAGCTTTAGACAGACATAAATCGTATATCGATTTGAAGAGAAAAGAGATAGAGTATGTTGTGGGCGACAAAACTCACCTTGGAAGAAGGTGATGAGGTTTAGTAAGAAGGGTAAGTTAAGTCTGAGATTCATTGGTCCATACGAGGTAGTTGAGAGGATTGGTCCCGTTGCTTATAGATTGAGATTACCGACAGAGCTAGAGAAGATTCATGATGTGTCCCACATTTCGATGCTCCGAAAGTATAGATCTGATATGTCTCATGTGATGCCAGTGGAAGAGATCGAATTGAACCCAGATTTTTCGTATAATGAAGAGCCGATTGAGATTTTTTCTACAGATAGTAAAGTGTTGCGTGGGAGGACTATCGAGTTAGTCAAGGTTTTGTGGAGACACCAAGGTGTGAAAGAGGCCACTTGGGAGAGAAAGGATGACATGGAGAAACAATTTATGTATCTCTTTCCGTCAGGTAATTTCGAGGACGAAATTCCTTAAGTGGGGGAGAGTTGTAACGCCCGGGTTTGGGGCCCCGAGAGATAATCGTGTTTGGTTAAACTGATTCAGGTTGGGTTAATTTTGAAGTTATCTTTAAATGGATAACCTTGGTTTTAATAAAAAGGACAAAATGGGAATTTTGAAATAAAAGAAATAGAGAAAGGGTTTTTGAAATGTTATCATCTTATCCAAAAAAATTCCATTTTCACGTTAAACATCCACAAAACCCCATTTCACTATTCCATTGCTCCTAGCTTTCCATCCAAGCGATTTCTTCAAGGTAATTGATTATTTAACTTGGTTTTATCTTCCTTGAGTTGTAGATACTAATATTTTTGCAAAAACACATGGTTTAAACTTGTTTTGATTTTAAAGTTTGGTTTGAAGTGGAATTGATTTTATGGGATTTTCGTTGGGGTTGGTCGTGGTTGGGTTTAGGTGTGTTTTTACTTTGTCTTATTGCTAAAATAACATGGAAATGATGGGTTGTTATGGGAAACCCGAAATTGGTATTGTGGGTAACTTTGGAAGTTGGAAATCTTGAGTTTTTGGATGGGTTTTGGGTCTAAATGACAGCTAATGGTTTGTTAGCTTTGGGTTGATGTTTTGGATGTTAAAAGATAGATTTTTATGATAAATTCGTTGGGATTGGCTGCAAGTAGTTTGAGGCTAAATTGAATATGTTTTGGGTGAAATTTGGGCTTGAATCGATGTGTTTTGTTACAAGAGTATTGAGTTTCGAGTTACTACTATGTTTGTGAGTATATTAGCATCCTAATGTTCTATTTTGGGTTGCCTAAAGTAGAGGAAATGGATTTGGGCTTCATGGACGCGAATCCGGGTAGTTCGGAGGCTTGAATCGGCATCTTGGATAACGTTTGTGCGTTGGCTGGTGAGTGGAAATTGTTTTGAAGCTTTAAAATGTTCAAAGAAGGTTTCTTGGGGTTCTGGTGGAGCCTTAAGGGCCAACCAAAACCCAAGTGTAAGTGTATTTGTTTCTTGCCTCGTTTTGTTGAGTGTCGGTGTATATGTTTATACACGTTGTTGGTTGAAATGCAAGTGTTGTTATCTCTTTTTTAATGTTGTTGTGTTGTCATAGTTGTTGTCAAAGCCTCACGTGATGGTTAGTGGAAAGTATGTTGTTGAATACGGTGATGTGTAGCCCCACCGGTAGTGACTAGTAGATGAGTACGGTGATGTGTAGTCCTACTGGAATCATGCTAGTTGTTGAGTACGGTGATGTGTAGTCCCACCGGAAATGGTTGTGCATGTGCATACCATGTTTTGTTTGTGCCTTTGGATTATCGTATTTCCCTTCTAAATGATTTTTTCTTTAAACTAAAGTATATGTTTTGAACTGCATTGTTGTTGTTGTAATTTTGAGCTCCGCTCGTTATGCTTTTAAGCTTACGCTCTCTTTTCCAACAATGCAGATCGTTAGTGGCTTCGGAAGGCAAGCGAGGTAAGGGATGAGTCTTGGAGTTCTTTGCTAGCTCAAAGTATGGTTTTTATGGTTGTAATAATACTTAGGCAATAGGAATGCTAGACCTTTGTGTTTGGGAGTTGGTGTCCAAACTCCTTTGTAGTTGTTTTTGTTGCTAACGTGTTTTGAATGTTGATACCATGCTATGATAAGGCTTGTTATGGCCTTTGGTTAATTGCTATGTGATTTGGCTTGTTGGTACTTTTGGAGCTAAGTGTTCTTATGAGCTTTTGAGGTTGCGATCCATATTTGCGTGTATGCATGTTAGAAGCTTGTGTTTAGGGTGTTTTGCCTCTATAATGTTTGTTAAATATGCTGCTATGTGGTTTGTGATCTTTCGGGGTAAGTTTGGGAACATTTGGGGATGTCAAAATGCATTTTCGAGCCAATATGTGCCTAGACGTTTCGGAACGTCTAATGTTGTTTCGGAACGACCAAGCTTTTGGGGCACCCGTATCGGAACGGGGGTGGTGTCGTTTCGGTACGTTTTACCTCTGGAGGCTCCCGTTTCGGAACCATGGTGGGATATTCCGGAACGGCCTAATGTTGCTTTTTGAATGAGAGCCCGCGTTTCGAAATGTGTAGTCATGTTTCGAAACGCATGTAGTTAAAACGGTTAAAGGGCATCTTTGAAGGTTTCCAAATGTTACGTTTTAGTCTCAAATGCTTGTATGTTTCCTAAATGAGTTTATATGTATCCTTTGTGATGGTTTTCTCTTGTGTGCATGAAACTTGACTAATAAACTATATGGTAAGGTTAAATTACCGTTATATCCTCTACTTGGTTCGAATCTGTGTTTGCTCTTCTGTTGTTTGCCTTCTCACATAGGTTTAAACATGGCATATAGATAAGATTAAATAAATGAAAAAAATAAGGTTGTTAATCGGAGTGTGGTTTTAGCGGGTTCCGCTTCGGTTTTTCCCGTGTAACCTATTCGGTTCGGTTTGTTGGCTAGGCCGGGACGAGGGGGTTACAAACAATATTTAGCTCACTAGTGTTGTCTATACAAGAAATGGACAATTTAAGCTCTAAGACAATTTCTTGATCATAGTGTTGTTGACAATTGAAGCATTAGTCTTCTCTTGATGCTTTGAGGTCCCTTTTATACTCCCAATTGAGTTTGTTGCCGTTAAAAACCATTGGGGATGTTTTGGAGTTTTTGGAGACTTTATTTCCCACCATAAATGATGTTCTGCAGACGTTCATTTTGAAACACTCGACCCCTTTTCGGAACGCCCTTCTTTAGAACTAGTCGTTGAAGTTTGATACAGCAGGCTGTATCGAAATGCCTATGGCCGTTTCGAAACCCTTCGAGTCATATCGAAACGATTACAACCCGTTTCGGTACAATTGACAATTAAGCTGCAAATTAAATTACCGTTGGGAAAATAGTCGTTGGGGATTTTGACCGTTGAGGTCTTTGCCATATAGGCGTATCGAAACAGTGAAGCCCGTATCGAAATGCTATGTAAAAATCCTCACCCAGATTAAAGTCCGTTTCAAAACAGACAGAGCTGTATCGAAACGTTTTGAAACTGTGAATGGTTGTTTCGAAACGACTACAGGTGTTTCGAAACTCCTGGGTGGTTTTGTAAAGTTTGGCTTTAAAAAACACTTCAAGACCTCTTAAAAAAATCCTCAAACATATTTTTAAGTTGTTTGGACTTAAAGGCACTTTTAAAATTTTTTAATTTAATCTAATTTTTTTCAATTATTATATCAAAATATTATTTCTTATTTTTGATTGATTATCAGGTGTAGAATTACTTTTGAGGCTCCAAACACAATGAAAAACAATTTAAAATTAAAACATCGTGTGAGTGTCTACCTTTTATATTAACCAACAAAATACGAGTAATTAAACATTAAATTTATTTCAGTGGGTTTGTTTATGTAGAATGAAACTTATCGAAATTGAGAGGGGTTGTTTATCTTGTTTAATGTGGGTTCCCTTAGTTTATTATTTACATTATTCTTAGTAAATAATTTTATGAATCATTATTTGTCTTGAACTGTAATGATCTAATAATAATTGATGTAATATTTTGTGTACAAATTTAACTATTCTAATTTAATTTTTGCTCGAATGTGAGTGTATTTAATAGGAAGATCGAGTTAAGAATTGTATATTGTGAATCCGGTTATTATTTTATGGGTAATTATTTGATACATTGACGGTGAAAATTAAAAGTTTCCATAAGTGCTTTAATCTTAGGGTTTAGTGACTTAGTTTAAGGTGTATGGTTTAGGGGTTCATGTGTTTGAGTTTTGAATTTAGGGATAGTGGTTGAAATTTATAGTTTAGGGTTATAACGTAGGGTTTATAGATTAAAACCTAAATCCTCACCACATTACTCTAAAAACCAAACCCTAACCTCTAAACCTTAAATTCTAACCCTAAACCCTAACTTATAACCCCTAAACCCTAAATTCTAACCACTATCCCTAAATTATAAACATATGCAAGTAAACCCTTAAACCATACGGTCTAAACTAAACCTCTAAACCCTAATATTAAGGCGCATGTAATTTTTTTTATTTTCCACCATTGTATAGGATAATAATCTTTATTTTATTAGTTAGTTGGTTTATATCGTATAGAGGATGATAGAAATCAAAGTTTTTCGTAATGTTTATACTAAACTTTTCACCGATTATTAACATAAAAATTTAATTTTTAAAAGGGTTTAAAAATATATACCCGAATAAAATTTAATTTTTATAATTAACTTTAATAAAGATACGACATTTTCAAATTTTCTTAAATAATAAATAAAATAAATTGTTGTAAAAAATGTTAGGCACTTCAGTTCATTAGCAAATGTTAGATATATGCACGCATTTTATTTATTGTGATTTTACTATACAAAATTCACATAAAATCTCACTTCCAAATCACATAAATTCACCTAATCGCACTTTTAGAATTATTTTAATTTAACAAAGACTTCCTTTGTTATATTATGTCCAAACTATAAAAAGAAAGGTCCGGCGTACGGCGTACCCGGGAAAAGGCCGCTGAGTCATGTTGTATCCAAATTCCAAACGATGAAAAGAGAAGTCCCGCTAAAAGAATAAGGACAATAAAATAAAAACAAGCCCCCGGCGAGGATCGAACTCGCGACCTCTCGCTTACGAAGCGAACGCACTACCACTATGCTACGGAGGCAGTTGTTGATCTTAAGTTGTCAACATTTTATAACAACATTAAAAATGCTCAAAATTCTGTTATATACGATACAAGAATTGGAAGCCATTTAGAAACTATATCATATATTGATGACCTAAATCGTAAAAGATGTTATAACCAAATGAATGGCACATCAGTATAAAATTCTGTAAATCTATTACCCTATTTTTTTATGAATATTAATAGGGTTAGTATCTACTTATACAGTGTAAAAGTTTTGAAGTTTTATATATTTTTTGGATCATTGGATAGGTATAACGAATGGCTGTGATTAATTTCTTACTTTTTATTTTTCAAGTTATAATCTTCACATATTCGATTTATTTATAAGTTAATGCATGTCTAATACTGTAAAAGTTTATAATGAGGTGACTTTATCTTAGTTTATTTCATTTTCAACGGATTCGAACCTTGACACTGTTTAAAAAATCTTGTATCTCATCCAACTAGACCAATTAATAATTTAATAAATTCAGATTAAAAGTTTAATGACATATTTGATAAAAAAAATTAGTTAGATGTCAAAGTAGAATTAAACCTATAGTTTAATGACCAATAGGAAGTTTACCCCTACTTGCCACTAAAACCTTAAACCCTCCAGTTTTGTCTACTCTTTCTTCCTTCCTTCAAAAGTTGCTGCCCACAGCGCTTCAATGGCCACTGTTAGTAGCAGCCATAGCAACAGCAACATCGTTAACGGTGAGATAAGTGGCGTAAGCGACAGTCAATGGAATGTTGAAGAAGCAATTGGCGGGAACGCCAAGGCTCTTCAATCCTTGAGAGAACTCATCGTTTTCCCTCTTCTCTACTCTTGTGAAGCGAAAAAACTTGGCCTCAAAGTATCAAGCTTTTATCTTTGTTGGATTTTTTTTAATAGTTATAGCAATGGGTTTAAGTTATTGACTTCTGGGTTTTCTTTCAGTGGCCTCGAGGTTTGCTCCTTTATGGTCCCCCGGGCACCGGAAAGGTAATTGACTGCCTTTCCTTCTTTTATTCTTCAAATTTGTAACCTGTTTTTTATTTTTGAAATTTGAATTCCCCAGATATGATCATTTTGTTTATAGTTGGAAGTTATTTGGTTTTCTTTGCAATGGTAGACAAGCTTGGTACGTGCAATTGTTCGAGAATCCGGAGCCCATTTAATTGTTCTCAGGTGCTGAAATATTTGTATTTATCTTTTTATCATATAGAATAGCGTATGTGTGATACAAAATTTGTGTTTGAATAGTTGTTTTGTCATTTTCGAGTTTCAGCTTGTTCCAATGGTGTTTGGTTGTCTTGCAGTCCACATTCTGTTCACAGAGCACATGCTGGAGAAAGTGAGAAAATTTTGCGGGAAGCTTTTTCGGAGGCATCTTCGCATGCTAGTTCAGGCACACTATCAGTTATTTTCCTTGATGAAATAGATGCTCTCTGCCCTCGTCGTGAATCAAGGTATCGTAAGAAGTCAGAGCTAGAATGAATGGTTTTTCCTTCTTCTTTTTTTGAGAAAATTACTCATATTAACATCTTTCTTTTGGTAATTGTATTTGAATGTGGTTGAACAACAAGTTGAGAATTCATGGGATTCAAGATGTAACAAATGTATGATAGTTGATCGCTTATACTTGGATATTGTGTGAGGCAGAATAGTTTTAATGCCATTTCCTTTATCTACATCGTCCTATCGGTTGCTGCAAATGGCTCTCTTGGTGGAAAACAAAGCTACCATATTTTATCTACGCATTGCATTTTGCATGTAACCGACTGAGGCTTTTCTAAAACAAGCTTTAAGTATCATGGAACTAACTATGCTTCTATTGCAGACGCGAGCAGGATGTTCGTCTAGCTTCTCAGCTCCTTACACTGATGGACTCCAATAAACCCTCACCAAGTTCTGTACCACGAGTTGTCGTGGTTGCATCAACTAATAGGTTGGTTTTCTCTAACTCAAGTTACAAGGCTCCGTTCTATGTGTACGTGTTATGGTCAGCCTTGTTTATATGGAACTTAATGCTGAGCTTCTGGAGGTTTTTATATAATGATTCACATTTCTTGTCTTCCCATGTTTATGTTAAAGCCTTATAGTAATCCATTATGCTTCTACTCTCCAGTTTCCACTACTTTAAATAAACATTTCTTTGAGTGGCTTATTAAGGATTTTCATCATTCATTTGGTGTGGGCTTTGATGCTATATCTTTAAATTTAAATGCATTGAGATTATTAATTTTGTACCCAATTATCCATTCCAATTCCTGATTTTTCTAAAAGAACTGGGCTATAATGTCTTAACTGATGGTCTGGTGGTTAAGTCGCCAAAAGCTAGATGCAGTCGGACTTAACTTTTTAGGTTGAACTTTCTAAGAGTCGTTGCTGACCGGTATTTTTGTGTATCAAGAGTGGATGCAATCGACCCAGCTCTAAGAAGGTCAGGGCGTTTTGATGATGAAGTTGAAGTTACCACACCTAATGAAGAAGACAGGTTTCAAATTCTCAAGGTAAGACTGGTTCCCTTGCAGTTATTATGTTCCTTATATGTGTTGTTTTGCTTACTTTAATCAATCAGACGCTTTAAATGCATGAAAATTTGTAAGCACGAGTTTGTAATCGTACTAGTTGCTTGATTGGCATCCCGATTCAGAATCTTCAGGTCTTGAAGCTTTGTTGTCATTTTTTTCAGCTTTACACGAAGAAGGTTCCTTTGGATCCCAATGTTGACTTACAAGCTGTAGCTGCTTCTTGTAATGGATATGTTGGAGCTGATTTAGAAGCTTTATGTCGTGAGGCAACCTTGTCCGCAGTTAAAAGGTCTACTGATGTAGGTGAAAATCTAGGTGCGGTTAGCTTAACAGTGGAAGACTGGAAGCATGCTAAGTCTGTCGTCGGCCCAAGCATAACAAGAGGTGTAGCTGTGGATATACCGAAGGTGTCTTGGGATGATATTGGAGGACTCAAAGATTTGAAGGTGAGCATTTCATGTTTATTTCAATTGGGAATCTTGGATTTCATGTTTCTTAATTTTTTAACAGAAAAAGCTACAGCAAGCTGTTGAGTGGCCTATCAAACATTCAGCTGCATTTGCAAGGCTTGGGATATCACCTGTGCGTGGAATTCTTCTGCATGGACCTCCTGGATGCTCAAAAACGACACTTGCTAAAGCTGCCGCTCATGCTGCCCAAGCTTCTTTTTTCTCTTTGAGGTTAGATTATCTTTGTTGTATGACATTTTGTAATCGGTAAAACATGTACGGAAGGCCTTATGATTTTGTCGGTGGTTAATTAAACTTCATCAAATGATCTTGTACTAGTCTGTAGAGTTAAGTTTTGAATATGTTTGATATATTTACATTTTGCCTTTTGGCTTCACTGCTTCAATCTTGTGCCTGTTTAAAGACTTTACAGTGTGATACTGGTCTTCTCATAATTTTTGAATCAGTGGTGCAGAGCTATATTCAATGTATGTTGGAGAGGGTGAAGCTTTGTTGCGAAATACATTTCATAGAGCGCGTCTGGCGGCACCAAGCATAATTTTCTTTGATGAAGCTGATGTTGTTGCTGCAAAATGGTTAGTATGTAGCATTTTACTCAATAGAGTTGTTCGTACAGTCATTGAAAGACACAAAGGTTCTTGCTGTAAAATTTGGATGTTATCCTATGTTAGATTTTTGTGCGCGCAAACTTCTGCAAAGTGTCGAATTAAGTTTTTCGTATGCTATTTGGTTGTATGACAATTAGACTCCACAAGATTTTCTTAATTCTGTTATTTGGTAATGTTTTTCACAAGTTAATGAATGTCATTAAGTGAACTTGAGATTACAGTCAAGCATGGTCTCTAAAGAGAATGGTTACTTCAAACTGATTTCTTATGTCTTCTCCCTCAAATTGCAGTGGTGGGAGTTCGAGCAACAGCAGCGCTGTTGGAGAGAGGCTTCTATCCACTTTACTGACGGAAATGGATGGTTTAGAACAGGCAACCGTAAGTGATAATCCTGTAAACATTACTCTGTTTGTTAGACAATTAAGGATGTTATCTAGTATTCTTTGTATGATTTTGAGTTAAATCTTTTCAGGGGATTCTCGTATTAGCTGCTACCAATCGAGCTCATGCAATTGATGCTGCGCTTATGCGACCTGGGAGATTTGATTTGGTAAAGATCATATCATATCATTCGTCTGACTTTTGATGTCAATGTTTCTCGATCCTTGCTAACTTTTGAATTATCGAATTAGATATTCCAAAGTTTCTAGTTGTGTGTCATGCATATAACTTATGAATAGGTCGAAATGGAACACTTGACCATTGTTTTAATGGTCTTAATTGATACCTTGGAACTGTGAAAGCCAAAATACTTTGAAACTACGCAATTTCTCTAACTTTTATCAACATGAAAATATAGGTTCTGTATGTACCACCACCGGATATGGAAGCTCGGTACGAGATCCTTCGTGTTCATACTCGCAACATGAAAATCGGGGATGACGTTGACCTGAGAAGAATAGCAGAAGATACAGAGCTGTTCACAGGAGCCGAATTGGAGGGTTTGTGCAGGGAAGCCGGAATAGTAGCTCTGAGGGAAAACATATCAGCCACTGTAGTCAGCGATAAACATTTCGAAACAGTAAAGAAGTCCCTAAAACCAGCATTAAGTAGAGATGAAATCGGATCTTATTCATCATTTATGAAGAACCAAGGATTAATGTCATCCCCTGCTGATACCACCGAGTTGGAACTTAGTACCGGACGACGAGCCATAAGAGAAAAAAGTCGAAGTTCATTGAGTGGGGCATTTCCGATTAAAATCGTTGCTCTGGGTATCGTATTACTTGCTGCTGGTAGATATTTATTCATGCACAATGAGAAAACTCCATATGAAGCAGTGGCTACATAAAAATTAATAGTAAGCTGATGATATATCTTATATAACCAGTTTGTATTAACTTTTCTGTAACATTTGTTTATTTATTGATCCCTTTTGTTTGGTTTTTTATCTTTCATGTTTCCTCCTGTCTACGGAGAACTATGCATGCATGTGAGATTAAATTTAAAGAGTTATGTGACCACCGGATACCGGAAAGATTTACTCTAAAAAATTGTTTTGCTTTCTCTTGCTACTAAGGTTAGCTAGGTTTTACTAAGACCTTTAGATTCGGGTCGGGTCAAACTCTTAAATACTCTTTCCGTCCCACTAAAATTGTCACATGTGACATTTTTCTAGTCAAAATTTTTTAACTTTGACTATAATTTATTTAAATATTTTAATTAATTAAAACTATAAAAAATATATTTAAAAATTAGTTGATTCAAGGTTTTTAAAATATTTTTATCGATAATAAATTTTAAATTATAAGAGGTCAAAGTTGAAAAAAATTTACGAAAAAAAAGGAACATGTGACAGTTTTAGTGGGACAGATGGAATAAGACAAAACCGGTAAAAATTAAGAATTGGGTAATCTTCACTGATGGTCACTTTTGTTTTGGGTTTGTTTTATTATGGTTACCCGAATTTAAAAAAGATTATTTTGGCCACTTACGTTCGAAACCGTTTCTGTTTTGGTCACTGGACTGTTAACCCTCCGTTAATTAAAAATAAAAATTTCTAATTTGACCCCCAAACTTTCAAAACATCATTTTTTACCATCTTCCCCAAAACTCAATGAACTTCCCACAGCTCATCCCGAGGGAAATTTTCCAACTCAGTGGATGGAAGCATCGAATCGTGGCTCATAGAAGCAAACCTGACTATTGTATGACTGAAGAGCACAGCCAGCAATCCAAGACCAAACCTTCTTATCCATGTCATAAATTAGGCCCTTTCCTTGGTTTCAAGATGTGAAGCAGATAAGATTATCCTGTCCAAAGCACTCAAATCTCTCTCCCGAGAGCCTCAACAAAGCTTGAAAATATTTAGGTGGCATTCTACTTATCTCCACCCACGTAATCTTAGCATGATCCAATTCCCAAATTCTCATACTCTGTAGAGTACTATAAAGTCCAATTCTTTCGACCAGAAATAAGCGTTTCTGTGTCCCAGCAACCAAATAACCATCTAGCAAAGATCTAGGGAACTTTGCTGGAATATGCTCCCAATATCCTGAGTCCAGCCGATACATCATCAAGCCAAGGGGAGAAAGGGTTTCCAAATACAACCCAGAGTCGCAATATTCCATCTTTGAGGAGCAAAGATTAACTGCAGGCATTATCTGGTGAAGTGTCCACTTATCAATCTTCGAGTCATAGACTTCAGTAGGCAGTGACTTATCACCATAAATATCACTAGTGGCTATAACTTTAAATGATTTGTTTGTTCGATCTACAACCATAATCAATTGTCTTTGCTGGTTATAGTGCATGCTTGGCAATGTTCTCCAAGTTTGTGTAAGAGGGTTACATACTAAAGCTTTGAAAATTAGACCATCAAGTCCAGAAAAGCAAACTAGACCACCTGAAGAGCCGGCCAACCAGAAGGCCCACTGAGGCAAAAAACTAAACGAAATTTTATACCAGGTTTTTAACAGCAAAACTAAAAACGGAGCATTGGGGAGTCTGCGAGTTCTTCCAAAATGTAAGTAGACAAGGCCCATGAGATGGCACTTTTGAGTGAAATTTAAGAAAACTATTATCCTGAAGTATTGAATTCCATCTTTTACAAACTGAACGAAGCCGAAATATCATAAATGGGGGAACCCTTGCCAAAATCTCATTCAATAAGTCCTCGTGCAACATCGCCCATATGCTATCTTCCATTTGAACATCAGGATGAACTGCCTTACCAAATGTAGCAACTGTTTCCTCATCTAAACCCCGTGGTTTGGTCTTTACCACCTTCTGCCTGGATGGACTAGTGTTCCTCGATCCTACACGACCCGATGGACTTGTATTTCTCGACCCACTGCCCCTAATAGGTGATGTTTGTTTAGGACAACCTTCCTCGTTACAAAAAGTCTCATCTTTCATCAACTGGGAACTGGATAATCTAGACCCAGATTCAGATGATTCCGCAGCAGCAGCAACCATAGTTATTAATCCTCAACCCTAAAAAAAACAATGTTTCTTTTATTTGAAGGAGGAAAAAAACGCTTAACACCTACTCAAAACTCCTAACTTTCAATTTTCAAGCATAAATAATGACTTCAAGTACCAAGTGGTAAAATCTCTAACATCAAGACCACCGGGATCGAAATGAAGTTTTGAAAGTTTTGGGAAGATGGTAAAAAATGAAGTTTTGAAAGTTTGGGGGTTAAATTAGAAATTTTTATTTTTAGTTAACGGAGGGTTAACGGTCCAATGACCAAAACAGAAACGATTTCGAACGTAAGTGGCCAAAATAATCTTTTTTGAATTCGGGTGACCATAATAAAACAAACCCAAAACAAAAGTGACCATCAGTGAAGATTACCCTTAAGAATTATATAAGATATCACTTTTAAAACATCTTACATTGATCAATTTGAGTAATTTCTGAATATTCTTATTATTAAGAGATTTGAGTTCGAGTAATTTATTTGTAAGATGTGTAACTGTGTATACTTTATCAAATATATATATAAAAACATATATTACTATAAGATCGCATTAAAACCTTTACATTTTTCTCAAATTACGAAATACTTTTTTAAACGACTCTTAATACTATAATGTAAATTGTCTCTAAATATTATATCCACATTTATATTTAATTATTTATGAGTAAAAATATTATATATGCAAAAATAAGCTGGGTTTTACCAAAAATGCTAAAATAAAAAGAATAGTAAAGTTTATAAAATGGTCACTAAATTTTAGTTAATTATTTAATTTGGTGATTAATTTTTTAATTATTTCAATGTTATCATTAAATTTTATAATTTGTTTCAATTTGACCATTGAACTCTTAACGAACGTCAAGAAGGTAAGACATTTAACAATTTATGTATAATAACACATTTAGTCTTCCATATTTGCACATTTAAATAATTTAGTCCTATTTCAAAAAATAATAATAAATTTAACCCTTAATATTTACACATTATTTAAATCTTGACATATTTTTAATTAAAAATAATTTAACCATAAACCCCAAATTCAAAACACTAAACATAAAACACAAAGTCCATAAACCCAAAACCCAAAACCTCAAACCTATAAACACTAAACTCTAAAACCATAAATCCTAAACCGTAATCATAAAACCCATTAACCTTAACCCTACCCCTTAAATCTAAAACCTAAACTTTAAACTCAAAACATAAAACCCTTAAATATTAAACGCCAAATCCCTAATCCATAAACACTAAATTCATAGATCCTAAAATCCTAAACAGCGAGTGTAGCATTCAACCCTCATTCTTTCAAGGGACTCAATCGCAGCATTTCCGACCTCAACTCTGAGTGCATGATACTGCTTTAATTCCTGAAAACCAAACCCAGTTAACACTTGTAAACCACAATCACCTTGAAGAAACATAAAACAAGAGGCAAAATTTCTTAGTTACATGAACAAGATAGGCAAAGACGAGAACGTGGCGGAGTTTCAGTCATAGCCTTGTGAATCAGATCCTTGAGAATAGAATATTCTGAAATCACAACTGAACTACTGCTAAGGAAAAATGGAAAATCAGATGATCTTTGCATGTCAATTTGAATATAATATACAATATTTCTGAAATCTTGTTCCATACCGCATCAACAGCAGCCTCAGCTCGACCTCTGATACTAACTAAAGTAGATTCAACCAAACTACGATATCCTTGTTCAAGAGCTATTAAATCATTAAATGTGCTTCATACCCATCAGCTCCTTAAACCCATAAATCATAAACATGAAACTCTAAAACACATAAATTAAAATAATGTGTAAATATTAATAGTTAAATTTATTATTATTTTTTAAAATATGACTAAATTATTTGAGTATACAAATGTAGAGGACTAAATGTGTTATTATACAAAATTTATTAACTATCATATCATTTTTTTAACCTTGTTAAGACCTCAGTGGCCAAATTAAAACAAATCACAAAGTTTAATAGTTACATTAAAACAATTAAAATTGCATAATTAACGTTTAGTGACCATCCTACTCTAAAAAAGAAAGAAAACATCAGAAAAAATATTCCACCCATCCATGACTCAAGTTGGGATCAAAACGGGACCAAAATATAATAATAATATCATGATACAACGACATCGTTTTGTTTCATCAGATGCGGTTGCAACTTGCACATGTTCAGACAGATAAGGACTCCCGCACCTAATCCATCGCTTATAAGCTAAGCTAAGAATTTAGAAATTCCACTACCTCCCCTCTCTTTTGGCTAATTCTTCTACCAACAAAACAATTTCAAACATCCAAGCCATCCCATTTTAAAGCTGAATTAATTGTATTTAATTGCCTCCAAAGTCATTGCTTAAATTCTAAGTTGCTATCTAAATTTGAAAGTGTTTTAATTGAGTTATTAAGGTAATAGTATTTCTTTGTTGCGTACTTATTAGTTCAACTGTAAGTTTAAATATTAAAGGCAATTCGAATTTGATGTAAAATATATTTAAAATACGTAAATCAAGTTGTAATAGTTATAAATTTGTGATAATTTGAATATTACGTATTAGAAAATAATGCAAATAAGATTTAAGTAGAGTCGTAAATGAATCGAGCTTGAATAAATATATATTTTATTATTTGTTTATTTTTAAACATGTTCGTGTTTGGTTAAAATTTTAATATTATCTACGTATATTTATAATTATATGTGTTCAAAAATATTTTGTTTGATGTTCACCGATATTTTCGTTTAGTATTCATGACAATTTTAAACGAACATGTTTACGAAATTTTTGTTCAGGGGATATATAGGGGAATTAACCCTTTCGAGACAACAGTGAAATAATAATTTTTCAATCCTTCTATATAAGAAACGCTCGCATTTCGTTTTCCCTTCTCAGTAGGCAGTTGTTGTTACTCTCAACTGTTCTTTCCACTCTCTTTTCTCCGGATCTAGTCTCTCCAAAGGAATTTCAGGTAATTTCAAAGCCCTAGCCCTAGATCTCTCCTCCTACTCCTTCGCGTTTATAAGGTTTTGTGTTGTACTCACTGAGTTCAGCCGTCAATTCCTTGATATGATTTGATGTTTTTCGCTTTGGCTGCTCATTTTTATGTTCCGTTGATTTCTTTAGTTTTTTTTGTGTGTGTGTGTAGAGTGTGAAGTAGAAAGGTTAAAAGGTTTTGGATTGTGATGTTTGATTGCTTCTGATTTGTTTGACGTTTTTGAGGTTCTGGAAATGATTAGTTGTTTTTTGCTTTTATTTTTAATTATTTAATGCTTATTACATGGAAATCCTGTGAAATTAGTAGTTACTGCCTTTGTTATCCTTGTAGAGTAGTAGTATGATAAATGGCATTCAGGAGTGAAATTACGGAATGAAAACAGTGTCTTATTTTGATTTGATTGAGGAGTTATATGATAATCCTTTAGTTTCTTCATTTCACATTTGGAACACGCCTAAATGTTTAGGATTTTAACTTCTGTGTTGTGATTTGTTGAGCTAATTTTCAAAGTAGCTATGACAATGATGTGATTTGTGCTATTGTTTATCAAATCCACTCGATTTCGAGTGAAGCGTGACAAACTCGAAATCGATTTATGAATAGAACCACAAAATGTGTAGTTCTATCCTCAATGGCTGAGCATTGGGGAGTTTCAATGAGTCTTAATCGGGGTGTTATTTGTTAACCTCGAGGCAAAGCCCACAAGAATTGGTATAAAGCCCTAGCTAGCAGGCTAGCATTGCATAAGAGAAGTGAAAAGGTGTAATTAAATCTTGTTTGAAAGTGCTATCCAAGCCTAGCAGGCCAGCATTGGGGAATTTCATTGTATCATGTTTGTAAGTGTTGTTAAAGCCTAGGAATAACATTGCTATAGAAGTTCTCTCAATATGCTTGGTTTGTTTCCTGTCTTCTGCTTCGAATGAATGATGTAGTTTAAGAGTCCTCTAGTGGTATAATATCAATTGATTTACATTCATACCATCTTCATCTGCTCGTATTGCGTCCTACTTTTTGAACTCGATGGATTTTAGACACTTACTTTGTGCTCTGTTTCCTTCCCTGTCCTAGTAAGCTGGAAAAGATGGGTCGTGGAGTTAGCAGCGGTGGTGGGCAGAGCTCCTTGGGATATCTGTTTGGGAGTGGAGAAGCTCCTAAACCAGCGACAAACAATTCCCAAGCTGCTCCGACCGAAGCACCAGCTGCCCCCAAACCTGCCCATGCTCCTGAACCAGTTGATGTTGCCAAGCAAGTTCCTGCCGGTATTAACAGTACGTCCGCAAACTATTATGTGCGTGCTGATGGTCAGAACACTGGCAATTTCATTACGGTATATAGCCCCTAATCATAATTGCCTTACAAGTCCTTTGAGATTTGAAGTTTACGAAACGGTTATTTGTTGCCGAAACCCTACGCTAACTCGTGTGTTTTTTCACGGATGCAGGATCGACCTTCCACCAAGGTTCATTCTGCCCCTGGAGGTGGATCTTCTCTGGACTACCTTTTCGGTGGGGCACCTGGAGGTAGTAAATGAGATTGTGCCTTGATGATAATTATATAATTGATAATGGGAGTAGTGTTTGTTGATTTTTGGGGTGAAGCAGTAAATTGTGGATGATGATGCTCTGTTTTTATATGATGTTTGAACATAAAAACAATGAAAACATGCCTGTGTCGTGCTGTAATATTACTACAGGTCTTTGTGGTTGTTGTTTTGTTGATTCAATCAAAGAGTTCCTCAAGTTTAGATGCACTAAACATCTACTTTGAGGAGCTCAGTTAGTATATGATAAAACATTGTTATATTTCTCATATTATGTGGAACCAAGAAGTACATTAATCACGTGCCAGCAAGCAACAAAAGGGGTGAAATCGTGAAATATCAGAAATGGTAAAAATCTTTAACTTGCGAGAGTCCCCAAATACCCATTGGAAGTACAGGGGATTGTGTTGATTATTTGATTGAGTCGAGTTAAAAAATCTTGAGTTAGTCGAGTTAAAAAATTTTATTTTTAAAAAATTCAAGTTGAGTTTATAAAATCCAATTTAGTCAAGTGACTAGTCGAATTGTTTTTGTTTCTGTTCAAATTTAATTATAAAATATTTACAATGTTATACTACTAAGGATGAGTACACCACTAACGCTGAACATTACTAAATTAATTAAGGAAAATACTTTGATGCACAAGCTGTGTAAACTTTAGTTTACACAAGCCCTTTAATTTTAGGGTTTAGGGTTTAGGGTTTTAGGTTAGGGTTTAGGGGTTTAGTATGTAGGGTATATAATTTAAGGTTTATGGGTAGAATTTAGAATTTAGAGTTTAGGATTTAGGGCTTAGGTTTTAGGTTGCTAGGGTTTGTGATTTAGATTTTAAATTTTATAAAAGGAATGTGTAAAAAAAATTTACACAGCTTGTGCATCAAAATAAAACCCATTATTTTTTTACACAATCCTTCTATAAAATTTAAAATCTAAATCACAAACCCTAGCAACCTAAAACCTAAACCCTAAGCCCTAAACCCTAAACTCTAAATTCTAACCATAAACCTTAAATTATATACCCTACATACTAAACCCCTAAACCCTAACCTAAAACCCTAAACCCTAAACCCTAAAATTAAAGGGCTTGTGTAAACTAAAGTTTACACAAGCTTGTGCATCAAAGTATTTTCCTTAATTAATAAAGATTAAAAAATTGAAGGACTCAACATACAATTAATAATTATTTAAAATAAAATTTTAATTAAATTATTTTTCATATATATTCTTTTTTAATCTTTATTTTTAAATAACTAGATAAAATACCTACCATAATCAGCCACTAAATTAAAAAACTCTAAATCTTTTTACTGTAGCGAATTTAGGGTTCTAATTTTCAAATTAGTATTTTTTGTATTATTGATTATTGACAGATTATCGGAGGGTTACTTAGCTTAATGTTCGATTTTTCTTTGTTCAATGTATTTTTCAAACAGGTTGTGGAACCGAAGCGAATTTAGGGTTCTGATTCCCAAATTAAATATAGAAACGACCATTGATTAACTTGGGTTTTATCTGTCACGGGGTCAGAGTTTTGGCGTAGGGACATCTCCCCTGTGCGACACCTCAGGGCTCCCACACGCCCGAGGTTCAGCCTTTTCCATTCCGATACTTACTGGTTTCGCCCTTCCATGGGCTCATCAGGGAAGCGGGGACAGTTCCCGACCAGTGTGGTGCCTAACCAACACGCTCATACAAGGACTGGACGGCTACACGGCACATACTACATCCTTATTGCTATCCCGCATCCTGCATTAAGCACAACCATGAAGCATCTCGTCGCGGTCTCGCCTATCACGCGAACAGACCGTGACAATCTCCCCCCACTCAATTCATGCACGCTCTCGTGCATGGGAAGAAAACTATTTCCCTCTTCTATGAGGAATTAACCCAGAGTAATCTCCCCCACTCAGTTTTCTATCTTCAGAGTAATGAAGGCATTCACTCTATATCTTATGTGTTGTTCTTCGTGTTCTTGGTTTTCTTATTTCAGATTCAAAGGCCATTTATTATAGTTTGTTTCCGCTTAAAACGATCTTGCGTTCTTAAGTGCTTTGGAAGTTTTGATCTTCCGGAGTTTGAATCTAGGCTTACTTAGGCGTTTGTGTGATGAAATTCGCCTAAGGCCGCGCGGTTCGTTAGTTCAGAAATCTAGCCCCGTGACAGTAATGATGTTCAGCGGCTTAATGTTTGAACAAAGATAAAAATCGCCATTGATTAACTTGGTTGAATGGACCCAAATTCCTAAGTTCTCAAACAAGTTAATCATCGAATGCGATTGCATCAATGGTGGTTCTAATTCCCAAATTCTCATATTAGCTTTTCTTCGATCCAATTATTTGAAAATAAAGATTAAAAAATTGGAAATATATGAAAAATAATTTAATTAAAATTTTATTTTAAATAATTATTAATTGTATGTTGAGTTTTTTAAATTTTTAATATTTTTTTATTCTTTATTAATAATTTGATAGTGTTCAACAATGTTTAATGTTAGTAGTATTCAACGGTGTGCTACACCCGCTATAAAATTTTCTTAATACTAATTTGTTACACTGTAAAACTCAAAGAAATAAAACAACTAATAAAGAGTTTACTCACTAACATAAACAAACCAATTACATATCTGTCTAAATTTAACTATATATATATATTTGTATATATTTATTTATTTAACATAATAAATAAATAATATATGAGTATTTACAAATAATTCATCAAATATCCAATTTGTTTACATAAGTAATTCTACCCTAATCTATAAGATATATATTGAAATTTATGTCAACAATCTCTAAAGCAGCAATAAGTGGTTAAAGCTCTCAATTGACACATTTATGATCTTACCCTAGGTTATGAATTTAACTTTTAAGACTCATTAGAGCAAAAATTCTTCTTCCCCCACTCCTAAGTAGGGTGAGCGTTCGATCGAGTCGAGTAAAAAAATTCGAATTATTACAGTTGACGCGTCATATTTTACAACTCAAACTTTATTTGAAATTTTTTCGATTCGAGTCGAGTTTTCGAGTTCCTATAAAAATTTAATTGTAATTATTTATCATGTTATAGTACAGTTTGATTCCGACTTAAACGACTTTCTCTAATCATATGAGATATGCATATATTTATTTCTTCATATATTTTTTTATATGTGACAATATTTCTTCATATTTTTATATATAGGTATATATATATATATCATAAAAAATTTGAGGGACTCGTCTCAAACTTAAAAATAAATCTACTAATTACTAAAATTTTCGAGTTATTCGAATTCTCATTTTACAACTCAAACTTTATTTGAAATTTTTTCGAATCGAGTATAAAAATTATAAATTCTCATTTTTTACAACTCCTAAGTAGAAATTGTTCCAAAAAAATTTCCATAAAATTATAAATTAAATCCAAAATAAAATTTGGACCAATAATATCACTAATACAAGTTACTACTAGATATATACAGAAGCAGAACTCAGCAAGTGAAATGCCACATCAATTATCATTAGTGGCGCCGCCGCCGCCGCCGAGACGGGAAAGACAGAGCAATGGGCAATGGTAGAATTATATTTCAGTCTCTTTTACAATGCTCTCGAAGGCCTTCCTTGGGCTTCGTTGCTTCATCTTTCTACACTCTCAGGCTCTCCCCACTGCCCTGAATCCTTCTTCTCGTTTTGCTGTTGCTTCTTCTCTTGAACCAAACCCCATTTTCTCTTTCACTTCTATCTTCACTCACCGTCTATTGCACGGCACAGTCTCCGTTCACAATAAAAATGATCACCGGCAAGAAGAAGAAGAAGACCCACTTTTCTGTAAGTTTCTGCTTTGCTTTCCAAGTGTTCGATAAAACTCCTGTGTCAGTAACTGGTTACTTTTTTTAACTTCTTGGTGTTTTCAGATGAAACAGCTAAAGATGATGGAGAAACCACAGATGGGTGGGAAGAAGAAGAAGATGACGTCGAGCCCAAGGTCTACATCATTTCTAGTTTCTTAGAATTTCTTTTTCACTTTGACATTTTTAGAACACTAGAGAGAAATCACATTGTCTGAGCATGCACATTGACATCACTTAAGAGAACTGTGCAGAAATTACATTGGCGTGAGAATCCGGGGACCATTGTTTTAATTGAATTGTCGAATTCCTCTTGCAGTTTCTTAGATTTTTGTTTGAAACATACCTTCCTCTTGGTAACGAGTTGTTATTTATTTATTAATGTAGCTTGGTGATGGAGGTGATGGTGGTGGAGTTGTATTGCAAGGTGTTCCTTGGGGTGAATCTGTTCTCTCTATTGCCCATGATGTACTAAAGCTGTTTAGTGATGACTTTAAACTTTATGCTTTCAAGACTTCACCCCGCGGATACATTTACGTGAGACTCGACAAATTGTCACATGAGTAAGCATTCTTCCTTGGGGCTTCTTTCAAGAAACTAGCTAGTAGCTATTATCATTTGGTTGTTGCATTTACCTCTTATCTTTCTGTTCTGGAAATGAAAAGCAAATAGCACCTTGATGTTGAATGATTTGAAGAATTTAAATATATATGTACGGAGAGAGGTAGGATCATCTTACACCATGTAAAACTGAACTCATTTAGTTGTTTTTTTTACACCTTTTTTTAGACGGTTAGATGAGGGTAAATAGATGTTTGAGATTATCAGTAAGAAATGAGTAGATTTTTAAGGGAAAAAATATAAGGAAAATAATCTCAGTCGTCAATTTAACCTCATCGAATGGTCAAAAAATGTTTAAAATTAAATAAGTTTTACATGTGTAAGTGGATCCTATCCTATATTTATATGTTTGAGTTGTTTTTTTACACGGAACAATTATGTGAGAATTGGTGTCCTTTTTTAATCATTTGTTGGATTTCAGTAATTTTGATTTTACTTTTTTTTTCCTTTGCTTTTTACCGGTTTTTTGGAAGTAAGAAGTAGGTAGAAAAATGAGAAGTTACTTAGGAAGAGGTTGAATCATACCCTATTTTTTAATCTTGACAAGTAAAAAATTTCAGTGGAATTATGCAATCTTGTGATAGATAATCCTGCAATGTGTGTGTAAGCATAATGTATGCAGCTAGGCACTTGAAAGTTGAATCTTTAGGGGTTTTGATTTTAAAAGACAAATCTCCTTTTTATCAGATATGGTTGTCCCAGCATGGAGGAACTGCAGAGCTATAGTCAAGAATACAAGAAAAGATTAGATGAAGCCGGAGAACAAAGAGAAATACCAGATGATTTGGCTCTTGAGGTAGTAAGTGGGGCAAGTTCCTACGTGCCGAGTCTCGGATATGTCTGTACTATTTTTGAATGAATTTTGCCTCAATATGTAGCATATCTTATCATCTGAAAAGGATGCTCTGTTTTGAAGGTATCATCTCCTGGTGCAGAGAGAATACTAAAGGTACCGGATGATTTGGACCGGTTCAAACATATGGCTATGAGAGTTTGTTATGTCGAAGAGGCAGAGACTAATCATACTGAAAAGAGTGGGGTCTTCTTACTAGATTCGATCGAGCAAGAATGCTGTGTATGGAAGTTGGTAGATGTGAAAGAGAACAGGGACCCCAACAGCAAGGGTAGACCATTAAATCGTAAACAGAAGGACTGGAGATTAAAATTGCCTTTCAACAAGCATAAGACGACGATGCTGTACCTCGAATAGTGAACAAACAACTGGCGACAACTCGGAAGGTATGAAGACTTTTCTTTGTAGTTTTCTCAGTGAGGCTTCCATATGAAGAAAACAAAAATTCTGGTAATGTTGGTATCTTCCACATGCAAAGCTTAAATAATACATTACAACCAGCAGGAGCAACAGCTTAGTTTGATTACATTGAAGCCTTAAATGTTCTGGTTTCCCCTCTCTCTTTTTGTATCCATATCCGGTACCTGTGTTCGATACTCATGTTCGAGTCCGGGTAACATAATGTGGATTTGAATAATGGAAAGGATTTTGTATTAGATACTTGTGTTCGAGAGTCCGAGTAACGCCCTGTTGATATTAATTATATTTATGTCAAGATAAAGTTTATTAGAATTCAAAACCTATGTTTCTAGAATTTTCCAAAAATTGTTTTTTAGTTAATATCAGATTTAAAATAAAAAGGGGAAGAAATTTGTCCAAGTTAGAATCCTGCACGCTGTGAACTCTTTCAGTTTGCATTATTTTATTTTATTTTTGCATTTTTCAGCCGTAATTTTTCTTAGACTTCTGTTTTGTTGGTTTCTACTTTCTAGTTCAACTTTTTCTTTGAAAAAATATTAAATAAATACAGACAATAAAAATATTTACATTTGGTATACAAGTAATAGTATAAGAAAAATGTTTAATTATGACAGAAATTTTAATATAGTTTGTATAAATAAAAGTGTCATAAATCTAAATTTGAATGAAGGAAATTGGATAAAAATTCAAATAAAACAATAATGCATATCCAAATTAAATCATTTAAGTGATTAAAATTTACATTGTAAAAATAATTTATTGTTAAATTATACATTAAATCATAGCCACAAGGAAAATTAACACGTTGCACCATATATATTAATTAATTTGCACGAAAAATCACACAATAGCGATGAATTGAGCTTAGACAAATTCAATATATTTTTAATTTTTATTCTTTTATTGAAATGCCATACATTAAAAAATACAATTTATAAATATTAACAAGAGACAATTTTTTTCAATGACATGACCTTGCAATAATCAACGAAATAATAGATAAAGACAATTTTTTAGTTAAGTCTATTTTTGAAATAAAGTTATGTTTACTTCTTAATCTTGAAAAAAGTTAATTATTTTTTTTCAAATGAAAATATTGATATAAAATTATGTGTCCTATATCGTATGCCAATTAATAATTTAGATATTAAAATTTAGAAATATTATTATGTAGATATGATGCTCATGTGGGGTGTTATGTCAACATCATTATAAAATTAATGATTTTAAAAAAAATTAAGAATAAAATTTGAAGTTGTTTTTAAAGATTGAGAATAAAATTTAGTAAAAAAAATAGATACCAAACTAATTAAGATATAGACGTTGATGATTAAATTTATTATTATACTTAGTTTGATTTAAGTATTTATAATTTTGTAGGCCATTAACAATGTTGGTCTATATATTCACATCAGCAAAAAATAATAATAAAAAAACTTCAAAGAAAAAAAAAATGGATGTTGATGTGGTTGAAAATGATATTACACCAAATTAGGTTTGGTAGGTCTACTTCACTGAGCCACAGTAATTAAACAAAGTTGAAAGAATATAATATTTTTGAATCCTAATAAATGCTGTTGCTTTAGCAAACATCAATTATTTTTGCATGAATAATAATTAATAAGTGTGTTAGCATGCTGATTTATTGCTTGATTTTTTTTTTTTTGGGGGGGGGGATTGTACAATAATTTAGGAACAAAATAGATAAATAAGAAATAAATTTAACAATTATCAGTCCAAATATAATCTAGAGAACAATGTTGGGGTGTTGGGAAACACTAAAATTTGGATTAAATTCATCAAAACAGAAAAAAATAGTAAAATACATAATTTAAAAATTCATTCTTTTTATTCTTACAAGACAAGAAGATCCATTGGTACATTTGTCAGCATCTAAGCTGGACAAGTGTTTGGTTGGTTCTTTCGGGACTCTGTTTTCCCCCTCACTTTCTCCCCTGTTTTCTTCTTTTTCTTTCCAAAAACGGCATCGAAATTTGATCATTTAATTAATTAATTTAATATTAATTTGGTAACATTAGCTGATACCCAGACGCCAATTTATATGTAATAATAGCAGAGTATTTAGTTTGACCAAAAAAAATAGCAGAGTATTTAGGAAACAAAGATTTTCTCTGCTTCATCTCTCTCTCAGAACAAAAGAAAAAGGATAAGCTAAGAGATATAGATAAAGAACATAACTTTTAATTTTGGGTCTGTTTTATTTTTGAAGAAATTATTATTTTTAATTTATATAGAGAGAAAGAAACATTTTTTAGTATTTTGTGTGTGTGTTTTCGTTAAATATCATTGGTTGCACGTGGAAACCCAGAAGGTAAATTCTCCTCAGCTTCTTCTCCGCAACAGCTTTTTATTTATTTATTATTTTATGTGTTTTTGTGTTATTATTATATAATTGTTATTTCATTTGTTGTTGTTAACCCATCTACCTTCTTCATTCTTGCTTCTCTGCAACTACCCTTCTCTCTTTTCTTTCTTGCTTGTTCTTCTTTGTAAGCATTCCCCTTTCTTAAATTTCAGTTTTTTATCAGTTTTTTTTCTCCATATTTATGCTCTGAGTATGGCTGATTTTACTATGAAAATTATATGTTGGAGTCATATCAAATTAGCTAAAGTTTTGGTTTTTGCTTGATCTCTGATTGTGATGATCATCTCTTCAATTTCAAGTTTTTAAACTATATGCATAAAGTGATGGGCTTTTGGCTATTTATCACCTGGTTGTTTTTGGGTTATGTTTTTGATTAATAGATTCTGTTTACTATTTAGCATGATCTGAAGTCATGTTTCATTAATTTTAACTTAATAGCTACATTTCTCCTCATTGTTCAGCTTGGATTGTTTGGTGGATAAATTGCTTTTAATTGAGATTTGTGTGCTCTTGGCTCTATCATGTTCTTAATTCTGATTTCTGTACCCTTTTTTTGTGTTAGAATTGGTAAAAATTCTCAAAAGCATGGCACTTTCTGGGGTTAAAAATGATAGAGGAGAATTGAGGATTCTTGAGAATTTGGATGAGTTAAGGACTGATTTGGCTGACTATATCGCTGAGTTATCAGAGGTTGCAGTGAAAGAGAGGGGTGTCTTTGCTATTGCATTGTCTGGAGGTTCTCTCATTGGCTTAATGGGGTATCAATCCATTACTTTTCCATGTTTTGTTTTTCTGTTTTTTGGTTTTCTTTAAAGTTCTGTTTTTTTTTTTGTGTGTGTGTTGGGGTACAGAAAACTCTGTGAAGCACCTTATAATAAGACTGTAGACTGGGGTAAATGGTATATATTTTGGGCGGACGAACGTGTTGTTGCAAAAAGCCACTCGGATAGCAATTATAAGCTTGCAAAGGATGGCCTTCTTTCCAAGGTTCATATATGAATTCGTACTTTATTTGATGTTTTTTCGTTTCCTCCTGCTTTAGGAGAATCAAATGAAGGGAACTTTTGATGAGAATATGATGTTTCTTGTTGTTATGTTGGTAAATTTGACCGGTTAATTAATACACGAAGTATAGGTTAGTTCCTTCATTATTCAGTTATTTGACCGGTTCACGCTTTGGATCTTGAAACATTAGCCTATGCTAGAAGGTATTTAAGTTTGAATTCCTTATCTGTGATGTTGTGTGCTGTGATTGGAACAGGCTTATGTTAACTAGTATATTAGTTGATAATCCCACTAGCTGATAATTCAGTAATGGATTTGGGGTTCCTTGTTTTCTGTGATTCCGATGTTCTCTGGTTGAATTCTTCTTCACTGAGTTGTGGTTATCATCTTTGATTTGACACTGGATGTTTGGTTTTACTAAAAATCCTTCTCATCTCTGGGGAAATTTTTTCATTCAGCTCAGGCTTATTTTCAGCTTCATGTTTTATATGGTCAATCCTGCCACTTGATGATACGATTCCGTGAGGTTCACATCACTTGAAGTTCCTTTTTTGTTTGTTCACAGTGCCATCTTTGACTCATCACAGTATATAAATCAAATGCATAATGCAACTGTGTTTTTTCCCTCCCTTTCTTAAGAGGGCAGTACTGGCACACGGGAGAGGTTAAACACTTACCGTTATCAACATTGAAATTTTCACATGATTTGAAGAACTTGTTCCGGTGGTTCTACTGTTCTAAGAACTTTTGAACTTTTTCCAGTTACTAACTCTCGATTGGCTTGTCGAGGATAGCATGAGGCATGCATCTTCAAAACATCTGATATGATCGAAATAACCAAGATGATTGATGGTTCTGAAAAGCTAAAGGCCATGCAGTGAAACTGTCCTTCCTCTTTTGCAGTTTTTGTAGACACATTTATTCAAAGATAGAGTTTGTATATGTTGGAACCTATAAGTATTTTTTCTTGATATTTATGATCAGACAAGTTTGAGAATCTTAGGACTTACTCTCTGTTACTTCTTTGTTTGTCCCTTGTCCCGGACCCTTTTTAACTTTTTCTCATATTTTTCACTATAAATTAAAGATTTTTTTTTTCGAGGGATCCTTTTTTATGGTATATTACCCAAAACAAACTAACTTATTACTTGTTGGTCATGCTTTGCATCCCTTCGGAATAGCTAGTCTGCCAAATGATTTAATTAGCTTCACAATGAAGTCAATCATGATAAAAGTTTGACTACCGCTTTTTGTTTCTTTCATTTAATTTTCAGCAAGTGATGAAAAAATATGTGTTGAATCGCTGCGTAAAACATTTGTGTCAAGGATGACACTGTTTCCTGCTATTTCTTAGAGAGGCTCCCTTTCACATTTGCTGTCATGGTATCACCATTTTAAAGTTCTATGATTTAGCAATGCTTTCATCAATGGATAGGTTCATTGAAAAATTATGCTTCGGTTTGGTTTCGGTGAAGTTTATCGCATATTACATATATTTTCGTTTGACTTATGCCTTGAATGTGCTGCAGGTGCCAATTGTTCCCAGCCATGTTCATTCTATCAATGATTCGGTTTCAGCAGAGGAGGCTGCTGATGAATACACGTTCGTTATTCGGCAGCTAGTTAAAACGAGGATGGTCAGTGTTTCCGACATTAGTGACTGCCCCAAGTTTGACCTTATTCTTCTTGGCATGGGCCCCGATGGTCACGTTGCCTCATTATTTCCTAATCATGCAGTGCTCGACGAGAAGGACGAATGGGTAACTTTTATCACTGATTCCCCCAAACCACCGCCCGAGAGGATAACATTCACGTTGCCTGTCATCAATTCAGCATCCAACGTTGCAATCGTCGTGACAGGTGAGAGCAAAGCAGAGGCTGTGCACTTGGCAATTGATAACATTGGACCTGACAGCCCGTCACTGCCTGCACGGTTAGTCCAACCGACGAAAGGGAAGTTGGTATGGTTTTTGGACAAACCAGCAGCATCAAAACTGGACGGTCTCCAATTTTCCGAGTAGGGTCAAGTTTGTTTCTTGCCAAAGTGTATGTTTGTATGTAGTGGAGGGTTTTCAAACCCGTTGATCGATCGTCCTCGATTAGTTCCTACTTATTTTTTCCCTTTTGTTTTGTTATATGTTCACCATTTTGGGTTTATTCTTCCTCTCTTTTCTTTTTGAGATGGCAAAGTTGAATCCTTTTTTGTAAGGAGAGGCAAATAAAAGTTGGGGTCTTAATGCAAAAGCATTTTCTGGTTCAGGTTCCGTTTACATGTGTATATGCAAACGCATTTTCATATTTTGCATAATGGAGGTTTATTATGCTTCCAATCCCTGCACTTTCTGGACTTTTTAAATTTAGTCCCTCTGCTTTTATTTAAAGGAATTAAATTTTAAAAGTTCAAAGAGTAATTTCTTTAAAGATCAATGATTGAAAGTAGAGTTTGAAACTGTGCTCTAAGATAAGATTTTAAAAAAAGCCAATGACATCAGCAGCTGGATAGCTTCAAGAATTCATCTAATAATTGCATGGATGATGATTGAAAATAAAATACTTGAATACCTAATCTGCCTCTTGACATCAGTTTAAAATAAGGAGATTAGTTTCTTTAACTACTCCTAATCATCCAGCATTAAATAATGTAAAGTATTTAATTATGTCTTAATCTTTATCT
Source organism: Hibiscus tridactylites (assembly GCA_958450335.1). Classification (NCBI taxonomy): domain Eukaryota; kingdom Viridiplantae; phylum Streptophyta; class Magnoliopsida; order Malvales; family Malvaceae; genus Hibiscus; species Hibiscus tridactylites. The sequence continues at coordinate 20,257,725 of OY288279.1, read as the reverse complement.
CTTTCAAGTTGATGCAAGCAGCATATCTTACATGGATTAGATTAGACTTACCCCTCAACAATGCAATCGAAATTTAACCTAAAAATTCTTTGTATTTAATACTCGTGTTCGACATGTTCTCGGACATATCGAACTTTCAAATTTGTAGAGATATATGATTAATGATCAAACCATACCTTCAAAATTTAAGAAAAGTAAACGATGAGGTAGATGTTCTAAATCATTATGAATCTAATTATTCAAAATTTGGGGTAACAATTTCCTTTCAGCAGCCAATAGGGGAAAACATCAATATTGGTTTACTTCTTATACATGTATAAGAACCCAACCACCATTGAGATGCCAACAATTGCCACCGGGACGGTCCAATATTGTTTTGTCAAGTCCATGAGCTTCTGAGAGTACTCGGCAGCTTCCTTCTTGGAGGAAATTTCAAGTTCTGGGATGATTGGGGAGGATGTGTCGAGTTCACCGATGCAAAAGCTCTGCATGAGCTCCTTCGCGCTTTCACTGTGTCCGGCATCTTCGAAATCATCTGTTGCATCTTTCCCTTCATGGGAATAACCAGAAGCTTGTCATTCAGGGGGTTCATTGTTTCATAATCTAAACACTCAGATCCTAAGTATGATATGAAAAGTAAGCACAAGGGTATTACCTGTCGCTACGAGCACTACATCATCACCTCCTGGATGCTCATCCAAATAAGAAGAAACATCGTATACCTGTAAAGCGAGAAAGACACTGTTTTCTATCAAGAGAAAAATTAAGGGAATGTTGTTTGTTTCATATCACGGGCCCAAATGATTATCCGAACAAGGTGTTAGGTGTTATTCATCATGTGCAACCATAATTTAGTAAGGATACAGCTGAACCGATCCAAACTATCAGAATTGTAAAAAAATCACAAGTAAAAAGTGTGTAGTGCTCGGCACAGGATGTCAAGTTGCATCCTGCATTTCCTAGCTGTCGAAACTAGTACATATAAACCCTTGAAGCTAGTCCAAGTTGCTCAATCAAGAGTCAAATTTCATTCAGGTGGAGCTAGCTTCATAAGGTAGTATTATTAGCAGGAAAACGCCCTGCTATTAGATCGAGTCGAATCAGAAGGCAAAAGAGGTAAACACTAAACACAGACACCAACTTTCTTCGACATCAATAGTAACATATGCACCCATGACTGCCACAAGACATGGTTTCATTATAGAAAGATTCTCTATCAAACTTGACATTCTAAGGATCACATTGAAAATATAATGTTCTCCACTCCACTGGAAAATGGATATGAAACTATGTTCTCAACAAGCTGTCCACTTTCTGGGAAAATACAATACAAATACCAAATCCAACAAGCACAATCATTACCTTCAACCAAAACCCTATGAACATCATACAAATTCCAAAACTTGGGACTTGCCAGTTTTATCTAAAAAAGGCCTAACCTTTACACATACTGACACCCCAATTTGTATTTAGCATTCGAGATCAGCCATATAATTATGAACAAGACAGATCTAATTGCAAAAACTTCAAGACCCAAATAAAATTCAGCAGGAAAAAAAATCAAACCTTGCCGTCTATGACGACCCAGCAATCGTCTTTGGTATTGTGTTGGGAGGCTTCTTGCATGGTGTAAAGCTTAGTAAGGGTCGGCATGGCTTTGACAATTTTCGCTCTGTTTTTTTTTCCTCCTCAGATTCCTATGGCACTTGTCTCGGATTGATGAAGCTTTATTTATGGATAAATTGGGGGCGTGGCGGGCACTCTTTCTTCAGTTCTTTGAATGACGAATTGGAAGGAGAAGCAGCCTTGGATGGAGAAGGCTGGGCTCCACCACCACCAACCCCCTCTTGAAACGGCCGTCGTGTAATAAAGCCAATGGACCTGGTCCATTTTCATTCAACATAAGCCCGCGGATTGCGGGCCAAGTTTAGGTCAATGGCATGCGTCTAAAATTACTTGCACAGTTGCACTCAAATTTTTAAATAGAGTATATAGATTCTTAACAGGTAAAAAACTTTCCCCATGCCACACACTAAAAATTATTTAAAAATTAAATTCTAAACTTTAACCTTAATTTTCACATCATAAATTTTAAACCCTTCATCTTAAAAAATATACCCTACCTATAATTCTCTAAACCCTAACCACAATCCTTAACCCTAAACTCACTATTTTAAAATGGAGACATAGAAAGGACATGATAAAGAGACAGACGATTTCCATCTATTCTTAACTCGATGATTATTATTATTACTATTATTATTGCATATTAAAGTACTCATTGGAATGAGTCTAAGATTAATTTTTCTCGTTAGACAAAGAGATTTTATATTCACAAGACAAATATCAGTATTTAAACTTATACAAGACAAAATAACATGAACATCGCAAAACTTAGTTTAAAACTGATATTTATAAATGCTGATCTACAAATAATAGCAGTTAGTTTAGTTCAATAAAAATAAAATACAATTTACTAAAAAAATACAATAAAATCATAAGAAGAGTCTATAAAATTAAAATAGATTAATCACATTAATATAGTGATTTTCATTAATGCTATTGAAATGCACAAACCAACCCCTAAAGTTTAAATTATGATCATACAAACACTACTATTGTTGGCGAAAGATAAAAACTATCAACACTAACATAAAAATGCATGTAATAATGATAACACATTGATAAAATTGACTTTATCACAACTCAACCAAACACTATATTTGATGATTGTAAGTGCCTATCAGTATAAGAGCATTAACCCCATAGTTCAAATTAAGGGTAGATCAACATGATAATCAAATATTCGTCAACTAAAAAAAGACGTCAAATCAATTTTGAAAGAGAAAAAAATATATACGGTAAAAATAGAGAAAACATGTTACAAGAACAGAAAAAAATAAATGACAATAACTTAACCAAAGAAGATGGAAAAGAACGCAACAAAAATTATAAAAAACATGAATGACAATCAATTGACAAAGATCGATAACGTCATCTTTTTAAACCATTAAAAAGAAAAAGAAATCTAAAAACAGAACTATTTTTAAAATTACTTTTGTTGACTCTAAGTTTTAAAACTGTTGCATGTTAAGAGATAAATATAGTTTCTTAGTTATATGATTTTTCTTGATGATTTTGGTGTATTACTACTTGCCTACGACGAACATTTTTGCAATCCAAGAAAAGAAGAAACCAAGGCAATTGATTGGAATGATTATAAGTCTATGAACTTCACACCAGCATCCATTGGCACTATATAAACTAATCAAATCCTGTTTAATTTCTATGCATAGGTAATCTAGGAAAGATTTATATCATATACACTAGCGGTAGAAATAGAAAGTTTTCACAAACACTTTAGTTTTAGGGTTTAAGATCTTAGTTTATGGTGTAGGGTTTAGAAGTTTAGGTGTATGGGTTTGAAATTTAACGATAGTGGTTAGAATTTAGGGTTTATGTTTAGAATTTAGGGTTTAGAGGTTGGGGTTTTGTTTTTAGGGTAATATGGTTAGGATTTAGATTTTAACTTATAAACCCTGAATTAAACCATAAAGTCTAAATTCTAACCACTATCCTTAAATTCTAAACCCTTACTCCTAATCTCTAAATTATACACCCTAAACTAAGACCCTAAATCCTAAAATTAAGACACTTGTAGAAATTTTTAATTTCCACCGTCAGTGTATAAGATAATAATCCTATCTATGAAACCTCAAGCTTAGCAAAGACAATAGATGATGTCCTACTAAATGGTACGTCCGACACTAATATCCGATAAAAATACTTCAACAAAAATAAAGACTTCAAACAACATAAACTTTTTCATATTTGTTCACTTAGCACATTTTCAAGTGTTCAAGGATCTAGGACCTTGGTATTGGCTAACTTTACCGAGGCCTCATTGAATGACCCCTGCAGTTTAATTAGCCTAACTAGTTCCTCTATTCTTCTATAATGTCTAAACAACTAGCAGAGTTGATTATTTAGAGTTAGGCTTCTTTTGTCATTGGGGGTGATAAACGAGGGTTGGGGGGCAAATAGGGGTGGCAATGGGCGGTTCGGGGACGATTTTGTATTACCCATTCCGTCTCCAACATTTGTGGGTACGGTTTTGGAGAAACCCCATTAAATGTTTCGGAATTTTTTAAGACCTATACCCATCTCTTACGGATCTCCGCGGTTTTCGGTTATTTCTCATGCCTAAAAAAATAAAAAAATAATACATTAAAATAAACACTCAAGCATTAAATCTAAAAACATAAATGACTAAAATATTATTTTTTTACAATGACTAAAATATTAAGTATTGAAACATATCAGCATACACTACGTTTAAAAAAAAATATGTTACTAGTACTTTACAGATTCAAATCATGATCCGTTTGTTGTAAAAGGAAGAACTAGAAGAGCTATATTCAATAATCTTTTCAACCATATAAAGTATCTCTTATAATTTTACTTATTCGATTTATGAGGAATTTTTGATGTTACTATCATCGTTGTTTTTAGAAACAACCTACAATCTTTTCTTCTGACCTTTGCTCACTCAAAAATTAATAACTCCTAATACATAACTCAAAATCAAGAACCATTTGTTTTAAACGAATCTAGGCTTTCGCATGGTTATAGAAATATAAAGCTCACTTTCTGATTTATCTTTTAGATTTTTGGTGATTTTTCAAAGCTATTGTTAAAACTTCTTTCTAAGGAATATGCTGCTAAAATTTTATGACCTTTCAACATTTAAATATTCATATTTTTTAAAATACATATCGAAATCGATCACTGTGTATTTTAAACAAAATTAGACTGAATCACGTTTACAACGCTGTATAGACCACTTTCTAATTACTTTTATGAAATTTACAGAGAATTTTCAAACTTACCCCACACAACCATACTTTGGTTATAGAAGATTAGATTTTTGTTGAAAATGAGTAAATTGACTTTATGTCCATTCATATTTGTAAAGTATTGGGATTCCTGCAGATATTTTTAGGGGATCCCCACAGTAATTTATCGGGTGCGGTTCTGTTATCCCCACAGTTCGGATATAGCAATCTTTGTCTCCATCCCCATTTGAGCTTCGATGATAAAACTTCATCCGTCTCCATCCTCATAGGTGAAGAATTCGATTGTTCTCCATACCCATCGGTTCAGATCCGCACGATTTTTGGTTATTCCTCACCCGATTGCCACCCTTAGGGACAAACAACTGTTGTAAAAATCTGAAAAAATTCAGCTGCCACCAAACACCCGTTTGAGGGCTAAAAAGGACGGGTAAATGCCCGTTGGAGACCAAATCGAAAATCGTTGGCCAAAAAATAAGGAGCAAACGGGGGTTGGGGATGACGACCAGTGACGGATCTATGTTGAGGGTGGGAGGGGCAATTGCCCCCCTCAACTTTGATGGTTTAATTACATTTTAGGCCATTGATAGTTTTGGAACTATTTCAATTAAGTCTTTGTCCCTCCCAAAATTGACTGGGTATAATTTGTTTTTAGGACCTTATCAGTTTTAAAATTAATTAAATTAAACATTGACCCCAAAATTTTATGGTTTAATTGCTTTTAAGACCTTTTAATTTTAAAATTAATGAAATTAAATCATATCTCCTTTAATTTTTTATGCTTTAGTTACTTTTTAAAATTTTGTTCATTCCAAAATTAAACATTTTGCCCCCTCATAATTCAATTCTGGCTCCGTCCTTGATGACGACAACAACAAAAAATACAGCCTTATTAACGTGTTTTTATTTTTGGATAAGATCATGTTAAATTAAAGTACAAAGTTTAAATATCAAATTCAAGTATAGTGAAGGGATCAAAACTATAATTTAACCAAAGTAAACAGAGATTAGAGGCAGGGAAATATGAGGTGAAAAGAAAAGAAAAGCAAAGCAAACATGTGGCATGTGAAGCAAAAACGTTTTAAAAGAGTGGAGGGTTCAAACTTCAACCTGTCATAACGTAAACATATCATTGTAACTGGTAACAGAGGATATGAACGTGGAAATTGCATGGATGCGTGACCTTCATTTGTTCTCGGTCTAAGGTCCCACGTTTTAATTTAATGCTAAAATATGATACTGTTAAAAAACATATAACGTTACCACGCAATTAAAATGATATAAAAATATATAATATTTTAATGTAGTGTTTTTTCGAAAAATTTCAAAACTTGATTTTTTGTATCATGAAAAGTTTCGAAACTTACCACCAAGCTAAAATGTAATACTTTTTGATAACATTTCGGTTGTGCGGTAATATTTTAAGTTTCGTGTTTTCTAACATTTCGATTTTGTCGATTTTTACCCTTAAAGTAGGCTGTTGTACCCTATCACCCTCATTTGTCTGCCAAACTTGAAATCAATATTTAACGATTTATATAGTAGTAAAAAGATAATAAAATAAATAATTAATTAGTTTAACGAGATTATATTAGACGTTAGAATCTTGTGAATAATTAGAAAAGAACCAAATCAAAACCTCAAGGATTTATGTAGTAATTCCCCCTTCTTTTTATCCTTTATATATAGAGGGGAAAATCATCTCTTTGAATCGTCCAACTTCTTCAAATTCCTTTTGTTCTTTACAACTCTGTTTTCTTCCATGGCAGCTGCAAGACCCACCCCGCTCTTGAAAGATGAGCTCGACATAGTAATCCCCACAATTCGAAACCTGGACTTCCTCGAAATGTGGAGACCCTTTTTCGAGCAATACCATTTGATCATCGTCCAAGACGGCGACCCTTCGAAGAAAATCAAAGTTCCGGACGGCTTCGACTACGAAGTCTACAACAGGAACGACATCAACAGGATTCTCGGTCCGAAGGCTGCTTGCATTTCGTTCAAGGACTCTGCCTGTAGATGCTTTGGCTACCTTATGTCCAAGAAGAAATACATCTTCACCATCGATGACGATTGCTTCGTATGTTCCTTTCATGTCTGGTCGACTCGTCCTATGAAAATTATGACAGTTTCGATGTTTGATGTGTTTTTCAGGTTGCCAAAGATCCGTCCGGGAAGGCAATCAATGCCTTGGAGCAGCATATTAAGAACCTGTTAACGCCGTCGACACCGCATTTCTTTAACACGCTCTATGATCCGTATAGAGACGGTGTGGACTTTGTGCGCGGTTACCCTTTCAGTCTCCGGGAAGGTGTTCCGACGGCTGTTTCCCATGGCTTGTGGCTCAACATCCCGGACTATGATGCCCCTACCCAGCTTGTCAAGCCTCTTGAGAGAAATACTAGGTACCTATCCATTGGGCTGCTTGGGTTGATTTTGGGCTCGACAGAGGCCTTGGCCACCTAAAATGGGAAAAAATAATCCAAATATGCCTTTTAAAATTATAAATTAATACATGATAAAATTGTATTCTAACTAGGGGTGGGAATTGTCGGGTACCCGGAAAACCGGGTACCTCTTTAAACGGCCCGTGTCCCGGCCTATTAAATCCGGGTACCCGGGATTCGGGTACCCGTAAAATTTGGGTACCCGGTTCATTTTTTTTTTATTTTTTTTTATTTTAAAATAAAAAAATCATATGTTAAACACAAAAATATTTTAAAAAAAATTAAACTTAAAACTTAAAAGAATATAATACAAACATAGAAAAAATATAAGGATTTAAACTTAATTTTAGAGTGAAAATATTAAGAAACATAAAATAAAAATATAATTTTAAATATAAAAAAATATATTAATTTTTTATCGGGTCGGGTCGGGTACCCGGTAAGAGAAAACTCTCGGCCCGTGTCCCGAGAAATTTGCCGGGTCGGGTACCCGGCCCGGTCGAGTAATTTTTTTTCGAGAATTACCCGCTATTTTTGTTTCGGGTAGTCGGGTTTTCGGGTCGGGTCGGGTATTTTCTCCCACCCCTAATTCTAACCTCATAAAACAATATAATTTATGATTTAATCCTAAAATTATAAGATTATAAGTTAGAATTAACTTCTGCCCTCCCTAAAAAATATGACTTTACCTTGTAGACAACTTTAAGTTATTAACCCTTTATAATACTTGAATCGGTTTCTAGATTCATGTCAGAATTAATCGATATAAGTGTATGCAATTATTCATTACTCGTTTTCTTTTGTTAAGGTATGTTGATGCAGTCATGACCGTTCCAAAGGGAACTCTCTTCCCTATGTGTGGCATGAATCTAGCATTTGACCGAGAACTCATCGGACCGGCAATGTACTTCGGGCTCATGGGTGACGGACAACCGATTGGACGGTACGACGATATGTGGGCAGGCTGGTGCATGAAGGTACGCTCATTTCAAACAGGCTTATTAAGAAACCCTATTGTGAGAAAAGAAACATAAATGCAAACTTCTTGTATTATAGGTCATATGTGACCATTTGGGACTGGGGGTGAAAACTGGGCTACCTTACATTTGGCACAGCAAAGCAAGCAACCCATTTGTGAACCTAAAGAAGGAGTACAATGGCATATTCTGGCAAGAAAAAGCAATCCCATTTTTCCAATCAGCTGTGCTTCCAAAGGACTGCAACAGTGTTGAAGAATGTTACCTTGCACTTGCCGGTGAGGTGAAGTCGAAGCTCGGCGAACTCGATCCTTACTTCGTTAAGCTCGGTGACGCCATGGTTACTTGGATTGAAGCTTGGGATGAAGTCAATAACTCTCTTGGAACAAAATCAGCAAAGATTTTACCCAATGGCACATCAAAAAAGGCTTAAGTTCCATTAGTGGCTTGTTATCTTTACTGCCGTTTTATTGTTTTTAACATTTGATGCATGGCATTGAGTTGTTGTTTTTTTACAGCAGTTCGTATCTGATTAATGTGTTTCTAAGTTTAAATACATTTGAATTCCAATCTATCATATTGTTTTGTTCACATCTAGTTTCTGAAAAATTAAGAAATGCTAATATATTAGAACGAGCGATAATGAAGCTAACAGAGTCATTCAATAAAGAAATAAAAGAGAAAAGAAAGAATCGCCGTTGCCGGGGATCGAACCCGGGTCACCCGCGTGACAGGCGGGAATACTTACCACTATACTACAACGACCTTGTTGATTTCAGTCTTTAAAAGTTTATTTACATTGGCAACCTACGTTGTTAAAAACAGAAAGACATGTGGGGAAATGGCTAAGGAGTAGTTCAATCACAACTCGAACTTTCCTGATATAGATAAGAAAGAGTATCACCGTAAATCTAATGATTGTGTCCATATCGGTTAATAAAAAGAGTTGTGAATCAAAGGTAATGTTAATATTTATAGGAGATCCAGATTCGAACAGCTTATTTGTATGGTGTGTGTACGTTTTTAAGGGGATGAGAGTAACATATATTACCATGTAATCACATCGAAATATATATATATATATATATATATAAGTTGTGAATTAAAGGTAGTGTTAATATTTATAGGAGATCTAGATTCGAACAACTTATCTGTATGGTGTGTGTATGTTTTTAAGGGATAAGAGTAACATATATTAACATGTAATCACATCGAAATATATATAATCGAATGAGTGTATTTGAGTCGAAAGGAAGGCAGAAACCAGACAGCAGTGAACCAGAAACAGATATAGTAAACCAAACCAGCATGTACTTGGCACGCCCTTTGAGTGCTAAAAGCACACTCTTGGCCCTTGGGAATGTCGTTTTATACCAGCAAAGAAAGGCGAGGAAACCCAAGTGTCAACACTCAATACTAGCCTTTTCCCATGTTTGGTAATTCAGGAATCGTCCCATCACCAAAACACAAAGGAACCCCACCTCCTTATTTCTCGCTTCCCACCTACACATGTCAATTCCACTATTAGATTAGGTTTTAAAACTTATATATCATGTCATTTATGGTTTATATCCTTTCTAGTTTTTCTATTCAAGTTTTCGTATTTTGATTCGAGTTATTTTGGATTATTTATTCAGAATTTATGGTGTAATTTGAATATCAACTTATCCTTAGATTATCTTACATTCCGTGTTTCGAATGCGTCTTTTAAGTCATGAATATGATGTTAGCTAGTCGAGTTCGAATTCGGGTTAATTACACCTGTATCCACCCATCTTTCCCTCTTTTAGTGGTTATACTGGTATGCCTATATCAACAGAATGCGTGTGCATGTGTGTGTGACATTGACATGTGATTGCAGCATCAATCTCTTTCGGGTTTCCATTTTTAATATAGCACCAACAGAAGATGGAATGCATGGACAGATACCCCATCTCAGTCTCTAATTCAAACTCTTTCCAGAAACCATGGGTCCAGCTTCATCGATCATTAATGGCTAGCTAGACAATTCAAACTCTACTGAAAACATTTGGTTCGATATGTGAGTGAGATGGTTGAATTCTCCATTGCCAATGCTCAAGGACTTGGTCCACAGATTAAAATGTGGCTAAGATAGTTGTGGGTGCCAATTCAACACCTTGCAGTACTTGGTAGCTACCTCAGCTAAGCTAGGGTTTGCAATTTAAGTCAAAATTTCATCCACTTTATCATTCAAGTCAAATATCCAAAGTGTTTAATGACATGCGTATATTGTACTTTCATCATGTTAAATCGATTTTATAGATGATATAGAAGAGCTAGGAATGTCAAGTTCATAATTATATGTTATGATTAGATTAATTACTTTATCTGTTTATACTTTATAAACCCACCTTAGGGTCAAAGTTGCTCAAACACAGGTACTTTAGTATGAACACTATTTTCTTTTTCACTGCGACTACTTGTTGAGTTCAAATCACCCGACTCCTAAAAGTGTCCCAAGATCATATAAGGATATTTAAAAATTTAAGAGCAAGTACCAAGTATTGGGACTAGTCAGTAGTAATGTTAGTAACCCTAAATTTTCTTGATTGACTCTAGCCCATGGCTTCATTAGATATATACCCACAAACTAGGTAACTAGGCCCTCCTCTATGATAAAAAAAAAACCCTATAACCTTAAATTTCTTCTAAAAACATCCACACTCTGAGTAATAATTACCTCGCAAGCTATATATATAGCACCATAATCTCTTCGTTTTCCATAGTATGAACCTTGAAGAGAAGGCTGAAATGGACTTGGTTCCACAACCCGAGCATCTCTGCTATGTCCGCTGCAACTTCTGCAACACTGTTCTTGCGGTACTTGATTTACTTCTACTTCTCTCAACCATATATAGCTTAGGGTTTCTTATGATGTATGTATGTATGTATGTATAGGTTGGGATCCCATGCAAAAGGTTGCTGGACACTGTGACCGTGAAATGTGGACATTGCAGTAACCTCTCCTTTCTCAGCACCAGGCCTCCGTTGCAAGGCGAATGCCTCGATCCCCAAACCACCCTCACTCTCCAGGTACGTTTATAAGGGCAACCATCTGAAATAGATTTGATTATTTGATATGATTGGTAATGGAATTAACTTGTTTGTACTCGTGATGTTGATGGGGGAAGTAGAGTTTCAGCGGTGATTTCATGAAGGGTACTCAGTGTTCATCGACATCGAGCGAGCCATCGTCTCCCAGAGCACCGTTCGTTGTAAAACGTATGTAAACCTTAACTTATTATACTCTCAACTATACAGAATACCAATTACTAATGGTGAAAATACTTCCTTTTGATTAAAACTTTTGCAGCCCCTGAGAAGAAACACAGGCTCCCATCTGCCTACAATCGGTTCATGAAGTAAGCAATGCTGTTTTCTGCTTTGAAACTATAAATATATGTATGTATATATATAGTTACTAATAATTTACATTGAAAGAGAGGAGATACAGCGTATTAAAGCAGCAAATCCTGAGATTCCACATAGAGAAGCTTTCAGTGCAGCAGCTAAAAATGTATGAACAAATTGAGCTAATTTAGAGCTTAGGTTTTGATGTATACTCATATATTTTTACTGTTTTTGTTGGGTAACATGCAGTGGGCTAGGTATATCCCAAATTCTCCACAAGCAGCGGCATCAGTTTCCGAAAGCAGCAGCAATGTAAGGAAACAATATATATATATATATATATATATATATATATATAAACACTAGAATTGTTTTGATTTTGGGGGGCAGCCATGTCTGACAGATTGATGCTTTTAGGGTTTCAATCAAATGTTCAAGGAATGAAGAAGAGATATTAGTGCAGCAAAGTACAAAGCTTGAGAGTTGAGATACATATAGCCTTGACTTGACTGCATGCTGCCTTACATAAGAACAACTTTAAGCCATATGTTTAACGTAACTTTAATTTGCATCTCAAACTTTCTTAATTATCATATTTGGTTTTAACTATCTAGTCATATGAATATTTGTGTTTCATCTTTCGTTTTTCTTTGCCTTGCTATTTGATCCATCTCCAGTGCTGAAAACATTTGTGGCCATGTTCATGCAAATCTGGCTATAATTTTAATTTATGTGCATTACCTTTGTATGGATTAATATTCTCTCTCTATATATATTCGAATATAAATATTAGATATGTAAATTCGATTAATATAAAATATTGTGGATTAGAATAATCAACTGAGAAAATAACATGAGAAATTTTATCATCCGTGGACTTTATAAAGATCTCAAAGTTTCAGTTTTGGGAACCGAATGTCTCACGTATTATAAAACTCATTAAATTTTAGGAATTACATTAGAAAGTAATTTCTTTTATAGCAAACCATGGTATCACTACACTGTCCACAACATCTTTGTTACTGGGTAAACCATCTATTTTTTTAGTAAAACAATATTTAACGTTATATTTTATTTCTATTTTAGTACCCATTGTAAAAAATTAACGGTAAAACCAACATAACATTTTTATGAGAGAAAATGAAAAAACAATGAGAAAAATACCACATTAGCTTTACTGTTAATTTTTAATGCCGAATGTACTAAAATAGAAACAAAAATATCATGTATTATTTTGTCAAAGAAAAATAATTTGATGACCAAAACAGAAACATAGAAATAAGTGAGATATCAAATAAGTAGTTTACCCTTGTTACTATTATTATTAGGATTTATATTTTATACACTAGCGGTAGAAACTTTTAATTTTCACAAGCATCTTTGTTTTAGGGTTTAAGGATTTATTTTAGAGTGTAGGGATTTAGAATTTAGGGATGATGGTTAGAATTTAGGGGTTAAGTTTAAGATTTAGGGTTTAGAAGTTATATTTAAGTTGTAGAGTAACATGTTGAGGATTTAGGTTTTGAAGTTATAAACCCTAAATTCTAACACTAAAATATTTCTATTATTATGGCTTAACTACAAAATAAGTGCAAAAAAAACTTTTTTATAGTATGTGCCTAAAGTATATATTTTTGTTGAAATAGGTGTCTAAAATTTCATTTTTGACTTATATAAGTGCTTAAAGTTTTATTTTTGATAGAAATATATGCCAAAGTAAACTTTAAAACAATCCAAAAAAAATAATACTTTAAATACCTATTTTAGCTAAAAATAAAACTTTAAACACCTATTATAAAAATAGACATAGTTCATATACTTATTTTATAGTAATTAAGACTACTATTATTAAGAAGAGAGTGACTACCCATCACTTGGTCTATATTTTTTATTCTAACATCCATAATCCATTGTTGGGTCCAATAACTTACTGTTGGCCTTCAAAAACAAAAGATTCCCGTATGGGAATGTTGCGTTGCATTCTTTGTATAGCTTTTGGATTTACAATCAACTTGCAAATGGAGGACTGAGCATGTATACATTTCTGTATTCGTATCGTGTATAAAACCATCAAATTTATAAATAATCTTTTTAGTACCAACTCCTAAACTAACAACATATTGTGAAGAAATGCAGAAAAAAGTTATCATGCTCCAAAGACAATTAATATCAACCTGCAAGAAAGCAGCAAACAAAATATTTTAACAAAGATATGTATGCAGTGCACTGACAAGCATATCTTCTTCCAATCAATGTGAACCACTTATATTTATATATAAAGTGAGTGCAAAATGATTCAAATTCTAAACTTTTTTACAGGGGAGATCTTTATTCCAACTTGACTCTTGGGTTGTCCCTTTGAACATTGTCCCTTCAGTGCAACCAAAGTGATGTGATCATTAACAATGTCTCAAATAGTATCATATAAGAACAAGAAACCAGCTTTAACTACATAGAATCAGCAGAGAAACTAGAGTTATATAGGAAAGAACAAATACTACTGAACTTGCACGTCCAGAATTAGTGTTGTTATATACCGACCGGAAACGGGAAGTGCTACAAATGCATCAGAGTTTCTAACAGCCTATGGTAAAATGCGTCGATGAGATAAAAAAAAACATTTGAATGCAGCACTTTTTGCAACTCTTCCTGTAAACCTGCAAGAAGAATAGAACATTCCAGATAAAAGACCGTGTTTGCGCATACTATGTGGTGAGGAAATAAAACAGGTCATCGTTTTCCTGCTTTACTTGCATGGAGTTCCGTTGTTGCTCCACTCTTTGAAGATGTGTTGAAAGTTGAAGCAAATCGACAGTGGTTCCGTTTTCAGGAGAAAGGCAATACCTAGTGCTCAACAGATCCGAGTTTTGAACTTGAATGTTGAAATTAGCGGTACAACCAGCATCAGAGACCGCAACAGAGCCTGCATGGCTTACTCCCATGGGGCTCATTCCACATGAATAAAAGGTATTCACAGCAGATTTTTCAGAGCTACGATGGGCCTGGCCGGCTTGATCGATCAAGGGCCTAGTCATTTGAATTCCTGTCGCATGGCTTGACAAATCCTGGGATTGAGCTGACAGAAGAGAGAGAGCACGATCTGAGCTAGAAACCCCAGAGAACTCTTTAGCCGTTGATGCTACACTAGGAGCATCGATGGCTTCGGTTGCCGATGAAAATGTTCCAGGAACATGTTGTCTCCCACTGCCATGCATATGAAAGAAAGATGATGGTAGCAACTGCCCCTTTGCAATCGGTATTGCCGAGTGGGTATTAAACATTGGTTTCTCTTCAGATTTACCCTGCTGGCATTGATTAGTGTACGCATGTCTTTCGGGATGAAGAAAGTCAACTTGAAATACATTTGGGACAAGGAAAGGTGCTTGTTTCGATATGGACGTCCCCGGAAACTTGGTACCTTAGAGTCCACATAGGATACCAATATGTTAAAGTTTTGCAAAATTAAATTCTATAACAATCTAATGAAGCAAAGAAAGCTAGGACAATTTGGTTGCTACAACTTGTATTTCTATTCTTAGCCTGCAAATAGAACTGAACCTATACTGAAAAGCAAGTATGAGATCTTTAGACTTTAGATAAGATAAAATGCTTCAGTTAAAAAAATTTCTTGTAGTTTTAATATTTTTACATTCTCAATATGAATTTTGTAAAACCAATTCAGCCCTAGCCTTGTTAGCCTATATCAATATGAATCTTGCAACTGTCTCCTTTTCTGTATGCACATATTAGTTTTCGAGGGCTTGCACAAAATGTTTCCATCGACTTACTATCTGTACCAATGCAATCGAGAGTAAAGGGCTGCCTTGGAACAGGTTTGAGTTTATATCTTCAACTTCAAATGTACGAGCCTCAGGAGATGTAAAAGGTAAGAGATAGTTCATACCTTGATACGGATGCAGCAAATTATGTGATTTTCCAGAAAAGGTATTGAAATGAAGCTTCCTTCTACGCTCATTATGCCCTGCTAGGCGTTTACGACAACTGCGCTTTCCATCATCAAATTCAGCCAGTAAATGAAACCTGATGCAGTGACAAGAATTACAATTAGTACCACACAACAAATGTATCGCAATACGGGCCATGGAAGTGCAAAACAATGAAGAATTATGTTGCAGGTCCACCCTAATATATGTCGTCGAGTTAATGCTAGAAAAAGACAGAGAAGGAAAGACTTGGGGACCTTCCTCCAAAAGGAAAAGATTGGTCTCCAGGAAACAACCTATATGCTGCAGATCAACCTATATGCAAGCTGAAATGCATGGCAATTATAAGGATAAACACCTGTACTTGTTCATTTGCATTTATGAAAATTCTCTAAATCGGTTTCGGTTGTTAAACAATATGATCTTAAACTACAAACAGGCTAAGATAAACATTAAATTTAACATAGAGACATATAAAAAATGAAGGGCAAAAGATAGTAAAAAGAGCAAGCAACCTGCTACACTGCTGACAAAATCTCTGTTCAATTCCATTAACAATAACTTTAGCTGTCTTAGAGTGAGCCTCACAAACTTTATGCCTCTTGTGGTAATCTTTTGAAGAGCTAAGATCCTTATTGCAACCATAAACTTGACAACAAGGAGTATGGGAAAGCGAGCTCATCGTCCGAGCTTTCTTCGGCATGAAAGCCGGTCGAACCGGGGAAAGGACTGAAGCTTCCTTGGAGAATTTCCCATCATGTGCATCTTTGTAATCAGTCAATCTCCCTAGCTTCAAATCAATGAGTGAAGATTCTTGACTGTTGGAGTCCATCAAAGAACTACAATGCTTGGAACCAGATTCTTCTTCACCAAAATATGAACTAGAGGAAACCATACAAGAAGGGGAAACTAGACTTTTAGCAGTGGAATCATTACCAAACTCAGCTCCAAAAATCCCCATACTGGTGTTACCATAAAAGGGCTTTTTGTTCATATCAGCAATACCAAAATCCATGAAATCCATGCTCTCAACTTCAATATCACTAGAAGAAGGCTTGAGGTCCCAACTTAGCATTGCTTTTCTGCTTCTGGCAAAAGCATCCAAATCCATTTCATCAGTAAAAAGAAGGCCTTTTCCTTCAGAACCATAGCTCCAAGACTCCATCGGTATGAATAATGTAAATGCCTACACATAATTGGTAAAGAAGTTAAAAACTAGAGAAAATCATTAACACAATAACTGTTCATCAGGTGCTAAGAAAAAACAAAAGAGAGTGATAAATATACACAGACCATTGATTTCAGTAGTGTGTTAGTTAAATTTTAACATTACATTACAAAAAAGGAAAGTTAGAGATATTCCCATGAGCATTTAACAAAAAGAAGGTACATTAAAAGAGGGTTCACAAAGAAGAGAGAGAATCAAAGATACGTTTGGTTGCAGAGAAAGTGGAAGAGAAAAAAAAATGGAAAAAAAAGGAAAGAAAATGAAAACTTAATGAACATGTTCATAATAATTGAACCGAGTAAAGGCTGATTCTTTGATATCCAAATCCCATAGGGACTAAAACTACTGAAAAAAACATAATAATTTCAGCTGAAGCAGAAGAGATTAATAGAACCCAAAGCTCCAAATTCTTTCACATTTCAAATCCAAAGAAAACAGAGCTGCTAAGAAAAGCTTAATCAACCAAAACAAAAGAGTAGGCAAAAAAAAAAGGATGAAAACAACCCATTAACAGAGATTAAAAGACAAAAGGAATTAACATGTAGTAACGTTAAGTCCCTGTTTAAAAAAATACTGTAGTAGATCAACTAAGGATGTCGCAAGATTCCCAACTTTCTTTCCTTTTCCTACAGTTTTCTAGGAAACCAAACAACAACAACAAAACCATCAAACAACAAAAAAAAATCCTCGAGAAAAACAAACATAACCCGAAATAAAAAAGGGTTGTCAAGATTTTTCCTTTTTTGCTTACCACCACAGAGAGAAAGAGAAGAAAGACAAAGAGATAGTAAAGCTGTATTATTATTAGTAAAGTTTTGGTTTTTTAATCAGAGGTATGTGGTGAGGTCGAAGCAGATACATTGTGAGTCAACATGATTTCCTCTCCTACTATTTCTAATATTCTGTCTCAAAGGCCTTCTGTATGCTTTTGAGGGGCAATTTTCCCTTCAAATTTAACGGATTAATTGTATTCTAAACCTTAACAATTTTAAAACCATTACAATTAAGCCTTTTTCCCTTCCTTTTAAATTTTTATGGTTTATTATTTTTTAGGACTTTATATTTAAAATTAATAAAATTAAATATTGATCCCTTGTTTTTTGGTTTAATTACTTTTTAAGATCTTTTAATTTTAAAATCTATAAAATTAAACTTAAATTCTCCTAATTTTTATAATTTAATTACTAATTAAGACCATATTTGTTTCAAAATTAATCGGTATGCCCTCTCATAGTTTAATCTTACATTTATCCCTGAATAGACGTTGGTAATAAACTTTGAAACATTTTTATTTTTTAATGTGATGATCGATCTCTTAATTACTGATTAAGATAAAAAAAATTCTTATTATCTTACCTAACTTCGTAATAAAAAATGAATTTGTTGTTAAATAAGTTTAAAGAATTTATAGAACCCTATTGATAATTGACAAATTAAGAATCCTACAATCTAACTTGATTTTCATTTTGTTTGGACTTGGTACCATTATTTACAACACATTGGTTTTTGGGATATGAAGATTCCTTGACAAAACATCCTCTTTGAATGTTGGGAAATTGTTTAATTTTATAGTGAAACCACAATGAGACAATCTTCCATAACAAACCAAACCTAACTTTGATCCACTGATTTGACATACAAAGGGAAAATGAAATTACTTGTTGGCTTAAAACACTAAACCTAACTTCTTAATTGTCACCTTCTCAGTTGGGGGTCTAGAAAGTAGGGGTCATGATTTTTTTATAGAAAACATCAAATCATGAATTTTATTAGTTTTGATAAGTTTAGCTCTTTCATTTAAAAAATAAAACAAAATATTTATTTTTATATTGTAATTAAAAAACTAAATATAAAATAATGAAAGCTGTGTTTTTTTGCAAGTAACAACAGAGAAAAAGACAGTGGAATCCTCTTGTTTTTTGGCAGTGAGTGAAAGCTTTTTAGCTGGAAAATGGGGTCACTGACAGAAGAAATTGCAACCCCACAAATTACTTGAAAATTGCTTTCATCTCAGATATTACATGTTGAGATATGACAAGACCCTGCTTGACATCTGTACACCCTGGTGAGTTTACACGTGTGCACCTTTAAAAAAGTTATTAAAAACGAAGGGATAATTTACCAAACGTCCCAAAACTATGGTTTAAATTTTTTTTAAACTGGTCCTGAGTTTCATCCGACCCATCAATTTAATGTCAGTTCAAATCTAACGTTAACGTGGATCGAATCGTAAACATATGTATACTTAAAATGGACAGCTTATAATTGAATGTTAAGTATCTTCATGTTAAATTTGAGTTAGGATTTAACGCTCGAGCTGATGAAAGAAACTTATTGATGCAATACTTAAAGGACTCAATCATAACAGTTTGAAGTTTAAGAATTAATTTAAAATGCATTTCATAATTTGAGCATGTTGGGTGCAACTAATCCAGAAACCCAGAAAGGGGGCACATTAGGCAGCGAGGCACTTCAACGGGCAAAACTAACGTCCGGTTACATTAGGGTGCGGTTAAAATGTGGCCAATATAAATTTATATTAAATTTAGAACGTAGCCATTAAGGCTTCGGGAGGAGCAATCGCCCTTCCAATCCTGAATCTTGTCTCCGTTCTGATTAAAATGATAAAAATTTATGTAAGATTGAATAAAAATTTCAGTAGAATCATAATTATTATTAACTGGGTGAGAAGTTACATAAATTCTTACTAACTTGATAAGAATTTATGTAGATTTTGTCTTAGATAAGATTTTGTGTAAGTACACAAATTATAGTATTATAACCTAAGTTCTTACCATTTAGATAAGTATTTGTGTAGATTTTAAATTATGTGAGATTCTGTATAAAAGTCTGTCTCATTTTAACTGCTCTCCAGGGGCCTCACTTTAGAACTACCCCACTTGAACCTCACAATCAACTTTTACTTTTCCTTTATGAATCAATGTAGCCAAGGTTGCAATCGGTCGGTTCGAAATTTTATTAACCGAATTTTTTCTCATATTAACCGTTAACCGAATCGAAAATTTTCGAAATTTTTTAATCGAGTCGAAAAAAATTCGGTTAATTCGGTCGGTTTTTGAATTAACCGAAATTTGTTAGAAAATTTTGAGTAAATCACCCAAATGGTCACTAAACTATTTTTAAATAATCTTTTTGGTCACTAAATTTTCAAAAATTATAAAATAACTATTAAACTTATCGAACTATTACAAAATAGTCATTTAACTTGCACGTTATAAATTATTAATAAATCATTTTGCGCTAATTTGATAAAGTTTAATGACCATTTTATAATATATAAAAAATTTAATGACTATTTTATAATTTTTAAAAATTCAATGACTAAAAATAAATATATGAAATATATAATATATAAAAATTCCGGTTAAATTAGTTAATTAACTGATTTCGAACCGAATTAACCAATAACCGAAGTTTGAAAAAACCATTAACTGTTAACCGACAAATCCTAAAACTAACCGACCGATTAACTGAAAAAATTTCGGTTCGGTTCAGTTAATTCGGTTTTAACCGAAGTTTAAACACCCCTAATCTAAGCTGAAAAAGTGACGCAATCGAAATGTCAGAAAATCATGAAATTTAAACTGTTACTACACAACTTAAAATGTTACTTTTATAACATTTTAGGTTGATAATTTTTTGATAAATTTTGAAAATTAGTTTATGGTTTTATGAGAAATTTTAAAATTTTACCGTGAAACACGAAACTTCAAATGTTATTAGAAAAATATAATATTTAAGTTGTGTGGTAATTTTTACGTTTTAAATTTTTCAACATTTTAATTATATTTTTAGCCTTAAATTAAGACGTTATACCATATACTGATCCCGATGTTGCATGATATGGCAGCCAAAGGCATTCTCCCTGTGTGTTTCTGCGACAACTTGTCCATTGTGCAGTAATTCACTGTGCACAGACCCTTTTTCTCCACGGATTAGAACAGAAGCCTTTGAAAATTGCCTCATTCTCTAAAATCTTTAGGGTTAAATGCATATATTACCCCATAAAAAACTTTTTTTTATCAAATTGCCTTCTGAAATTGTTTGTCACCATTAGTCCACTATTTTAGATGAATTTGTATGTTGTATTCTAAGGCTTCGTTCGGCGCAGCATTTGAGATCGCTTTTGGTTGCCGAACAGAGAAGCTTCACCAAATGCTTCAACTTTTGCGTTGTTTTATCCCGCTTCTCTATTTGATTTGTCCTCAAACACAGAGATTAGAAAAGTTGAAAATTTCAATTTTTCTCAGAACGCCGCTTCTTTATCCAATCTAGTTTTTCAACAGTTCCGTCGAAAGGAGCCTAACTGCTAAAGTTTTATTCAAGGGCAAAGTGAGAAAATGTAAAATTTTGAGGATGATAATTGCATTTAACCCATTTTTTTGTTATTGCTTAAATTTAGGCTTTAGGACCACTTCATATTGTCCAATGTCAATGAAATTTAATACTCTTTATGACAAAAGATGATAATGACCGACTAGATCGTTGATACTTCAACATTTTACTGGTATAATGATATTTTTAATTCTTGAATTATTTGAAATGTATATTTTAGTTTTTCTTTTTCTTTTTTAATCCTAAGATTATTATTTTTTTTATCAAATTAAATAATTGGCGGGAAAATAATATAAATCTATAAAAAAAGAATATGAAAATTTACTAATAAATAATTTATTTTAAAAAAATTAAAGGAAAACCCCAAAAGAAGAAGAAGAAAGGGGATATATGAAGCACCGAGGGGGAGGAAGGTGCATGTGTCCCCATCAAGCCATCACCAACCTAATGTCCTTTGCCAAAGCCATTAATGTGTCAAAAGCTGCAATTTGCTTTATGAAAAAACAATCCACTCAACTTTGCATTTTGCTATTGCCTTTGTACATACATACATACATACATGTGGATATAAGAAACGTGGACAGAATTTTATATTTTGATTAGTAGTTTGATCCAGCTTATTTTTAATACAATTGGGTTCCATATGATTACTAATAATTTGAAGAATAAATTTGTTTGAGTAATTTAACTTTTATATATATTTAATTTAGAGTTTTATTATAAAATAAATACTCAAATTATATTATTTTTTATTTTAGGTGTTTATATTTTTGTCACCGTAAATGTCTAATATTTTATTATGGGATTATTTTCAAGTCGCTGGTTAAAAAACTATTATATTCCATTGATAAGTTCTTCAACTTTTGATTTTTATAATATTAATTCAAAATAAAATAAGTCAATAATTTTGTTTACTGTTGTGAATAATGTGAAAAACAAGAACAAGAAGAAATATAAACAAAATAAGATGAGAGAAAAGAAAGAGATTTGTATTATTCTGAATATTGACTTGTGTACAATGCCTTCAGTAAATCATCTATTTATAGGCATAAGAAGTACATAATACATTAAACTCTAATTAATGTAGATAATATTCCTAATGATAAAATAATTCAAATCCCCTTTGATAAAGTCCTTATCATGATAGACATCCACATAGATAAATATTCATAACACTCCCCCTTGGATGTCTATGAAAACACTGTGCCTCGTTAAAACTTTACTAAGATAAAAACCCCATAAAAAAATCTTTAGTAAAGGAAAAGAGTACACACATCTTTAATACGCATAACATGTTGCCTCATTAAAAACCTTTCCAAGAAAACCCAATGGGACAAAACCATGGATAAGGAAAATAGTACAACGCGTATTTTTCTCCCCTCATAAATACATCATATAAGATATTTGACACGACGCAATCTGATATTATAAATTAACTTCTCAAATGGAGTAGTAGGGAGTACCTTGGTAAATAAATCTGCCAAGTTATCACATGAACGAATCTGTTGGACATCAATGTCTCCATTCTTTTGTAGATCGTGAGTGAAGAAGAATTTTGGGGAGATATGTTTTGTTCTATCACCCTTTATGTATCCTTCCTTAAGTTGGGCAATACAGGCCGTATTATCCTCATATAAGACCGTTGGAGCTACTTTTTCAGAGTGTAAACCATATTTTTCGCGAATATGATTGGTTACAGACCTTAGCCACACACATTCACGACTAGCCTCATGTATAGCCAAAATCTCAGCATGATTAGAGGAAGTAGCAGTAATTGTTTGTTTCATTGAGCGCCAAGAAATTGTTGTACCACCGTATATAAATACATAACCAGTCTGTGATCGAGCATTATGAGGATCATATAAGTATACTACATCCGCAAAATCAACCAATTCTCTTTTGGATAGATTAGAGAAAAATAATCCCATGTCTTTCGTACCTTGAAGATAACGAAATATGTGTTTGACCCCATTCCAATGTCTTCGGGTTGGGCATGAACTAAATCTTGCCAACAAATTGACAGCAAAAGATATGTCAGGTCGTGTGTGACTAGAAAGATACATTAATGCACCAATAGCACTTAAGTATGGCACTTCTGGACCAAGAATATCTTCATCCATCTCTCGAGGATGGAATGAATCTTTGTTAACATCAAGTGACCTAACAACCATAGGAGTGCTCAATGGATGTGCATTATGCATGTAAAATTTCTTTAGCATTTTTTCTATGTATGTTGATTGATGCACAAAGATTCCAAGACAGAATCTTGTTTTCCCAAGATCTTTCCTTTCAAATTCTTTCTTTAAACATTCTACTGTCAATGGGATCTCTTCAGGAGTCCCAATAATATTCAAATCATCAACATACACAGCAATAATAACAAATCCAGAGTTAAATCTCTTAATAAAAATGCATGGAGAAATTGGATCATTCTTATAGCCTTCTGCTAATAAGTATTCACTGAGGCGATTATACCACATGCGCCCAGATTGTTTTAATCCATAAAGGGGTCTGTTCAATTTGATTGAATAATATTCTCGAGAACCTGAATTAATTGCTTCAGACAGTTTGAAACCTTCCGGAAGTTTCATATAAATATTATTATCAAGAGTCCCATACAAATATGCTGTAACAACATCCATTAAGTGTAAATTAAGTCTTTCTTTTATTGTCAGACTAATCAAAAATCTAAAAGTTGTTGCATCCATCACTGGGAAGTATGTTTCTTCATAATCAATTCCCGATCTTTGTGAGAATCTTTGTGCAACCAAACGAACTTTATATCTCGCAATTTTCCCTTTTTCATTTATCCTTCTCACAAAAACCATTTATACCCCACAGGTTTTACACCTTCCGGTGTACGGACTACATGCCCGAATACTTCTCTTTTTGAAAGAGATTTTAGTTCCGCTTCAATTGCCTCTTTCCATTTTGGTCAATCATCTCTTTGCTTACATTGTTCAATTGACAATGGTTCATGATCCACATTATCATTCAAAATTTCTAGTGCGATATTGCATGCAAAAGTATTATCGATGTCGATTTTGTTTCGGTTCCACTTGTTACCAGACATGACATAATTTATTGAGATCTCATCATTATCAGGTACCTGATTCATGTCTAATGTCTCTTTTGGAGACCTTTTAATCTCTTCTCGAGATTTTTTATAATCCATTAATTCCTCGATTAGACCATCACATGATATAGCTCATTTTCTTTTTTGAGGATTTTTATTTTTGAAACCTACTGGTCTACCACGCTTCAGGCGTGCGTTTGACTCATTGGCAACTAGAGTTTGTCCTTCTGAGACATCAATCTTAATCGGAGCATTCACAGCTGGTATATGTGACTTAGTCACTTTTTTAGGGTCAGCAAAAGCATCTGACAATTGATTTGCTAAGTTTTGCAAATGAATTATCCTTTGAACTTCTAGTTCACATTGTTGGGTACGTGGATCAAAATGAGATAACGATAATTCATTCCAACTTATTTCTTTTCCCAGCTGTTTATTTTCTCCCCCTAATGTTGGGAAAAGCGACTCATTAAAATGACAATCGGCAAATCGAGCTGTAAATAAATTCCCCGTCAAAGACTCAAGATATTTAACTATCGAAGGGGATTCAAAATCGACATATATTCCCAACCTCCTTTGAGGACCCATCTTTGTGCGTTTGTGGTGGAGCAATCGGAACATATACTGCACATCCAAAAATTCTAAGATGAGAAATATTTGGTTCCTGACCAAAAACCATTTGTAATGGGGAGATATTATGATAACTGACAGGCCTGATGTGAATCAATGATGCTGCATGTAAAATGGCATGTCTTCATGCAGAAATCGGTAGTTTTGACTTTATTAGTAACGATCTTGCAATTAGTTGAAGTCGTTTGATAAATGACTCTGCAAGACCATTTTGTGTATGAACATGCGCTACAGGGTGTTCAACACTTATTCCCATCGACATGCAAAAATCATCAAAATTATGAGAAGTAAATTCACCAGCATTATCAAGACAAATTGTCTTTATAGGAGAATCTGGAAAATGTGCTCGTAATTTTATCAACTGAGCAAGTAACCTCGTAAATGCCAAGTTTCGGGTTGATAGCAAGGATACATGTGACCATCTAGTCGATGCATCAATTAAAACTAGAAAATATCTAAATGGTCCACAAGAAGGGTGTATGGGCCCACATATATCACCATGTATCCGTTCCAGAAAATTGATAGACTCATAATTTATTTTAGCTGGTGATGGTCGAATAATTAGTTTGCCTTGAGAACAAGCATCACGTGAAAAGGCATTACTTTGAAGAATCTGTTGGTTCTTCAATGAGTGACCACATGAATTGTCGATAATTTTCGCATCATAATCGAACCGGGATGGCCTAACCGGTCATGCCAAATAATAAAGTTATCAGTAAACTTATAGTTTACAATAGCATGTGCTTCAATTGCACTAATTCTTGTGTAGTACAATCCGGATGACAGTGCATGTAATTTTTCTAAAACTTTCTTATTGCCTTGAGTTATACTTGTAATATAGAGATATTCAGTATCTCCTTGACAACTAATCTCAATATGATATCCATTATTGCAGATATCTTTAAAACTTAATAAGTTTCTTTGCGACTTTGGAGAGTATAGCGCATTATGAATATGGAATAGAGTTCCATTTGGCAGTAACATATTTGCTCTTTTGGAGCCTTCTATAATATTAGCACTTCCGGATATAGTTCTCACATTATTCCCTTGCATTGTTAAATGAGAAAAAAATTTCTTGTGCTTAAGTATAGTATGAGTACTTGCACTGTCCGCTAAGCATAAATCGTCACCATTTGTAACACCCCAATTTTGGGCTTATAAGTTTTGGGTTCGGACCGGGTCGGTCGGATTGCGGTTCGAATATATAAAAGGTGATTTTTAGGAAAGCCTAGTTCGGGTTGCATTAAAAATATGGAAAAATGTCTTAAAATCCTCTTTTATTATATAAAAGAGAATGGTGAAATCAATTTTACAAAATTAGGTTTGGAAGTGTGACATTTTTGTTTAGTGACTAAAATGTAATTTTCGAAAACTTGGTGACTATTTTAAAAAGGATTGAAACTTTGAATCTTTAAGGAGCTATTTACCCAAGAAGAGTTTCTCCAGATTTTTCTTAATATTAATCAATTAATTAATGGTTTTAAATTAAAGGTAAGAGGGAGGGAAAAAGATATTTTGTCATAACTAACTTTTCTCCAAAATTTTCCATTTCTTTTCTCTCAACTTTTCTCTCAACCCAAACACTTTTCTCCAGCAAATTTCCCTCTGATTTTGACATCCAAAGATGAGATTTCAACTTTCATTTGATCTCTAATCATTTCTACATCAAAACCTTAGCAATTGCTTATTGGATTTTCAAGAATCTTGGTTCCAAAAAGGGAGAAACTCACATTTAGAGGTATGAACGTCCTTCTCCTCTAAATACTCAGTTCTTTACTGAAATTCCCAAGTTCTCAATCCTTGATTTGTGTTTTATTAAAGGTTTTGTAGTTGTGTTCTTGATCTTGGCTTTAAAATGCAAGATTTGGTTAATTTTTGATGAAATTCGTAAGAAATGATTGGGCACTATTTTGAGATGTGTTTTTAATGTAAATGGGATGTATAATTGATGAGAAATTGAGGTTTAATCAATGCAATCCCGGATAGGTTGATTTTCCTAAGTTTTGCTTGAGTTTTTGGTGGTTTTTGGAGTGATCTTGGTGATCTGCTATAGCTGGAGGTATAAGGACGTGATTATATCCTTTTTGGTTGTTAATTGAGGTTTAAGAATGATTGGAATTGATGGATCTTGGATGGGTAGTGTTGTAGTGATGTTTGGATGTGATTTCGGTTGTGTTTGGTAGCCGAAATGTGAGTGTTGATGAGAGCAGCGAGTTTAGGTGTCTTGGTTGAAGATATTAATGCAAGATGATGTATTAATCCTCTGCTTTCATGTGTTTAAAACAGGGGATACATCTTCGGATCCTTGTGGTGTTGATCCGGAAGCTTGATTGGTGTTTCAGCAAGTGGCGAAACGGAATCGGTGAGTGAAGTTTGGTTTTCAGCTTTGAAACCAATGTTTTGAAGGTTTGGGAGCTTAGTTTAAGTCTAAACAACTTAGCTAAGCTCAAGAGTAAGTTTTCGGAAAAACTCTCTTGTTGATAAATCAAGAGTTGGTTGAATGCAAAGTGATTTGTTGCATGTTTAAATTCTGTTTTTGAAAGCATATTTGAGCATGTTTATTGCTGATTTTATAAGCCATGTATTGAAGGATGCTCAAGGTAAGAGATCCTTGTTTTTGAACATTGATAAATGTGGTTTTGATGCATAATGATACATGATGTTAATGGCTTTGTTAAATGCTTTAAAATAGTGGATTAATGTTGTTAAATGATGTATATTGGCAAGTGATGTGGTTGGTTTAAAAGTACTTGAATCAGATATAGTTAGCCGGCTATAGGATTGGGTGCACCGTGAATAAAGTCGCCTTGGATGTTGAGCGGTTGTGATTGTACCATGCTCCATCCAAGTACACTAACGAGATGGTTAAGAACAACATGGTGGTTAAAAGTCCATGGGTGGTTCTTGTTTTAAGGTCACAATGGTGGTTAAAAGTCCATGTGTGGACCTTGTGTATTATTAAGGTCACAATGGTGGTTAAAAGTCCATGTGTGGACCTTGTGTTTTGTAAGATCACAATGGTGGTTAAAAGTCCATGTGTGTATCTTGTGTTGTATGTCCCGTGATCTCGTTAGTGATGTTATACAACTACCAATGAGTGATGTGGAGGGGTTGTGATTGTACCATAGTCTCCATCACGGGTGTTGAGGGGTTGTGATTGTACCATGCTCCACCTTGATATTGGTAGTGTGTATGAAGCGTATGGACAACGCTTGTAATCCGCGTATCCGACTGTCTATTGTTGTTTGTCAATTTGTGTTTTGGAAATGGTTATGATTATCACTTGAAAGCCAATATGACATGTTAATGATTTGAAGCATGAAATGCTTGGTTTATATACATATGTGCATGATCAAATGTGGTTTGAACTAAAGGTTTTGAAAATGGGTTTTTAAATGCATTATTGCGATGTTTTAAATGAGCATTCCTCACTAAGCTATATGCTTACGCTCTCTCTTTTTCTTAAACCAATAATGCAGAGCATTGAAGTGCATTAAGGGCAGCAAGAAGGCCAAGAATCCAAGTGAAGAACTAAGCTCATGTATGGTGAATGTTTTCCTAACACTATTAGCTTTTGGGCATTTGGCAATGGGGAGCTTATGTTGTTGTTTTGGGAGATGTTTTGGACTCCCTAAGTTGGATTTATGCTTTTGATAATGATGGAACATGTAAATGACCTTTTGAGGTTGGTTTGGTGTTTTTGATGCTTGTATGGTTTTCAATATAGGATGCATGCCTATAGAATTGGGTTTTTCCTTAATTGATGCCATGTTTGAGGTTGAATGATGCTAGTATGTTCCTTAAGTATATAATGACTTGCTGATATGTTTTGAGGGTCTTTGGATTATGTTTGATTGGTCGAAAGCATGATAAACTAGAAAAAAATCTGCAATCTGGGCAGCCTGTTTCGGAACAGATGCTACCGTATCGGAATAGGGGGCCTGAAGTGGCCTTGGCGTTCCGAAACGGGTAAGAGCCGTTCCGGAACGGTTTTGCCACTGCCAGGCCCTGTTCCGGAACTTGTTTCGGAACGGTCCCGCGTTTCGGAACGGATCATCCCTGTTCCGAAACACCCGACCATTGGGCACTGAAATTGACGGTTATATGTTTTGAAACCTTTGCGTTTTGGTCTCTAAATTCATGATTTGTGCAATCGAGTCCCTAAATGTTTTCTGATTGCGGTGATCTTTGAGTATGCTGGTCCTATGAACATATCTAGGGTTAATATGCATTTAGATAAGATTAAAAAGAAAAAAAGGTTGTTAATCAAGGTTGACTTTGGTTTTCCCCGTGTAAACTTCTTAATTCGGGTCAACCGTCTAGGCCGGGTTAAGGGGGTTACATTTGTTGGTATCAGAGCTGAGTTCTCGAGTAATTGGGAATGGTTATGTGGGTGATGAGTGTATGTATGCTTTGTATGCTTGTTGAATGAAAGCATGTTGTGTGAATTGTAAGTATGTTACAATTGTGATGAATGCTGTGGTGAAGCATGTTAGAGGGACCCATTGCCAAATCAAAGCTAATGTAATGATTTGTTTTTAATTGGAAATGAGCTTGAGTACTTGGATTGCTTACCTTGCTGAGCCTGACTTTGTTTATTGCATTGTGATTGCATTGTTAGTGAATGGCACCTCGTAGAGAAACGAGGATTAATACGCGAGCTATGGCTCAAAATGAGAATGAAGAGAATGCTGAAAATGTGGTGGATTTACCTCCTCCGCCTGGTGGTGGTGGTGCTGGGGGTGAAGGAGCTGCTGCTGGTGCTGGGGTCGCTGGACCTGAAGCTAGTTAGGGGCAAGCTGTTCCTGACATGACAATGCTGGTACAAGCCATTGCTGGAGCTTTTTGAGCAGCGGTAGCTGGAGCTCAAGGAGCTGGGCATCAGGGAGATGCTAATGCTAGACTACCTTTGGAACGTTTGCGCAGTCTGGGAGGGACTGAGTTCAGGGGTTTGTCTGCTGAAGGTTCTGAGTCTTGGCTAGAAAGTACCAAGAGAATCTTGGGGCAAATGAATTGCACTGATGTACAGAAGATGGGTTGTGTGGTATCGTTGTTGCAGGACGAAGCATACACTTGGTGGACAACCACTATCTCTGGGATGGCGGATGCTGATGTGACATGGACGTTCTTTCAGAACATTTTCAAGAGAAGGTACCTGGGTGTGAGGTACTTGGATGAAAAGAAGAGGGAATTCATGTCTCTCACTCAAGGGAGCATGACAGTGGCTGAGTACGAGGTTCAGTTTGTCCGACTCAGTCAGTACGCACCTGAGCTTATTCCTGATGAGCGGGAGAGGTGTGAACGGTTCCGATATGGTTTGGTGACGGAAGTAAAGACTTACATGCTGGCTGCTGAGTATAATGACTTTGATGTGCTGGTTGGTAGGGCAAAGGATTGAGATGAATTTGGGTTTATCTTCTAGAAGTGCTGGTTCTAATGCTGGTAAGCGAGTTGCTGAGTATAGTTCTGGTGGTGGACGGAACAAGAGGGGACGTGATCGGAAGTTTTAGTCTTCAGCTAGGCGAGGTGCTGAAGGGCAAGGTGCGCTTGTTCAGGGAGATAAGGCAAGAGCGGATCCGAACACATGTTGGACGTGTGGGTCGCGTGGTCATCTGAGGCGTGATTGTCCTCGAGCGGCGAGGGAGGTGCAGGCTCCTGTTGTGGCGGCTGGTAACTCGTGCTGGAATTGTGGATCCGCTGATCACATGAGGAGAAAGTGTCCTCTGTTGGCCGGTGGTGGCCAAGGACGTGCTCCTGGAGTTGTTGCACCACAGAGAGGTCGTGGGCGCGGCCGTGGTAATTTCCAACGTTGAGAGGAAGGTGGACGGAATGTGGCTCATGTTGTAGCTGTTCAGCCTGAAGGTGGAGGCCAGGCCAGGGTGTATGCTCAGAGGGAGGGGAGGAATGACACAGATGTGATCGCAGGTACTTTCACTTTGCAATCCTTGTCATTACTTCCCTTGATTGATTCTGGATCTACACACTCATACATATTGCGTGAGCATGCTGAATTACTTGGTTTGCCTGTTGAGTCTTTGGATGTTGGTATGCGTGTCACTAGTTCTTTTTGTGAGACTATAGTGACTCGGAAGCTTTATAGAAGGTGTCCTTTGGTTGTGCAAGAACATGTTTTTCATGTTGATCTTATGGAATTGCCTTTCTATGGTTTTGATGTAATCCTTGGTATGGATTGGCTTGTTGAGCATCGAGCTGTAGTGGATTGTGAGAATAAGCGAGTTTCGTTGAAGCTTGCGGATGATTATGAGGTAGTTGTGGTTGGTGAGAATGTGAAGTTTCTTGCCAATGTGGTGTCTACATTGGAGGCGAGCCGGATGCTGAGGCAAGGTTGTGAAGCTTATCTAGCTTTTGTAATGAATCCTAGTTCTAAGGAGTTGCGTGTGCAAGATATCAGGACTGTACGAGAGTTTCCTGGTGTGTTTCCTGAGGAGTTGCCTGGATTGCCTCCTAATCGTGAAGTGGAGTTTGGGATTGAGTTGTATGAAAACACGACTCCAGTGTCCATTACCCCTTATCGAATGGCACCTAAGGAGTTGAAAGAGCTGAAGACGCAACTGCAAGAGTTGCTTGATCGTGGTTTCATTCGGCCGAGTGTGTCACCTTGGGGTGCAACGGTCTTGTTTGTGAAGAAGAAGGATGGCACTATGAGAATGTGCATTGATTATCGTCAGCTTAACAAGTTGACTATCAAGAATCGGATCCATTGCCGAGAATTGATGATCTTTTTGATCAATTTCGGGGAGCAGCTGTGTTCTCTAAGATTGACTTAAGGTCAGGGTACTACCAGTTGAAGGTGAAGGATGTGGATGTGCCAAAGACAACTTTCAGGACGAGGTATGAGCATTATGAGTTCCTTGTGATGCCGTTTGGTTTGACAAATGCTCCTGCAGCTTTCATGGACATGATGAATCGAGTATTTCATGAATACCTGGATAAGTTTGTTGTGGTGTTCATTGATGATATCCTCGTGTACTCGCGTACGGAGGAGGAGCATGAAGAACATTTGAGAATCGTGTTGCATGCTTTGTTGGAGAATCAGCTTTATGCCAAGCTGAACAAGTGTGAGTTCTGGCTTAGAGAAGTGGTGTTTCTTGGTCATGTGGTTTCTGCTGAAGGGATTCGGGTTGATCCTCAGAAGATTGATGCGGTGATGAATCGGAAGTTTCCTAATTCTGTTCATGAAGTCCGTAGTTTCCTTGGTATGGTGGGATACTATCGGAGGTTTGTGGATGGGTTTTCAAAGATTGCTGCACCTTTGACGAAGTTGTTGCAGAAGGATGTTAAGTATGAGTGGACGGAAGCGAGACAACAGGCTTTTGAGAAGCTTAAGGCAGCTTTGACACAAGCTCCAATCTTGGTTCAACCTGAATCAGGGAAAGAGTTTGTGGTGTATAGTGATGCGTCCTACGTTGGTTTGGGATGTGTGTTGATGCAAGAGGGTAAGGTGGTGGCTTATGCGTCTCGGCAGTTGAAGGTGCATGAGCGCAATTATCCTACGCATGACATTGAGTTGGCTGCAGTGGTTTTTGCTTTGAAAATCTGGAGACATTATCTGTATGGTGAGAAGTGTACTGTGTACACGGATCACAAGAGTTTGAAGTATCTGATGTCTCAGAAGGAGTTGAATCTTAGGCAGCGACGTTGGGTGGAGTTGCTCAAGGATTATGATTTGACGATTGAGTATCACCCGGGTAAAGCTAATGTTGTAGCAGATGCCTTGAGTAGAAAGGTAGTTGTTGAGTTGAGGGCTATGTTTGCCAGTTTGAGTATTTCATGTGATGGTGGTCTTGTGGCTGAATTGCAAGTGAAACCATCTTTGGTTCAGTTGATTAAGGAAAAGCAGTTGTTGGATGATTCCTTGGTACCGCATGTTCAGGATATTGCGGAGGATAGACCTTCGGAATTCTGTTTTAATGATGATGGAGTGTTGTGTTTTGGGAGTCGGATAGTAGTGCCCAATGATGCTGAGTTGAGGCGTGCTATTCTGACTGAAGGTCATAGTAGTCCTTTTGCTATGCACCCTGGTAGTACTAAGATGTATCGTGATCTTCGTGATAAGTACTATTGGGTGGGTTTAAAGAAAGATGTTGCTGAGTTTGTAAGCAAGTGCATGGTGTGTCAGCGAGTTAAGGCTGAGCATTAGTTTCCTTCAGGGTTGTTGCAACCGTTGAGGATTCCTGAATGGAAGTGGGAAAGGATTACCATGGATTTTGTATCTGGTTTGCCTTTGTCGCCATCGAAGAAGAATTTGGTGTGGGTGATTGTGGATCGCCTGACGAAGTGTGCGCATTTCTTGCCTGTGCATACTACGTACACTTTGGATAAGCTTGCGGAGCTGTATATAGCTGAGGTTGTACGGCTGCATGGTGTGCCTAAGTCGATTGTGTCGGATAGGGATCTGAGGTTTACGTCGCGTTTTTGGCAGTGCTTGCATCAGGCTTTGGGTACGCGGTTGAATTTCAATACATCTTATCATCCGCAATCAGATGGACAGTCCGAGCGTGTTATCCAGGTTTTGGAGGATATGTTGAGGTGCTGCGTGATTGAGTTTCAGGCTCTTGGGAGAAACTTTTGCCTTTGGTGGAGTTTGCCTATAATAATAGTTATCAGGCAAGTATTCAAATGGCACCTTATGAAGCGTTGTACGGGAGGAAGTGTAGGACTCCTCTTTGTTGGGCTGAAACGGGTCAGAAGTTGGTTTCGATGCCAGCTTTGTTGAAAGGAACCACCGAGAAGGTGAAGCTCATTTGTGAGCGCTTGAAGGCAGCTTCTGATCGGCAAAAGTCTTACGCAGATTTGAAGCGTAAGGAGATTGAGTATGCGGTGGGTGATCGTGTGTTTTTGAAGGTTTCACCTTGGAAAAAGGTGATGAGGTTTGGCCGAAAGGGTAAGTTAAGCCCTAGGTACATTGGACCATACGAGGTGGTTGAGCGTGTGAGTCCTGTTGCGTACAAGTTGAGGTTACCGCAAGAGTTGGAAAAGATTCATGATGTGTTTCATGTTTCTATGCTTCGGAAGTATAGATCGGATCCTTCACATGTGATGCATGTGGAAGAAGTGGAATTGAATCCGGATTTGACCTATGATGAGGAACCGGTGAAGATTCTGGATTCGGATAGTATGGTTCTTTGAGGCAAGACCATTGAGTTGGTAAAGGTGTTGTGGAAACATCGTGGTGTGGAAGAAGCCACGTGGGAGCGGAAGGATGACATGTTGAAGCAGTTTCCGTACCTCTTTCCTTCAGGTAAATTTCGAGGACGAAATTTCTTAAGGGGGGAGAGTTGTAACACCCCAATTTTGGGCTTAGAAGTTTTGGGTTCGGATCGGGTCGGTCGGATTGCGGTTCGAATATATAAAAGGTGATTTTTAGGAAAGCCTAGTTCGGGTTGCATTAAAAATATGGAAAAATGTCTTAAAATCCTCTTTTATTATATATAAGAGAATGGTGAAATCAATTTTACAAAATTAGGTTTGGAAGTGTGACATTTGGTTTAGTGACTAAAATGTAATTTTCGAAAACTTGGTGACTGTTTTAAAAAGGATTGAAACTTTGAATCTTTAAGGAGCTATTTACCCAAGAAGAGTTTCTCCAGATTTTTCTTAATATTAATCAATTAATTAATGGTTTTAAATTAAAGGTAAAAGGGAGGGAAAAAGATATTTTGTCATAACTAACTTTTCTCCAAATTTTTTCATTTCTTTTCCCTCAACTTTTCTCTCAACCCAAACACTTTTCTCCAGCAAATTTCCCTCTGATTTTGACATCCAAAGATGAGATTTCAACTTTCATTTGATCTCTAATCATTTCTACATCAAAACCTTAGCAATTGCTTATTGGATTTTCAAGAATCTTGGTTCCAAAAAGGGAGAAACTCACATTTAGAGGTATGAACGTTCTTCTCCTCTAAATACTCAGTTATTTACTGAAATTCCCAAGTTCCCAATCCTTGATTTGTGTTTTATTAAAGGTTTTGTAGTTGTGTTCTTGATCTTGGCTTTAAAATGCAAGATTTGGTTAATTTTTGATGAAATTCGTAAGAAATGATTGAGCACTGTTTTGAGATGTGTTTTTAATGTAAATTGGATGTATAATTGATGAGAAATTGAGGTTTAATCAATGCAATCCCGGATAGGTTGATTTTCCTAAGTTTTGCTTGAGTTTTTGGTGGTTTTTGGAGTGATCTTGGTGATCTGCTATAGCTGGAGGTATAAGGACGTGATTAGATCCTTTTTGGTTGTTAATTGAGGTTTAAGAATGATTGGAATTGATGGATCTTGGCTGGGTAGTGTTGTAGTGATGTTTGGATGTGATTTCGGTTGTGTTTGGTAGCCGAAATGTGAGTGTTGATGAGAGCAGCGAGTTTAGGTGTCTTGGTTGAAGATATTAATGCATGATGATGCATTAATCCTCTGCTTTGATGTGTTTAAAACAAGGGAGACATCTTCGGATCCTTGTGGTGTTGATCCAGAAGCTTGATTGGTGTTTCGGCAAGTGGCGAAACGGAATCGGTGAGTGAAGTTTGGTTTTCAGCTTTGAAACCAATGTTTTGAAGGTTTGGGAGCTTAGTTTAAGTCTAAACAACTTAGCTAAGCTCAAGAGTAAGTTTTCGGAAAAACTCTCTTGTTGATAAATCAAGAGTTGGTTGAATGCATAGTGATTTGTTGCATGTTTAAATTCTGTTTTTGAAAGCATATTTGAGCATGTTTATTGCTGATTTTATAAGCCATGTATTGAAGGATGCTCAAGGTAAGAGATCCTTGTTTTTGAACATTGATAAATGTGGTTTTGATGCATAATGATGCATGATGTTAATGGCTTTGTTAAATGCTTTAAAACAATGGATTAATGTTGTTAAATGATGTATATTGGCAAGTGATGTGGTTTGTTTAAAAGTACTTGAATCGGATATAGTTAGCCGGCTATAGGATTGGGTGCACCGTGAATAAAGTCGCCTTGGATGTTGAGGGGTTGTGATTGTACCATGCTCCATCCAAGTACACTAACGAGATGGTTAAGAACAACATGGTGGTTAAAAGTCCATGGGTGGTTCTTGTTTTAAGGTCACAATGGTGGTTAAAAGTCCATGTGTGGACCTTGTGTATTGTTAAGGTCACAATGGTGGTTAAAAGTCTATGTGTGGACCTTGTGTTTTGTAAGATCACAATGGTGGTTAAAAGTCCATGTGTGTATCTTGTGTTGTATGTCTCGTGATCTCGTTAGTGATGTTATACAACTACCAATAAGTGATGTGGAGGGGTTGTGATTGTACCATAGTCTCCATCACGGGTGTTGAGGGGTTGTGATTGTACCATGCCCCACCTTAATATTGGTAGTGTGTATGAAGCGTAGGGACAACGCTTGTAATCCGCGTATCCGATTGTCTATTGTTGTTTGTCAATTTGTGTTTTGGAAATGGTTATGATTATCACTTGAAAGCCAATATGACATGTTAATGATTTGAAGCATGAAATGCTTGGTTTATATGCATATGTGCATGATCAAATGTGGTTTGAACTAAAGGTTTTGAAAATGGGATTTTAAATGCATTATTGTGATGTTTTAAATGAGCATTCCTCACTAAGCTATATGCTTACACTCTCTCTTTTTCTTAAACCAATAATGCAGAGCATTGAAGTGCATTAAGGGCAGCAAGGAGGCCAAGAATCCAAGTGAAGAACTAAGCTCATGTATGGTGAATGTTTTCCTAACACTATTAGCTTTTGGGCATTTGGCAATGGGGAACTTATGTTGTTGTTTTGGGAGATGTTTTGGACTCCCTAAGTTGGATTTATGCTTTTGATAATGATGGAACATGTAAATGGCCTTTTGAGGTTGGTTTGGTGTTTTTGATGCTTGTATGGTTTTCAATATAGGATGCATGCCTATAGAATTGGGTTTTTCCTTAATTGATGCCATGTTTGAGGTTGAATGATGCTAGTATGTTCCTTAAGTATATAATGACTTGCTGGTATGTTTTGAGGGTCTTTGGATTATGTTTGATTGGTCGAAAGCATGATAAACTAGAAAAAAATCTGCAATCTGGGCAGCCTGTTTCGGAACAGGTGCTACCGTATCGGAACAGGGGGCCTGAAATGGCCTTCGCGTTCCGAAACGGGTAGAGCCGTTCCGGAACGGTTTTGCCACTGCCAGGCCCTGTTCCGGAACTTGTTTCGGAACGGTCCCGCGTTTCGGAACGGATCATCCCTATTCCGAAACACCCGACCGTTGGGCACTGAAATTGACGGTTATATGTTTTGAAACCTTTGCGTTTTGGTCCCTAAATTCATGATTTGTGCAATCGAGTCCCTAAATATTTTCTAATTGCGGTGATCTTTGAGTATGCTGGTTCTATGAACATATCTAGGGTTAATATGCATTTAGATAAGATTAAAAAGAAAAAAAGGGTCGTTAATCAAGGTTGACTTTCGGGTTGACTTTGGTTTTCCCCGTGTAAACTTCTTAATTCGGGTCAACCGTCTAGGCCGGGTTAAGGGGGTTACACCATTTTTGGCGGATTGTATTTGAGACGGAACTATATTCTTCAAAGAAAAATAAAATAAATATTACAAAAATATTCAAAATATAAAGTAAATAAATAACATCCATGAATTTTATTCTTATATATATAATTTCTAATAAAATATTATATCTTTCTAACAAACTTTTCCTAAAATAATAATAAACATAAACAAAACAAAAAAAATAAAATAAAAATCAAGTATTCTTCTTAGGGGAAATAAGGAAATCATTAACATCTATATCTGTAAAGCCATAATCGCCATTGCTAGTGCCAGTAATGCCATAATCATCTTTGCCAAGGCCATAATCATCTTTGTTATTGATATAAACAAAATTTGTTTCAGCTTTCTTTCCTTTACCATTGATTGACTGTTGGTAAAGATCGACAAGATGCTTTGGCACACGGCAAGCATGTGCCCAATGATTTAAGCTGCCACATCGATGACACATAGATTCCTCTTTCTTGAATTGATTGATTCCTCTTTCTTGGATTGATCTTTTGCACTATTGTCATCTTTATTGTTCCACTTACGGTGGGTATAGTTATTTTTAAAATGGCCACCTCGCCTATGTCCTCGACCGTGACTACGATCACGATCACACCCATAGTTATGACCACGATTGTTGGTGTAACCTTTATTTCTTCCGCTATAAAATGTCGCATTCGCTTCAGGGAATGAAGCGGAGCCAGTTGGGCAATATTCATGATTCTTCATCAGTAGCTCATTGTTTTGCTCAACCACAAGAAGGCAAGAAATTGACTCAGAATATTTCTTAAAGTCTTTTTCTCGATATTGTGTCTGAAGGACAACATTGTTTGCATGAAAAGTGGAGTATGTTTTCTCTAACATATCCTCACCAGTAATAATTTGACCACATAACTTCAATTGTAAAGTAATACGAAACATAGCAGAGTTATACTCGCTTACTGATTTAAAATCTTGCAATCTCAGATGCAACTAGTCATATCGAGCTTTAGGTAGAATAACAGTTTTCTGGTGGTTATATCGTTCCTTTAGATTATTCCAAAGAATAAGAGGATCTTTCACCGTTAAATATTCTGATTTCAACTCCTCATGGAGGTGACAGCGAAGAAGTATCATGGTTTTGGCCTTATTTTGGGCAGATTCTGCATTCCCCTCTTTAATGGTATTTCCAAGACCATTAGCATCTAGGTGTATTTCGACATCTAAGATCCAGGATAAATAATTGTTTCCGGAAATATCAAGAGCCACAAACTCAATCTTTGCAAGATTTGCCATTGATGTACTATAAAAGACAAACAATCAAATTAGATTAATTATAAATTAATATATATAATCGAAAAACAACATAAAAGAAGATTTAATCCTCATACGCGACATTGTTAAACCTGTCCACAAGGTCATTTAAAAATCTCCTTTGAGACCAGTAGCCTCGCAAAACGGGATGTCCGGCCAATATACTCGGATTAAACCATTAAAACAAATAACATATAAATTCTTTATATATACGCATGGTATGAATTAAAACAAACCAACATATAATTTATAATAACCAAACATGACAAATTAAAACAAAATATTAAACAAAATAAATAACAACAAGTTGGACATCCCATTAACGATTTTTAATATTTGAATTTGTAAATGAAAGTTTGACATATTAATTAAAATGTATTCGGTAAGTTATGAAAGCATATACAATCTGTGTGGTTTCATGTTTTAATTTATTATGTGCTCCGTGAAATATATAAGATGAAAAAAAAGAATATACGAGATAAATTTTTGTAGAAGCTTGATTTGTAACTAAAATCTTCCGAGCAAATTCGTGCTGATAACGTGTTGTGAATAATGTGAAAAACAAGAACAAGAAGAAATATGAACAAAATAAGATGAGAGAAAAGAAAAAAATTTGTATTATTCTAAATATTGACTTGTGTACAATGCCTTCAGTAAATCATCTATTTATAGGCATAAGAAGTACATAATACATTAAACTCTAATTAATGTAGATAATATTCCTAATGATAAAATAATTCAAATCTCCTTTTATAAAGTCCTTATCATGATAGACATCTACATAGATAAATATTAATAACATTTACAAATTTATTAATTTTCATCTATTTTTAATATTCTATCCGAGTATAAAATAGAATTTGTATCAAATTTCAAATCATGATAAACTCATGTACACCACTTCTGTATCCGGATCACTTATGTGGAATATGTCATTCTTTTTCTTGGATTCTAGTGAAATATAATTAATCAATTAAAACCTCCAAATTAAATGTATAAAATTAAATTATTTTTAATAAAGAAAATACTTTGATACATAATTTTGTGTAAATTTTAGTTTACACAAGCCTTTTAATTTTATGGTTTAAAGATTTAGGATTTGGTTTAGGATTTAGGGGTCAAGGTTGTAGGGTGTATAATTTAAGGTTTATAGTTAGAATTTAGACTTTAGAGTTTAAAGTTTATGTTTAAGGGTGTTAGGGCTAGAAATTTAAATTTTAAAATTTATAACTTAAAAATAAAGAATTGTGTAAATTTTTTTATACCGTTTGTATATCAAAATATAACCTTTAAATAAACTAATTGGCCGTGGAACGTAATTAATTAATAATTAAAGCTTCAAAAATTTGAGTCCATCAAAATACTAGATATAGCCCACATTTTATGTGCGGTCCATTCATATAGTTGCAGACAGGCTTTTCATTAGCATATCCGCCTCTATTCTATTACAGCAATACTAGTCACAAGCTAATGTTAAAATGCCGATTACCAAGACATTTGGATATTCCGGAGTTAGGGATGTAAATGAATCAGGTTCGAATGAAATTGTGTTTATGTTTGTTTGTTTATTTTTAAAGGTGCTTGTGTTCAATTTATGTTTATTTAGATTTTTAATATTGTGTTCGTATTTGTTTATTTATTTTTAAGGTGTTCGGGTTCGTTTGTTTAGTTTTCGCAAACGTGTTTGTATAAGTGTTCGTGAACCCGTTTGTTTATACGTTCGCGAACATGTTCGTTTAAGTGTTCACGAACATGTTCGTTTATACATTCGCGAACGTGTTCGTTTAAGTGCTCACGAACCTGTTCGTTTATACGTTCGCGAACGTGTTCGTTTAAGTGTTCACGAACCTGTTCGTTTATATGTTCGCGAACATGTTCGTTTATATGTTCAGAAATATTAACTACACAAACAAAAAATAAAAGAATCAGGCTATAAACGAATATGTTCAACTCGGGAAATATCAGGTTATTTGCCAGGCCAGTCTCGGGTTCGGGTTCGTTTCAGTCGGATGCAGGTCGGTTTCGGGTCAAAATTAACAGGTCTGATTCGGGTTCGGGTTGTTTTTAGTCGGACGCAGATCGGGTTCGGTTTCTACAGTAACAGGTTCAACTCGGGTTCGGGTCAACAACAGTCAGTTACAGTTCGAGTTCGGGTTATCAAATTCTCATATCAAATCAGGTTCTGACTCGAGCAGGTGTCAGGCAGATTTTCAGGTCGGTCAGTTTTTTACAACCATAGTCACAAGCTTATGTTAAAATGCCGATTACCAAGACATTTGGATATTCGGGGGTTAGGGATGTAAATGAATCAGGCTTGAATCGTGTTTATGTTTGTTTGTTTATTTTTAAAGGTGCTTGTGATCAATTTGTGTTTATTTAGAATTTTCATATTGTGTTGGTATTCGTTTATTTATTTTTGAAGGTGTTCGGGTTCATTTGTTTAGTTTTCGCGAACGTGTTCGTATAAGTGTTCGTGAACTCGTTTGTTTATACGTTCGCGAACATGTTCGTTCCATTAGTCCTTAAGCTCCTCAAGCTTCACAATTTGAACTCCAAAGTTCACCTCGTGTTCAATTTAGTCCATATCTTCATCGATATTTAAAATTTTAAAAATAAACGAGCTTATAAACAAGCCTATAAACGAGCTTGTTCGTGAACATAAACGAACCCAACACACCTCTATTCGTGTTCGTTCATCTATTAAATAAACATAAAAATTTTGTTCATACTCATTTATTTAACTTAATAAACGAACATTTTACGAACGATTCGTCAACGCGCTGTTGAATTACACCCCTATTGGTAGTCATAAAATTATTGGATTTAGAGACCTACCAGAGTAATATTCAGATAGCAGGCCCAACATTTCCCTATAGGATTCTGGAATTAGCTTGCTAGCCTGCCATGAATAATTTTCTAGATAAACTCTGTATGTGAAAACTTCCTTGCATCGGAGGTTTTGATCGTCTCTTCTTTTCTGGTATGAAAGAGACCGCGGTTTGTGAATACCAGGAACGAGTCGCAGTTAGGATTCGAACCTCAAATTTACCATACGTTGGTTGGTTGCAAGAACTGAGTTAAGTCCAGGTTATAACAACATAATAATGCAATCCATGTGGAGCAAACCTTCTCTAATAATGCATTTATATATGATTTTTAACCACACACTATTAGCAAAGATGGTTCCTTGGTTGACAAGCCAACATCATGTTTACTAGTAATGTATCATTAGGCTTCTTATACATGATGTTTGATCATGTTGTTTAGGATAAACATGTAACACAATGATTTCTGACCTGCAGAATAATCCGGATCTTGTTCTGATAATCATAACCGGTCATCAATCCAATCTCGATAAGCCCCTTTCCACGCCTCAGAAATAAGGTTTCGATACCGTATCGGAAACACGGTTATAAAGCAACTTGTTAGGTGAATTAAAAGGGAAGATTAATGGAGTCAATCTCGCAGCGGTAGCAGTTTTTCGACCGGAAAGTTGTTATATCAGCTTTTTGTTTATAAAGAATGATTGTTCATTTGCCTAAAAGAAAGAAAAAGCTTAGCTTTTGTCTTTGTCTCCTCTTTCTCTTCTATCAAGCATGGTAATCACATTTTTTTACTTTGCAAAATTCACAGGCAAAGGCCCATCCTGCAGGCTATGTGCTGGATCCCTTTTGCTGCATATGTATCATTTTGTATGGCATCATGCCCTTTAATAGGCTTTTTTTTGCCCTTTATCCTTCACAAAAAGGCTACCAACCAGTGATGGATTGAGGGAGGTGGCAGTAATTTTAAATTTTTATATAGTTTATGTATTTTCGTTACATTTTTTTGTAATTTTTTATCAATGATCTAAATTCGTATCGTAATTTTACACTTATAAATTTCTGATATAATTTCTTGATAATTCGCACTCTCTAACATAAAATCGTGCGTCATCTCAGCTACCAACAAGGTTCATCATCAATGTACCTTTAACTATGGCAAAATCCATCATTTGATCATGCTTCTTAAGGTCAACTCACTTTGTTTTTACTTGATTCTAACCATTTGTGTATGCTAATATTTAGTGTATAAATAAATGATTAGCTATGATTTTCACTTTGGGCAAAGCTTATCCATATATGTACAAAAGTTGGTTCTTAATGGATCATGTAGTTAAGGTTTTTGTCTATTTGCTTCAACTACAAAACCTATGACATATGAAAAACATTAGTTGTTTGATTAGACAAATTTTGTTTGGTTTTTAATCAAACTCTTAATAATTTGGAGTTTAGGGTGAAAGTGTTGTATTGGGATGATATGATATGACGTAACATCTTTACATCATTTTTCTTTCTATGTTTTATAACTTTTTTTTTATTTAGGATGGTCATTTGACCCAGACTCGAGATTTGATCTTAGAATGTTAAATTTTTTTAAACAAAATTTGAATTCAGGTCGAGTTTGGGTTTAAGGTGAAAAATATTCGCCTAACTCGATCTAAAATAATAGTTTAATTTTATTTCTAAATATTTATGTATAATTGTTATAATAACATTTTTGATATATATTTTTCAATTATCTCTCTATTTTGTGTAATAAAAATAGAATAATTATTATATTGTCCCCTTTCTATTTTTTTCAATTAACCTCCTATTTTATCAAATAAAAATGTAAAAAAAATTATTTTATTTATGTCGAGCCAGGGCGGATTGAATTCGGACTTTTACTCTAAAATTTAGGTCGGATTCAGATCAAATAGAACATCATAAAATGTTAGGTCATGTTCGGGTTGAAGTGTTACATTTTTGGGTTGAACATGAGTCGGCCAAAAACCCGACCCGAGCTTAACGTAACAGAATTCAGTTTATTTCTGTTGTATATTAGCTGTAGGTTCTTTATTTTGTTTCTTGCATAGTATATAATAGGTTGTTTATTCTTCAAATTAGTCAAGTTGAGAAACGCTGCATTTTGTATTGTATCAATAATACCAGTTCAATAAAACAAACACGTTTATTCTTTCTCTTCCAAGAATCCGATTATCCCTTTTCTCTGAAATTCCCAAATCGTAAAATCAACCCTAGAATCGGATTTCAACATGGTATCAGTTGGATCCTCAGAAACCCATTCTTCTTCTGATTCTGCTACTCGCTTCCGTCTTCTTGATCCCTCCGATGAATTCTATATTCATCCGAGTGAAAATTCATCTCTTGTTTTGACTTCCGTTCTTCTCACCGAAAACAACTACCATTCTTGGTCTCATTCGATGAGAATGGCTTTGATTTCAAAGAATAAGTTCCAATTTGTTAATGGTTCTTTGAAAGAACCGCGTGAAGATGATCCAAGTTACCTTGCGTGGGTCAAGTGTAACAATCTCGTCCTTAGTTGGCTTCAACGAGCAATTAGTTCTGAAATTGCTCAATCTGTTCTCTGGTTCGACACTGCCTATGACTTGTG
The DNA here is from genome assembly GCA_958450335.1 of Hibiscus tridactylites. Taxonomy (NCBI): domain Eukaryota; kingdom Viridiplantae; phylum Streptophyta; class Magnoliopsida; order Malvales; family Malvaceae; genus Hibiscus; species Hibiscus tridactylites. The sequence continues at coordinate 20,213,591 of OY288279.1, read as the reverse complement.
GGCTGATTTGCACGACCGTTTTAGCCAAGGAGACCTTATTCGCGTCTCTGACTTGCAGCAAGAATTTTTTGCCCTAACTCAAGGTATTAATTCTGTCACTACGTTTTATACTCAGCTGAAAATAATATGGGATGAGTTATGTGTTTTGCGTCCTTTATCTTCTTGTTCTTGCGATGCAATGAAATTTAGAAAACAAGATTTTGTTTTGAGGTTTCTTCGGGGTTTAAATGAGTCCTTTGCTGTCCCAAAGTCTCAAATCCTCATGGTAAAACCTTTTCCTGAAATTCATGAGATTTTCTCGATTATTATCCAACATGAGCGTTCTGTCAATACCATTCCTTGTGAGTCTAATGTCTTGGTTGTTGACCGAAATCCAAATAGATTTCAAAAGAAGCCTTATTCTAATTCTGTTAATAAAAAGCCTTTGTGTACATACTATGGGATTGTTGGTCATTCCATTGAAAAATGCTATAAAAAGCATGGGTACCCACCCGGTTATAAATTTAGATCCCCAACTGTTAGTAGAGCCAATGTTGTACATGAGAATTCTGCTGTTGATTCCTTGGTTAAGCCTGTTGATGCATCTAAGTCTGAGTTTGTCAAGACTGAGGGCAATCTTGTATCATTTACAAAAGAGCAATATAAAGGGTTGATGTCCCTTCTACATGAGAAGGGTTTTTCTAGTAATAGTCCTGCAAATCATACCTCTATCAATGTTCTTTCCTCTGATCTTGCTTCTGCTCCTAGTGATGGTGGCCCAGGTATAATTCTTTCTTGTCTTTCTTCTGGTTGTTCTTCCTGGAACATTGATTCAGGAGCAACATACCATATATGCAATAATCTGAGCTTGTTTTCTTCATATACTGTAATTAGAGATAAGTTTGTTAAACTACCTAATGGTTCTTTTGTAACATCCCAAAAATTAGCCTAGAAGTATTAGAGGTTTAATTTAATTATTAAGCGAATATTTAGATTAAATTCCCTAATTTTCGAATTGAATTTTGGTTCATTATGGACCAAATTGGAAATGTGGATAAATGTACAACAAGGATTCGGTCAATAGGCTTAATGACCAAATCGAATAAGGTGGAAAAGTTGAGGCTTGCATGCTAAAATGAAAATGCATGGATTAACATTATTTATAAGATGAAATCATAGAGTAATTAAGACTATACCTATATGAGTTAGTGAATTATTAAGGTTAATAATAAGGAAATTAGTTGAGATATGACTTGAGAGTCATATCCCATTTAATTTGTCTACCACTCTTTCTCTTTCCACCTTACTTAGCCGGCTACCCCTAAGCCAATTCATACTTTCAATTGCTCTTTCACACATACACAAACACACATAGAAAGTTGAGAGAAGGTTGAAGGCTCGGTGAGGAAGAAGAAGCTTGCATGTTGGTGTTAGTCCATTAGGAAATTCAAGGAAAAATTATAAGTAAGTAGCACTTTCTCTATAGTTTCCGAATATGTAAAAATTCTTGGAAAATTAGTGGCCTTAGTGTGTTTAGAAAATCATAAACATAATGTTCTAAAATGTGGTTTCTGGAAATTTTTAGAGATTCATAAGAAGTTAAGGGCATGCATGTAAGATATGAAGCAGATTTGGTAGATTACACGACATGCATCTTTGAAAAATCATAAGAAATTCTATGATGGGAGTTTGAGTCTGAAATTCTGATATGTTTCACCTTAAGATGTCTAGAATCATGGAAAAATGATAAATCAAGGTCTTAGAGGCTGTGTTAAAATCTGGAAAGGGGTAAAAGTATTAACATGCAAAACTGTCCAGCCTTAATTCGAGCTGGACAGTGATCTTTAAAAATTCATAGAGATTAATTTACTAGGCGGTTTGATCTGAATTTTTGATATGATAAAATTGGATGTGTAATCTGAAATTAGAAACAAACGGCACCTGATTTGGAATTGCAAGGAGAACGAAGGGTGTCAAGTTGGGTGGTCAGAAAAGAATAAAAATTGGAAAAAGTAAGAAAATTAGAATTGGAATCGGTAAAATTGGCCAAATTGAAGCTTAATAAGTATTGTTAAGTCGAGTTTTATGTTTAAGGATATGAAATTTAGTAAAATCGAAGGTCAATTTGAAGGTTTTAAGAGTTAATTGAAAGAATTAGAATATTTAGGAATTAGTCGAATTGGATTAAAATAATTTAGGGACTGTTTCGATTAAATTGAGAAATTCAGTCTTAAATTGCATGGATTGCATTCTGAAAATGTGTTATTTGTTTGTATTGAGTGTCCTAGATCTTAGAAGTGAAAGGGTAGAAGAAGAGGCTACTCCGGGATCGACTACGGATCGGACAAAAGGCATACGGATTACGAACTAGCTCGGCGAATTGTGAGTGAAACGAATCTTTAGAGTTGGAATTAGAGTTCCAACTATCTCATTCTGATTTTTGATTATAATAAGCATGAAATTGACTAATTAACTATTTGATTTAGTAAGGGAAGAAGGAAAAATGGAAATTTGATTGGATGCTTGTGTTATATGATATTGATATGTATTAGATTAAATGTGAAGTTGATGTTTGATATGTTTGATTCTGAAATTGACCAATTGATGATTGTGTTGCTTATATATGAATTTAAAAATGCTGATTTTGGTTGTTATGATAAGCTTTGTTTGAATAGCATGATATTGGATTATGAGATATGGTCACGATGACTATTCTATGTGCGCTTAAGCTTGATTTGTTCAATTGATTGTTGAACTATGAAATGTGACTCTGATTTATGCGATAAGAGCATGGGATTATATGTAATTTGATTTGAAGTATACGATTTGAGCTTGTAAAATTGTTACATGTTCTTGTATGATGATATGTTAATGGAAATGAAATCATGAATAATTAATCGAAAGGATTAATTAAGAATTTCTGAAATTTGATTGATATTACATCCGATTAAATTAAAGACTTAAATGCAAAGCCTTTGGTGTGTACAGTCTGTTTAGGTAGTACGGCTAGCCTAGAGTCTGAGCTCAATAAGAAAATCGGTACGTTAGTGTACTCGATATTGTGGTACGTAAGTGTACCTACTTGTTTAATGTCTGCGGACATTATAATATGTAATATGTGATACGATTTGGTACGTGGTACCTTAATATGGTGAATTTGATTCACAACCTCTGTTATACGTGACTTGCTTACCTATCAAACTATACTATCCAAGGCATTGCAAATCAATAAATTAACCAATTAAAGAATCGAAATCTGAAATTTGAAGGAAATTAATGAAATTAACTATAGAAGCATTCGAATGACATGCTAAATTTGGTGATTTTGTGATACTTGATATGCTATGAACCTTGACTTGTGATAATATGATACTTAGAAGTTAAATTAGGTTCCATGGCTTGTATGTGTATATGACTTATGAAAGATGTATATTTTGTGGCATGTGTTCGAATGGAAATTTCTTGAATTCTTTGTATACATGTTCGAATGATTGATATATGATATGGGTTATGTTGTGGCCTATTTTACTTAGTTCATTCGATTGGAAATTTCTTGAAATCTTGTATTTATGTTCGAATGGTTGATGCTTGATTATTGATAATGTTGCTGCTTATCTTGATTGTCTCATTCGAACGAATTAATGTGCAAAGAGAAACTAAAATTGTTTGATCACTATGTAAATTGGAAACCGGATAGAATAGGGTTTCCTCACTAAGTACAAAATGTACTTACCACTCGAACCCTCCTGCCTTCCCCTAAATTTCAGGTCCTAACATCGTCAACCTCAACCCGAGACTTTACCGTACGCAAATTAAGTATGATATTCCCTATCTTTGTCATACTCATGGTGGGTGGCTTAGCGTTTGGCATGTTAGTGCAGTTCGGCTTGTTGTTCTTGTTTATGAACTACTATTTCGGTTCTATGTAGACTTTAAAATGTTTCCCGATATTTTGTTATGTAAGTAAGGGGGTAGATATGGGGGTATAGATAGCCCGTATATATGTCAGGGCTCGATTCTTTTTGTTGATATTCACGTTTTGTTTAGGCAACCATTAGGTTAGCCGTTTTATACCCCGGTTATTTTGTAAAGGGAAACTAAATACTATGGATTGTATGAACCGATTATGATGCTTAAATTATATATAAGTATGAAGTATGTTTCGGTTATGTATGATTGGTATGCTATGTATGCTATTCGAATGGTTAATTGAGAGAATTAGAAATTTATAAATCGTATAAATCGAATGGAATTGACTATGTGTTATTCGAATGAAAGAGAACTTAAAAATGGTTGTAATTGAATAGAATAGCAATGTAACATAGTTGGTTAATTTAATCGAATTGGACTTATATGTATATGACATTCAATTCGACAAAATATGTATGGTTTAATTTAAGTTAGTTGTAGTTTTGATTTTGGAAATGAAAAGTAAATATATTAAAATGGATTATAGATTTTGGATGTTGGCCGAATGGTATAGGCTAGTTAGAAATGAGTATAAGGTATGTCTATGATTGAGAATGATTGTGTATGTATTCGAAGTGTTTTAAAAAAAATGTTACACGAATTTGTAATAAGATAAACTCCTTCCGCTGTGCCTTCTAATACGAATCTGTTTAAGTTAATATAACACTCCTTGCCCCTAATCCGGGTGAGGGGTGTTATATAAAGTGGTATCAGAGCTTTTTAGGTTAAGTCCTAAAAACTGTAATCGAGTCTGCATACATCTGCATCATTTAGGTTTGCCACCCATGTATTGTATGACAAGATATCTGTTACTGAGCTTTCTGACCTTCTGTGTTTAACTGAATGATAGAATATGACGGACCCAAAGGACCCAAAGAATGGGAGCTCGCACGAATCTTCTAGCGAAGGTGAAAGTGTGAGATTGGGTGACCATTCTCCTACTCGAACTGAAACTCCGTGAAAGGAGAGAAACAAAGAGCCTGCTCAGACTTCCGAGCAAGTTGCTAAAAAGCCTGCTCAAGTCACTGAACCTGTTCAGAACATTGAGCAACCTGATAAAGAACATGTTCAGAACACCGAACAACCTCCACCTGAGAACCCTATGGTCCAGTCTGCTCAAAGAGAATGTCTCCTCAGCATGAAAGAGATGTTCAATCAACTCCTGAAAAATCTGAAATAAGAGCAACCTGTTGTTTCTGTCCCTCCTGCACCTAGCAGAGCTCCGATAGATAAGCTTTCTCAGCATCGAGCTTATACCTTTACGGGTGCTAATGAAGAAAGACCAGAAGATGCAGAGTACTGGCTTGAAAATACCACCAAAGTGGTAACCAGACAATTGCAGTGCTCCGATGACCACAAATTGGAGTGTGATGTAGCCTTGTTAGCTGATGAAGCTATGAATTGGTGGGAAACCACTATTCTCACTGTTCCGGATGAATTGGTGACATGGGAATTCTTCCTCGAAGAGTTCAAAAAGAAGTATATCAGTGAACAGTACCTAGCTGAAAGAAGAAAGAAGTTCTTGCACCTTAAACAAGCCAACCGTCCTATTGAGCAGTACGTTGCAGATTTTTGCAAGTATTGCAAATACGGTGCAGAGTACATCAAAACTGAAGCTGATAAATGCCGAATGTTCATTGAAGGCATGAATGATGAACTGAGTCCAATCTTTACTGCCTTGGGAATCAATGATTTCCAAAATCTTGTTAATCGGGCTATTGCAACCGAAGCTAGAATGAAAGCTGCGGAAAAGCGAAAAGGGGGCAATAAGCCTGACAAAAAGCAGAAACGGGATGACAAGTCTCAATGGCAGTTCAAGAAGCCCAAATTTCAGAAAGAAGGGTCTTCTAATTTCACTTCTGCTCCGAGGAGCAATTACACTTCTAAACCAGCTACAGTGATCAGATCCTCAGTACCGACTATGTCTGTTAATAGTACGGGAAATTCTGAAAAGATGTCTCCTTGCAAGTTCTGTCAGAAACCATATCGAGGTCAGTGCAGACTTCAAACAAATCTCTGTTATGCTTGTGGTGGTGATGATCACTACATCAAGGACTGTCCTCAAAAGCTTGGACCTATGCCAGCTCGTAACACTGCAGTTCCTAGTCCGACATCCTCTAATCGGAATAGGAATGCCAAGTCAGCCCAGCCGAGTTATCAGAAGAAAGGCAAGGGTACTCATTCTAATGGCACTACCCATCAGGAATCTCGAGCACCTGCTAGAGTTTACCACATTCGTGGTAGAGATGATGAAGAGTCTCCTGAAGTGATTGCAGGTACTGTTGAGCTAAACTCACATCCTGTTTATGCCTTAATAGATTCGGGATCTACTCATTCATTCACATGTATATCCGTTGTAAAAAGGTTGAATTTAGAACCTGAAAATGTGAAAACAAGTCTGATAGTTTCAAACCCTTTAGGAGGAACTTCGAATATTAACCTAATATGTAGAAACTGTTCATTGCATATTAGCAATTTGCCATTCCTTATTGATCTCTACATATTACCCTCCTGTGAGTTCGATCTAATTCTGGGTTTAGATTGGTTAAGTAAGCATGAGGCTTGGGTAGATTGTCAAAACAAAAGATTGTATCTTCAGGGTTTAGGAAAAGAATCCATTCTCCTAATTGATAAAAAGCCAACTTCCATTTTTGCATCCATGGTCTTACGTGATCAAATTGAATTTGGAATGTCTGAAATGCCTGTTGTTTCTGAATTCATTGATGTATTTCCCGAGGAACTACCTGGTCTTCCTCCGACTAGAGAAGTTGAATTCGGGATTGAAGTACAACCTGGCTCAAATCCGGTGTCTATCACTCCTACCGGATGACACCTCTTGAGTTAAAAGAATTGCAAAAGCAACTTCAAGAACTTCAAGACAAGGGTTTCATTCGACCCAGCACTTCTCCTTGGGGTGCACCTGTTCTTTTTGTAAAGAAGAAAGATGGAGCAATGCGTCTTTGCATTGACTACCGTCAATTGAACAAGATCACAATCAAGAACCGATATCCGCTCCCAAGAATAGAAGATCTGTTTGATCAACTTAGGGATGCTTCGGTATTCTCAAAGATCGATCTGCGATCTGGGTACTATCAAATGAGGGTCAAAGAGGAAGATGTGTCCAAGACAGCCTTCCGAACTCGCTATGGTCACTATGAATTTCTAGTAATGCCTTTTGGATTGACGAATGCCCCGACAGCATTCATGGATCTCATGAACAGAGTGTTCAAACCTTATCTTGATAAATTTGTCGTCGTCTTCATTGATGACATTTTGATCTATTCTCGCAACAAAGAAGAACATGCTAATCATCTCTGCATTGTCTTGCGAACTCTCCGGGAACGCCAGTTATTCGCAAAATTTTCCAAGTGCGAGTTCTGGTTATCGGAAGTATCTTTCCTTGGTCATGTAATTTCTGTAGAAGGAATTAAAGTTGACCCGAAGAAAATTCAGTCAATCATGGATTGGCGACCCCCCAGAAATGTCAGTGAAATACGAAGTTTCCTTGGTCTTGCTGGTTATTACAGAAGGTTTGTCAAAGGGTTTTCCTCTATAGCCTTACCTTTGACTAAACTCCTTCGTAAAGATCAACCATTTGAGTGGTCTGACAAGCAACAGAGAAGCTTTGACCAACTCAAAACAGCTTTGACTCATGCCCCAGTTTTGATCCAACCAGAACCGGGCAAAGATTATACTGTGTACAGTGATGCTTCATATGCGGGTCTTGGATGTGTTCTAATGCAAGGTGATAATGTGATTGCTTATGCTTCACGCCAATTGAAATCTCATGAATTGAACTATTCAACGCATGATCTTGAACTTGCTGCGATTGTGTTTGCTCTCAAAATCTGGAGACACTACTTGTACGGTGAGAAATGTCACTTGTTCACTGATCACAAGAGCCTAAAGTATCTCCTAACTCAAAAAGATCTGAATTTGAGACAACGTAGGTGGATGGAGTTGTTGAAAGACTATGATTTCGTCATTGACTATCATCCAGGAAAAGCCAATGTGGTTGCTGACGCCTTGAGTCGAAAACCGACATTGGGTAAAGTCTTTAATCTCTGAATCTTAAAATTTTAAAATGTTATAATAAGAATTTGATTAAAAAGTGGTATTTATTCTTGTAGCTCCAACGGCTATCAATGCTCATCTTCAAGTATATCAGAAGCAAGGATTTCTGTCCGAACTTCAAATTCAATCCAGTCTAATCTCAAGGATTGAAAATCTCCAGAAAGCTGATCAAAAACTTCAGGATATTGTTTCCAAACTGGATACAAAGTCTGATGAAGGATTCCGTATTCATACAAACGGTCTCCTTTATTTCAAAGATAGAATTTGTGTTCCAAATGATGAAAATTTGAAAAGAAATCTTCTGGAGGAAGCACACCAGAGTTCTTTTTCGGTCCACCCTGGATCGGTCAAGATGTATAAAGATCTCAAGTCTTTGTATTGGTGGTCTGGTATGAAAGCGGCTATCAATGACTTCGTATCTAGATGTCTAAATTGTCAGAAGGTCAAAGCTGAACATAGAGTTCCCACCGGACTACTCCAACCACTTGTACTGCCACAGTGGAAATGGGAACGAATTACTATGGACTTCGTGACTGGTCTTCCTCGTTCTCCCAGAAAATATGATGCTATTTGGGTGATTGTTGATCGATTCACCAAATCGGCGCATTTCATTCCTATTCGCGTTAACTATAGTTTGGAGACTTTGGCCAATCTGTATATTCAGGAAATAATCCGGCTACATGGAATTCCTATCTCCATTGTCTCTGATCGTGATCCAAGATTTACTTCTAGATTTTGGAGAACATTACAGAGAGCTATGGGAACAAAATTGAATCTAAGTACAGCTTTCCATCCGCAAACTGACGGTCAGTCTGAACGAGTGATTCAGATTCTTGAAGGTATGCTTAGAGCTTGCATAATTGACTTTGGGAAGAATTGGGAGAAATCCCTACCCTTAGTTGAATTTGCCTACAACAATAGCTATCAGTCGTCTATTCAGATGGCTCCTTTTGAAGCATTGTATGGCAGAAAATGCAGAACACCTATGTGTTGGTCCGAACTTGGTGAAAGCAAAGTTTTGGGACCCCAATTGCTCAGAGAAACAGAAGAAAAAGTTCAAATCATTCATTCTCGTCTAAAGCAAGCCTTTGATAGACAGAAAGCCTATGCTGATCTGAAACGAAGAGATATTCAGCATAATGTGGGAGACAAAGTTTTTCTTAAAGTCTCTCCATGGAAGAAAGTATTTCGGTTCGGAAAGAGAGGAAAGCTCAGTCCTCGCTTTATTGGACCTTTTGAAATCACTGAAAGAATTGGCCCAGTGGCTTATCGACTTGCACTTCCTAGTGAGTTCGATAAAATCCACAATGTTTTTCATGTGTCAATGCTCAGAAAATATAGATCCGATCCTTCTCACATCTTAGAGCCGGAAGAAGTAGAGCTGAATCCTAATTTGTCCTATGAAGAGGAACCTGTTCAGATTCTTGATAGGGAAATTAAGAGACTTCGGAACAAAAATGTTGCACTTGTTAAAGTCTTGTGGAGAAATCAAAAGATGGAAGAGGCAACATGGGAACCTGAGAAAACGATGCGAAACCAATACCCTCAATTGTTCGATTCAGGTAAGAATTCGGGGACGAATTCTTTTCTTAAGGGGGGAGAAATGTAACATCCCAAAAATTAGCCTAGAAGTATTAGAGGTTTAATTTAATTATTAAGCGAATATTTAGATTAAATTCCCTAATTTTCGAATTGAATTTTGGTTCATTATGGACCAAATTGGAAATGTGGATAAATGTACAACAAGGATTCGGTCAATAGGCTTAATGACCAAATCGAATAAGGTGGAAAAGTTGAGGCTTGCATGCTAAAATGAAAATACATGGATTAACATTATTTATAAGATGAAATCATAGAGTAATTAAGACTATACCTATATGAGTTAGTGAATTATTAAGGTTAATAATAAGGAAATTAGTTGAGATATGACTTGAGAGTCATATCCCATTTAATTTGTCTACCACTCTTTCTCTTTCCACCTTACTTAGCCGGCTACCCCTAAGCCAATTCATACTTTCAATTGCTCTTTCACACATACACAAACACACATAAAAAGTTGAGAGAAGGTTGAAGGCTCGGTGAGGAAGAAGAAGCTTGCATGTTGGTGTTAGTCCATTAGGAAATTCAAGGAAAAATTATAAGTAAGTAGCACTTTCTCTATAGTTTCCGAATATGTAAAAATTCTTGGAAAATCAGTGGCCTTAGTGTGTTTAGAAAATCATAAACATAATGTTCTAAAATGTGGTTTCTGGAAATTTTTAGAGATTCATAAGAATCATAAGAAGTTAAGGGCATGCATGTAAGATATGAAGCAGATTTGGTAGATTACACGACATGCATCTTTGAAAAATTATAAGAAATTCTATGATGGGAGTTTGAGTCTGAAATTCTGATATGTTTCACCTTAAGATGTCTAGAATCATGGAAAAATGATAAATCAAGGTCTTAGAGGCTGTGTTAAAATCTGGAAAGGGGTAAACGTATTAACATGCAAAACTGTCCAGCCTTAATTCGAGCTGGACAGTGATCTTTAAAAATTCATAGAGATTAATTTACTAGGCGGTTTGATCTGAATTTTTGATATGATAAAATTGGATGTGTAATCTGAAATTAGAAACAAACGGCACCTGATTTGGAATTGTATACAAGGAGAACGAAGGGTGTCAAGTTGGGTGGTCAGAAATGAACAAAAATTGGAAAAGTAAGAAAATTAGAACTGGAATCGGTAAAATTGGCCAAATTGAAGCTTAATAAGTATTATTAAGTCGAGTTTTATGTTTAAGGATATGAAATTTAGTAAAATCGAAGGTCAATTTGAAGGTTTTAAGAGTTAATTGAAAGAATTAGAATATTTAGGAATTAGTCGAATTGGATTAAAATAATTTAGGGACTGTTTCGATTAAATTGAGAAATTCAGTCTTAAATTGCATGGATTGCATTCTGAAAATGTGTTATTTGTTTGTATTGAGTGTCCTAGATCTTAGAAGTGAAAGGGTAGAAGAAGAGGCTACTCCGGGATTGACTACGGATCGGGCAAAAGGCGTACGGATTACGAACTAGCTCGGCGAATTGTGAGTGAAACGAATCTTTAGAGTTGGAATTAGAGTTCCAACTATCTCATTCTGATTTTTTATTATAATAAGCATGAAATTGACTAATTAACTATTCGATTTAGTAAGGGAAGAAGGAAAAATGGAAATTTGATTGGATGCTTGTGTTATATGATATTGATATGTATTAGATTAAATGTGAAATTGATGTTTGATATGTTTGATTCTGAAATTGACCAATTGATGATTGTGTTGCTTATATATGAATTTAAAAATGCTGATTTTGGTTGTTATGATAAGCTTTGTTTGAATAACATGATATTGGATTATGAGATATGGTCACGATGACTATTCTATGTGCGCTTAAGCTTGATTTGTTCAATTGATTGTTGAACTATGAAATGTGACTCTGATTTATGCGATAAGAGCATGGGATTATATGTAATTTGATTTGAAGTATACGATTTGAGCTTGTAAAATTGTTACATGTTCTTGTATGATGATATGTTAATGGAAATGAAATCATGAATAATTAATCGAAAGGATTAATTAAGAATTTCTGAAATTTGATTGATATTACATCCGATTAAATTAAAGACTTAAATGCAAAGCCTTTGGTGTGTACAGTCTGTTTAGGTAGTACGGCTAGCCTAGAGTCTGAGCTCAATAAGAAAATCGGTACGTTAGTGTACTCGATATTGTGGTACGTAAGTGTACCTACTTGTTTAATGTCTGTGGACATTATAATATGTAATATGTGATACGATTTGGTACGTGGTACCTTAATATGGTGAATTTGATTCACAACCTCTGTTATACGTGACTTGCTTACCTATCAAACTATACTATCCAAGGCATTGCAAATCGATAAATTGACCGATTAAAGAATCGAAATCTGAAATTTGAAGGAAATTAATGAAATTAACTATAGAAGCATTCGAATGACATGCTAAATTTGGTGATTTTGTGATACTTGATATGCTATGAACCTTGACTTGTGATAATATGATACTTAGAAGTTAAATTAGGTTCCATGGCTTGTATGTGTATATGACTTATGAAAGATGTATATTTTGTGGCATGTGTTCGAATGGAAATTTCTTGAATTCTTTGTATACATGTTCGAATGATTGATATATGATATGGGTTATGTTGTGGCCTATTTTACTTAGTTCATTCGATTGGAAATTTCTTGAAATCTTGTATATATGTTCGAATGGTTGATGCTTGATTATTGATAATGTTGCTGCTTATCTTGATTGTCTCATTCGAACGAATTAATGTGCAAAGAGAAACTAAAATTGTTTGATCACTATGTAAATTGGAAACCGGATAGAATAGGGTTTCCTCACTAAGTACAAAATGTACTTACCACTCGAACCCTCCTGCCTTCCCCTAAATTTCAGGTCCTAACATCGTCAACCTCAACCCGAGACTTTACCGTACGCAAATTAAGTATGATATTCCCTGTCTTTGTCATACTCATGGTGGGTGGCTTAGCGTTTGGCATGTTAGTGCAGTTCGGCTTGTTGTTCTTGTTTATGAACTACTATTTCGGTTCTATGTAGGCTTTAAAATGTTTCCCGATATTTTGTTATGTAAGTAAGGGGGTAGATATGGGGGTATAGATAGCCCGTATATATGTCAGGGCTCGATTCTTTTTGTTGATATTCACGTTTTGTTTAGGCAACCATTAGGTTAGCCGTTTTATACCCCGGTTATTTTGTAAAGGGAAACTAAATACTATGGATTGTATGAACCGATTATGATGCTTAAATTATATATAAGTATGAAGTATGTTTCGGTTATGTATGATTGGTATGCTATGTATGCTATTCGAATGGTTAATTGAGAGAATTAGAAATTTATAAATCGTATAAATCGAATGGAATTGACTATGTGTTATTCGAATGAAAGAGAACTTAAAAATGGTTGTAATTGAATAGAATAGCAATGTAACATAGTTGGTTAATTTAATCGAATTGGACTTATATGTATATGACATTCAATTCGACAAAATATGTATGGTTTAATTTAAGTTAGTTGTAGTTTTGATTTTGGAAATGAAAAGTAAATATATTAAAATGGATTATAGATTTTGGATGTTGGCTGAATGGTATAGGCTAGTTAGAAATGAGTATAAGGTATGTCTATGATTGAGAATGATTGTGTATGTATTCGAAGTGTTTTAAAAAAATGCTACATGAATTTGTTAATCCTTCCGCTATGTTAATACGAATTCTGTTTAAGTTAATATAACGCTCCTTGCCCCTAATTCGGGTGAGGGGTGTTATATCTTTAGTACAAGTTGTGCATATAAGAACTGTCTGCTTAAATAATGGTTTGATATTAAAGGAAGTATTACATATTCCTTTCTTTGGCTTTAACCTAATTTCTGTTAGCAAGTTGACTTTAAATTTAGATATTTCTGTTATTTTTTTTTAAAGAATTTTGTTTGATACAGGATGTTCCATCTTGGAGGATGATTGGTACAGCTAGGCTTGTCAGGGGATTGTATCAGCTGGAAGATTTTACTGCATCTACTGGTGATATCTGTGCAGTATCATCTTCTTCTCAATCTTTACAAACATGACATGCTAGATTAGGGCATCCATCTAGCCGTAGGATGTTTTTCTTTTCAAAAATAAATAGTTCTATACCTACTGGTGATGTATCAAAATGTGATGTTTGCATTTTAGCTAAGCATAAAAGGCTGCCATTCTCTGTTAGTTCATCATCTTCTGTTTCTGCATTTGATATCATCCATGTTGACATATGGAGACCTTTCCCAATAAAAAGCTTGTATGGAAATCATTATTTCTTGACAATAGTTGATAACATGAGCATATTTGTTTGGATTTTCCCTATGAATGCTAAGTCTGAAGCTAAGAATTTTTTATTTGATTTTTGTAGTTTTGTTGAAACTCAATTTTCTAAGAAAGTAAAATATGTTAGATCTGATAATGGTCAGGAGTTTAAAATGGTTGATTTCTTTAAAAAGAAAGGAATTTTGCATCAAACAACTTGTGTTCATACACCTCAGCAAAACAGTGTAGTGGAAAGGAAGCATCAGCATTTGCTTAGTGTTGCTAGGTCCCTAAGGTTACATGCTGGCTTACCTCTGGTTTTCTGGATAGATTGTGTGTTGCATGCTAGTTTTTTAATAAATGTAACACCTACTCCAATCTTGAATAACAAAACACCATATGAAATGCTTTATGATAAGTTACCTAGTATTGACAATCTTAAAGTCTTTGAGTGTTTATCTTATGCTTCACATTTGCCTAAACCACAAACTAAAATGGACCCTAGGGCTATTAAATGTATTTTTTAGGGTTTTCTCAAAATGTAAAAGGATACAAGCTGTTTAACTTACAGACTAAGTCTGTTTTCATTTCTAGGGATGTCACCTTCAATGAGTTTATCTTTCCTTTTCTTAAACCTGACAAATCTGTCTCTGATTTTGTTTTGTCAAATTGTGATACTTCTCTCTTGCCTATGGATGATATCAGTAATAATCCTACTAGTTCTGATGATAAATGTCAGGCCACTGATAGTGATGATCATGTTGAACATTCTGTTTCTTCTTCTGGTTTTCATCATGTTAGTCAATCTGTTTCTGGTGAACATTCTGAAAACTTTAAGAATGTTCCTATCTCTAGTACTCAGAATATGCATGCATCAAATACTCAGAATGTCTCTGTACCCAATGCTTCAAATATGCATGTTTCTAGACCATCTCGAAATGTAAAACTTTCCCAGAAGTTTCAAGATTTTGAAGTCAGTCTACCCAAAATAAAAAAATCCTCTCATTCTATAGCTAATGTCTTGTCTTATGATGCTATTTCTGATCAACATCATTCATTTGTTTGTAATGTTGATGCTTTATCTGAACCTAAAACATATAAGCAAGCTATGGTTCTTGAGTGTTGGAGAAATGCCATGAAAGATGAAATTTTAGCCCTTGAGTCTAATAATACTTGGGATTTAGTCTCTTTACCCCCTAATAAGAAGACTATAGGCTGTAAATAGGTGTTTAGAACTAAGCTAAAGTCTGATGGCACTCTAGATAGGTATAAAGCCTGTTTAGTTGCTAGAGGCTATACACAACAGGCTGGTGTTGATTTCTTGAGTACCTTCAGTCCTGTTGCTAAAATGACAACCATTAGAACCCTTGTGGCCATTGCAGCTTCTAAAAACTGAAAATTACAGCAGCTGGATGTCAATAATGCATTTCTTCATGGTTCATTACATGAAGAAGTGTATATGGACATGCCACCTGGTTTTTCAAATGATAAAAATTCTGGTTTAGTGTGTAAGTTAAAAAAGAGTTTATATGGTCTAAAACAGGAAAGTAGGCAATGAAATGAGAAATTAACAATGGCTCTTATTGGACAAGGTTTTAGACAATCTACTGCTGATACTAGCTTATTCACAAAATGATCAGATAAAGACTTTATTGCATTGGCTGTGTATGTTGATGATGTTATTTTAACTGGTCCTAATGTTGAACAGATTAACTCTATTAAAAACTTTTTACACAATACTTTTAAAATAAAGGATTTAGGGGATTTAAAGTATTTTTGGGTCTTGAAATTGCAAGGTCTAGTGCTGGGATTAATATTTGTCAAAGGAAGTACATTTTAGAGTTGTTAACTGAGATTGGTTTCCTTGAATCTAAACCTGCATCAACACCTATAGTGGTCACTAGAGGGTCTCAAAGGCTAACTAAAACTTCTGGTACTCCATATTACTCATTATAAAAAATTAATTGGTAAACTACTTTACCTTACTAACACAAGACCAGACATAGCTTTTTCTGTTCAACAGTTGTCTCAATATCTTTCTTGTCCTACATCTGTTCATCTTGCTGCAGCCCATAGGATTCTAAGATATCTTAAGAATACACAAGGACAAGGGTTATTTTTCCCTGCAAATAGTGATCTAAAACTACAAGCCTTTTCTGATTCAGATTGGGCTTCATGTCCAGACTCTAGAAAATCAATCACTGGTTTTTGTATCTTTTTAGGTTCTTCTTTAATATCCTGAAAATCTAAAAAGCAACAAACGATTTCTCGTTCTTCAAGCGAGGCTGAATATCAAGCCCTTGCATCTGTTACATGTGAACTGCAGTGGTTGTTCTACTTGCTTAAAGTTTTCAAATTCCTTTTATACATGCAAACCTTTTCTGTGATAATCTTTCTGTTATTCAACTTGCAGAAAACCCTGTTCATCATGAACGAACAAAACACATAGAGATTGATTGTCATATTGTACGCGAGAAGGTTCAGCAAGGTCTAATTCGGTTGCTGCCTGTTACTTCGAACAATCAGATTGCAGATTTTTTAACAAAAGCTTTACCAAGCTTCTTGTTTCATTCCTTCATTTCCAAGTTGGGCATTCACAACATTTATGCTCCAACTTGAGGGGCTAACAGAATTCAGTTTATTTCTGTTGTATATTAGCTGTAGGTTCTTTATTTTGTTTCTTGCATAGTATATAATAGGTTGTTTATTCTTCAGTTTAGTCAAGTTGAGAAACGCTGCGTTTTGTATTGTATCAATTATACCAGTTCAATAAAACAAACACGTTTATTCTTTCTCTTCCAAGAATCCGATTATCCCCTTTCTCTGAAATTCCCAAATCGTAAAATCAACCCTAGAATCGGATTTCAACATAACCATTCCTAGTTTAACCCACTGTTATCATTAAAGAACTTAATGAGTTTGTTTTACATGAAAAAAAATAGTATAGGAAGGGGAAAAGCAGAGAAAAGGCAAAGATTAGACGAATCACACGTACATGTAGGAAAGTATTAATTAATGTGTTAACCTATGATTGTTAGTGGTCCAAAGTAAGAGATTTAGTGGGGAAATCCGAAATCATCATCAATCATGCCACAATCTAAGCAAACCATTAAAATAAGACAGAAAGTGAAGGCAAACAAACATTCCAAACTGTACATACAGAGGGAATAAAAATAAAGCATTCAAAGAAGCTAGCAGTAAGAGAAAACAGACAAAACAAAATCTAGTGTCCTCCAATGGCAATGGAAACAAATGGAACCCCATCATCATCAACAAGTTGAAAAATGTATTGGTCTCATAGTGCACCATTGGAAATTGGTGCCCCCCTTTTGATGCTGTCCATATGTGTTGTTTCATACACAGGTAAACCACTTGAGTAGATGCCTAGATCATAGTTTTGTAACTCAAACAGATCGGAGCTCGAATCGCTATCCGCACCGTCATCGACCTCACCGAACTTCCTGTAATTGTTCTGCTCTCGATTCCTAGTCTGTTGTTTTTCTGAGTAGTCGTCGATGAACTTGAGTTTCTCATCTAACCAAGAATAGTCTGTTGTGTCATTTTGTAAAGCTGTTGGTTTTGACATGGATGATGCTACCTGCTGTTTATGATCTAGATAGCTTTTAAAGTCCTTGTAGCTTTTCGAGGGCGTATGCGCGTAAGGTGGCGGCGTCCTGAAACCCGAATTCGAAGAGGAGTACAACGATTTGGTATCCGTCGTGCTCGAGCTACGGAAATGGCTAATGCTGATCCGTCTTTTCCTTCTTCCACTAGGACTCTCTTCTTCATCTTTCATAGACTGTGTGGTCGATTTCGATTTCTTCTTTTTCGAATTGGTTTGGTTGAAGAGCGAGTTCAAGAAGCTAGCAAGTTTACCACCAGGGGAGCTCGGTTGCTTGTGTTTCTTCTCTTTGATCTGTTTGTCCACCACATGAGCTGGTTGAACAATGGGATGATGTCTCATTGGCACATCCAAGCTCACCCTACCTCCCCTCCACGGCTGCTGCCTCTCGTCCCGCATCATCCTCTGACTGTACGTCCCGCAATTGTAGTAGCCACTACCCGCATCGTTGTACCCCGAGAAATATCGTGCAGCCTCGAACACGTCGAGCTCGTCGGAGTCGTTCCTACGGTGGAACGACTTGTTGAACATCCTATCAGGGCCAGAATATCCTGCAACAGACATGGTTGATGCATCAACCAAACGGAATTGAACTATGAAAATGAAAGTGAAAAAAGAGAGAGAAATGGTGAGATTGAATAAGGAGGGAACTTGTTTGAAATGATTGAGAGTAATGGAAAGGGTAGGCTTTATAATACTAATGCTAATCAATTACACTGTCTATGTCTAATTATATAATATGATGAAAGGTGTTCTTTGAACTGACCCCACTTATGATATCAATTTGTGCTTTAGTTTGGGAGGGTAAATGAAAATCGAGTTTGAACGAATAAGGTTTTGTTTGTGTTCGTTTATTTATTTTTTAATGTGTTTATGTTCTATTCGTGTTTGTTTAAATTTTTAATATCATGTTCATGTTCATGTTCATTTATTTATTTTTGAAGGTGTTCCTGTCCGCTCGTTTAGTGTTCACGTACATGTTCATTTATGTGTTCGTGAACATGTCGTTTGACGTTAGTGAACATGCTCTTTTACACCACTGGTCTTTAAGCTCCTTAGGCTTCGTAGTTTGAGCTCCAAAGTTCATCATGTGTTCAATTTAGTCATTACTTTTGCCAATATTTAAAATGTAAAAAATAAAAGTAAAAATGGAACTAGGTAAACGAGTCAATAAACGAGTTTGTTCGTTAATACAAAGGAATCAAACACACATTTGTTCGTGTTCGTTCGTTTGTTAAACGAACATAAAAAATTTGTTCACACTCCTTTATTTAGCTTAATAAGTGAACGGTTTACGAACAATTCGTTAAACGCTTTATTCATTTACATCCTTTAATAATTATTTTGACACCTCATCTTAAAAATTTGACACATTTCACATAAAAAATGATCACACTCTGTTTAAAAAATATTTTATAAAACATCTAATAATAATACTTTAAACATCATCCCAATTCTCTCACCTGACGCTCACCCTCTGCTGAAAAGGTCAAAATTTTCCCTTTTTCAAATTCGAAGAACCCTAATTCATGGCTTCTATCGTTTGCTCTTCCTTTTATATTATTGTTTTTAAATCAATGATATTTAAACAATTTTTAAGAAGAATGATGAATCAAATTATTATTTTAGTATCAAGATATAGTTAGTTAGGTTTATTTATTGTCTTCTATGAACTTTTAGTGTTTTAATTTTAGGTTTATTTATTGGCTTTCATGTTTTTAATGTTTGGGGTTAAAAACAATCAAATAAAAAATGAGTTGAGAATATTTTTATTGTTGTTTATAATGTGCTAATTTTTGCTATGAAATATTGATTGATTTCAGGCTATTTGAGATAATTTATTTTTAATTAAGTATGTTCAGTTGTTGTAAATAATTGTAAAGATAGGTGAAATGTTGTAATTTCAAACATGGGATACAACTGTTTTGACATGAAAAATTGTTAAAAATGTACGAACCAACTTGTTTCAGTGGTTAAGGGAACGGTTGTTGTTCTTAGAGGTCACGGGTTCGAGCATCAGCAACTGCAACAGTTTTTTCATATATCGTTTATCCCTTGGTGTATCATTTAGTTAAACTTGTATTGTTTTTGTCAGTTGCTGCGATAAGTATAGAAAGGACATTTTTTGCATTGAAAATTGTAAAAAATTGCTTGCAAAATCGAATTAGAGATTAATAGATAAATGCTTGCAAAAAAAATAATTCAACGATTTTAAAACATGAAAACGCACCATACATTTGTGGATATGGTGGGACAGCTTTGAGGAAATCAGTCAAAAGGTGGATACCATTAAATATGGGCAGTTCGTTTACTCACCAAGGGAGAAAAATTGCATAGCGGGTATGAACAGAGTCGAATTATTCAAAACATGGTGGATGAGTAAACGAGTGTTCTAGCAAGATTGGATGGATTGATAACTCATGTGTACCATCATTTTGGTGCAGCAGTAAGTCCAGTGTTAATTTGATTTTTTCGTTTTATCTAACGGAACTTAGTTTGAGATTATTTTTTCTTCCATTTAAATTTTAAAAAAAAATTTAAATCGCTTTCAAATTAGGTCGAAGGATGTATTTCTTAACCCATAATAAAAGTACCTTTGCCGAACAAAAAGAATGTGTTACTAATATTTATTACAATTTTATTCTTTAAATTATGAAACCCAAAATAACATTTTTATTATTAGTGCTTGCAAGTTACTCTTTAAAAATTGATTCTTTGATTATGAGGACACTAATTAATTGCTTGCTAAGTTACCCTTTTGACTGATGTAAAAATAAAATAACTTTGGCCCCAAATAATATCTGGCTGCCCCCTCTTTGGGGAAACCCTGGGGTTTAAATCTTTTGCTTTTGGCAGGGCCAGGAAATCAATGGCTATTCTTTGGCATCATATTTTTTTCACTTTTGCAATTAAATTTGGTTTTTCACAATGCCTTTTAACAAACCCGATTATAAGTTAATTCAACTGGATAATATTCGACTAAACATATATATAGATTTGGTTGTAAGTTATGAAATATGAATATTTTATGTGTTTTATATGTTTTGAGATGTCTTCAATGGTTCCCCATGTTGGTGGGCAATGGGTGCATGTGTGATGTGGGTATATACAGCGCATGATACCTGCGCCAATGGTGAAGATGTTGCTTTTCTTTCTTGTCAGAACCACCTTTGAATTTGATGGATCAACTCAGTTAAGATCCAGCAAGTGGCTTGTTTGAGTTTGATGATCATGACAGTTGAGTCGGAGTGAACTTCCTCTCCAATAATTGAAGTGAAAAAATTGCAAGGACCTTGTACATAATTTGACCAATTGAAAAATCAAGCTTTGGGGGATGAACTATGAAGACTCGTCTTCATCACTGCCTCTATCAAAATAGGTTCATGATTGTTATACCTCTTTCTCATCGTCTTTCTAAGAATTTCTCCTACAATTTTCATCGCCGACATAAAATAATATTTCTCTAAACACTCAACACTAAAATCAGCCAAATATTTACTGTTGTATCTTATTAAAAAGTTATAATACCTAAAATAATTATCAAGTCTATTTGACTCATCAACTGACAACCTACGTGACCCGTAATATTGCTACACTCATCATACCTT
This sequence comes from Hibiscus tridactylites, assembly GCA_958450335.1. NCBI lineage: Eukaryota > Viridiplantae > Streptophyta > Magnoliopsida > Malvales > Malvaceae > Hibiscus > Hibiscus tridactylites. Next base: position 20,192,482 of record OY288279.1, on the reverse strand, counting down.
ATGAATCCTAGACATAACGCCTACACCAAAAGAACACAAATATTATAATCAAAGGAGGATATTCTCATCCCCAAAGCCATATCCCAACTCCAATTGCTTCTTTTTTATTTTTTTCTCTCTAAGACATTTCGACTATCGTCTATGGCTAAATAAATCAGAATAAGTAAATCATCATAAACGGCCACAGCTTTATTTTCATTATCAACAATGATCGATCTCATACTGTATAAACTAGCCAGGGATCGAAAACCATCTCATCTCTATGCATAATTTTCTTAGACAAGACTTGGACAAGCAACAAATTACAAAGGAGACAAATGTAAACCAATTCCAAAGCCATAAAGCAGCACCAGGTAATATAAATCAAGTGCCTGATATCTCAGGTTCAATAAGGCCCCACAACAAGTATGTGAATCTCATTGGCCTTTGTTTGTTTGGTTACAAGATAAGATATCATCATCACCACTAAAATGGCAGCAGCAGCAGCAGGTAGCATGCATGATACAAATTCCGACCGGTCATCTCTCCTTGAAAACCTTGTCCTAAACTAAATTGTTGGGGTACAACCTTGTCCTAAACTAAGTGTCTTCATCCCCATAGTCTACATATATAGGCGAGTGGCTACCCAAAGTTCAATAATTATGATATTTGGGATATGGACTCATAATGTTCTGATATGTTGGGTAGCTTTCATTTTCTAAGCACCATGCATTCCTATGGCCATGGTTCTGTTGTGTGTCTTGTCCAGGTTGTTTAACCTTTTGGTCGGGCTGGTACGGTTTATACATACCATCTCGACTCTGAACTGATAATATATAATTTTAATTTTATTAAATGTAATATTAATGTGTACAAAATTACGATTCACGTGTAATTTCAAGAAAGAAAAAATCAAATTCAAACTCAATCCATCAAAGATCCTGGTCTTGGGGAGCAAAGGAAAGGCCCCACAAGGACCGAACATTGACATTGTGTCATTGTTCAGAAATTTACCAATAAATGTGATGTTGTGGTAAGTATATTATATTTTCAATAAAAATTAAGTTAGAATTTTAGAGAATATATAATCGGAAGGGACAACCACATGAAGGGATTTGACCCAAAATTCATTGTCCCCTGATCCAAGCAAATATTGTAGTGGCCATCTATGGGTCAATTTACTGGCATGCAATGTCTCTTGTAGTGGCCATGAATTAGTGATCAGATAAGATAAGGAGATTTTGGATATGTACATTGCATGGGAATTAGCTTTGCATTTAATAAAAAAAACTAACAATCAGTTGATCTTAGTGAGACGCGACATTATATTTTTTAAGTAAGATTAAAAGTTCGAATTCTAACATTGTAAATAAAAAAGATAAATTGAGAGAGCCGCCTCCATAATAGTACACTATAAAATCCAATCTGAATGAAAACAATAAGTAGTTCAGCGATGGTTAAGCTAAAAAAAAGAAGAATGGAAAATCTGAAATTGAAAAGAATGTTGAGAATGTTTGCTTCGGTAATAATCAAACGTGGCGGTTCTAGGTGCACATATAGTGCTTGTTTCATGGGAAATGTTATTTTTATATTATATATTTTTTTATTAAAAAGTTGGAATTGGAAAATAAGAAAGTAGAAGTTCTTAATTGACTACTTGGTTTTTTTAGGTGGATATAGTACAACTTTATTATATTTAAAATTATTATTATATTCAATTTTAGTTGGTTTTATTAAGGATGAGTACAATTTTACTCAAAAAAAATTTAAATTTTTTTATTCAAATAAAATTTTATAAAATTCAACCGACTCGAAAACAATTCAAATTGAATTTGAATAATAGAATAAGTAAGACTCAAATAGTAAGAATATCTATGTAAGTGTGTACGTACCAATTTTTATTTTTTTATTTTTGCGAGCCCAATGAAAATAGACGTTGATACAAGTTTTAAAGTTGTTCTATGTCCAGACGAGTATCAAACCCTCAACTACTAATTAAGCTAAAAAACCCTTTCAATATCACCTAAGCTATGCGGTTGTAGTAGAATTTTTTTAAACTCCACTATAGAATTCACAAATAATTTTGTATATCATTTTTTTAAAGTGTCAATCAACAAATCATCGTTTGTGGAATTAAAAATATCAAATTCAAACTTTTAGGGGAAAAATATTGTTAGTAAAACCAAAATTCGAGTAGTTTATATACACGTTATATAAGTAAAAAGATAAAATTAAGGAACAAATTATATTTTGTAATCACATAAGAATATTTAAAAAATACCAAATTTAATTTATTCACATTCTTGGAAAATAATTTTGTCAATTTCCAAAAAGAAATAGAGAGAAGCTTTTGGGCTTCTAATTCTTTGTGAAAAAATGAAGCCCAGAGTTTCTATGTTTGGTTTCCAACCTTATGTTTGAAATTAAAGCCAACTCCCCCATTGATTTTTTTTTGATCAAATAAACTTCATTAAACTAAAAGAAAGGTTACAATAAAAGTTCCGAAGGAAAGATATCAGGGGTCCACAACATCGGACCTTGCTGATTTTTTGCAAACTTGGCGAGCCAATCGGCTGCCTGATTACACAACCTGGGCGCAAATTCGAAACAACAATACAAGAGGGAGAGAGCAGATCTCTTGATATCGTCCTCAATCGCTGAAGTCTCCCAGCAACCGGAAGACTTTGAGTTTATTCTTTGGATTACTGCTTGGTTATCCGCTTCAACAATGATATTGTTGTAGCCATGGCTTTTCGCCATTGAAAGCCCCATCCTGATGGAGAGGGCTTCCGCCACTGACACACTCGGTGCCAAACAAGGTGCGGAGAAGCCAATAAGAGGGGATCCTGAACTATCCCTGACAACTGCCGCAAGGGAGCTCTTGCCAGTACTTCTATCGAAAGCCGCATCACAATTCACTTTTACCTTGCCTAGTGGTGGTGGAACCCATCTCGTTACTTTCTTTACACAACTCTGTTTGGCGACCTCTTTTTTACTCGCAGTTTGGGAGAACTCCGTGAAATGATACTCGGCTTTCAACCAAACTTCCCAAGGGGAGTCCTTTCTTCCTTTGAAAACCAGTTTGTTTCTTGATTTCCAGATAGACCAGAGAAGGAAGGCAATATGCTCACATCCGTCGCCGAACTGAGTAGAGGCTTTAAGCTCATTCAACTTAATCCACCATTTAGGGAAACCCGGAAAACCTCTATCTGAAGGAGAGTAGCTGAAGTTAGATGCTTTCCAAACTGCTTGAGCAAACGGGCAAAAAAATAAGATATGTTCCACTGATTCCCCCAAACAACCACATCTGGAGCACAAATCAGGTTCTCTTAACAGGCCATGCATCCGTCCTTTCAGAGCACTCTTTGACGGCGAAATGTTATGGCATAAACGCCACAAGAAAGATCGGATTTTGGAGGGGACTTCCAGCTTCCAAATAGAATTCCACAGTTCCTTCTTAGTCCTGGGATCGTCGCTTGAAGACGGATTGGTAGAGGATTGCGATTTTTCCTCCAAAAATCGGTATCCTGATTTAGCCGTGTATTCTCCATTCTTGTTCCCAGCCCAAATAAAGGAATCTTGTATGTCAGGACCCCCAATCGGCACTTTCATGATTGCTTCAGCCTCCTCCAGAGAGAAAATACTATAGATCTTCTGTTCGTTCCACGTCCTTTGATCAGTATTTAACAAGGAGCTTACCGAAAGTGCTGATACTGGTGCTGGGTTATCAGTTGTTGGTTTGTAGTTCTGGAGCTGAGGAACCCAGTTATCGAACCAAGTAGAAATACTTCTGCCGTTACCGACTCTCCAAAGAGCTCCATTCTTTATAATTTTGATTCCCTCGCGAATCCCTGACCATGCCCAAGAGGGATTTGAGCATTTTGGAATGTCGAGGATATTGCCATTTGGGACGTAGATTCCCCGAAGAACCTTAGAAAGGAGGGATTCGGGTTCTTTTATCATCTTCCATGTAAGTTTGGTGACAAGGGCCTTGTTGAACATTCGTAGATCGCGAAAGCCCATACCTCCCTTATCCTTCGGTCTGCAGAGATCTTTCCAATTTATCCAATGAATACTTCTCTCTTTATCAGCACTGGTGTTCCACCAAAACTTAGCGATCATTGAGCTGATTTCATCGCAGAAGGTAACCGGAAGGAGGAAGCATTGCATAACATAAGTAGGGATGGCTTGAGCCACAGCTTTGATAAGGACTTCTTTCCCTGCGCTATTTAAAAATCTCGCTTTCCACCCTTTCAGCCGGTTCTGGACTCGTTCTTTTATATAAGCCAGAGCTTCTTTCTTACTCCTTCCCCAGAAGGAAGGGAGCCCAAGATATCAAGCATCTTCCACCATTAACCGGAAACCCAGCACATTTGTGAGGTGGTCCTTTTTCCTGTTACTCATGTTAGGAGAGAAATAAACAGACGATTTTCTTGTACTTACTGTCTGACCTGTAGCTGATTGGAACACCCGGAGAATATTTAAGATGCCTTCACAGTTTGCGACATTGGCATCTGAGAAAACAAGGCAGTCATCAGCAAACAACAGGTGACTAAGAATTGGGCAGCTACGTTTTATTCTGAGGCCCTGAAAATTCTGCTCATTACTTTCCTTTTCAATTATCCACGACAGAGTGCTAGAAATGAGAGTGAAAAGAAAGGGGGATAAAGGGTCTCCCTGTCTCAAACCTCTCCCCGCTTTGAATTCCCCGGTGCGTTCCCCATTCAGCATAAGAGAGAAGGACACTGTAGTGATGCATATCATGACCCTGTTAATCCACCACTCGCAAAAACCCATTTTCTCCATGACATAACGAAGGACTTCCCAGTCAACTTTGTCGTAAGCTTTTTCCAAATCAATTTTCAAGGCCATCTTACCTATTTTTCCTTTCCTTGTCCGTTTTATAGCGTGGAAAGCTTCATTGGCCAGAATGATGTTGTCATGGATTGATCTTCTTTTTACGAAAGCTGATTGATGTTGCGGGATAATCTCAGGGAGAATAGGCTTTAGTCGAGAAGCCATAATTTTGGTTATGACCTTCATAGAAAAATTACACAAGCTAATGGGTCTTAACTGTGAAACCTCGGTGGGATTTGGCTTTTTCGGGATGAGCACTATATTAGTTTTGTTCAGATCTGGATCCAGCTCTCCATTACAGAAGAAATTTACCACCATACCGATCACATCAGTTTTCACCGTGTCCCAGAAGTTATGATAGAAACATCCGGGAAAACCATCTGGACCTGGGGCCTTTGTTGCTCCCATGTCAAAAACCGCCCTTTTAATCTCTTCTTCCTCCACCTCTTTGCTAAGGGCCTCATTCATGGTTCGAGTAATAATGTTGGGAATATACTCTCGGAGAAGTCTAGGGTTTACCGACGGGTCCCGCTTAAAGACTGCCTGAAAGTGCTGAAGAAGGTGGTCAGCAATTTCCGTCGTGTCTTCCAGCCATTCTCCATCGTCTTTTTTAATCTTTACAATCGAGTTCATTCTCCGGTGCTGGAGGGTAGTAGTATGAAAGAACTTTGTGTTTCTATCTCCCCATTTTAGCCAGTTAACTCTGGATCGCTGGTGCCAGTATCTCTCCTCGCTCTCCCACTCTTTATCGATCTGTCTTTGGAGCCCTTTAAATTCATCCAACTCCGCGTCAGTGAGCTTCCTACCTTGGAGCTTTGAAATTCTATTCATTATCCTTTGCTTTTGTTCATGTTTTGCTTTCATCTTCTCTTTATTCCACTTCAGAAGAGCTGATCTAGTGCTGCGGATTTTTCTCCTGAATCTAGAACACACTCTTTCTCCCAAGGAAATATTCCAGCCTTTTGATATGGTTTGAGCACATTCCTCATCTAGCAACCATTTGGTCTCGAACTTGAACTCCTTCTTATGTGCCTTTGGAAGTCCCGCAATGAACAGCACAATCGGGGCATGATCCGAAGCAATAGCTACTTCCATTATGCCAAGTGCCTTGGGGAAGCTTAGACTCCATTCCGCAGAGCATAAAATGCGATCAAGTTTTTCAAGAATGGATTGCTCTCCGCTTCTCTGGTTGAACCAGGTAAATTTCCCTCCTTTGATAGGCATTTCAATAAGGCATGAAGTATTGACAAACTCCTCGAACCAAATAGAGTCATTTGAGTTTACTGGATTCCTACCTTCTTTTTCCTCTTGTCTTGCTACCACATTTGAGTCACCCATGATCACCCATTTGTCCTGGCCGGGCTCTCTAAAGCTTGATAGACTTTCCCAAAATGCCTTACGCTCTTCACGATACGGAGGGCCATAAATGAAGGTACTGAACCAAGATTCGCCTTCCTGCAGAAAGATTTCAGTGTCAATGTAGCTACTGTCGAACCTCAAAATATTTATGTTTACTTCTTCTGTCCACCATAGAGCTAGGCCTCCTGCAATCCCCCGTGGGTCGACGTAGAAAGCATGTTCCATTTTCATCTTCATTCTAATCTTCTCCAAATATGTTTTTTTCTGCTTTGTTTCGCTTAGGAAGACGATTATCGGTTTGATTTTGAAAATAGAATCCCGGAGCGATCGAACGGTTTCCTTTGTTCCCAGTCCACGCACATTCCAAGCTAGAACTGCCATATCAGAGCAAGAAACCCTCTCCTCAAAAACCAGATTACAACCCAAAAGACCGCCGAAAAAGAACCTGTCAGAAACCCAAAAACAAGAGAGCAAACCGAAAAACGGCAGAGCTGTTCCCACAAGCAACACGGCAAGTCCACTATTATCCAGCAAGCAACCAAAATAAAGAACGGGGAAGTCCACCAGAAATCGGGGCAGGTGCGGGGGGAGAATGGGATTAAGCTACCAGAGACGGGGATAATATATGGGGAAGAAAAGGTGCGAGCAACCAGAAATCGGGGATAAAAGACAGTCAGGGGTGATAAAGGAAGTCGAGAAAACCTGATTGATAAGGTAAGTTCAAACGCAAACAGCCCGGTGAGGAAGATTAGGTACCGGCAGCCGCATAAACCGCTTAAACCCGCAATAAAGGAGAACCGAACCACCCCGCCGCGTTACACAACCCAAGAAACGCCCGTTCCAAACCAGCCGCGAAAGGGAGCCACCGGGAAAACCACCCGCCTAGGGAAGCGCCCACAGAACCGGCACCGTCGGAGGAGAGAACAACGGCGAGAGAAAAAAAACCCCACCGAGGATTCTTCCAGGCCACCTGCCGGCAGGGAGCAGCAAAACCGACCCAAGCGAAGCCCTGGGGTTTTTCGGGAGGGAAGGGGATTTTGGCGCGTGGCGGCGCGTTGATTTTTTTGTTTTTTTTTAAATAATAATCTTTTTGCCAACTCTCCCATTGATGATACAAAATCATCAAGCTGTATAAATTATATATACTTGTAATAAGTAGCTAATGACATAAAATCCAGCAAATCCACCATTGTCCCCCTCACACACACCTTGTAAATTTCCCATATGCAATCTTTTGTGGGGGGGTCCTTTTTTGACCTTCTAAATCACAAACATGTTGTAGGGTATTAGAAAAGTTGAACAAAGGCTAGGACAAGACATATTATTGTCCTTTTAATACTAACACCATTCAAGGTGATATTGCATTTGCTTTCAATCCCCATCCCTTTTTTTAGTTACATCACCAAATAAAATTTTTAATTTTATCTCTTAAAAATATTTATCATTCTACAAATAATCAGGGACAGAGCTAAAGCGAGCGTGGGAAGGACAATTGCCCCCGACTTTAAATGATTTAATTATTTTTAGGCCATTGATTATTTTAAAACCTTTGCAATTAAGTCCTTACTTCTCCTAAAAAAGTTTTTATTTTTAAGATCTTTTAAGTTAATATTAATTAAATTAAGCATTGGCCCTTATTCTTCTGGTTTAACAACTTTCTATGGTGTAATTATATTTTAGAACCCTATTTATTTCAAAGTTAATTAACTTGCCACATCATAGTTCAATCCTGGCTCCCTTCCTGCTGATAATGCAATTGTCCTCTTTGAATATAGCTGATAAACCGATGTACCTTAAAGTTTTGTTTTTTGATTTTAAAGAGAGCTTAGGGGTGTCTCTTAATTAGCCATTAAAGAGTAAAAATTACATCTTTGAAGAACCGACGAACGATCAAACTCATATCCATTGAGGAACCGATGCATAGGAGCTCCGAACACATGACCTCTAACTTCTATACACAAGTACTTGGGGACAACTAGGCCACTACTTGGATTCAAACCATCCCTCGTCCAGAAATTCGGTTAAAATTGAATTGATCTTGCCCATAGTTCTTACTCTTTAACAACTTCAACATATTTCTCTATACTCTCATCTAAATCGAAAGACAAAACTTTAAAAGTACATCAGTTTTTTAATGACACTCAAGGAATCTATATCTCTAATATATCGATACGATACATTCTAATAGAAAGTTAAAAGATTTTTTCTTTAGGGTGTGAAGAAGCAACAAATTACATACACAAAAGGGTTTCATTATATAGAATTGCTTGTATTCCATGTGATGTGCTTTATGCTTTAGCTTTTTTTAAGGTTGGAAAAGTATTTATTGACCACCAAAGTTCAATTGAAATGGTCGACTGCCACACATTTGTGCCCCATACATATGTATGAACATTGATATAAATGCATAGGGTGGTGTTTTGGTTCTTAGATTAGAAATTAGGCCAACTCTATGTACCATCGGATGCAGAAAAGTCATGTTATTATTGCAGTTAGGCACATGGGCGGATGTAGCATAGTAAATGAGGGTACAATTGATTTCATTTGATTTATTCGGTATGTAGTTTTTAATGTGGTAATATAAATTTTTTTATATGAAATATTAAATTTAACCTCGCTTAATTTATTTGGGTATGCGGTAATACTTAGTGCAATAGTATGAGAATCTTTCATACAACATACTTTACTCATAAGCCTACTAGATGAAAGTCCTAGCTCCGCCACTGGTTAGGCATTACTTCATTATTATTATTATTATTTTGAATGAATAGAAACTAGTTTTATCTAACCATTTTAAGAGATTTAATTTATATAATTATGAAATTTATCTCACCAATTTTTTAAAAGTTGTAATTTATCGAAATTTAGTCATCGTACTTTACAAAGATCAATAAAATGAGTATAATTGAGTAATATTGCTTAGCATTGATATGAAATCAACGTCACATTAATTAAAGAAAGGCACTCTTACTTTTGACAAAATGGGATATTTATTTTTGCATTGCCTTCGGTTGCAATCCATTTCCTTGTATTGATGTAAACTATGAGGCTAAATTTTGGCTCATAAAACACAAATCAATTACAAAATATCACAAATAATCGATCAATCAGTTATAGGATAAAGTTAAAATCAAACATTAAGAGGAGCAACGATTTATTAAGTTTTTTAATCTAAAATTTAGAAGAGGAAAAAATTTATTTTACTTATATTTAAACTAAAAGAGAGCTCAAATGCAATTATACTAAAATTTTTAGAAGGGATTCTTGTCACTTCTTAACTCTACATAGCTCCGTCCTTATCAGTTATCTTTTTTTTTTGAATAAATGAGAACTTTATTCAACCAAAGTACCTCAACTATACATCATATCAAAATCACCTACGTGAACATACTCCATCCCCTGTACAACCATGTCAAAAAGAAAATTCTAACAAATTTCTCGTTCTTTTACTATACAGTTATCCATGTAGAATTTTGTACAATCAAAAAATTAACATCATGTTTAATAAGAGAAAAAATGGCAGTACCTGGCCTTTGCTTATTACCATGGAGTCTCTTATTCTTTTCTTACCATAGATGGTAATTCAACCCACACCAAGCCAATCGAATGATCGCAACACGAGGAGACTTTCCCTTCACATGACTCATTACCTATTTAAACACCTCAATCCAGGAACACTACAACAAATTTATCAATTAGTGACAAAATTTCTCTATGACGTTGCGAATAACGTCACAAAACATGCTATAAACATGACATTTATTTTTTTTTCGTCACAATTAGTGATTGCTTATATATCTTTTATGACAATTTTAAAAAATATCATTAATTTTCGTCATTATATGTTTGGAGCCAAAAATTCCCTCCAAAAAATTTTGGTGGGAAACCTTTCAATGACGTTTAGACGAAATGATGACGTTGTAAAATTGTCACCAAAAAAATGGAAGCATTAGTAACGAATTATTATTATGACGATTTGATTTGAATTAGTGAGACGTTGCCATTTTGTCACCAATAAATTTTATTGGTGACAATTTGATTCGTCATGTTTCATAAGGTATAAAAGGTGATAATTTATTTGTGCTACAACCTATGAGTTTAACTTGACGAAAGTAATTATTTTTCACTCATTGTTATAACTCTTGTCTTTTATATGACAATTTTAAAAGACGTAATGAGATTGTATCGTTTAATGTTTGGCCCAGAACTAACATAAAATATTTGACATTTAAAAATAAATTTGTAATGTTTTAGGTTCTTTTAAAATATATATTTTTTAAAATTTTATTATAGTATTGAATATTTTATAATTTTAAAAATAATATTTTATAACTTGAAAATAATTTTATATTTTTTAAAAATTTTCTAGGTTATTTACATATATTTTTAAAGCATAAAATTTTAAAAAAAAATCTTAGAAACACCATGTTGTATCACCTTGTTGCATTGTGTGATTTTTTTTTTAAAAACCGAATAAAGTTAACAGTCAACTTGAAAATAATAATTTCACCAACATAAAGAATCACGGTGAAAGCTAGGCACTTATTCTCGTGAAAAATTTAATGTTGTCCTATAAAAATCACTTTATTTCTTATTGCTAATCTCAGTCATCTATTTCACTCATCTAGTGGTCAAAAATTAATGTAAAACTAAAAAAAATTTACATAGTGTAATTGGATCATGCCCCTAATATATATTTATATATTGTAAATTAGTTATAAGTGTTATTTATTGTTATACATTGTAACATTATTTATTCTAACAAAACATTACCTTATTTTATTTTAAAACCAATGAAATCATAAAAAGATTAGATATTACAATGCATAAAAATAAATAACACTTATAACTAATTTACTTGCTAACACGATTTTTTTTTTAAATAGCATTTTTTAAATTTTGTAGTCAAACCCTAAAATCGAGGTTATAATGTTTGAATAAATTTGATCGAATCTTTAATTTGTTATAGTTTGAGAAGTAGGATTAAATTAAAATATTTATGAATTTCATGATTAAATTGTAATTTTAGAAAATTATAGTGAATTTATTTTTTTAAAAAAAAAGTTTTAAGCTAAATTCGATACCTTAATAAAGTTTAGAGACTAATACCATATTTTCTCCTTTTTATATGGTATATATATTGTTATAAGAAATCCTAAACCTAATTGTCTGCCACTAACCTTCAACTTCTCGCCAGATTCACGCAGTCCTTACTCCTTACCCACAGCCTCCACCTTATCATTCTGGCTAAAACCCCATTCTGCCACATCTCCCCTACTTCCACTCTGACACGTACTCTTGGGAGTTGAGACCCTTATGACATGTGCTCCTAGTCCTACACCGTTTTAATTTTTGAATTCTCTTCGGTAATTTTTTATTGTGTCTCCATATGGGTTTTGCAAGTTCATTTAACATCCAAAGAAGGTGATGGATTTGTTGGAATCCTTGTCGAAGATGGCTCTAGCACATCCCTTAGAAGCCTTGAAGCCCATTTGTTATCCGTGGAACAAAGCTCGTCGGTGATGGCGGAGTCGTCTGATGAACAGCTTGATGTTGCTATCGTTGATTCCTGGTTAATTTGGGGGCACTGATTGTTGAACTTGTCTACTGCAACTGACGACGACCATGACTCTAGTTGATCATCTGTCGGTTGGAGAGGAAGAATTGTATGGCATCTGAACCGCTGTGATTTAAGATCTCTGTCACGAGTGATGTTGGAGTGATCCTGTGAGCGGGCTGGTTGTGGTAGTTGATGTCTGGCTATTTTAGGGTTGTTGATGGTTGTTGTTTGTGGCGTTGTACATGTCTACCGTAACTGATGACAACCATGGCTCCAGCTGATCATCTTCTGATTGAAGAGGAGGAATTGCGGGGCAACTCCACGGCTTTGAGTGAAGAATTGTCATTTTGGACCTTTGTTGTAATTTGTAAATAGCTTTGGCCTTTGTTGTAGTTTGTAAAAAGCTTTGGCCTTTCTTGTAATTTGTAAAAAGCTTTGGTCTTTATTGCAATTTATGTGAAGTTTTGACTTTAATTATAATCTATAACAAAATTGGCAATTATTATGATTTGTTAAAAGCTAATACCTTCCCTTTAATGTTTTAATTTTTTATTTTTAAAAAATTAAAATTTCTAATAAATATGATACAATTAATTGTTAATAAAAATATTTTATAATTTTGTGATATAATTAATCACTAATGACGATATTTTTTTGACATTTATACAAAAAACTATTATATTATCAGTGACGATACAAATGATTAATAACGAAATTTTATATTAGTTTATGACGTAATTTGTTGTCACTGAAAATAAATTATAATGTGACATTATGCATTAACGTCATTATATGTTTAACAATACGAGACAAAAAAGATACATCGTCACATTTGACATTTAGTGACACACCTAACGTGATGATCCTCGTGACATCAATTTTTACGTCATAAAATACAAATAATGACGTAAATGCAAATTTTAGTGACAATAATTTAGTTGTCACTGATAATCAAATTTGTTGTAGTGGAAGTATGCACCAGCTGACAATCACAAGCCCTTAAAACCAGCAACCACACTTACTTAGCATAATTACAAGCTCCAAATAAGTAATCACGCATTTCTAAATCAGCGTTGCATAAAGAGCAGATAAGATCCGCTGGGCTCTCCCATCTCATCATCCTATCTTTAGTTGGTAATCTATCTAATACAACCAACCAAGTAACGAAAGATTAACGAAGGATGGAAAGCTTATCCCATACAATTCAAAATCAGGAGACTTTTATTTTTGTTTAATCTCCTCCCAAACCTTTCTTGCCTTGTAATCTCTCTGCAATCCTCCCCACAAGCTCATGTTGTTTATGAACTTCAATATTTTTTTCATGCCCAACTATTTTAAGCTTTGACTTGAACATCCCAAATAGAACAACTTTTTAATATTGTTATCTTTTATTCCCGTATTAAGATATATCATGGTTTCGATATTGTTTTGTATGAACACAAAAAAATTTATCGTCAAAACATGAACTTATAACTAAAGGATTCATTTAAAAAAAACTTACTGATTTTAAATAAATATACTAAATTAAAGGAATAAATAGGAATATAAAAGAGAAAAGAGGCTGCCATGAGCATATGAAGTATGAACTGTAATTTGTAGTCTATAGTGATTTAATGGGGTAATATCTAAACTAGCAACAGTTTAGGCCACAAAAAATTTTAAACTAGCACCCCAAAAAGTCTATATTTCTCATATTAGTACCATTATAGATAAAAATTATTTTTTTAAAATTTTTATATGTGTTTTAACTTAATTAATAAGAGCTAATAAATAATTAGAAAATTTTAATTGGAACTCGTCACGCATACTAGCAAGTGCCACTTAATTTTTTTTACGAATCTAAAAAAACTATTAGGAACTTACTTCACATCTTCAATGTATTGAAGAACAAAATTAAAAAAAAAATATTGGGAACAAAAATGAAAATCTTGATTGAAACTCGTCATGCATACTAGACAAGTTCCATGAAGAGCAAAAATGAATGTTGGCATTAGCTTATATAGTCATACTTAGAGTGTAAGCTTTTGTTTCTTATTAATGTGGAGTTTCTGAAGCTACTATATTTTACCTTCAAGAATCTCACATCTTACACTCCATGCATGACTATATAAGCTAAACATCTTTTTTACAATTCATGGAGCTAAATTTCATACTAGACAAATTTCATGAATTGCAAAAATGAATGTTGGCATTAGCTTATATAGTCATACATGTAGTGTAAGTCTTTGTTTCTTATTAATGTGAGATTCTTGAAACTATTATATTTTACCTTCAAGAATCTCACATCTTACACTCCATGCATGACTATATAAGCTAAACATCTTTTTTTATAATTCATGGAGCTAAATTTTAAAGGTAGCTTCTAATAGTTCAATTTTTTTTTGTTCTTCAATACACTAAAGATGCAAAGCAAGTTCCTAATATTTTTTTTTCTTTTTCGTCCTTTAGTGAAAAAAGTAAATTATTGGAAACAAAAGTGAAACTCTTAATTAGAACTTGTCGTGCATATTAAATAAGTTCCATGAATAGCAAAAAAGGATGTTGACTTTAGCAGGGACGGATCCAGGACTTTAGGTTAGGGGGACAAACCTATAAATTTCTAAGGGGGCGAACTTATAAAAGTTTAGGGGGGCGAAAATAGATTTTTAATAGAAAATACATAGAAAAATTCTAATTTTTTTTAAATCATATATGATTTTTAAAATTTTAGGGAGTGGTTTCACCCACCAGCACCCCCTCGGTCCATCCCTGGACTTTAGGTTATATAGTCATACTTAGAGTGTAAATTTTTGTTTCTTATCAATATGAGATTCTTAGAGCTAAAATATAGGAAAATTTTTTTGCTTACACTCTTAAGAATAATTGTATAAGCTAATGCCAACATCTTTTTCTTTGTAATTTATGGAGCTAAATTTTTAAGGTAGCTCCTAATAGTTTTATTTTTATTTTTGTTCTTCAATACACTAAAAATGCAAAGTGAGTTCTAACAAATTTTTTTCTTTCTTTTACGTCCTTTAGTAAAAAAGATTGTTTTTTTTTTTTTAAATTAAGTGGAACTCGCTGTAATAGCGTTTGGGAATTTAGGATTAAAAAGTGCTATTTGGGAGATTGACCCGATTTGAATTTCATGGGTTCATAGTTGTGCAGCCGACACGTGTGTGTACCAACAAGAATCCAGGTTGCTCAGACAGAACTGTTTTAAGACAAGTTGTAAACCCAAGAAGGAAAATAGATGTTCGATTAAGTGTACTAATCAATCAGAGATCGACACGTTTTCTAATCCAATATCACTCTCTTTGACTGTGATTGCATTTTTATGTTTTCTTTTTTTTAAAAGAAAGAAACAAAAAAAAGTCGGCCATTAGGTTTTTTTTTTATATTGGTCCTTCGTTAGTTCAATCAATTGGGAATTATCACGTGGTTTTATCATTAAATTAATAAAAAATGCAAGTTTATCACTTCAACCGTAACTTTGTCACATACCAATAATTTTTTAAAATAATTCTATAAGTTAAAGAAATCATTTTATGCTTTTTATTGACCTTCCTAATAATAATAATAATAATAATAAATGTATCATAGTACTTCTTAATCCTACTTTTGAAGTTAAAAAGAATTCTAGTATTTATGTAACATGATTCGCAAATTATGGAATCGATGGCTTTTTGTATTATGATGGGAAATTTTTTATTTAATTTTGGTTTCCATCAATGTTGGATTGACTAAAGACATGTTGTGACTAACATTATCAGCTTTGCACCCAAAAGAAAAGGTTGATGCCATGAATCTTGCTGTCTCTTATTTATGATTCTATTCTCTACCCATTCTTGACATATATAGAGAGATATGATTTTGTTATACTATATAAAAATTTTAAATAATATCTATTTTTTAAATCGTTAAAAGAGGGTAAAAGGATGATTGAAGTAAACAGAATAAAATGAAAAGATTTTTATAAAAAAAAAATTATCGCATGATTTAATTTTACGAGGTAAAATTTAGTTTTATCTAACAAGATTTCTTGGAAAACACAATATTCCATCATCAATGTTTATATTTGGAAGGATGTCATATTGTCGTTAGAGTAATTCAAATCTGTCAGGAAACTTTATGTTAAACCAATCCTAATATTTTCCATTTCTAAACCAAAGAGAATTGTATGAAATATATTTCGTAATTATTTTTAAATCAGTGCATAAACTATCATTTTTTTAAGTGCTTAAATTATTTGTTGTCCTTTTTAGGTGCCTAAATTATCTCGTTTTTTTAGGCGCCTAAAGTTTTTTTTGTTCCTTTTAGGTGTTCAAACTATAATTTTTTGGTTAAACAAGGTGCTCAAACTATCATTGCTTGGTCAAAGTAAGTGCTTCGGTTTGACCTTAAAAGAGATAAAAATAATAGTTTGGCACCTTAAGGGGTAAAAAAAGTTTAGGCACATAAAAAACAGGATAATTTAGACACATAAAAAAGATAAAAAATAGTTTAAACACTTAAAAAAATGACAATTTAGGTACTTATTTTAGTATTAAGCAAAAAAAAAAAAAACCCAACACAACAACTTCAAACTTTTGTGTACCAAAATTGTTCAGATCAATGCTTGACCAAGTAAACACCATCTCAACCACCTATGCAAAAATCTACTTCCATAATTGACCAGCATTTTTTTAAAAAAATTGTAACCATTAAATAAATTTTGGGCATATATGAATCAAATAAACTGCTAAAGAAAACAGGTGTCATCATCATCATCGCTCAACAGCATCAAGCATCTTCAATGTCTGAAACTTGACCTAACTTTACAACGGTAGTCATCAATTTGGTTCCTCAAAGAAAAAACTTTTTGGTCTTTTATTCCTCGGATATTGCATAAAATATCTTATTGAGTGAAGGTTGGAATCTTTGGAGGAAATATTTTTTTAGAGAATAAATTAATTTTTATGGCAAACATGATATCTGAATTTGTTGATGAGCAGCGGCAGA
Organism: Hibiscus tridactylites; assembly: GCA_958450335.1. NCBI lineage: Eukaryota > Viridiplantae > Streptophyta > Magnoliopsida > Malvales > Malvaceae > Hibiscus > Hibiscus tridactylites. Next base: position 20,175,747 of record OY288279.1, on the reverse strand, counting down.
ATTTATGGTAAAAATTTGTGGGTCGACCTTATTTTTTTTAATTTGGAGGTTTTGAACTATTTTTTTTAAGTTTTTGAGGATTTAACTAAAATTTTGACAATTTTAAAATATATAATAAGTTAAAAAAACTATGAGAAGAACTTTAGTTAAAAATATTCAAAATTTTGATATTTAATATAGATTTTTATAAATCTTGAGGGGCTAATTATAATTTCTCAAAATTTTGGGCACCATGACCCCCTCTAGTCTAGTCCCTTTAAGGAACCGCCTCTGTAGATGAGATTCGACCGTGTAATGGTTAATATCGTTGTTGGACATAGATACGTTATGGTCTTTTCGGATGTTAGGAGCAATCCTCAAGGTTTTGGAAGCAAAAAAATTACAAAAATAAACACATCAAAGTTTATATAAAATATAAAATATTTTACACATGATTATAACTTGACAAATATACAAATATAACTTTGTTAAAAAATACAAATATAACATTAATGAGGGCACTTGCGACGAAAGAATTAGTTATTAATGTTAGTGGTGGATACATTAGATCAAATAAAAAATTATACAAATATGACATGAAAAAATAAATTGTCACGAAAGCTATATATTGAATTTTTTTTGATATACTAATTAATATTTGATTCATTGATTGATTAATTTACATTAGATATATCAGAGACTGCGATCCTTCAAAATTAATTTACTCAATTTGTTTTTCAAAAAAAATTTACTCAATTTGCAACGCCGGAATTTGGATCTTAACCTTGCTACAACTTATATAATTTTTAACTTAATTAAAAAGCTTATATAATTTACTCAATTTACAACACGGAATTTGGACCCAAAGGATATGAATCTTATTTTTTATGGTTAGAAAAAAATATGATAGATAACATGCAGATCGAATACTATTATACTAAGCATCCTTTGACTATCTTGCTTTTTGTTTCTGACATGATCTGCTTATCCTTTCCTCATTTCCAACACTCAATATTTAGGATTTAGGACCATTTAGGATCCAATTCCTGCCTACTTTTTAGAAACCTCATGTTCCTTGAACCAAAAAATAAATAATTCTATAACTTCCATTATATATTATTTTTTAGGGAAAAATATTTCAAGTACTGGAATTAGTTTAAGTACTGGAAAAATATCTCAAGTATTGGAATTAGAAACGAAAAGTTTTCATTAACGTCTTAGTTTTAAGATTTAGGGACATAGTTTAGAATTTAGTGGTTTAAATGTATGAGTTTAGAATTTAGCGTTTCAGGTTAGAATTTAGGGTAATATGGTTAGGAATTTAAGTTTTAACTTATAACCCCTAAACCCTAAATTCTAACCACTCCCTCTAAATTCAAGGGTCTTCTACTAAAACACCTAAACACTGAACCCTAAACAAAATTCCTACTCCTAAAACTAAAATGCTTGTGGAAGCAAAATTTCCGCAAACACTTGTGCATAAAATAATTACGCTATTTTTAATGTGATACTTTTAGGAATATTTATTTCATGCCCTAGTGAAATTTACAAGAACAGAGGGTATAGTGGACACGTTGAGCAACACTTAAAAGGTTAGGAATGTTTAAGGTTGATGTTCATGTCATGTTGTCAACTCAAACTAAATTAACCAACAAAAAAAAAACTAAAGAAAAGAGAAGATAAAAAAGCAAAGCTTGACCGACGAATAGTAAGATGCTGATGCCTGTTCAGCAACACATTCGAATGTTGTGGATAAAAAATTAATATTTCCTTTTCAAATAAAGTGATATATTCGAAATCTCGTGAATAAAAAGGAGTGTTAGAGAAAAATTTGTGTTCGATTTAAAAGGTTAATTAGACCCGACTTTAAATATAAGCAAATTTGCGTGACTAACAGGTACTTATAGGAAGGAATAGTATGAAGTATAACTATGTAGGTGGTGATAATAGGGATGTATAGCTGAGCACAACTGCACAAGCTAGCGAAAAGTTAAAGCCCTGGACGAAGATAAGTTCATTAAAAACGCTAGTGCACCCACTTTTTTTGTTTTCTTGTTACTTTCCTTTGTTTTTTGAGGTACCAAACAGTGAAAACCTAATAGCTATGGTGTATTAGAGTTCCCTTATTCTCATAAAGAACAGAAAAGAGGGACAGGTTCTTTGCCCTAAGGGAAAGAGAGAGGAGAGAAATGGGTTTCTGAAATTAAACAGAAAGGGAAAAAAAGATTTTTGCTTTGTTTATTTGGTTTGGATAATAATATTAATATTATAGTATAATGGGGAGAGGGAAAGTGGAGTTGAAGAGGATCGAGAACAAGATAAATCGACAGGTGACGTTTGCAAAGAGGAGGAATGGGTTGCTGAAAAAGGCTTACGAGCTTTCCATTCTTTGTGATGCCGAGGTTGCTCTCATCATCTTCTCCAATCGTGGCAAGCTCTATGAGTTCTGCAGCACTTCTAGGTATATACAATTATACATACATATATATTACTCCTTTTCTCTTCCTTTGTTGATTTCAAGTGGTGGGTTTGATTCAGTTTATTGTTACTTCTTCTTCTTTTTCCTGGAGATCTATACATATATATATATATATATATATATATATATAAACACATACATAACTGCAGATTCGTTTTCATAGGAAAAGTTTTCCCTGTTAAGTTTTTTCTTTGCACACGGTTTAATGATTATTTGAGAGGGGATAATTATGGGTCTTGGGAAATGTAAAACGTTGCTGCTGCTGTTTATGAACGAGTTAGTTTTTTGAATTGAGAAAACCAAAGTCAGGAGCTGTCGGTCTGAACTGTGATTCAGCTTTTGAGGTTCAAGTGTTGAATCAAAGGCCATGAATTGGGTTAATTTCCCTCACCTCAAGTTCTTCTCAAACCTAATGTTTTGAAATAATGAAATTCATTTCTTTTCGAAAAATGTAACACATGTACACACTGATATGGAACATATGGACTATGTCTTGTCGACACATACATTACATTGTCTTGTTATTGTTATGACTTATGACTGTTGTTTTCACAAATCTGTCATGTTTGCAGTATCAGTATGTATGTGTATGTGCATTAAAAGGCTGTGCTTTCTTTTAAAAGCTTATGACTGCAAGTTTTGTGCTTTTACTCTGGTAGCCTATCAGGCCCCCCTCTAACTATCTCCCTTGCTACCTCCATTCTTCTTTCATTCATATACATGATAGTTGCTATTTAATTTTTACTTATTTTAGCTTTTTTTTGCCTGTAATCTCTCATTTTTCATTCAAAAAACATAGGGAAAAGAGAAAAAATTGGGGTTGGTTTTTCAAATTTTAGTAGAATTTTGAGGTCTCCATGCATTTATTTTCCCTTAAGAACTTGGTAGAGCAAATCTTGACATTAAGACATTGAGTGAAATCTTAAGAATCTCGATGTCCAAATTTAATGAGTGGCTTCAATGGAAAAGAGGATAATATTCATCTTATGAGTAATGGGTTTGAACACCTGTGGATGCAAGGTGTGCGTATTGTTAATGAATTAAGAAAAAGTATGAATTGATACTACCATGTAATCACACCTATATATCAAAATAACTACTTAGCAATAAGTATTCTTGAACAATATTATAGTTGTATAACATACTACAAGATATGGTTTATTTCCCCCATGTAAAGGGTCTTTACATTCTTATACATGGTGGTGTCTAGTTTTTCTACCATTTTCTCATAGATTTTTGTTAGATGAGTTTCCTCATTCTTCTCCATCGAATAAACCCTACCTTAAATTTCAGAAAAAAGAAAAAGAAAAGGGGGTAAAGAAGCATTTTATCATGGACAAAGTAGCAAAAAATTGGCCCAATAAAAGGTAGCATAAAAGTAAAAGATGACGGACACAAAACAAAAAGCAAATTCTTAAAAGACAAAAGAATCTACCTATACTTTGTGCTTTTTGTCCCAGTAATTAGCCAAGAATATACCTACACTATGCCGACCAGGACTTGGTTTAATGGCAAGGAAGAGGCTAATGTCCAGTTCCCAGACCCAATTTATTCTGATTTGGCTCAATTTTTCATATACTGGCCTCCTTTTTTTGTAAGCAGCATGGCTAAGATGCTTGAGAAGTACAACAGTTACACCTATGGAGCATTGGAATCTGGTCAATCAGAAATGGACACACAGGTTCATTAATCCCTTCCATTTGGACTCAATGGTTATTTTGCAATCTAACAGTGATTCATTTGATGTCAAGCAGAGCAAGTACCAGGAATATTTGAAGCTCAAAGCAAATGTTGAGGTCCTTCAGCATTCACAGAGGTCAAACTAAACTGTTTCTCTTAGTTTATATTTTTTCATGATATAAGCTGATTAATATGAAAATATTTATACTCCACTTTGGATTTTGTAGACATTTTCTTGGGGAAGAATTAGGTGGCTTGGACAACAAGGAACTGGAGCAGGTTGAGCACCAGTTGGACTTCTCATTGAAGAAAATCAGATCTAGAAAGGTAATCAAAATTGAATCCCAAGGAGAGAATCCGAGTTTGAACCCTGGAGACGGCATTGTTTGGAGGGAGAGTCACGAGTCCCGAACATGGACCATAAAATGTACCAAAAAATTTGAACTTCTTCTCTTTTTTCCCCCCCTAGTTTTGATGCTTCCTTTTGTTCTTTCATGAATGCAGATGCAGATGATGATGGACCAACTTTCTGAACTGCAAGCAAAGGTATTAATATATTTTAATCATTAATCAGTAGTATTAGATATTGTTTTACTTATGTTGTATTCTTTCTACAGGAAGAAGCTCTACTGGAAACCAATAGAAACCTGAGAAGGAAGGTAAAAAAAACTCCAAAATCATTAATATTCTACCTACATCTGATATTTATTGTAATCGATCTTAATAGCATTAGTTACATCTGCAATACTTTTCCAGTTGGAGGAAAGTAGTTCGACAATACGATCGTCATGGGAAACCGGGGAGCAAAGCATTCCATACAACCATCTGCCGCCGCCTCGGTCGGATGGATTTTTCGAGCCTTTACATCTGCAAATGGGGTAATGTATACGGAAATGAAGTTAATTTAATTGAGCCTTTACATAATTGTTTACTTCTCAAATCTATTTTTGTTGCTGCAGTTACAATCCTAGTAATATTGCAGATGAGGATACTGCTGCAGGCTCTGCAGTTGCACCAAGTGGATTTATCCCTGGTTGGATGCTTTGATTGTTTGAGCTTTAATTAAAAGAATTCCATATTTTCTCATATAAAGTGATCAGAAATTAAGAATAGACAATAATTAAGCAAATTTCAACTTGTATTTTGTTGCATCTCTTGTGGGAAGATGCATGCATGCATAGTTTGAAGTGTAAGGCGAAGCTCCAACAATGTGAAACAAATTGGATGCTACACAATTTCCTTCATTTGATTACTGATTCCACCCTAAACATGATTAATGTACCTTAAATTAGATACCGGATTTAAATCTTGTGGATGAAAAAAAAAGTGAAGGAAAGCTTGTAAAACGAAAAAGGATATGATCTCACTCGACTCCAAACTTACTAAAACTCTTATGATTACCGTTCACCGAAAAATATGAGAATAACATGACAGTTCATACCATTTCTCAGTTTTCCAAAAGTGTATATATATATATATATATATACCAAATGGATTTCTTTTTTGGCTTAAACCAAAAAGCAGCCCTCAAATTTTGCCTTTTTTACTGTTTTAAGTACCTAAACTATGGTTTGGGCAAAATAAGTCCCTAAACTATCAATTTTGGTCACTTTAAGTCCGATAGTTATTTAAGTCAAAAGAAAATTATTTCGACTAATAAGATGTTGACACATCACACAGATTTTTTGACAAATAGATAGTTTAAGGACTAAAAGAAAAAAATGATATAGTTTAGATACTTATTTTAACGAAAAAATAGTTTAAAAACTTAAAGTGACAAAAAAATAGTTTATGAGCTTATTTTGCCGAAACTATAGTTTAAGTACTTAAAACAGAAAAAATGCATATTTAAAGGGCTGATTTTTCATTTAAGCCTTCTTTTTTCACTAAGGGTGAGGAAATCATTGATGAACACCAAAAACAGTGAATATTATCATGTTCTAGCAGAAGACTAGCTATTGGTTGCTTGCTTTGTCCACTGCCACAGCCTCACGTGTCTGTATATATATATATATAGCGCCAGTTTGCCACTAATATGAAATCTGGGCACAGCAAAAGAAAAATGCATGCCACTATCGACATGCAAAACTTATTGTGATAAGATTTGACATCTTTAGACTAGGGCTTTTTTTTTTAATAATAATCCCTACTCATTTTCGGTGTTCTTATTTATATTATTGTTTTAAAAAATTAAGTTTAAAGTTTATGGTTAAAATTTAATATTAGGATTAATGTTTAGGGTTTGGAGAATTGAAAGTAGGGTATATTTTAAGGTGTAGGGTTTAAGATTTAAAATTTAAGATTATAACTTAAAATTTAATTTTTTAGTGTTAAGCCATAGAAAAGTAAAAAAAAAAGCCTGTGATTTTTTGTTTTGTTTTTTCACTACATTTATGACTGCATAGAAAATAAATTTTCAAACAGTGTTCTTTTTGTTTTTCATTTTTATTTCTTCAAAGAGAAAGGGGTGTCATGGAAAAAAATACAAATTATTTATAAACACGATCTTAATTAAATAAATTTAAAAATAATATACGCTTGAATATGTTTAAATTAAATATTAAATACGTTAAATTTAAAGATAATTGAGGTTAAAAGTTTGGATCCTGAAATAAATAAGGTTGGAACGTTCTTATAAATGATTATTGTAGTATCTCATTTATATTAGTCGATCAATAAATTCGATACCAATTGTTATACTAGAAGAATCACCGCTCCGGCGCTCCCAATGTGTTTTGGTTGGTGTTGAGGTAAAAGTCGAGGTAAAATTCAATTCAACCAACCCCTTTACACTTTGTTACTTTTACATTTTTATCCTTTGCAGTTTGTGCCGTTAATGATTAGCCATTAAATTGTTTTTGCTTAATTTTCGCAATTTTTTGTAGACTTATCCCCGATTTAGACCAAATTTGAGTTAAACGTTTTTTTTAAATATTTAATTATAGAAAAAAATTAGAGCGTACGTCCGAATTTCTAATGACTTTTTTTTTTGAATGAAGAGGGAGAGGAGCCTAGCTAGTGCAAAGGCTTACAATAAGGTGGTCCATAGATATCTCGATGTAACAAGGGTTCTAAGGGTACCGGGGGATGATCCAGGAAGGTAGAAGAACGCTGCATAGGATCAACAAGCCTCGCAAGCTTATCAGCCGGCATGTTTGCTTCTCGTGGAATCCAACGGAAAGAGATAGACCAATGTCGACATGCTAAAGCATGAATGGCTCGAACAAGGGAGAGGGGGCTATGCGATGCATTTGGTGCTTGAATCATCTTCACAGCCTCTTGACTATCGGATAGGACTCAGAGGCAAGTCATTCCTTTGCTCCAGGCGAAATGCAGACCCGTGAGAAGTGCCCACAACTCAGCATGAAGAGGCGAAACAATACCAATCGACTTGTAGAAGTACCACTCACCATGTTGGCTGCGAACAAGGCCTCTGATGTAGCCAAACACGGAAGACAACTCAACTCCTCCATCGACGTTCAAACAAGGACCATTTAAAGGGATGATCGACCATTGAATTTATGAAACAGCGTTGCTTGTAGTAATTACCGGTGTTGCGCGCACGCTGTCATAGTATCGAGCCCAAATTAAACTTCGATGTAACTCTGATTCAGCCGGCTCATGAGTTCCATTGAAAACCATATTGTTTCTATTCTTCCACACATGCCACAAAATGGAGAGAAAAATAATGTGCCATGGGAGATTATGGATGGTGCAAGGTGTTGTACTGTGCAAATTCTCCATGAGCCAAAAGTGGAGAGGATGCGTAAAGAAGCTTGCACTAGCAGTTTGGGGAATTACCTACGACCATAGCAGTTTCACGAACCTGCAGTCACGAAGAGTGTGAAGGAGAGATTCATCCGACTCTTGGCAGCACGGGCAGAACGGGTTATCACCAATGAGGCGTCGACATCGCTCAAGATTGGTCATTAGCCACTGACGAGAAACAAGCCAGATAAAAAGCCGGAGACGTTGCGGCACAAGGAGCTGCCATATTTGCTTCCAATAAGGTTGCCGCGCATCCCAATTTGTTTCCGAAATATGAGAGTAAGCATATTGCACCGAGAAAATGTGCTTACGATCATCATTCCAAACGCAGAAATCGGCCACATCTTGGAAATCAGAACATTTGATACCCAAGATATGTGAGACTGCATTTTGAGTGAAAAAAAGAGCAAGCTTTGCGTGGTGCCAAGTTCCATCATTTGTAACAAAATCAGCAAAAGAAAAGGTTAAATCCAGCATTGCTTGGGGGAGGAGATGGTCACGCAATGGTCCTAAAGAAGGGATCCATACATCATGGAGGAAGTTCACGGATTCCCCATTTCCTAGGGACCAAACTAAGTTATCGCGCAGCAACTCCCAAGAGTTTGCGATTGCACACCAAAGGGGGGTACGTGTTCCTTTTCGGACAGATTGGGGAAGAAGCTCTCGCAAGCCGTACTTCTCACGGAGAAGAGTGACCCATAAGGTGCTAGCATTAGTAAGGATGGAATAACTTAGTTTCAGGATGAAAGCAGCATTGAAACTATGTAGACGACGCAAACCGAGGCCCCCCGATTCCATTGGTTGACAAACCGTTTCCCAATTGACCAAAGATAATTTGGGCGAGGGTGAAGTCGAACCCCATATAAAACGACAAATAATTCCTTCAATATCATTACAAACCTTTTTAGGAAGGACCATGGTTTGAATAAAATAAACCGGAATCGCCAAAAGAACAGACTTGGCAAGGGTTATACGGCCAGCCATAGATAATGTACGAGCCATCCATCCGTTGAGCCGTGCCTTGATTTTATCAAGAATGAAATCAAAATCAGAGCAGCGAAGGCGTTGATGAATGACTGACACGCCCAGATACTTACCTAGCGAGTCCACAACTCGGAAACCAAATGCAGTACTAATCTCTGTTTCCATATTGTTAGGCACGGACGTAGAAAAATAAATTTGAGTTTTACTCCTGCTAACCTTGTGGCCCGAGCAATTACCGAACGTGGATAGAACGACATTGATGTTCGAGGCTTGGGACATATCCGCTCGCGCGTAGAGGATTAAGTCATCCGCGAAGAATAGATGGGATAGTCCTGTGCCATTACGTCGAAAAGAAAAAGGTGCCCAATTGCCACAGCTGACAGAATGGTTGATCAGATGTCCCAAACGCTCCATAGTCAAGACAAACAGGTAAGGCGATAGTGGGTCACCTTGCCGAATGCCCTTTTGAGGAAGAAAAGTATCAGAGAGAGCCCCATTTCACTGGATTTGCATGCTTGCAGAGGTTATGCAATTCATGATTAGGCATCGAAAATTCGGCAGAAATCCGGCTTCTAATAAGGAATCAGAAATAAAATCCTAGCGCAAGCGATCGAAAGCATTTTCAAGGTCGACTTTGATCGCCATCCATCCTTGCTTGGCCTTAGATGTTTGCATAGAATGAACAACCTCCTGGTTTATTATGATATTCTCTGTGATTGATCGCCCCGAGATAAAACTCGTTTGATTTGGCGCGATTAGAGTAGGAAAGAGCGGCTTCAAACGACGAACAATAGTTTTAGTGATCAGCTTATATATAACTGTACACAAACTTATCGGGCGGAAATCAATAAAGCTCTGTGGGGAATCACACTTCGGAATGAGAACAAGGATAGTTCTATTAAGGTCATGTTCGATAGGGTCACCTTTAAAGACGCATTGAATCATTTTACAAATAGACGGTCCTACCCATCGCAATTGTCGTTGGAAAAATTCGGCATGCAATCCATCCTAACCCGGTGATTTTAACGGTGCCATGTCCATGAGCGCTTCATAAATTTCCTCATTTGAAGGAATAGAGTCAAGAGTCTGCATGTAATTTTGCTCTAAATATAAATGAATTTCTAATGACTTTTAAATTAAATTATCAGCTACTTAATATGCAATTAACTATATTTTAAAGTAAAATAAAATTTTAGGTTGTAAAATCATTTCATGTTTTAATTTTTTAAATATTGTTAATCTTTAATTTAAAATACTAATTTAAAATTCTCCATTAGAAACACCATTTACATCTTACAAACAAATAATTCACTTCTTATTCAACTTAACCAATCCTACAAGTAACACAAAGTTTCAGAGAAAATAATATCAATATGAACATCACTCATTAAATCATTTGTAGAGGAAAATATTTCTGGAGAAATATATTTACAATAAATTGAAAGTGAGTTTAAGGTTTAATGGTTTTGACTTTTGATTTTGTGTATCAACTTAGTGCTATTGTTTCAATTAGTGTTTGAATTTTGGGTTCAAAGTTTTAATATTTAGGGCTTAGGGTTTTATGTTAAAGGTTTAGGGTTTAATGTTATTGATTTAGGGTTTAGGAAGTCCTTTTTATATAGGGTTCAAGGTTTTGACTTTTGATTTTATGTATCAATCCCTAACCCTTAATCCATAAACCCTAAACCCTAAACCCTAAACCCTAAACACTAAACTCTAAACCATAAACTTTAAATCCTAAAACCTTAAAGCCTAACCCCTAACCCATAAACCAGACACAATGATAATAACTCTCAAACCCTAAATCATAAACACTCAAATATAACTATTAACTCTAAAATCATAAACCCTAAAACCTCTAATATAAACCCTAAACCCTCAAATATAAACCCTTAAACCCTTAAACTATAAACCCTAAACAATAATGATAGCTCCTAAACTCTAATGCAACACCATAAACCCTCTAATATAAACCCTAACTCTCAAACCCTAAACCCTTAAACCCTCGAATATAAATCATAAACACTCGAATGTAAACCCTAACTCTAAAACACTAAACCCTAAACCATATCACTTAAACCCCAAACTATAAACCATGAACAATAATGACAACTCATAAAGCCTAATGTAGAACCCTAAACCCTAAACACTCAAATATGAACCCTAAATCCATAAACAATAATGATAACTCATAACCCTAAACCCTAAACATTAAACCCTTAAACTCTAAACCATAAACAATAATGATAACTCATAATCCTAACGCAACACCCTAAACCCTAAACCATCGAATATAAACACTAACTCTCAAACCATAAACCATAAACCATAACTCTCGAACCATAAACCATTAAACCCTTTAATATAAATCATAAACCCTCGAATGTAAACCATAACCCTTAAACCCTAAACTATAAACCATGAACAATAATGATAACTCATAAAGCCTAATACAGAACCCTAAACTCTAAACACTCAAATATGAACCCTAAAACTTAAACTATAACCTTTAAACCCTAAACTATAAACCATGAACAATAGTGATAACCCATAAAGCCTAATATAGAACCCTAAACCCTAAACACTCGAATATGAACCCTAAACCATAGACTTTAATCCATAAACAATAAAGATAACTCATAAACCCTAATGCAACAGACTAAACCATAAACCTTAAACCTTAAACATTAAACCTTTAAAATCTAAACCATAAACAATAATGATAACTCATAATCCTAACGCAACACCCTAAACCCTAAACCATCAAATATAAACACTAAACCATAAACCCTAAATCATAAACCATAAACGATGATGATAACTCATAAACCCTAATGCAACAACCTAAACCATACACAATGATGAATTGATAACTCATAAACCCTAATGCAACACCCTAAACACTCTAATATAAATCATAAACCCTCGAATATAAACCATAACTCTTAAATCAAACCATACACCCTAAACCCTAAACCCTTAAACTCTAAACCATAAACAATAATGATAACTTATAAACCCTAATGCAACACCCTAAACCCTCAAATATAAACCATAACTCTCAAACCCTAAACCTTAACCACTAAACCTTAAACCCTAAACAGTAATTATAATTCATAAATACTAATGCAACACTCTAAACCCAAAACCCAAAACCCAAAACTATAAACCGTAAATCACAAACCCTAAACCATAAACAAATATAATAACTCATAAACCAGAATGCAACACCATAAACCCTAAACATTATAATATGAAACATAACCCCTCAAATACAAACCATAAACCTTAAACCTTAAACCTTAAACCATAAAAAATAATGATAACTCGTAACCCTAACACAACACCCTAAACCTTAAACTATAAAACATAAACACTAACTCTTGAACCCTAAACTATAAACCCTAAACCATAAACAATGATGATAACTCATAAACCTTAATGCAACACCCTAAACCCTAAACACTCTAATATGAACCATAAACCCTCGAATATAAACTATAACTCTTAAATCATAAACCATACGCCCTAAACCATAAATCCTTAAGCTCTAAACCCTAAACAATAATGATAACTAGTAAACCCTAATACAACACCCCAAACCCTCAGATATAAACCCTAACTCTCAAACCCTAAACCCTAAACCATAAACAATACTAACAAGTCACAAACCATAATGCAACACCCTAAACCCTAAACACTCTAATATGAACTTATAATATAACATATAAATATATACATATATATTATATATATATATACGTACATAATAATTAATATAACATATTATATATATATATATATTAAAACTTATAATATAACATATAAATATAATTAATATAACATAATATATATATATATTATTTGTATACGTACATAATAATTAATATAACATATAATACACATATATATATATATTAAAACTTATAATATAACATATAAATATAATTAATATATATATATATATATATATATTAAAACTTACCAGTTATATAATGTATATATAATATAATAATAAATAATAAATAATAATTATTAATAGTTTGAGCTTTAGCCTTTGGGCTCATATCCCACCACCCATTCATTTTAGATGGGCTAAATATTTTGTAGCCCTTTAAATTTTAGATATTTTTCATTTAAGTCTTTTAACTTTTAGTTCAATTTAATTAAGTCCTTAAAACTTTATTTTTAGTCCAAATTGACTCTTATTTATTATTTGTTGTTCATTATAGTCCCTAAAACTTTGTTTTTACTCGAAATTGACCCTATTTCAAGTTTTTAATTTACTTTATTATTTTAAATATGAATAATTTATGATATGTTTATTCATTTCTAGTGCCAAATTTTTATTTTTAATGTGATTCCATAGAAGACGTTAAATAATTAACTCGAAATAAATATTGACTACTTGTAGAATTGTATCAAACTAAAAAATAATACGAATTCAAAACCCTAATTAACCTGACCTGAAATGAAACCGACCTGAAATTACCCGACCTGAAACCCATTCGATTATCTATTTTTACAACCCTAGGTGTAATTTCTTAGAATTTAAGGGTTAGGTTTTAGGGTAACATATTAAAGATTTAAGTTTTAACCTACAAACTCTAAATTCTAAATTGTTAAACCTAAACTACTAAACCCAAAGTTCTATTCACAATCACTAAATTCTGAATTAGTAAACCTAAAATGCTAAATCGTACACTCTAAATTGAATATCTAAGCCCTAAAATTAAGGCGCTTGCGGAAACTAAAAATTTCTACCCCTAATGTTTTAAATAATTATCCATAAATATATATTGGCTTTGAATTTGAACGCAGGGGTGAGATTCTCTTGGTTTCGCTTTATATATATATATATGCCTTTTTATTATTTATTTATTTATTGGTAAAAAAGGATGCGACTTTCATTAATTATTCAACTAGATGTTAACATCACTAGCATCATCATGTAACAAAGACAATATCTCATCAGGAGAAAAAGAAAATAAACTTGAGTTATAATTATCTTGTGAAAAAAAGTTAAAAATATCAATCTAACATCCTTTCATGGAACTCGTCATACCCTTAAATATATTCTATATTTTTTGAATCAGTTTATTAATTTTTAATTGAACTGTAATTAAATTAAATTAAATATTTAATTGGAGTTCGTTAGACTGGTCCGATATAAATTAGCCAACTAATTAACACATCCTTATTTGTTGTTTTGATAATATGTATCAAATTTTCTAATATTTCACTCTCAATAATGACAAATGCTATTAGCAAACTTAATAACCTTTGACAATGTCAACTAGGAATTCATTGATTTCATTATGGATAGTGTCGATCGACTTTGGTCAAATTATCTATGCTTCTAAATTTATTATCAACGGACGAATGGATGAAATTTGAATAAGAACTTAATTAGTGTTAGAGTATAATATAAAGTCAAATAACTAAGTCAATATTTCTGTTACAAGTTTGTTATGCTAGTTGGGCTTAGTATCACACACAATGTGTGATCTGCTTCCTATATAATATTGGGTCTTGGTCTAAGCCCAAGTCAGAGTGTTTGTTTAGTATCATTTTGTATTCAGCCGAACAGATTGAAATTACTCTCGCGTTTTCTCTCTTTCGTTTACTCTTTCTTTACTTTCTGTTTCTTATTCATTTCATCAAGGTTAGGAGATTTCCTGACATGGTATCATTGTCGTTGTTCCGATGACCGTCTTCCTTCTGCTGCGTCGCGATTGGCAGCTTGGTCTGGTGGTTCGATTCAGGTTCTTTATTTTTTGTTTCTGTGCTTGGCTTTCGGCGATTTGAGGTGCATTTCTTTTCTTTCTTTTGCTTCTTTGTGGTTTATTGGCTTCCAGAGTTGTGTTTTTGTTGTCTAAGTGCTGTGCTTGGTGCTCTTCCTCTTTAGCTGTGTGTGATTGTGGTCTTTTACCTCATGTTTGGTTTTTTGGCTGCTTCTTCTATTTTGCCCTAATTTTTGGAAATCTATGGTGTTATCTGGATTTGTTTTGTTTTCCGTGTTTCATGTATTCTCTCTTCTTCCTTTTGCTCAATATGGTTGAGCCTGATGCTAGCTTGAGTGAGCCTTTGACCACTGGTGACGGATCTATTTCGTCTGCGTCTTCTTCTACGCCTTCTAAGGTTTTTTCTACCAAAAAAATTAATGTCACATTGGATGATGGAAATTTCTTGCTCTGGCAGCAACATGTCTTGTTAACCATAAAGACGCATAGGTTACAAAAATATATAGACAGTAATGTGACTTGGCCTCCTCAATACATTAGGAGTAATGGCACTGTTAGTTTAAATCCTGAATATGAGTTGTATGAAGAGCAAGATGGAGCTCTGGCGTCATGGTTATTGTCTACTGTGAGTAAAGAAGTCTTGTCTCATCTCATTGGCCACAACACTTATACTGAAATCTGGTCTACTTTACATCGTCAATATAGTGAGAAAACTACCTCCAGGTTAATGTCTCTTAGGCATATGCTACACTCACAAAAGAAGGGTGAGTTGAGTATGAAAGGCTTCCTTATGAAAATTAAAACAATATGTGATAGTTTAACTAGCTGCGATGAAGTTATTTCTCCTCATGAACATGTTACAGCTATTCTGAATGGTTTTCCCCATGAGTTTGAGCTAGTTACCACAGTTATCACTGCTAGTTCTTCACCTTCAAATATTCAGTCTGTTAGAACTATTTTGATAGATGCTGAAGCTCGGCAAACTAGTTTGTTTAGTCAGGTTAATGTCTCTGCTCATGTTGCTGTTCAACAACAGTCTGAGGTTGTTGATCATAATATTGAATCCTCTGCTTTTCCTGGCTATGATTCCCCCACTTACAATCCTCCTCAGAATAATAACAATTCTAGTGGCTATAACAAGGGCAAGGTTAGAGGAAGGAATTTTTCTCCTCACCCTCAGTGTCAATTATGTGGTAGGCTAGGGCATATAGTAGAATGCTGCTACTATCGTTTTGATATGAACTTTAAAAATGAATCATCTCGATCTGGTCAAGGTCAAGGGGGTCTAATCGCCAAGCTAATGTTGTCACTTACTCCAACCCTGATTTGTAGTCTTATGCTTATGGTTATTATTCAGCTCCTCCCTTGGCTGCTTCTTCCGCTAGGGTTCATCAGCTGGTTTCCCCAGTTCGACATCCAGTTTTGACCCCTCTGTCTTATGCTCAGCCTGTTCTCCCTGGCTATCCTCACACTACCTTGCACTCTTATGCTCCTTATGTTCTTTCTCATGTGCTTCTTCCTTCCACCTTACCACATTCTTCAGAGCTACCTCAGTCTGCTTCTCAATTTGTATTCTCTCAGCCTTTGCCTTCTGGTCAGATCTGTCTTTCAGTTCCACCTCAAGCTCTTCTTGCCACAGATGAATCTGTTAGGGACAATGCTTGATATCCCGATTCAGGTGCCACCAATAATTTGACCAATGATCTGAGCAACTTGAGCATTGGTACTGCCTTCCCTGGTTCAAATAATATTCAAGTTGGTAATGGTCAAGTTGCACCTATTAAACTTGTTGGCCAGTCTGTTTTACTTGGTTGTAAAAGGTCATTGCAGTTAAAAAATTTATTATTTGCACATGAAATTACTAAAAACCTTTTGTCTGTGTCTAAGTTCACTCAGGACAACAAGGTTCTTCTTGAGTTATACCCCAGTCATTGTCAGGTTAAGGATCTACTTACAAAAGATGTGTTGCTGACTGGGACTAAATCTGGTGGTTTGTACAGGCTTGATATACATGCTGCTATTGTTTTAGCTAACTATTCTTTTGCTATTGTTGATTGTCCTACTTCTTTACATGGTTCTTGTAATGTTGCTTCCGTTCATAAGTTGTCATTAGATGTATGACATATGAGACTTGGTCACCCTGCCTATAACACACTTATTTCAGTTTTACATCAGTGTAATATCAAGTTTAATAAAGAAAATAATATGCCTGTATTTTCTGCTTGCCTGTTTGGGAAATCTCATGCTTTTCCTTTCTTTGATTCTCTTACTAAGTATATTGCTCCTTTAGAGTTGGTTTGTGCTGATGTCTGGGGTCCCGCTCCTTTATTTTCTTCTGGTTTTAGATACTATGTGGCATTTACTGATGCATATTCTCGATATACTTGGATTTATTTTTTGAAACAAAAATCTAAGGTGTATAATGTGTTTCTTCAGTTTCTTAGACAGGCTGAGAGGCAGTTTGGTTATAAACTTAAGTCCTTACAAACTGATGGTGTAAGCGAATTCATTGCCTTATCAACCATTTCTCAAAGAGAAAGGTATAATTCATAGACTTTCCTCCCCTCATACATCTGCTCAAAATGATATTGTTGAATGAAAACACATGCATGTTGTTGAGGTTGGTTTGTGTTTATTAGCTCAGGCTTCTATGCCTCTGTCTTTTTGGAATGATGCCTTTAGTAATGATGTTTTCTAATAAATAGGCTTCCCTCTAAGACTTTAGATGGTGTTTCACCATATCAGAAATTGTTTAAGCAAATTCTTGATTATAGTTTCTTTCGTATTTTTGGTTGCTTGTGTTTTCCTTTCTTAGGACCTTACAATAAAACAAATTCAATTTTAGATCCTCTAAATGTGTTTTTATGGGATATTCCCCTTCTTATAGAGGCTATAGATGTATGGATTCTACTGGTCGTGTGTATATTTCAAGGCATGTTAAGTTTGATGATTCTTTTTTGTCTGTGCATGGTGCTGGTTCTTTTCCCAAATCTCATAGTGATTCTCCTCTTTCTCATAAATCTGCTTTTATTTTCAAGTTGTCTGATTTTCTGAATAGTTCTTGTCATGATAATTTTGGTTTTCTTTCCTCTGATTTTTCATCTACTATTACTACTACTACACCTCCATCTCCTGTTACTACTACTACTACACCTCCATCTTCCATTCCCATTACTACTACTTCACATCCATCTTCTCTTCCCATTACTACTACTACACTTCATGTGGACTTCTCTCCACCATTGTCTCCTTCCTCATCTGTGGTACCACCCATTGTGGTTCCACTTCTAGTGACTTCACATACTGTGATTTCACAAATTGTGGTACCTTCTTCTCCTACTTCATCCCCTGTGGATTCATCCCACCTTTGTCACCCTCCTCTTCTGTGGTTCCACCCACTGTGGTTCCATCTAAAGTGGTGTCATCCACTGTGATTTCACAAACCATGTTTCTTTCATCATCCTTACAACCTATGACCACTTCCTCATTTCCGTATTTCACCTTCATTACTGCTACTCCACCTCTTGTGGACTCACCCTCACCTTTATCACCCTTCTCTTCTGTGGTTCCACCCACTTTGGTTCCATCTAAAGTAGTTTTCACCCACTGTGATCCCACAAAGAGCTGTCAATGGAAACTCTATGGTTACTAGAAGCAAGGTTGGTATCTTTAAGCCTAAGGTTCTTCTGGCTATGAAGGATTGTACAGATCCCCTCACTGTTCATGAGGCTTTTCAAGATGCAAACTGGGGAGCTGCTGTTCAAAATGAGTTTGATGCTCTTCAACGGAACAATACATGGGAATTACAACCCTTGCCATCTCACCGCAAGGCCATAGGATGCAAGTGGTTGTTCAAGATCAAAAGGAAACCCGATGGTAGTGTTGAAAGGTTTAAAGCCAGATTGGTTGCAAAGGGGTATTCTCAAGTGGCTAGTTGTGATTTTAAGGAGACTTTTAGCTCAGTTGTCAGGTCCACCACTATCAGAACGGTGTTGGTTGTAGTTGTCATGAAGCATTGGGTGATAAAACAGATTGATATCAACAATGCGTTCTTAAGTGGGGACTTGGCTGAAGATATATATATGAAACAACCTCCTGGTTATGAGGTTAAGGGGTCTGATGGTCAAGAGCTTGTGCGTAAATTGTAGAAGGCTTTTTATGGGCTCAAGCAGGCTTTTAGAGCATGGTTTGATACCTTGAAGGCTTTTTTTTTACTTGCTCACTAGATTTGTTGCTTCAAAGTCAGATTGTTCTCTCTTCACTCGTTTCTCACCATCCTCTACTATTCTATTTATGGTCTATGTTGATGACATTATTGTCACTGGTAATGTCCCTTCTGAACTTGATCAAGTTATTCAGCAACTGCATGATGAATTTTCCCTTAAGGATCTAGGAAATCTCAATTTTTTTTCTGGGCATGGAAATTCAACAGCTTGGTTCTGGCTTGTTTTTAATCAACGTAAGTATGTGCTTGACTTACTTTAAGCAAGTTGAGATGACTGAAGCCTTTCCTCTTGTCACTCCTATGGTTGTCACACCAACGTAAGTATGTTGGTGGATTGCAGTATGTCTATTTAACACGCCCAGATATTTCCTATGCTGTCAATAAGCTCAGTCAATACATGAATAATCCTACTGACATTCATTGGAAAGCTGTCAAGCGAGTGTTATGGTATCTTGTGGGTACACTTGACTTCGGTTTGTTATATACACCTAGCCCTCATTTTTCTTTGGTGTGTTATATTGATGCTGACTGGGCCACTTCTCTTGAGGATCGTCGTTCCACGACAGGGTACTATGTTTATCTTGGAGGAAACCCTATTGCGTGGTGTTCCAAGAAGCAAGGTGTTGTCTCTCGATCCATATGTGAAGCTGAATACCAGAGTCTTGCCAACTCTGTTTCTGAGCTAGTGTGGATTCGTCAGCTGCTTGATGAAATTGGTATAGCTGTTGACGAGAAACCTGTACTGTGGTGTGATAACTCTTCCATTGTGTCTCTTCCTGCAAATCCTACAAATCATGCCTGCATTAAGCATGTGGAGATTGATCTACATTTTGTACGGGAAAAAGTACTGGTTGGATAACTTGTTGTCAATCATGTTCCTAGCTCTGATCAAGCGGTTGATATTCTCACCAAGCCCTTGCCTCCTGCTGTTTTTGGGGCCATGCAGTCACTACTTGGAGTGGTTTCTCAAGATGAAGCTTTGCATGGACATTTTGAGAAGCAAGAAAATTGAGAGAATGTTAGAGTATAGTATAAAGTCAAATAACTAACTCAGTATTTCTGTTACAAGTTTGTTATGCCAACTGGGCTTGTCAATTGGGCTTAGTATCACACACAATGTGTGATCTGCTTCCTATATAAGATTGGGCCTTGGTCTAAGCCCAAGTCAGAGTGTTTGTTTGGAATCGTTTTGTATTCATCCAAACAAATTGAAATTACTCTTGTGTTCTCTCTCTTTCGTTTTTACTCTTTCTTTACTTTCTGTTTCTTATTCATTTCATCAAGGTTAGGAGATCTCCTGACAATTAGGACATAGAAAAACATTATCCGTCCATAAACCTAGGTATACATGTAATATGAAGTGAAATTAAGATCACCCATGAATAATAAAATTATATTAAATAGCAGATCTCGTCACTCTCTAATAATATAATTTAAAAGTTTTAGAAATCAATTTTTCGAAATAATAATTCGACCTGAATAAAGGCTAATTTTGTCAGATGTTCCTTTTTGGGATTTTTTTTGGATAAATACTCCCTTAAGAACAACATTTGAAAAAATACCCCCATTCGGTCCAAGTAAGAGTAAATTGCGTTCTGCAGGATGCGATTTCCAAAGTCACGTTCCATAGGGTGCGATTTCGGTCTGATGTAGATTACATTATCCGGTATTTATTTAAAATAAATAAATAAATGAAGTCATGTTCTATAGGACGCGACTTCCACAAGAATTTCAAATGACTCGTCACGAATTTATTGTGAAATATGCAAAAGTCGTGTTCTGCAGAACACGGCTTTGGCCTAATCTTGTTATTTAAATGAAGCTCAATGGGGTTGTTTATGGTTAATTTCCATGGTCTTAGGGGATAAATTTTCATGGTTTTGATCTTTTACCTCATAATAGTGATGCATCTCTTGAAAATGGTGTGAAAATCGACATATATAATGTATCCAAAATGGTGTATAAATCGCGTTAAAAACGCTACATTGCCATGTTTCTTTGCATGAAGAAAATGGAAACATTGGTCGATAGTCATGTTTGAGTTGATTTTGTGGTAATTTCGTGGGTTTTTTTTTGTTATTTAACTTCACGTCGTAGTACGAGAACACATGTTTATAATGGTGCAGAAATTGGCGTGTATAAGACATCCTAAAGGGTGTAGAAAATATGTTAAAATGTTATCTTGGTATATTCCTTTGCATTAAGAAAATGGAAACATGGGTCAGTATTTATGTTTTAGTCAATTTTGTTGTTCTAGTGTATGTTCGTGGTTTTTTTTTTGTTGTTTAACTTTCACGTGGTAGTATGAGAATACATGTTTACAATGATGCCTAGAAAACGTAGCTTCAGAAGTTGATAATGATATTTAGGATTAAAACATTAGAGTTACAATTACAATTAGTTGATTTGAAGGCGGGTCCTAGAAGGACATTTTCTGATGTTATGTCCAGGGTTCCTACAATTCCAACACAACTTAGGTTAGCCGGTCTATTCTCAAGGAACCATATCCTCGTTAGAATGAATCCTACTTGAATTTAGGCAAACTTTTTTGTTGCGTCGTAGGGATTCATTTGGTCGTATCTTAGGTTCATTTTCAACCACATCATGATGACGTTCATTTCCGATTGGAGAAAACTTGGATCGGTATACCTTGAAAACATTTTCAAGTCTATATACAGGATCAACGAGTGTCATTGCATCGAAATGAATGGATGCACATGCAGCGAAGGCGTACGCACACATGTACTGTAGAGTGTCCACGAGTTCTATATTTTGTACACATTCATGCCCTTATTATTGCTATTCTTAAGCTCATTTAGGTATATTTAGGTGCATTGCATGCATGGTAACAGTATTTTCTCTTTCACCCCGCTTTTATTGAATATTTTATGTTTGGTTGAGAAAAGATGTTGTTTTAGTGTAGTTTTTATTTTCAGGTGTTGTAGCTGAGGAGCGGACATGAAAGTTGGAACAAAAGGAGCTGTACTGAACCAGTTCCAGATGCCGCCAAGTGTCGCCCGGGCAGGAGTCACACCGACTTAATCAAGATGGGTCACGATTGAAAGAGGGAAATTTCATGAGCCCAGTCTTGCAATTTTCTGAAGCCTATAGCGGCTAGCAGAATTGATCCAAGATTGATAAGTAGGAGTACTTATCCTTACTTGCGGAAGAAGGCAATGTCTAAAGAGTCTACATTTAAGTAAAAAAGGAGTATGTATTTAATGTAAAAATACTTTAAGAACTTCTACTTCAAGGAGGACTCAAACTTAGGCCATGAGTCCTATATATATGTTGTGTGTAAAAGTGTCTATCGCAATGTAGTGCAAGTGTACACAACGCAAGTAGTAAAATGATACAAAAGTATCAGATATCGTCTCCATAGGGACTGGGCTAATAGCTTCACCTTGAATTACTGTACGAAGGTAAAAGAATAGTTTAAGTTGTTGTCACGAAAATAATAAAGAGAACATGAATATAAGATTAAAGAAATCAAGATAGAGAGAATGGGCTGGTATTGAATTGCTCAGTAGTGTAGGTGTTGCAAAGATTAGGAAAATCTGTTATGTCGTCGTCCCTATCGCGGAAGCGGTCTGTTGTTAGTCGCGGCAGCGATCACACAACTCTGTACTTCAAGCTTGGCAAGAATCCCTACTGTGCCTTGGCCTATCCCTAGGTCCAAGTCTGTCGATGAACACGTCTTTGATGATACCTACCGGCGTGAATCGAAGGATGAACACTGATGTTGTTGAATTCTTCCTTAGCCATTTAACCTTGTCCTATCCCTAGGTCCGAGATAGTTCAACTATAAACTAGAGAACCCGCACTTATTCCTTTCGTATACTTAAATCTCCCGATATTAAGTAAATAGATAACCTCAAAATGCTTTCCCGATACTCTTGCAAGGTGTTAAAAACCAGAATAAGCGAACTTGAAGTTTATTTTATTGAACAGAAAATTCCTAAAACAAAAGCAATCCTTGCAACTACTTTACAAATCAACCCGTGGCCCTAGGGGGAATTTATAACATGTTGAGAAGGGGAAAACGGCTAGGGTTTTGGGAAGAAGGCTAGAGATAGATGATCCCCTCTCCTAGGTCGAATTTCATGCCTTTATATAGGCCTTGGGTTCAAGTTTTCTAATATGGCAAGAATACAAGTTTGAACTAAAGTACAACTCTATTAAAGACTAAATCTTCAGAGCATAAGTCTTTAATTCGTCCTTCCTTCTTGCTTCGAGTTTCTTCCTTGAACTTTGGGCTTGGCCTTCATTCTGATTTAGGGCTTGGAAAAATATGAGGGTAATCCACGACAGATGAGCATAATTTTCTCTTTCTGTCGAGGCCCACTTTGCTTCTTCTCCTTACTATTGCTGTCGTCCTTGGCTGCCACGGCAACGGCCTTGGCAGCATCGTCCTCCTCATCTGCCCATTCAGTTCCAGCTCTGCTGTATCACTGCCCAGCGCCTGCTTCTCCATCCGCTACAGCAACAACCTGTAAAAGCAACTAATTTCAGTAGAAATTGTGCCATTTAATATATTTGTGATGTATAACTGAAATCTAACCTAAATGCAATGAATTATGCTTGAATGCATCAAAAATATGGGTTAAATAAGGGTAAATAATAGAACTTTTACACACTCAACACACCCCCAAACTCAAGTTTTTGCTTGCCCTCAAGCAATTCAAACCTAAATAAAATATTTTTGTTTGGCTTAAAATAGTGAACTTTCCCTTACCCACCATTCATTCCCTATTGTGAGCAACACCTTGTCGGATAATTTAGTATTCGTCCGGAACCTTGCTATAATCCTCGTGCAGTGTGTGCATGCTTGTGAACAATTATATGCCAAGACTCCCTTAGTTTTACTAGAATATTTAAGCTTTTAACTTGAATTTTTATGCCAAAGTTCATCTTTTTGGAGGCAATTCTTAGGCTCCTTTAGTTTTTATTCAGACTCGATTTTATTTTCTCAAGCTTAAGTTTGACTAGAGCCGGTTTCGGGCACCTCTAGCTAACTTCCTAAAGCCGGTTTCGGGCACCTCTAAGTGTATTGAGTCTACATTTCTTAATTTCTTTTCCTAGAGCCAGTGTTAGGCACCTCTAGGGGATATTCAAGTGCTAAGCTTCCCATTCTAGTTTACTAGTAGAGTTCTAGGCAATATAACAGTCAAAAATAGTGTTTAAGTTTCAGAACTATAATAAGGCTCTAAAATGCTCCTAAAACTATCCTAAAGGCACTGCCATGACAGAGCTGTCAGGCAGGTAAGTTCAGTTCAAAGACTTAAGCCAATTTTTTTATAGCAAAAATAAACTAAGTAAAAGACACAATTTTTTAAACTAAATGAGACTCCATTAATGGAGGGATGCCACCTCCAAACTCAAGGGTTGCATTGCCCTCATTGCAAATGACAGTAAAAAGAAAATAAAAAGTACATCACAAAATATCAAAAGGCAGACAACAATATAAGATAAGAACTTAAATTTTAGGTGCTGTCGTCGCTGCTGCTGCTCAGTCGGATCTGTCGGCGGGCAGGGGCCTTCTTGGCTGGCTGGCGGATGGGGGAGGCAGATGTATTCTTCGTTTTGGCCTCCCTTGGAGGTTGAATACGGGTATGGGAGATATAAGGAGGTTTCTCCACTACCTGAACCTCAGAGCTGCGGCTGCTGCTACTGCTGTCGCTATTGCCGCCATTGTCTTTCTTGTTCTTGTCTGCCACCGTTTTTTGCCGCTTAACTGGTGTAAACTCTTTGGAAAAATTCCTCTTGATAGAGGGTTCGTCGTCAGATTCCTCCCAAATTGAGGAAGATGAGAAATCCGCTATGAAGGCATCGAGTTCTTCTGAAGGCATCCTTCTCATGGTTCCTCGGGTAGAGGTGTCGGCTGCGCGGTTGCTGCCTGTAGCTGTTGTGGCAAGGGTCGGCGTGGATGCTGCAGAAGGCGTCTTGGGCGTGGCAGCAGGTGTAGGGGTATGGGTAGGGGTGGGGGCAGCAAAATATTGGTTTGGGAAGGCAGGAAATACAACATCAGAGAAATTAAGAGAGGTTTGAATAAATTGTACCGTGGCTGTGGTGAAATCTCTGATGAAGCTCATGAGGCCGAGTTGTCGTTCCTCCATCTTTTGTATACCAGCAAGGATCTGGGAGGAGGTGTCGGCCGGAGGTGCTGCTGCTGTAGGCTCCTTGTGTTCTGTGGCAGCAGGCTCAGTGTCGATTGGTTTTGTCGGCTCTGCTGCTGTGGCAGTAGGGTCGAAAGATGACATCGGGGTGGCAGCAGTGAGTTCCATTAAGCTGAGTATATTTCGCTCAGTCCAGCCCTTTTCTTGGACTCGTAGATCAGTGGCAGCTTCTGGTACTTGATGGCCGCGGCAGAGGGCGGTGATGAGATATGGGAAGAAGAGTGGTCCGGTCGGCCGGTGTGCACATTCCAATATACTCTCCCGGATGTATCCGCCAATGTTAATCAGCCTCTCATGTAGTATAGAATGAATGAGGGCTAACCTGGGTTGACCTACGGTTGTGTTGTGTGAGGATGGCATGATTCGCTTTTCGATGAAGACGTTCCACAGTTTGGCCTCTAAGGTGAGTTGGACTCTCTTTACTGTCCTTGGGTTTTTCAGATCAGTGTTATATTGTGTATCTTTGTCCGTGAGTTCTGCCATAACAGCGTCGTAGGCAGCAGGTTCTAAGCTCTCGAGAAATTGTTGGTGGCCATCTTCGTTGCTGCCCACATAAAATCCATAGAGAGTGTTGATATATTCTGGCTCGAAGGGCACCTCTCTCCCTCTGACTGTGACTGCTGTCGCGTTTCTGCTGCTGATGGCAGCATAAAAATCTCGGACTAGAGACACATTCATCTCCTCTGGTTGTTCTGCGAATATTTGCCACTGCAGGGCTTTGATTTTCCTAGCGATAAATGGCTGCAGTCCTAGGTTCCCCCCATTAGAAGCGTAGATAAAACTATTCTCCTCCCACATGTCACGAATCTGGAAGGATCGTGGGGTTGATGCTGCCGGGGCAGAGCCTGAAGCATCACTTCTGCGGGTGTTTCTAGAAGACATGGTTGCAAGGATTGTGTAAGAAAAAATGAAAGCAAGTTAAAAATTCTAGAGAGTGCAAGTAAGATTCAGTTGATAAGAGTGTGAAGATGGTGAGTGGCTGGAAAACAACTTTTTGAACTTCCATTACCAAGAAATGAGACAGTCCTGTTTTACCAAAAAAACAGCAGCAAAGTAATTAAATTAAAAATAGGCAAAAATAAATAATTAAATTCCTTCAATAAGGTGATAACATGTGTTGACATCTAATTGGGTGATTAGTTTATTTAATTCAATTAAAATTATGATCAAATTGATATAATAAGTAACTAACAGAGACTAGATATGTAATTATATAAATTTTCTTTAACATTCACGTCACCCATTTAACAGCACTTAACTTCGAGTGACAAAAAGTTTACACCTCAAAAAGTAAGTGACCTTACTGGTCATTTTTAAAAATCGGTGACCAAATATATACTAAAGAAAAACATAAGTGATCATTCCAGTAGTTAACCCTATTTTATATAAGTTTAAATCACAATATTTACTTTAAAATATGTAATTACATATTTACTTAATAAAAAAACATATATTCCCATGGTCTCTTTTTTTGATTAAAAGGGATACCATGGTTGGCCTCGTTAAAAATCTCCCTAACCTAAATGGAGGAAAAGAGTACCAACCATAGCATTACAAAAAAGCGGGAACGCCCCGACACATAACACAAAAAAAACTAAGGCGTAGGATAAATTAAATCCTCATGCAACAAAACAAACACCGCATCCGGTGGACTATCGTAATATCTCACACTATACCCATCCCAAGGTCCCAACTTAGCGAGCTCATCGGCTACACAATTAGCAACCCGCGATACATGCCAGATCTCATACTCGGACATCCTCGCCAACAAGCGATGGATCGCACCCACCAAGGAACGAGGGCCAACACTTATCGCTTCTCTTCGAATCATCTTGACCGCCTCAACGCAATCAGTTTCGACAATCGCCATCCCCACATTATACTTAAGCGCACACACCAACCCTTCATGTATCGCCTAAAGCTCCGCCTCGAGAACATTACACCGCCCTATCATCTTCGAAAAACCGCTAATCCACCTCCCCATATGGTCACGTAAAACCCCACCGCAAGATGCACGTCCAGTGCTTCGATCATATGCCCCATCGGTATTGATTTTACACCACCCATCGGGTGGTAAACACCATCTATTTCGAGCAGCAGCATCACGCCTCCCAGCAGCAGCATCCCTATGGCGCGCCACAGGTAACTGTCGAGCCCACGCTCTCTCCGCCTCACGCACCATGCGTCGGCCTTTAGCCAAAATTTCATCGACATTAGGCCATATCCCACTGAAAATCAGCTTGTTCCGTGCCAGCCAAATCAGCCATACCAAGCTACCAAATAACAGACCCCAATTCTCCATACCATTGTCGAAAACCATGCCCGGCTTCAAGTTGCCAATAATCCATTGCTCTATCGATGAGGAAAAGAACTACCCTCGGTTCGCCAATGGAACCAGACGCATCCAAAGGTCCTTCACAACAGGGCAACTACGAAATAGGTGATCAAGTGTTTCCGCACGCTAAGCAATCCGCCGTGTCCGCAAGGTGCCGCCGAACGCGTTCGCTATTAGTTAGCACCCGACCTTTCCACACAAGCCATAAAAACAAGCGAATCCGTTGCGGCCCCATGAAAGATTTCAAATGCTTCCAAATATGACACTCATCACCCATATCATCCGAACGAAGCATTGTATAAGCGGACCTTACCGAAAAATTCAGTGTCGTACTCCATCGCCAACCAACTTCATCCTCAACGTCCGCCACATTAGAAGGCTTAACAGCAGCGATGGCGTCCATGATATCCCTCGGCACCATGCGCGCAAGACGCCCAAGATCCCACTGCTCCCCTGCCGTGGTCATGTGCGCCAATGGAACAAAGCACAACTGCTGGTCGAGAGGAATAACAACTATATCCGCTAACGGACCAGCATCTCGGAGCCATCGATCGCGCCAAAAATCAATGCACTCGCCGTTACCCACCTTCCACATTAGTCCATCGCGAACATCCGGCCAAATCGATACTAAGCTCCGCCATAAATGAGAAGCGCCACGCCTAGCCAAGGTATCCGGAATAAGAGTGTTGCACTTATACTTCGCACGGAGGAAGCGGACCCAAAGTTGCGTATGCTTAGCAACTAAATTAAACGCAACTTTCATAAGGAACGCGTCATTTTGAGCCCATAACCGCTTAATTCCCAAGCCTCCAAAAGGTAACGGCTTACACAAATCATCCCAACTTAGCAAATGCACATGTTTCCTATCCTCACCGTTACCCCACACAAAGTTCCGGATTAAACGCTCGATTTCCTCACATATTCCCACCGGCAACTTCGTTGTTTGCATAGCATAGTACGGTAGAGTAGACAAGACCGCTTTAGCAAGCGTAACACGGCCCGCAAATGAAAGGTATCTCGCTTTCCATCCTGACAAGCGATCGCGCACTTTTTGAATCAAATAATCATATGTCGACCGAGTAACCCGACTATGAAGAATAGGCACTCCAAGATAACGTCCAAGATCCGACACTTCCGAGAAGCCAACCACTGCACTTAACTCTCTTCGTATATCAACACCCACATTTTTACTAAACAAGATATTAGATTTCTGAACACTCATCTTCAGCCCTGAATATCTACAGAAATCAATAAGCACTTCCCGAATCACATCTAGCTGCTTTGCCGATGCCTCAGCGAAGAGTACCATGTCATCAGCAAACATCAAATGAGAAATTACTGGACTGTTCTTAGATGTACAAAAGCCTTTCCACATCCCCGATCTCACTCGCAAATTAATCGCCTGACTAAGACGTTCCATACATAAAACAAACAGATACGGTGAGATAGGGTCCCCTTGCCGGATACCCCTCGTAGGCGTAAACTCCTCCGTAACTGACCCATTCCACACAATCTGCGTCGAAGCGCTAGACACACAACCAAGAATAATATTACGAATACCCGATGGAATCCCGATATCATGTAACGTATCATCAATGAAACTCCACTCCAACCTATCATACGCCTTCTCCAGATCTATCTTTAAAGCCATCCAACCCTGTTTCCCTGCCTTGCGTTTCATTGAATGCACTATCTCCTGGGCAATGATAATATTGTCCGAAATCGCACGGCCAGGCACAAAGCTAGTTTGGCTCTCCGAGACCCAACATGAGAGGAAAGGTTTTATCCGGTTAACCACAACCTTGGTTATAATCTTATACATAACCGTGCAGAGGCTAATCGGTCTAAACTGACTCATCGATTCTGGCGAAGCAACTTTGGGTATCAACACCAAAAGAGTTTTATTAAGAGATGTAGGGATCGACTCACCACTAAAAATCCGTCGTACACACTGACAAACACTGGGTCCCACTATATCCCAATTTTTCTGATAAAAACCTGCCTGTAAACCATCCACACTCGGTGCTTTCCACGGCCCCATATCAAATAACGCCACCCTAATTTCCTCATCCACCAGCGGTGCCGCCATAGCACGCCGCGCATGATCGAACATGGGCGGAAAAACACCCTAACCGAATATCGCCCTTTGCATCCTGTATCAACTGTGAAGAGCTTACTATAAAATTCAATCGCATGTCGACGCAGAACTCCTTGATCAGAACTCCAACTACCATCACTGAGCTTGAGGGCCACAATTGCGTTAGCACGTCGACGCGTCATAGTCGAAGCATGGAAGTATCGGGTATTTCTGTCCCCCGATAAAATCCACTGACTTCACGACTTTTGGTACCACAAAGACTCTTCCTCCTCCAAGATTACGTCTAACTCCTCACGCAGCTTATATCTCAACTCAACCAAATAGTCAGATGCATGTCTCCTTAACGCTCTATCGATACCTCTGATACGGGCTAGCACACGCTTTTTCTTACGCCCGATATGCCCAAAGTCCTCCTCGTTCCAATGTTTAACCTCAGCCTGGAACCTATGAATATTATCCCCTATCGGATCATTAGAATCCCAAACAGATTCCAACAAAGGTCTGAAGTTCGGATGCTCCTGCCAAGCCGCCAGAAAACGGAAAGGGCGCGAACCCCCTCATCCCGGGAACCACCCGGAAGCACAAGCAAAGGGCAATGATCACTCCCCACACGGTCCAGGTGAACCACCAAAGACACAGGAAAATCCTCAAACCAAGCCATATTAGCCAAACATTGATCAATACGCTGGAACAGATCACCCCTAGACCAAGTAAACTCATCCCCCTTGTAATCCATTTCAATCAGATTTGCCGAAGTAATGAAATCCCGAAACAAAGAACTAACGCCTAGCGCAGCACTCGAACCCCCCCCCCCCCCCCCCATCGCTCCTCCTTACGGACTATAGCATTAAAATCTCCTCCCAAGATCCACGGACAATCATCCCCAGGATTTAAACAAGATAACTTATCCTACAAGTGCCGACGAACACTCACATTAGGACTTGCATAAACCGCAGTAAAGAAAAACCATTTAGTACCATTCTCCTTCCTAAACTTCCCATGAACAAACTGATTAGAAATAGAAAGAAACTCCACATCAAAACCATCGCGCCATAAAATCCAAATACCCCCACTAAAGCCACGAGCTTCCACACGAAACGAATTAGAAAAACCAAACCTCTGCACCACTCTATCCGCTTTCGCAAAACTCACTCTCGGTTCAAATAAAGCAACCACCTGTGGATTGTTAGTCCTCACAAAATTCTTAAAGTGACGGCGAAATTCAGCACTCGCCGCACCCTGAGTATTCCAGAACATTAGGCTATCCATCAAAACAGCAAAAAAGAAAGGAAAGACTTACTAAGCAGAAGGATAGTTCTCCTTCCCAACACTCGATGCTGCAGTCGAATCCACACACACAGTGGTCTGCTGGACGTCAATCTTCTGCATAAGTTGAGCACTATTCCCAGCATTCGGCCCCTGGATGTTATCCAACTTTGCCGAAAGTTACTGTACCCATTCTGTTAACACCGAACGAGGCGGCACTCGCGGTTCCGTCTTTTTCGAAACCTTCAAGCTTTTCTTATTCACCGCTTTTATACCCGCTCCTCCCTTTCCCGGACTATTACCATGTCGCAATCGTGCCGTGGATTTAAAATCATCCCGCCCTCCACTGATAGAAATAGCACGATGGGCTCCTACAACAATCCCCAACGAATGCAAATATTAACAGATTTGTGCTACTTTGAGAAGTAATAATTCAGTCTCAATTGTCAATTATTTTTTCTTTTTAATTTTCGTACATTCATATATTTTCCTATTCAAAATTTTCAAAGTTTAAATTTTAGCTTATTTTTTATTATGTTATTAAATTTGATATTTTTAATAAGAAAAAAATTATTATCCTAACTGAACTAAAAATTTAAATTAACTAATTTAGTGTCAAGAAATAAGCAACCCGAATTCATCGGTTATTTAAAATAATTTCTTAGTGATAATTTTTAATATTCTCCCTCGCAAATATTAACAGATTTATGTTACTTTGAGAAGTAATAATTTAGTCATAATTGTCAATTATTTTCTCTTTCTATTTCTCATATTTTCATATTTTTTCCTCTTCAAAAATTTTAAAGTTTATTCTTTAGCTTATTTTTCATTATGTTATTAAATTTGATATTTTTAATAAGGAAAAAGATATTATCCTAAGTGAACTAAATATTTAGTTTAACTAGTTTAGTGTCAAGAAATAAGCAAACCGATTCAGCAGAATAATTTCCGAACTCGATTTTGAACCCACCTAGAATTAGGTTTTAAGAGAGAGAAATCTCCGCCGTCAGTTGGGAGGTATGTGACCACGAGGGTTCTCCGTACAAGGGTCCTGACGGCATCTATAGGCTATAAGAAGAAAACATGTAAACAAATAAATAAAATATGGTGGTTCCAAAACGAAACAGTAACGACTGAATCGTTATATTTCCACCAATGATAACTCGACAGCACATCCTTAAAAACCTACCCTGTGTTTTTTAACAACAAATCTACTCTTTTATTTTCTTCAGTTTCTCTTCCATTTTTCTTAATCCAATTCTTTATATCTGTGCATGCTTTCTCAGTCACAAACTTCACATTTAGCAAACCTGGGCATTTCATCATCA
Organism: Hibiscus tridactylites; assembly: GCA_958450335.1. Taxonomy (NCBI): domain Eukaryota; kingdom Viridiplantae; phylum Streptophyta; class Magnoliopsida; order Malvales; family Malvaceae; genus Hibiscus; species Hibiscus tridactylites. The sequence goes on along the minus strand of OY288279.1, from coordinate 20,143,685 downwards.
TCTTCTTCATTTTTGAACTGTTTTAAGATCTGGGTTTAGGGTTATGGGGAGAGGAAAGGTAGAGATGAAGAGGATCGAGAACAAAATCAACAGGCAAGTCACTTTCTCCAAGAGGAGAGCTGGGGTGTTGAAGAAAGCTCATGAGATCTCCATTCTGTGCGATGCTGAGGTCGCTTTGATCGTCTTCTCCCACAAAGGGAAGCTCTTTGAATACTCCACTGATTCCAGGTACCTTTTCTGCCTGCAAAAATCTTAGCTTTTTCTGGGTTTCATGCAAAAGTTTTAGCAGCTGAAAATTATGGGGAATGTTAGAGTTTCAGGCTAAAAAGGAGACCTTGAAAACGTGACTATAACTATATCTGCGATAGAATTTAAAAGTGTTTCAGGGATGTTCATGTTGCAGAAGAATGGAAACCTTTGGGGTTGAGCTTTGTGCCTGTGTCACATCTTGCTAAAACCAAATTATTGACCATTGGAACAAGAAGAAATATATTACTATTACTACCCAGAAATATTAAAATAAGGAACAATAAAAATACTGAAACTTTGTAATAAATTCCATAAAAGCGTGGTTATGTGAATGTCAGTAATTTTTATGGTGATTTATTTTCTTTTATGGAAAGAGGGTTTCTCATTGTCCCCAAGTTCTTGCTCAACTTTCTAATCTTCAAACCTACACCCTCTTTGGCCTTTTGAGAACTCTTTGATCCAAGATGGAAAGAGGGTATTTTTTTATAGTTAGAAAATTAGGGTTTTTTTTTTGCAAATTCTTTTTTTTAAAGGGAAGTAGGGTTAGGGCACAAAGAGGGGCATCTTTTACACTTGGAATTCCAAGATTTTCCATGGACGAGTGTTGCTTCATGTAACCCTAAACAAGTTAATAATGCGGCTTCTAAAATTTATATATTCTAGTGATCTATTCTTTCTTTGTTTTTGTTGATTCTAGTTACATTTAGGTTACCAATAGCCACTTCATGATTCAGCGAAAATTTTTTGAAGGGAATCCACTATTTGGTTGAGTGACCAAAGATTAAGGATGACTATTTTACCTGACTCGACGGTGTTCCGACAAGACCCGCCCCGATTGGTCGGATTTTTTTAATAAAAAACCGAGTTTGGGTCGAGTTTTTATTAAAGATGAGTATAGGATGAGTTCGGAATTTAGGGTGAAAAATATTCAACCCGACTCAGAACCAATTCTATAATTTCCCCCTAAATTTTTAGGAATATTTATAATAATACCCTCTTTATATATATATTATAATTAGGCCTTTAAAATTAAATTTTTATTTACAATTTAACCCTTAAAATTATTTTTTTATGATTAAGTCCTCTAAAATCTTTTTTTATAATTAGGTCTCAAAAATTATATATTTTTTCTATAGGTCGGGGTCGGGTTTAGGGTATTTATTTTTGGCTCGGGTTTTTTTAAAGAATGTGTTCGGGTTGGGTTAGGTTCGAGTTTCGTGTATTTATTTTTGGGTCGGGTTCGGGTGGGCTAAAAACCCGGTTCATGCCCATCCCTACCAAGGATGATCATCATATATGGGCTCGAATCCCGACATAAGAATTTAATGGTCATGTTTGGCAATTAGCAAAGAGCTGATAACGAATTACATTGGTTGATAATTGATACATGATTGTATTAGTTGATTTGACTAGCGGATTGTATAAAATTGTTTTGTAAAATTAACTAACAGCTGATTGATTATTTAAACAAGCAAAATGACATATAATGATATGATTATATTTGATACTTTTTTTATAAGGATTATATTTGATACTTGTTTAATTAATTTGATTATAAAAATAATTTTTTTAATATAATATTACTAAGCATATTTGAAGAATTTATATATTAATTTATTATTTATGTAATATTTTTAATACAATTTAATTAATTATTAAATTTAAATACAAATCAAGATGTGTGAGAATAAAAAGTATTAGTTTACAAATGTCACAATGTAAATACATGAGAGTAAAGAATTGAAATAGAAAATATTATAATTTAGATTATTTGGATATTTTTTATAATTATTAAGGGTAAAATGATCTTTATAACTCTTATGTCAAAACCTCTAATTTCAAAAACTCATATTTGTAGCTTTTTTAAAATTAGATGTTTCACATCAATCTATATGCAATCCGCTATTCACCAAACATTTAAATTAGTGAATTTGACTGGTCAAACCTCTAATTTTAATTCAAACCGATATTTACTAAACATGGCCAATATATCTACTTAATAAAATTTTTTGAAGGGAAAATAAATCTTTAACCTTGAATAACCAGGAAAGGGAAATGTCTTAGAAATTTTTTGACACAAGTATTATTCCATTTTTAATAATGGGAGGGGGTTATGTTGTTCAGGATTTAAAGCACGACATTAATAGACTTGAAAAATCCGTGTCAGACCGATACATGTAACATGTATGTGAAGGTATGACCTTAAAAATCTGAAATAAATCAGGTTATATCCGTATTTAATACTCATAACTGAATCCAAATAACATAGAAATATACGGAAGCAGCCAGGTATTAATTAATTTGGATCTTATAATCAATTTATGCCGTAAAGCACCGTACATAAAGCAGGGACATCAATTAAGGATTGATATGAAAATATGTTTTCTATTCCATATAGAAATGCCTGTATACAATTAGTTTTACGTGTCCTTTGAGACTGATATATTTTTATCATTGTCTGCAACAGCATGGAAAAGATCCTTGAACGCTATGAAAGGTATTCGTATGCTGAGAGACAGCTTGTTGCTGCTCAGTCTGATCCTCAGGTACAAAACACGTCTTTCACGCCTTTCGGTACAATAATTTTGGTCTGAAAATTTGAAACTTGTTTGTGACAGGGCAACTGGTCCATGGATTATAATAGGCTCAAGGCTAAGGTTGAGCTCTTGCAGAGAAATCACAGGTACTAAACATATATATCAGATATGAATGTGTTTGAATCCAGAATATGTGTCAAATACGAATATAATCGAATCAATATAGTTTATTATCGAAACTTTCATCTCTTACATAGGGCTTTATTTGCTGTCCAGGCATTACATGGGAGAAGAGTTGGACTCATTGAGTGTCAAGGAGCTGCAGAATTTGGAGCAGCAGCTTGATTCTGCTCTTAAGCTTATCCGTTCGAAAAAAGTATGTTTTTTTCCCCATTATAGTCTTACAGTTAGAACTGTTTCTTGTTGTTTTAGTAGAGAAATTTGTGTCCTTTTTTTTCAATTTTTGCAGAACCAACTCATGTTTGAGTCGATCTCTGAGCTTCAAGGAAAGGTAAGGAAACTTAGAACATGTATGATACATTATACGAACTTGAATGATTTACGAAGCTAATCGATTTCGATCAGGTATTATGGTTTTTTGCTTGTGACATAATCAATCCTCCTTTCAGTTTCATGTCTCCATCTCTAATTGTGGTGCCTATATGACAGGAGAGAGCAATACAGGAACAAAACACCATGCTAGCAAAGCAGGTGACATAGAGCCCTTAGTAATTGTTTTTCATCAATTTATTCGGTTTTAGTTACCGTGTCGATTCTAAGAGTTTCGAGATATGAAATGTAAATTAAGATTCAAATCGCGACATCTACAATCTTTTTGCTTGTGTAGATCAAGGAGAGGGAGAAGACGGTTGCGCAGCAGCAGCAGTCACAGTGGGGGCAACAAGACCATGGCCTCAACTCATCATCCTTTCTGCTGCCACAGCCTCCGCCCTGTTTGACCATCTGGTAAAACCCTAAATGTAGGCCGAAGAAGTCAATCCATAACATTTCAAGTGTCTGTAATGAAGTGGCAATAACTCGGATAAAGATTTGATTGTTGCAGTGGCACATACCAGGAAGAAGCAACAGAAATGAGGAGTGAACTTGACTTGACTCTGGAACCTATTTATTCATGCCATATGGGATGCTTCGCTGCCTGAAAATCGGCACGATTTTAACAATGCATTTGGTTTATGTGAATATGGACATAGATCCATGTATCATTATGGTTTAAAAAGCAAAGCATGAGATAAGAGACTCATGCCTTTTATGTCTGCTTTTGACTTGACATACATACATACATATAAGTATGTATGTATGTACTATGTGGATGGTAACTGCATCTCTGGATTATGTAGTTCTCTCGTTTAATTATCAGTTTACATTATACAATTTGCAAGAATTTGTCTGTCACAAGGAGAAAAAATACATGGTTTCTTGCAATTGTATGAATGGCAATGCAGTAACCTGTAATACTTGCTTATCAAACTACAAACTGAAAAACTATTGAAATGTACCCTTGAAACTAATTCAAAAATCATATGTTAATCTTCGGTTTTTGTGTCTCCTACGATCCGATTTCAAGTTGCTTCATCAAATATCATCATCTACAAAATCAATCCATAATCAGTTACATGCAATAGGAAAATGTCAAATGAATCAAACTAAGCTTGCTAGACAAGTTATGACACTAGAACAACAGAATCCCCATTGTTACTCAAATTGCTCATCTGTCTATGATATGAAGAGCTAACAGCTACAGTTTAGTATTCGATTCTCGACATTCACAGAATAACATGTTACTTTAAGAACCTAGTACAGCTGTTAAATCTTATAGAATATGGAACAATTGCAGAAGCTTGTAAGAAACAGATTACCTTGCCACAGATTGGACAGTTTGCTGACCTCTCCATCCACTCATATATGCAACCGAGGTGATAACTATGAGAACATCGAAGAACTGTTCTTGGATTTTCAGGATCGTACTCTACAACAGAAATCCGATAAGCGAAATCAGTCTAATAATTAAGACAATGTACATCAAAGCCCCATTGAATAAGGAACCGTCGATTCAAAAGGTGCTTATTTACCTTCAAGACATGTTGGACAAACATCCTCGTCCTCTGATGATCCATAGGCACAAGCAACTTCAGCTTCGGATTTCTTATAAGAGACCTTCGATTCGGACTCAGTACAGTCTGCTGTCGGTCTTCCTTCGCATTGAAGTCCATTCGGTTTGTCCCCTTTACTATCATCCTCCCGTATTTTAATCCGTAGATTCTCCTTGTTATCACCTTCGAAAAGCAAGAGACTTGGAGCCAATGTGTCAACATTGTCGGCCTGTATACTGTTAGATGCAGCATCGGAATTCAGAGGGGCTGAAGCTTGAGAATTTGATGCCGGGGCATTGGATTGCTCGTTTCTGCTTACTCCGATAATCTGGGGAAAGACGAATGAATAAGAATTAAGACCGGACGAAGCTAAAGATTAACAATAGGATATTGTCATAAGAAAACAAATATAATTTGACATTATACCATGGCCGAGATGGCATGGATACTGTTCTGAGCCTGATGAAGGGAAACATCTTCAGGTTTCTTGATGTTGAAACCAGAACAACAAGCGCCCATGATTCAAGCCTGAAATTACAATATGATTATAACATAATTAAGTGGAACAGAACAAGGAAAACGAAGTGCTTTTCAGACTCGATTGATTCATGTCGTCATCATTAAAAAGTATGGTTTCGGATCTAAATATGAAATATCTATAACTCTTTCCGAAAACCCTTCAGGCATGAAACGAAATTCAAGTGGATCATCTTCATCGATAAGAAATCGAAAAATAAAAAGGAAATCTATTAGCTTGACAATCGACTTACTGGTGTTTCAAAAGTAGAGACTTCGATAAGAACCCAAGAATTTAGTTCACTCAAACAGAAAGAAGAACAAACAAAGATTGAATTTAATGGTAGGTTTTGGTGGAAAATAAAATAGTCTAAACTCGAGTGATTTTCGGTTTAAAAATCTATACTTTAAACCTAAGCTGCGTAGGATTCTTCTTCCGATTTTGTGGGACCCACGAACCTTCTTTATATGCTGCCTGCTCTGCTGACGTGGGAATTTAAAGTTAGGGTCTTTTTGTTTGGAGGAAAATAATTTCCGGGAAAACATTTTCCTAGTTTTTCTGTGTTTGGTTTAAGGAAAACTCTTGGTCAAAGGAAAATGTTTTCCGGTCAAAGGAAAATTCTTAATATTTTTACGAAAAACAACTTCTCATGTTGAAAAGGGGAAGCCATTTTTCAAATCTTTCGAGGATGACAGAAAGGAAACAAATATGCAACATGATAGCGACTGAATCGAGTGGAGGATCATCAACAAGAAAATAAAAAACACTGCAACATCCAAACAATGGAAAATGTTTTCTGGAAAATGTTTTTCATTTCTGGAAAACATTTTCTGGAAAATGTTTTCAGTAAAACAAACAGACCCTTACTTAAAAGTATAATACTATCGAACCTATTAAGTGTTTTAGTAGAAAAGATTACTATATTTTTTGGTCAAAGAAAAGATGACTATGTTTATTCTAACAAATATCGGTTTGATTAATTTCATTCATAAGTTGTATGAGCCTTATTAAAAGATTAAAAAAATATTAACTTTTGTAGACAAGGTAAAAATATCAAAATTTTAAATTGGAGACTTTAGAAAGTATATTTTAAAACTAATTATATAAATAATGTTTTTGTATATTTTTTTAATAGTCTAAAGGTGGTTATAAGGATAATATTTGTTCATATATATTCTTAATCCTTTGACAATGCACATACATCTCATAGACAAAACGATTTGAACTCGTGTCTCTTAGGATGAACAACTTTTCTACTAGAACACATGTTGGTAGGGATGTAAAAAGCTGATCCAACCTGCAAAACTGACTGAAATCGACTTGAGTCAGAACTGCTTGTGACCCGAGATGGTAGTGATCCGAATCGATTCGAGTCTGAACTAGTGTTGAGCTGAACCCGAGTTGGACTTATAACTTTTGGATCTAAACCCGACATGAACCCGAATTCAACATGAAAATGTGATAACCGAACCCGACCTGCATCCGGCCTGATATGAACGTGAATCGATATTAACATGGTAAATACCTGATATTACCCGACCTGTTATCAACCTGACCTGTTATGAACTTGATCTATAATTGACTCAACATGTAAATGACATGACTTGTTATTGAACTGATATGATATTTACCTGACTTGGTATTCATCTAACTTGTAATAACTAATAAGTTATTGAAGAACTAATGTTTTGATATAATAATTGAAAATTAGTTTTGGACTAAATTGAAAAGATTTCAAAAGTGCCTTTAAGTCCAAACAACTTAAAAATATGTTTGAGGATTGTTTTAAGAGGTTTTGAAGTGTTTTCTAAAGCTAAACTTTACAAAACCACCCAAGTGTTTCGAAACACCCTTAGGCGTTTTGAAACAACCATTCACAGTTTCAAAACGTTTCGATACAGCTTTGTCTGTTTCAAAACGAGCTTTAATCTGGGTGAGGATTTTTACATAGCGTTTTGATACGGGCTTCACAGTTTCAATACGCCTATGTGGCAAAGACCTCAACGGTCAAAATCCTCAACGACTATTTTCCCAACGGCCTTTTAAATTGCAGCTCAACTGTCACTCGCTCTGAAACGGGGTTGATATCGTTTCGATACGGATTAAGGTGTTTCGAAATAGCCATAGGTGTTTCGAAACGGACTGCTGCATCAGACTTCAACGACTAGTTTTGAAGAAGGGCGTTCCAAAATGAGGTAGAGTGTTTCAAAACGGACGTCTGCAGAACATCATTTATGGTGGGAAATTAAGTCTTCAACGGCTCCAAAACAACCCCAACGGTCCTCAACGGCTACAAAATTATTTGGGAGTATAAAAGAGACCTCCAAGCATCAAGAGAAAACTAATGCTTCAATTGTTACAACACTATGATGAAAAATTGTGTCTAGAGCTTTGATTGTAAATTCCTTGCTTAGACAACACTAGTGAGCTTAACATTGTTATATTCGCTCAAGTGTTTAGGTTTTGGGTGAGAGCTTTATAGTGCAAACAATTACCTATTTGAGGGATTTCAAGTTTGCTTTAAGAATTTTTCTTGTAAAGAGGGCTTACTCAAGCTTTGGGTAAAAAGCTTTGAGGGTTGTAAAGGTTGTCTCCTAAGCCTAGAAAAGGAGACGAAATTTTAGAGTGAATTTGTTGAAATCCTTAGTGGGGAGCTAAGGTAGTGGATGTAGATCTTGGTTAGAAGGTTGAACCACTATAATTCTTTGTGTCTTATTGTCTATTTTTTACATCCCACTAAAACACCCAAAAATCTAATCTTCTCCGAACTTAGAAAACACATCGGTTGAAGGAATCGAACATCATAAAACCCAACAGTTACGATTGATGAATTTGTGTGATTATGAATTTATTATATTATAATGTGACAAAATGCATCTTCACAATTTAAGGTACATAATTAACTATGATCATTAAATTAATATCTTTATATTTTATATTTATAAATTAATAGTATATATTTAAATGTTTTATTAAATATCTAAATGTTGTCAACATAATTCTTTAAGTTTTATGATTTATGGTTTTATATTAACAGTTTATAATTTAATTAATGCTATTGGTTTATGAGATTAATTCTGATTCTTTAAGATTTGTTGTTTAGTTTGGTGTTTAGTGTATGGTTATTGGTTTATGTGATTAATTTGGATTCCTTAAAGTTTAGGGTTTAGTATCAATGGTTTATGATTTAGCTTATGGTTATTTGTTTATGAGATTAATTTTGATTCCTTAAGGTTTATGGTTTTGAGTTTAGTATTAATGACTTATGTTTTAGTATAGGGTTATTGATTTACGAGATTAATTCCGATTCAACTTGCTAATTTATGCATTTGAATTTGACTAAATATTTAAATCAAAGCTTCATGTGTACAATTGAACTAAATTAAAGTTTCAACTTTCTTGTGTACAATTACATATTTACATCCAAATAAAAAATTTGTGTACAATTACATATTTATATATTTAAATCAAAATTTATATGGTATAATAATAATGTTCGAATTGAATTAACTTATTAAACTTAGAATCTAATTGAGCTAAATTAAAGCTTAGAAGCATAAATCACAGACATAATTAAAGAATTCTAAAACTAAATGTTGAATTTCAATTAAATTAATTTAAATTAGGACTCAATTGAATTAAATTAAAATCTAAAAGTAAACATTTGTGACTTAAATGAAAAACATCTAAAGTTAAAATGGCTAAAAAATAATTTATCCTAACCTAAAATCTCACGCGGGTGGAAAACTTTTCCTCCCATGTTTCACTTTATTTAAAATCATGAAAAAATAATTGGTAGAGGAGAGAAATGACAAAAATTTAGAGGGAATTAAGCCTCCTAATTTCTAGGTTCTTTTCCTCCAAAATCCAAATAAAATCTTTTTAAATTTAATTCAATAATTAATTGTTCTTTTGGCATTGGCCTTTTTTTGTTTAGTGATTAATTATTTTTTAGATCCTCACTTGTTTAAAATTTTCATTTTAGTCCTAACATTCACTTTTAAATTTTAGTTTAATTCAATTTAGTCATAATTATATATATGTATATATATATATTAAATTGTAAAATATTTCGGCATCCTAAGGGATATTTTAGTTCATATTAATTCCTACAATGTTATTTTTATCTAAAATTTACCCACAATTACCACACCGAAGTCTATTTGTATACGGTAAGACTCAACTTGAACTTCAACCGAAATCGATATTCCCCGACCTGAATTTTATTCGTCAACGATGTGACCCGACCTGAACGTGGCCCGACCTGAAGTCCATCTAAACCTGAATTAACCCGTTAATTAACTGATTCAGACCCGAACCGTTTTAGCTTGAACTGAAACTTACTCGATCTAAAATTAGCCCGACCTGAAACCTGAACTCAATCTAATTTAGGATAAGGTATATTTGGGATTTTTAAATTCTAGGTCGGGTCGGGACGACGAAATCACCCCACATATCACCATCCCTACTTGAACCCGCGTCCGCATAGAATGACGAATACCATTCTTTACCATTAAATCATCTAAAGCTACATCATTTCAATCAAACTACTTTATTTATGAATTTATTCTCATATTATGATTGTTATTAATGATGATAATAGCCTAAATAATGTCGATTATTCATAAATATACCGGTGTATTATGCATTCCTACTAGATTGAGAATAACCGTCTTTTAAAATTTTGATCGTCATGCAATTGATTTTTTTTTTACAAATATAGTTTTAAATTTAAAAATAAAAGAATTATTAAACTCAATAAGTGTCTCAATTTTAAAACGGATGATATTTATTTTAGCATAAATGAGTTCAAATCGCTTTGTCTATAAAGTGTATGCCCATTATGAAATGGTTAAGGATATGCATGAATATAAGAAGTCGTGTATATATTTTTTACACAGCTTGTATATCAAAATATTGCCATTTTTCATTCCCTTTTATTTCAAATGATCACACAAATCTATCCATGGGTCGAGAGATCTGTATGGGCCTGACCTTGAACATGATTTTGATCTTGAATCAGTTCAATTCGAACAAAGCTTAAATTGAATGATAAAAAAAATTGTCAGTTAAATTTAATATAAATATATCATCTACATAATCAGGTAAATAAGTAGGAATAAAATGCAGAAAAAGCCATATATATACAATCCATAGTTCCTAATATTCAAACTTTGATCCTTCAAAAGTTAATCTTTTGTTTTTGTGTCTCCTGTGATCAGATTTCAAACTTCATCAAATAACATCATCTGCAAAATCAGAAGAAAAAAACTGTTACTTCAATTGTTCATCTGTTATATTTAAGATTCGATTCCGAAAAAATAACATGTTAAATGAATGTTGAGCAAATGGAACAGTTGCAGGAGCTTGTAAGAAACAGATTACCTTGCCACAGATTGGACAGTTTTCAGATCTCTCCATCCACTCATATATGCAACCGAGGTGATAAATATGGGAACATCGAAGAACTATTCTTGGATTTTCAGGATCGTACTCTACAACAGAAAACCGATCGGACTAAGATATTACCTTATAATTGAATTACAATATTAAAAGAAATTACTTGATATATATATGTATGTATGTATGTATGTACCTTCAAGACATGTGGGGCAAACATCCTCATCTTCTGATGGTTCATTGGCACAAGCAACTTCGGCTTCAAGTTTCTTGTATGAGAGCTTCGATCGGGACTCGAAACAGTGTGTCGTCAATCTTCCTTCCGATTCAAGTCTGATTGATTCATTTCCTTTACTACCGTGTCTCGCACAATCTTCTGATTGCTTGTTGCTGTTTACTCCGGTAAACTGCGGACGAAGAATTAATAAGACCGGATGAAGCTAATTCTAAAGATGCACTGTAGGAAATTGCTAGAAACAATAAGAGCAGTAAACTCAGATTTTTTTTTCCGCAAAGCAAAAGATTAATTTTATTAATTCGTAACATCTATCCACAATTGTTAAACATCAAACCATAATTACATAGAATCAAAAGAATGCAAAACTATTCTGTAAATTGCAGGTTTTCTCATGTTCAAGAACTCAAAACACACGATATAATTTGAAATTGTACCTTGTCCCAGAAGGTAAGGATATGGTCCGGAGTCCGACGATGGGAAACAACTTCGGGTTCTTCTCGGATGCGGAAACAAGAACAACAAGCTCCCATCATTCAAGCTCTAGTTTACTTCACAACCTTAAACAATAATTACAGGCAATTCTTTCATGAGGCGAGATAACATGATAAACTGTGAAAAGAGAATTAAAAGGAATTGCATTACCTTGAAGAACACGGTAATGGAATTACTGATGAATTTGGTTCATTCATTCAAATAAAAAGAGAAACAAAGTGAGATTGAATTTAATGGTGGGATTTGGTGGAAATTAAAATATTCTAAATCCGAGTGATTTTCGGTTTATAAATTATTGTTTAAACCTAAGCTGAGTATGAGTCGATTAGATATAATCATGGAATTATGAAGAAGAAATTCCCTACAGAATATTTATGGAAATTCTATTTTAATTCGTATTACTTGTTATATTATACGGTAGGTTTTTGTATTAAAAGTATTAATTTGTATGTTTATGTTTATTTTTTGTTCATGCTTTTGGTGTATTTTAATTTTACTTTTATGTCTACTTTTATTTTGTTGGTTGAAATAGAAAGGAGTTGATTGAATTTTAATTTGATTGAAATTACTATTATTACAATATTTTAGAGATCGTGCATTCGAATGTACTTATGTTTATTGTCTCAATTGCATCGTAAAAGCAAATTCTAAGTTTATTAGGTTTTTACTTAATTACTAGTAAAAGTTTTGGATAGGATAAAGTAAAAATATAAAAAGACTCAAATAACTTGAAATTTTGAATAAGCATTCTACTTTCGCAATTTAGTCACTCTACTTTGTATTTTATTTAATTTAATTATTTCAATCCATAAATTAAAGGATACTAAACGCTTAAGCATGTACGAATCCACACGTTCTTTATATAGTTCAAATGACATGTCAACTAAACAAAACTCAATTGGCAGGGGTAGTACATAATAGGGAATGGCGAGGTGGCAACACCTCAAAAAATTTTAAGTTGAAACAATAATAAATTGTATTTTAGTCTCCTAAAATATATAATTTATATTACTCCTCTCCTAAATTTAAATATTTTTAAATAATTCTCTCAATAAATAACGTGAAATTCCACTACTATCAATTGGATCATTGAGTCATATAAAAGACACTATAAATAAATTAATAAATAAATTTTAAGATATTAAAAATAAATGCAAGTAGCATATTATTTAACAGAGATCACAAGATCTTGTGGTCGGCCAATAAGACCGTCGCATTCCATTATTAATACGCTTTTGATATTCAATTATTGCAAATGCGACAAAAAATCACTGGAACCCTTCAACATCCAGAAAACCCCAGAATCATCATAGCCATAAATCATATAAAAACACTGCAAAATCTGATAAATTCACCGGTTGAGAAAAAAGAAAAGGAAAATGGTGAGCATGGGAAAGCTTCTGCTGCTTTTCATAGCTTCTTTGTGCCTCGTAGCTTTGCTCAATGTGTTGTACAAGTACTGGTGGATACCTCATCGTATACAGTTGATAATGAATTCACAGGGAATTTCTGGGCCTCCTTATGCATTCATCCATGGAAACAGCAAAGAAATTGTCCGAATGCAGGAGGAAGCGTTGAGCAAACCTATGGGGTTGACGCATGATATATTCCCCAGAGTGATGCCTCATGTTCATTCCTGGATCAACAAATACGGTGAGCTAGCAGTACAATCAGTTCCCAGTTCCAATGAAAGATTTTAATTCGGTCTTGTTGCTCTTGTAGGGAAGAATTATCTTAGTTTTAATGGAGTTAGAGCCCAACTCCAAATTACAGAACCACAACTGGTGAAAGAGATGCTGAGAAACAGTGAAAAAACTTTTCCCAAGATGAAGCCTACGTATTTCTTCGACAAGATACTAGGCAACGGGCTTGCTACATCCGAAAGTGAGAAATGGACAAAGCACAGGAAGTTGGCTAATCATGCCTTTAATGGGGAGACCCTAAAAGTAAATTTTAATGTGTTTCGAGTTTTGACCGTGTCGGTTCAGTGTTCACTGACAATGTTTGGTTTATGCCTTATGGTTGCAGAACATGACAGCGGCTGTAGTTGCCAGCGTTGAAACGATGCTCCAGAAATGGAAAGGTGAAGAAGATAAAGAGATGGAAGTGTTTAAAGAGTTTAAAGTATTAGCTTCAGAAGTAATATCCAGAACAGCTTTCGGTAGCAGTTACTTGGAAGGGGAGAAGATTTTTGAGATGCTGACCAAGTTAATACTAATGGCGTCTCGAAATTCATTTTTAGCAAAGATTCCTATCGTTAGGTATATAATTATCTGTTGTATGATTATCTTTCGGCTTTATTTTATTCATTGTTTACGTTTGCCATTGCAGCGAGTTTTGGAAATCTGCGGATGAAATTGAAGCGGATAGAGTGGAGAAAATGATACGTGAAGCTGTGATGAAGATTATTAGGAAAAGGGAAGAGAAAGCAGACAACTCCCGCAATGATTTTCTGGGATTACTTATAAATGCGTATCGTGATCCGGACGAGAAGAGCAGGCTTTCCATACAAGATTTAGTCGACGAGTGTAAAACTTTCTACTTTGCAGGGAGTGAAGCAACTAATTCGTTGCTTGCATGGACAATGCTTCCTTTAGCAATCTACACGGATTGGCAGGACATAGCAAGAGCAGAGGTGATGGAGTTATTTGCTACTCGAAACCCAGATTCTGAAGGGATCGCCAAACTAAAGACTGTAAGCCAACTTCTCCTATGCTCATTAATCGGAGTCGAATCTTCATAATTCATATTTGGTTCCTTTTTTCTCAAACAGATTACCATGATTATCAATGAAACACTACGACTGTATCCTCCTGCCAACACCACGCCAAGGAAACTCGAAAGAGAAGTCCGGCTAGGAAAATTGATACTGCCTGCTTATTTAGAGCTCGACGTCCGATTCCTAGCACTTCACCACGACCCTGACTTGTGGGGAGACGATGTTCATCTTTTCAAACCGGAGAGATTTGTCCAAGGGATAGCGAAAGCTACCAAATACAATCCCGCGGCTTTTCTTCCCTTCGGATTGGGACCTCGATCTTGCGTTGGAATGAGCTTCGCAATGACGGTAACAAAAATCGCTATTTCCATGATTCTGCAACGCTACAGTTTCACCCTCTCCCCAACCTATGTTCACTCACCTATATCACGTCTTACAATCATACCACAACATGGGATTCAATTGTTGTTTCATCCACTACATGCTGATGCTTGAAATTCTCCCTTGTTGATCTCCATAAATAGTAACATACAATATTATCATCAATAATAACCGGTATTCAACATATTAGTTGATTATGATAGAGTATATATGATATGTTCTAGAATAAATGAGAAATAGGATTATTCTAGAATTGGGTTTGTTATTGGATAATTCTAGAATTGGGTTTGTTAGATTGTGGGCTACCCTATTCTGTTAGGTGGTTATGAGTTTAGTCTGTTTAGACTGGGCCTCTATAAAAGGCTGGACCATTTTGTATTTGGATTAAGTTGAGAAATTAAATAAAAGATTTCATTTTATAATATTGTTTTCTTTTTACCGTTTCTCTTTTCTTTTTCCTCTATTTCGTTTGTAACCTAGGGTTTCGGCATAAACCCTCCGCCGCCCTAACTTCTTTCTCTGCCTTCTTTCTCTTCTTTCCGTTGTCTCTGTTCACTCTCTGCCTCATCGGAGGTTTACAACATGGTATCAGAGCTATTTTCCGGTGGCGTCTCTTGCCGGCAATAGTGTATGGTTCTGGTGACTACAAAGTCTGGCGTTCACGTTGGAGGTTTCTGGTCATTGATGTTCGGATCTCGGTGAAAGCTTGCTTGCTCGACGAAGTTGTGCAGAGATCTGTGTTGACGATGACTGATCTCTCGATTGCTTTCTCGACAGTGACGGTTTGTGTAAATCTGGTGAGATCGTTTCATCTTCTATGCTTTATTCTTCTTCAGATCTGATTGGATGTATGATTTATTCGGTGAATGTTGAGATGCATCTCTGCTTGCTTTCTCTGGTCGTTTGGTCTGCTATCGTTACTTGTTCTTTGTTGATATGGTGTTGCTCGATTGTTATGGATCTGCGTAGTCGTTTGTAGTTGCTGTGGATTTGATCTGTTTTTTTTTGTTACCCTGTGGATCTGGATCTGGTGTGCTCTTGTGGTTCTGCTCTGTCTTTTGTGTTAATTTGCTCATCTGTTGTGCGTCTGTTTATGCTTATTTGCCTCTTTGCTTCTGTGGGAAATGATTATGCCTGAGAATGTTTCTTCTCATTTGGGTTCTGGAAATAATGTTGATGGTGTGAATGCATGCTGAGGTCCCTCAAACTGGTTCTCAAGAGTCCTCTAGACCTTTGTTTTCCACTAAGAAAATAAATGTGGTTCTTGATGATAATAACTATCTCTTGTGGCACCAGCAGGTGTACCTGACAATTAAAACTCATAGGTTGCTTAGATATGTTGATAGTAATGTCAAACCTCCACCTGAATATATTACTAAAAAATGTGGTTCTGATTAATCTTGAGTTTGAAGCCTATGAAGAGCAAGATGGTGCTTTAGCCACCTGATTGTTGTCTACTGTTAGTGAAGGAGTCTTACCTCAATTAATAGGAATGAACACTGCTTCCTCGATTTGGAATACTTTACATAGGGCCTATAGTGGAAAAACTACCTCAAAATTGATGTATTTTAAGAGGCTTCTCCATACTCAAAAGAAGGGTGATTTGAGTATGAGAGATTATTTTCTAAAGGTCAAATCCATTAGGGACAATTTAGCCAACTGTGGTGAGGTTATATCTGAACAAGAGCATGTCACGGCCATCTTGAATGGTCTTCCTCCTGAATTTGAGTCAGTTATTACTGTTCTCACTGCTGGCAATACTTCAGCCTCTGTTGATGCTGCCAGTACCTTGCTTTTAGATGCTGATGCAAGGCAGGGTAATCTTTCTTCTTCTGTTTCTGGTTGTGTCAATCATACCATGGTTGCCTCTACACCTGTCAGTACTATTGCTCCTTCCTGTGTTAGTCAAAATGTGCTTGCTTCCACACCTGTCAACACTGTTGCTAACACCTCTCTTCCTCATTCTGCTCCTCATTCTGCCCCCTCTGTTGACTCTTCTGTTTCCTATGATTCTCCTATTGCTTATACTGATGTATCTTCAAATCAATCTAGTCCTTCTCAGTTTGATCATGACTCTATTAATGGGGCTAGGTACAGTTATGATAACAGAGGTAGGGGCAGGGGTCGGTTTAACAACAATAATCGCCCACAATGTCAATTGTGTGGTCGTTTTGGCCATCTTGTTGAGAGATGTTATTTTAGGTTTGATATGAATTTCAAGAATGAGGCTTCTCGAAGGACTCATGGGTTTAGTGATCGACAAACTGTGAATTCTCAAGCTCCTCAAGTTCATTATGTGTTCTCTGTTCCTCATTATTCACCTGTCTACTATACCTCTCCTTTCGCTCATACTGGTGGAATGTTTCATTCTGAGATACCCTATACTATTTCCCCTTCTAGTCCTGCTGGCATATCTGGTAATAAGGCTCTCTCCTGTGATCTCTTCCTTGCCACAACAACCTTCTATTGTCACTCCAATGTCTTCCGTTGCTGGGACTCTCTCTCCTGGTGTTCATCCTGTTCAGCATGTATCCATGCCTTCTGCTTCTTATCCTGTTGTTGCTGCTCAAGCTCATATAGCTACTCCTGTTGTTCTAGAGGATAATGCTTGGTTTCCTGATTCTGGTGCTTCTCATCACATAACCAATGATGCTCACACTCTTCATCAAGGGTCAATGTCTCCTACTTCAGGTAGTGTACAAGTTGGTGATGGTAAATCTTTAGCTATTAGATATTCTGGTCAATCTAGCTTACTGTCTCCTTTACATAAGTTTAAGCTTAAGAATGTGCTTTATGTTCCTAATATCACTAAGAATCTTGTGTCTGTTTCTAAGCTTACACGGGATAATAATGTTTCTGTGGAGTTCTTTCCTTCCTACTGTCACATCAAAGATTTGGCTTCTGGTGTTGTGTTGCATAAAGGGATTGAGAAGGATGGTCTCTATCAATTTCAGAATGATTTTTCTTCTTTGTCACCCATTCAGTCTAAGCATTCTAATAATACTGCTTGTATCAATTCTGTTACTATAGGTGTTTCTTCTGATGTTTGGCATTTTAGACTTGGTCACCATAATAAGGAAGTTTTATCTTCAGTTTTAAAGCTTTGTAATGTTCCTTCTTCTTCAACTAATAAATCTGATGCTTGTACTCTTTGTAATGCTTGTCAGCTTGGCAAATTTCATAAGCTTCCTTTTCCAACATCTACTATTGTTTACTCTCGTCCTTTAGACCTGGTTTTTGCTGATGTTTGGGGACCTGCCCCTGTTGCATCTAATACCTATCGTTATTATGTGGCTTTACTGATGCCTTTACTAGGTTTACATGGCTCTATTTTTTGAAGTATAAGTCTGATGTCAAAACTGCTTTTATGCAATTTCATGTGCAGGCAGAAAGACTTCTTGGAACCAAACTTAAATTGCTGCAGACTGATGGGGGTGGGGAGTTTACTGCTCTTCTTCCCTATCTCTTGCAACAAGGCATTGTTCATAGGCTCACCTACCCTTATACATCTGAGCAAAATGGTCGTGTGGAGAGGAAGCACAGACATATTGTTGAGGTAGGTCTTTCTCTTCTTGCTCAAGCTTCTTTACCTCTTTCTTTTTGGTCTGATGCTTTCACTACAACTATTTTTCTAATTAATAGACTTCCTACTCCTACTTTGTCTAGTTTATCTCCTTATTTTAAGTTGTTTAATAAGATTCCAAATTATCAGTTCTTAAGAGTCTTTGGTTGCTTATGTTATCCTTGTTTAAGACCTTTTAATAAACATAAATTTCAGTTTCGGTCTACTTCGTGTACCTTTTTAGGCTATTCTCCATCTCATAAAGGATATAAATGTCTAGACAAGTCTGGTAGGGTCTATATTTCACGACATGTCAAGTTTGATGAACTTTGTTTTCCATATGGTAGTAAACCTGCACCCATTAGTTCACCCCCACCTCAACCTGTTGACTTTCATAGTTTATCTACCAATTTTCAGTCATGTTTGTCTGGTGAGTTTTGTTCTTCTGCTGTGAAAACTAGACCACATAAGCAAGTTTCGTTTCCTTTCTTTAGGTCACAAGGAGTCTCCATTCTTGTTTCCTCTTCTGATATTTCTCAGACTGTTCATACTAATGTTGGAAACACTTCATATCATAATGATAATAATATTATTACTACTAATGATGCTCTTCATAAAAATAATACTATTAGGTCAGATACTATTACTAATTCACCTGTTGTTGACAACACAATTGAAATTTCTCCTGCTGTCTCTTCTGCTTCTGATCACCCTCCCTTAAATACTAGTCATACTTTAAATACTGAAACTCATTCTATTTTTCCCAGTGTTGTCAACAACAGTCCCTCATCTCTTCCTTCTACTTCACATGATCTTTTTGTTTCTAGCTTACCATCTTCTCCTGCTTCTTCTTTTTCACATCCCTCTACTCAGAATCCTCTTGTTCCTCCATCTTTGTCTCCTTCTACAAATTCATCCTCATCCTCCTTTTCTTCTATTCCTTCTCCATCCACTTCACCTACTTCCACTCCTTCTACATCTGTTCCCTCTACACTTATTCCACCTACTTCAACTCCACATTCATCCATTCCATCTTCATCCATCTCACCTACTCTCATACCATCTACATCCATTCCATCTACATCCATTCCACCTTCCATTGCAAGTCAAGCTGTTGTTACTTCAAACTCACATTCTATGGTTACCAGAAGCAAAACTGGTATTTTCAAGCCAAAGGTGTTTCATACACTTGCTGAAAACAGTGAACCTAAAGATGTTTTCATGGCTCTAGCTCATCCTGACTGGCGTCTTGCTGTACACGCTGAATATGATGCTCTTCTAAAGAATGGTACGTGGGATTTGCAGCCCTTACCATCAGATAGAAAGGCAGTCGGATGTAAGTGGCTTTTTAAAGTCAAGAGAAAGCCTGATGGATCTGTTGATAGGCTTAAGGCAAGATTAGTTGCCAAGGGGTTTTCACAAAAGATTGGCTGTGATTTTAAAGAGACTTATAGTCTTGTGGTAAAGGCCTCTGTTGAGTGTGTAAAAGTTCTATTATTTACACCCTTTTTAACCCATATTTCTGCTGCATTCAAGCATCATTGCATTGCATTTAGGTTAGTTTTCAGCAAAACATCACAAATATGTAAAAGGCACGGATTCTACTAAAAATAGCTGATTTTGCAGGTTGCTGCCATCGTAGACGGAGAAGGCAGGCGCAGGGCAGAGAAGCAGAAGAGCTGAACTGGACAAGCAGACGATGAGGGTGAAGCTGCCATGGACCTGTCGTGACAGCAAGGTGACAGCAGCCTTATGAAGAGGAAAAGTAAAGTGGACCTCGATAGATAGAGAAAAATCTGCTCGTCTGTCGTGTGAAAACCAAACAATTTTCCAAGCCCCGGATCAAAAGATATGTTAAGCCAAAGCTCAAGGAGAGGAAATCCCATGAAACAAGGAGGGGGCTGAAAAGTATGATCCTTAGAGATTAAGTCTTTATTAGAATCTTACTTTTAATTAAAGTTGTAATCCTTGTTAACTTAGAATACTTGAGCCCAAAGCTTATATAAGGGCATAGGTTTTAACCTAGGAAAAATATCCTCAATATACCCCATAACCGACAACAAAAACCCCTCCGCCGTTTACCCGTCGTCGACATGTTCTAAATTCCCCCTAGGGCCACGGGTTGTTTTGTAAAGTAGTTGCAAGGGTTGTTTTGTTTTAGGATTTTCCAAGTTCAATAAAATAAACTTCAAGTTCTCTTATTTTGGTTATTAATATCTTGCAAGAGCATCGGGAGAGCATTGTGAGGTTATCCATTTACTTAGCATCGGGAGAGTTAAGTATACGAAAGAAATAAGAGCAAGTTCTCTAGTTTATAGTTGAACTATCTTGTGCCTAGGGATAGGGCAAGGTTAAGTGGCTAAGGAAGAATTCATACACATCGGTGTTCATCCTTTGATTCACGCCGGGAGGTATCATCAAAGACGTGATCATCGACAGACTTGGACCTAGGGATAGGCCAAGGCAGATCAGGGATTCTTGCCAAACTTGAAGTACGGAGTTAATGTGTTTGCTGCCGCGACAGCCAACGGACAGCCGCCGCGACAGATGCTGCCGCGACGGGCACGACGACAGAACTGGAGTTCCTAAGCAACGCAATACCTGCACTACTGAGCAATTCAATACCAGCCCATTCTCTCTATCTTGATAACCCAATTCTTTTATTTGCGTTTTTACTTTATTATTCTCGTGACAACTCTCAAATATTTCTTTTACTTTCGTGCAGTAAACTAAGGTGAAGCTATTAGCCCAATCCCTGTGGAGACGATATCCGATACTTCGTATCACTTTACTACTTGCGTCGTGTACACTTGCACTACAATTGCGATAGACTCTTTTACACGCAACAAGTTTTTGGCGCCGTTGCCGGGGATTGGCAACATAACTACACCTTTCTTTTATTGCACTTTTCGTTTTAATTTTTGTTTTTCTTTTTATTTTTCTTTTTCTATTTTTCGTTAGTTCTTTCAACTCTTGCTTTTCACGAGGTTTTCTTGTTTATGCGCAGATCTAAAAGAGGTGAAGATCTTGAGTATAAATTAGATCCGGAAATCGAACGTTCCTTCAATCTCAAGAAGCAACTTCGCCGCCTTTTAGACAGGAACGAATACCTTGAGGAACAGTTAGAGCAGATGGCCCGTAATCCGCCCGCTGGTGGAGGTATACCGCCTGTCGGCGACCCGCCCGCGGCAGATGGACGACGGTCATGTCGAGACTACATGCTGAACGATCATGTAAAACTGGAGACCACGCTGCCGGATATTGAAGTTGATAACTTTGAGCTTAAACCTGTCATGTTTAGTATGATCAACAATGCCGGGCAGTTTAGTGGTGCTGTGACAGAAGATGCTAGGGAGCATCTCAAAACGTTCCAGGAGATCTGTGGTTCGTTTAGACTGCCAGGAGTTAGTCCGGAGATACTGAGGCTTCGATTATTTCCCCATTCATTGAGGGACATAGCTAAAACTTGGTGGAATAAACTTACGCCGGGTTCAATCGTAACTTGGGCAGATTTATCTCGTGAATTTTTATCTTGTTTTAATCCTTCGCATTTATTTGAGCGATTACGTAATGAAATTGCTACTTTTCAACAGGAAGACGACGAGCCGATGCACGAGGCCTGGGACAGATTTACTACTCTTCTACGGAACTGCCCAATGCATGGATTCCCCATCTGGAACCAGGTAACTAAGTTCTATAATGCTGCTAACTTACAAACTCGCATTCGAATTGATTCTGCAGCAAACGGACTATTATTGGATAAAGATCCAGACGAGGCATTGCAAGTTTTGAAAAATCTGGCCAAGAATGAGGACCAGTTTCCAACTGCAAGAAGAGGGGGTAAACGGGTACTTGCTGTCAAGGACTATGAGGCCGACAACACTATGAAATCACAGGTAGCATTCCTTACTAAAGCAATGAAAAGGTTATTGAATGAAGATAAATTACAAGGATTTGCTGTCGAGGAAGTTTGTACCATCTGTGAGGGAAATCATAGTCGGGATGAGTGCCCAATACAAATAGAAGAGGGAAAATATGTTGGAAATTACAAGTCGAACTACAATTCCAACAATTACAATCCTAATTGGAGGAAGGATCCCAAATTTTCCTGGAGTAATCCTAACAACGCCCTGAATCCACAAGCACACAATCAGAATCAGGGAGGACCTAGATTGCTGACGCGACAGCAACTGCCGCCGCAGCAGCAACAGCAGCCACCACCTGCCACGAGCAGTATATTGGAACAGACTCTGGCCACCTTTATGTCTCAGACCGGTACGTATATGGAGAATATGAATCAGTTTTTCAAGAAAACGGAAACCTTTATGGATAATACCGAGATGAGGATGACAAATCATGAAGCTACCTTGAAATCTCTAGAGACACAAATGGGTCAGGTTTCTCAACATATTAAGCCGAGGCAGAAAGGAGGATTCCCTAGCAATACTGAAAATGCTAGACCGCCCACACATGAGCAATGTAAGACAATTACTACTAGGAGTGGGAAGAAACTACCAGGGCCAGAAAAAGAAGCTGAAACAGAAAAGGAACCTGCCTTGGATAAATCTGCCGAGGAAGCTGCCCCGACAGGTGATAAACAGACTGCTGCCGATGAGCCTGTCACGACAGCAGAAGCGACAGAGGACGTATTGCTGATTATCGTCCTCCACCACCTTTTCCCCAACGGATACAGCAAGCTAAGCATGAATCTCAACTTAAAAAGATTTATGATATTTTTAAGAAGGTTCATATTAATATTCCCTTGTTAGATGCTGTCAGGGAGATGCCCGGTTATGCTAAATTTCTCAAGGATGTTATGTCGAAAAAATCTAAACTTGGGGAATTTGAAACGGTATAGATGACAGAAGGTTGCATGAGTATTCTTCATCGGCAGCCACCCCAGAAAAAGAAGGATCTGGGGAGCTTCATCATACCTTGTGTAATCGGCAATAAATTTGTGGGTAAGGCACTTTGTGATCTTGGTGCTAGTGTTAATTTAATGCCAAAGTCTGTTTTTCAGAAATTAGGTATTGGAAAGGCGCGACCCACGACAGTAACTCTGCAGCTGGCAGACCGCTCTTACGTTCATCCCGAAGGAAAAATTGAAGATATTCTGGTAAGAGTGGATAAGCTTATTTTTCCTGCTGACTTTCTTATCTTAGATTGTGAGGCAGACGAAAACGCACCAATCATCCTTGGGCGACCTTTTTTAGCCACTGGAAGATCACTGATTGATGTGGAGAAAGGAGAACTCACCATGCGAGTAAACGATCAAGAAATTAAGTTGAATGTTCTCCAAGCGATGAAACATGCTGATGTGGACGAGGAATGCAAGGCCATCATTGAGGTGACCCTTGATCACCCCTGCATCAGGTCGGGCTGCCGTGATATGAAATTTGGTCACTGCTGCGACAGCCACCTACAGGTCTGTCACGACAGCAACGGCGACAGCACCGACGACAGCGACTCCTCTGAATCCGAAACATCTGATACTGAAGGTCAGGAGGAGGTAAACTGGTTAGGCCATCGTCCAGGTAAGTTATTCGAACCTTTGAATTACACTTCGGATAACCATTTAATCCAAAAGCCATCTACTGTTGAACCACCTGCCTTAGAACTTAAGCCCCTGCCAGGGCAGTTAAAATATGCTTATCTTGGTTCAAATGACACACTACCCGTAATCATCTCTGCTAAGCTGCCGCAGGAACAGGAACGGCAGCTAATCGGCATGCTAAGGCAACACAAAAAGGCGATTGGATGGACGATAGCGGACATTTAAGGCATTAGTCCGGCGTTATGCATGCACAAAATCCTCCTAGAGGAAGATCATAAGCCGACTATTGATGTCCAAAGGCGGCTAAACCATGCGATGAAGGAGGTAGTGCGTAAAGAGATAATTAAATGGTTAGATGCTGGTATTATTTACGCCATCTCTGACAGCAAATGGGTGAGCCCGGTGCAATGTGTTCCCAAGAAAGGAGGAATGACCGTGATAACCAACGAGAACAATGAGTTAATCCCAACCAGGACTGTGACCGGTTGGAGGGTTTGTATGGACTATCGGAAGCTTAACAAAGCTACCCGAAAGGACCACTTTCCTTTACCCTTTATTGATCAAATGCTTGATAGATTAGCGGGTAAACCTTACTATTGTTTTCTTGATGGTTATTCAGGTTACAACCAAATTGCCATCGCACCGGAGGATCAAGAAAAGACGACTTTTACATGCCCCTACGGAACATACGCGTTTAGGAGGATGTCGTTTGGACTCTGTAATGCACCTGCCACCTTCCAAAGGTGCATGATGGCCATATTCTCCGATATGGTAGAGGACTTCCTTGAGATTTTCATGGATGATTTTTCCGTCTTTGGAGACGATTTTGAAAGCTGCCTCGGCAATCTTCAAAAGGTACTTGAAAGATGTGAAAAAGCTAATCTCATTTTGAATTGGGAAAAATGCCACTTTATGGTGGATGAAGGGATAGTCCTAGGCCATAAGATTAGCTGCCGTGGGATAGAAGTCGACAGGGCTAAGATTGAAGTAATTGAGAAGCTGCCGCCGCCAACCACAGTCAAGGGAATTAGAAGTTTTTTAGGGCATGCTGGTTTTTATCGGAGATTTATCGCGAATTTCTCGAAAATCACCAAGCCCCTATGCCATCTCTTAGAGCAGAACCGACCCTTTGACTTTAATGATGAATGTACTGAAGCATTCAAGGTTCTGAAGGAAAAACTAGTAACAACCCCCATAGTACAGCCACTAGACTGGACACAACCATTTGAGATTATGTGTGATGCTAGTGACTATGCTGTCGGGGCAGCACTTGGGCAGCGCAAAGATAAGCTGTTTCATGTCATATACTATGCCAGCAAAACATTAAATGACGCCCAAGTGAACTACACCACCACAGAAAAGGAGCTGTTAGCTGTGGTGTTCTCCATCGACAAGTTTCGTTCTTACATACTTGGGACGAAAGTAATAATACACACCGACCATTCTGCCCTAAAGTATTTGTTTGCAAAGAAGGATGCAAAGCCTAGATTGATACGGTGGATCTTGCTATTATAAGAATTCGACCTTGAGATCAAGGACAAAAAGGGGACAGAAAATCAGGTGGCAGACCACTTGTCAAGGTTGGAGAAGGGACAGAGTCTACCATTCGATGAGACAAATATACTGGATACCTTCCCAGATGAGCAGCTCTTTGCTGCCGCAATCGCTGCCGCGACAGCCATGGCGGCAGGTAAGTCTTCTGAACTCCCCTGGTATGCTGATTTCGTTAATTTTATAGTTAGCGGAATACTTCTTTCTGATCTTAATTATCAAGCCAAGAAGAGGTTCCAAAATGATGTTAAGCATTATTATTGGGACGAACCTCTTCTTTTCAAACTATGTGCAGATCAGGTCATAAGGAGGTGTGTACCACAAGAAGAGCAAGAAGACATTCTCCATCACTGCCATGCTTCACAATATGGCGGTCACTTAGGAGGCAACAAAACTGCTGCCAAGGTGTTGCAGTCAGGGTTCTACTGGCCGACACTGTATAAAGATGCACAAGACTTCTACAAGAACTGTGACAGGTGCCAGCGGACAGGTAACATCTCGAGGAGAAACGAGATGCCACTGCAGAACATTCTAGAAGTCGAGATCTTCGACGTTTGGGGGATTGATTTTATGGGACCTTTTCCATCTTCATGTGGAAATCTTTACATCCTCCTAGCAGTGGATTATGTCTCTAAGTGGGTAGAAGCCATCGCCACTCAAAAGAATGATGCCAAGACAGTCCAGAAGTTTTTGCACAAAACATTTTTTCTAGATTTGGCATCCCTAAGGCGATTATCAGTGATGAAGGGAGACATTTTGATAATAGGGTAATTGCTGCCGCCTTGAAGAAATATGGTGTCAAGCACAGGATCGCGACAGCATACCACCCACAGACCAATGGACAAGCTGAGATATCTAATAGGGAAGTTAAGAACATTCTTGAGAAGATGGTTAAGCCAACTAGGAAAGATTGGTCTTTACTTCTTAATGATGCATTATGGGCATATAGGACAGCTTTTAAGACTCCATTGGGCATGTCTCCATACCGATTGATTTATGGAAAAACCTGTCACTTGCCTGTCGAGATCGAGCACAAAGCATATTGGGCAATCAAGGCAGTGAATATGGACTTGGACAAGGCAGGCCAGAAAAGGTTATTAGATCTGAACGAGATTGAAGAATTACGGACAATGGCCTACGACAATGCAAGAATTTACAAGGAGAAAACTAAGAAGTGGCATGACAGGAAGTTGCTGCCACGACAGTTCTGCCCAGGGCAGCTTGTGTTGTTGTTCAATTCTAGACTGAAACTCTTCCCAGGGAAGCTTAAATCTAGATGGTCTGGCCCGTTCCAAGTGGTACAAGTTTTTCCCCATGGTGCCATCACAATCCGATCATTAAAAGACGGGCACCAATTCAAAGTCAATGGACAGCGCCTCAAGCATTATCAGGGGACTGAAGCCCCAGGAATACAGGAAGTGGTTACTTTAGGAGATGCCCCACAAGGCATTCCTAATTTAACCTAAATTTTATTTTTATTTATTATTTATTATTTATTATTTATTAGGAAATTAGGTTTATTTTATTCGAATAATGTTTTTATTTTTCTGTCTTTAGGAAATAAAGGAGTCAAGAAGAAAAGGAGAAGTGACCCAATCCCCACATCATATCCCATAACCCATAGCCGATTTCCCTTTAAACCGATAACCAAACCCCTCCGCCGTTTACCCGTCGTCGACATGTTCTAAATTCCCCCTAGGGCCACGGGTTGTTTTGTAAAGTAGTTGCAAGGGTTGTTTTGTTTTAGGATTTTCCAAGTTCAATAAAATAAACTTCAAGTTCTCTTATTTTGGTTATTAATATCTTGCAAGAGCATCGGGAGAGCATTGTGAGGTTATCCATTTACTTAGCATCGGGAGAGTTAAGTATACGAAAGAAATAAGAGCAAGTTCTCTAGTTTATAGTTGAACTATCTTGTGCCTAGGGATATGGCAAGGTTAAGTGGCTAAGGAAGAATTCATACACATCGGTGTTCATCCTTCGATTCACGCCGATAGGTATCATCAAAGACGTGATCATCGACAGACTTGGACCTAGGGATAGGCCAAGGCAGATCAGGGATTCTTGCCAAACTTGAAGTACGGAGTTGGTGTGTTTGCTGCCGCGACAGCCAACGGACAGCCGCCGCGACAGATGCTGCCGCGACGGGCACGACGACAGAACTGGAGTTCCTAAGCAACGCAATACCTGCACTACTGAGCAATTCAATACCAGCCCATTCTCTCTATCTTGATAACTCAATTCTTTTATTTGCGTTTTTACTTTATTATTCTCGTGACAACTCTCAAATATTTCTTTTACTTTCGTGCAGTAAACTAAGGTGAAGCTATTAGCCCAATCCCTGTGGAGACGATTTCCGATACTTCGTATCACTTTACTACTTGCGTCGTGTACACTTGCACTACAATTGCGATAGACTCTTTTACATGCAACAGCCTCCACCTTCGTCTTATTCTAGCCACTTTTGTCCTCAAACGCTGGCCTGTTAGGCAGATAGATATAAATAATACCTTCCTCAATGGCAATTTAACTGAAGAAATTTATATGGCTCAACCACCAGGGTTTGTTCAAACTGGTCCTAATGGTGAGAAGTTAGTTTGTCGGCTTCGTAAGGCTCTATATGGACTCAAACAGGCCCCTCGAGCCTGGATTGATACTCTGAAGCTCTTTCTCACTACTACTCTGGGATTTG
Organism: Hibiscus tridactylites; assembly: GCA_958450335.1. NCBI lineage: Eukaryota > Viridiplantae > Streptophyta > Magnoliopsida > Malvales > Malvaceae > Hibiscus > Hibiscus tridactylites. The sequence continues at coordinate 20,115,682 of OY288279.1, read as the reverse complement.
TTTCTTCCAAATCAGACTCTTCCCTATATATTCGCAATACTGATAAGTCATCCCTGTTGCTGATGGTTTATGTGGATGACATCATCCTCACAGGCAGCTGCTTATTTGAGGTTGATGTTGTAGTTTCTCAAATTCATGAAGAATTTTCTCTCAAAGATATGGGTGAACCTAGTTGCTTTCTTGGTATGGAGATTGTGCAGTCTGACAAGGGCATGATCCTTACTCAAAAGAAGTATGTGACTGATTTGCTCACTCGAGCTGATATGCTTACCTCCAGACCTACTCCAACTCCTATGACTGTTACTTCATCATCTTGTTCTGATGCAGAGCTTGAGTTTTCTGATCTGCATTTCTATAGGAGTATTATTGGTGGTCTGCAGTATGTTTACTTAACCAGACCGGATATTGCATTTGCTGTCAACAGAGTCAGTCAGCACATGAATAATTCGTTGCAGAGTCACTGGAAAGCTGTTAAACGTATACTGCGATACCTAAGTGGTACAACTGATCATGGTTTATACTTTCAGCCTGCAAAGACTCTTCAAATCGTTTGCTATGAAGATGCTGATTGGGCCTCTTCTATTGATGATAGACGGTCCACTACTAGGTATTGTATATTTCTTGGGCCAAATCTGGTTGCCTGGTGTTCCAAGAAGCAAGCTGTAGTGTCTCGGTCATCCTCTGAAGCTGAGTACCGCAGTGTTTCCAACACTGTATCTGAGTTGCTGTGGGTGGAGCAGTTGTTACAAGAAATTGGAGTTACTTGTGCTCACAAACCAGTGGTCTGGTGTGATAATTCTTCTGCTGTTTCTATGTCTGCCAACCCAACTCACCATGCCCGGATAAAGCATGTTGAGATTGATTTACATTTTTTAAGGGAAAAAGTTCTTGCTGGTCGTCTTACAGTGAATCATCTTCTTTCCTCTGAGCAGGTTGCTGATGTTCTGACCAAAGCAATTCCACCTTCATTTTTCAACCTTATGCGATATCGGTTGGGAGTTTTGTCAAGACAAGAAGTTTCAGAGAATGAGAAAACCAGGAGAATGATAGAGTATATATGATATGTTATAGAATAAATGAGAAATAGGATTATTCTAGAATTGGGTTTTTTATTGGATAATTCTAGAATTGGGTTTGTTAGATTGTGGGCCACCCTATTCTGTTAGGTGGTTATGGGTTTAGTCTGTTTAGATTGGGCCTCTATAAAAGGCTGGACCATTTTGTATTTGGATTAAGTTGAGAAATTAAATAAAAGAAGTTGAAAATGCTTTCAACGCTTGTTTAAGAAGTTGAAATGGCTTGGCAGGCATGTTGGAGGTGTTTTCCCGGATTATTATTAGAATAATCTTCGTAATATTTTAGGTTAGAGGCCTAGTATTGGAACTTATCTTTCATTTGAGACTGATATTGTCACATAACAGACTTTTTGAACGGTATAAAAATGGCCATGAAAATGGTTCCAAACCTTAGTTTTGGGCATGAATAAAAAGGTAAAATGCTTTGAGAATCATGTTTGATGGGTTAATCCGAAAAGTTAATCATCGCATTCGCATAATCCTTGAGAATCATGTAATATATTTATATTAAAAAAGTGAAAAAGTGACATCGCTCGTTGTAGTAAGTGAGGTCATTTTGAATGTTTTAATTAATTTCCTAATTATTTTGATGATTGTGCCAAAATTAAGAATAAGTTGGCAAATTTGTCCATATTTTCCTTTAATAGGACCTCACGCTCTGCATATAGTGAGGTCCGTTAAGCATATAAATTGAGGACGACGGTCTTCGTATATTCTCGAAACTTATCTTCATTCTTCGTTCTTCTTCTTCTTAGTCTACCATTCAATATTATTTGTAAATAGTTCGATCGGTATAATATGTAAAGGCGAGAAACTATTACAGCTTTGGTATACTACGATGGGCAGATAGTCGATGATGCATCTCTCGTCGTCGTATTTCAGTGCTCAAGTACTATATTGCTTTCGATTTCATACAACTTATCATATAAGAAGTTGATGAATGAAGTGAAGAAACATGTTCCACGTGGTCGTGGGAAAAGTTGGAACCATTGAAGTTACGATTGCCGACGTTGTTAGAACCATTAACGTATTCATTATACCACGTTGTGGACAATGCTGATGTGGAATTGATGTTGAAATCTCACCTACAATTTTCTTTAGGCGGTGCCATTGAGCTTGAGTTGTATACAATATTTTCTAATGATGATGATGTACTTATATAATTTAATGTTAGTGTAATTATGTCAATTAACAATCTTGTAGTACGTATTGTTAGTATAATTTTTGTTAATATAATTTTCTGCATCTAACTGGTTACATTTTCAAACCGTTAACAATCACCAAAAATTTAATTAACAAAACATATTATTTAATAATATTACATAAGAACAACTAGCATGTATGAGGTCCGCCGTATCTTGTTATCAATCACACGTTGTTCAGCCTCTTCCTTTGTGATACACGAATCCTCCAGTTACAGTCGTTGCCCTTTTGAACACATTCTACAATATAGTTGTCCGCACTCGTTTTCTTCACTGTCGAAAGAACTGATCGGAATATGTTGTAGTTTTTAATTGCATCATCCACGATTTTCTTAGTAGTGCATATCATCCTGACTTCTAGTTCATCATCAGCATCGCACAACAATCTCCCAATAGATGGAAAATCATTTACATTTGTAGCCATTATAGCGTTGGAACGAATGAAATGGACTAAGAGAAATTTTGAGCGAATTACAATGAAAGGAAAATGTGAGTTTTTGAGAAAGCAGGGGGGAGGTCTATTTATAGGGGTGTAAATGAACTGATGTTCTTTTATGTATTTTAGAAACTGGTCGTTCATTTATTTTTTCAAAGTATAGTATTTATAGCAGACATGCATTGAAACACGTAAAATATTACATAAATAAACACATTAATTTATTACAATTAAATTGTACAATTGTACCCCTTGGGGTATGCATCTTCCGAAGTCTTTGACGAAGTGGGCAGATAAATAAGCATCTTCTGAAGTCTTAGATGAATTTATTTAGACGAGAGGTGCAATAGTTTGTCCGACTTGTATGGCTTTCGAGAGATGTGTCGTTAATGTAGACAAATGACATCATAGTTTGTCCTAGTTGTTGGAGCCCTAAAGCTTCTTGGATTTCGTGAGTATCCGATAACTATCATCATACACTATACAGATGTCACCAACAACATTACATGCGGTGAACTTCCTGTAGCCTTCACGATGAAGGCGTACAAAGAAGGTACCGGCAGCATTGAACAAAAGTTCAAGACTGATTTCGGCACTCCAAAAGGACCATTCATTCCCTGATATTGCGATTTGCCATAGATCTTGAACCAAAACAAGGAAGATACATATTGCCAAATATTATTAACCGACCAAAATAATGTAGTCACTGTATAAATGCAACTACTTATACCAACATATCTCAATATCAGGGAAATTAATTTGTAAAACAATTTTCTTGATATGTGATCTGTTGCCATTAGTAGCAACAGTTGTATCCTCTCTTCGAATCTGACACATATTTGAATGGAGCGATAGAAAATGCTTGTGGGTTTGTTCCCTCGATTCTACCTTAAATAGGCAAACATTCGTACTCTCCAAAACGCGAGGTATTCAGTCGCGTTTTAAATGAATCTCGCGCTTTGTAGAACGTGAGGTCTACAGATATTTCTAAGGTGGCAAGACATATACGTCGTGTCATGTCACTGAACCTTTCTCAGTGTAACAAGCGCATAAAAAATAGTTTCGAGCTTTTTTAGTGTTAGAATAACAATATATGTTTATTACATTTCAAACATGAAAAAATAATTATAGTAGTTAGGCCACATAAAATGAAGAAAATAGATTATGATAGTTAGGCCACTAATCCCGGTCAAAAATGGCATCTTCTATATAACTGGTGCGAGGTCAACGACGTCCTAACCGATCAATTATACCCCTAAACATGATTTAGACAAATGATGTCATAGTCAAATAATTGATACTCGACCCGGAGCAATTTTTCAATTCCTCAACTTGTCTTGGTACCGACTTTGCATCGTAATTTGAGGAGAAGTTCACATTCGCAGTCCTGATCACGACCAAAGAGGGCATCTTGTACATCACTCCCCAAAACATGTGCGGATGTTAAGGTCTCGCCATAGTCGTCTAATCCAACCGATCTGGTCCAAAGGTCCTCTTTCTGGCTTAACTTCTGAGGCTGATATTGACACATACGAGACGTTATAACCGGTCAATTATACCCCTAAACATGCTTGCTTTGATGAAGTGGACAATCGAGGATTTTGAGGTTTCTTCGAAGAATGCAATTATTACCCACTTTCATCATCATCTTCAATGGTATGGCCTTTGACTACGGTTACATGTTGTGGTCTTCATCTAGCACGACACTCTATGAAGACCACACTTTATCTGTTATTGTGATCTGTCGTTCATCTTGAACAATAACAGGGAACACATGTCTTACAAAAACTACCAACCCATGTATAACAGATAAATATGAAACTTGCGATGTTTATTCTCATCACTACCTGTAACTCAATTTTTTCTTTGGATATGATGGCAAGCAATTGCTGGTTGATATGCAGGTTTATATAGGCCAAAACTTGCGCTATGCAATTATCACCGCCACGTTAGATTCCTAACGTAGAAATGAAATTTCACTGGACCTCGCTCTATGCATAGCGCAAGGTCTTTTTTTTCTCTACGAACCATAGAAACTTATGTTTGGCAGAAAGTGAGGTCCATGCTAAATTAATAAATAATTGTAATTACAAATTTTATATGCAATTAAAATTTCCAAAAAAAAACTAAAAAAATTACTAAAATATAATAATATAATTTTATTAGATTATGATACTAATGTTGTTTTACATAAATAAAAAAGAAATTACAAAATCATCTTAGTGACCCCTTTGTCCACCCGTATCGCACGACGTTCCTGGCGTGGATTCCTTCGAACATTTGCACCATCAATATCATCATCATAATCTTCGTCGGCATTATCATCGTCATCGTCATCCCCTAATGAAAGATGCGTCCCACCACTCGCACTAGAGCCGGTGAAGAATGGAAGCACAAATGAAGAAGGTTGTGCCGGATTGTAGAATGAAGGCATAGATCAGAACTGTGTTGGATTGTAGAAAGGAGGCATGACGGTGTCTGATCTACAATACCATATTTGAACTGTGTCGGATTGTAGAATGGAGGCACAGATACAGAAGGTTGTGGCACGTAATAGACTGGGGGAACCACAATAAGCAAACGAAACACATCTGTGAAAAAACCTTCTGTCGGACTCCCCATTTGCTGAAACAATGGACTACTTTCCGTGGGGTGAAATGCCAAGAAAGTCGACTGCTGGAATGTAGGTGCTGACTGGGGTGTCTCTGGCTGGGCGACTGAATGTGCAGGTTCCTGCGCTACTCCGAATGACGATGCCCTGGGAGCGTGTGGTCTTCTCCTTTGGCCACCTCCCGCCGTACGAGTACCACGCTGCGTCGGAGGATGTTCTGTCGACGGACGCTGCATTGGAGGACGATTTCGGGGAGGCTGATCTAAATCTCGTCCTCGCTCCTCTAGAGTTAATAGTTGCAGCTTCCCATTAAGATGGTACCACTATATATACTCAAAGGTAACGTCGTAGTCCTGAATGAGATCCAAATTGAGGGGCCTCTACTGAAACGAGTCATCCACTACCCCACCCAGTCCACGTGATGTTGGCCCCATTGAACTTCTGTCTTGCATTGTCGGGTTAACTTGTGCAATGTGTCTGAATTTGGCGGGTCACTCGAAATCCCATGGACATAGTTGAATTGTCGAGGCACGTGATCCGCAGGATGTCACTCCACTATCTCGTAGTGTTTGAGCAGAACCATTAGTATCCAGACAGCCTCACTCAGCATTATTTCAGGCGGAATGCATGCTCGAATTTTAGGATCCGCGTACGACGTTCACAGGAACTACAAAAAAATGTAAAATCAGTTACATAAAATCAATTTCCAAAAATTTAACTAATAATTTCTGATTTAAATAAACTTAGATAATAAATACCATACCAAATAATGTAGATTTGTGCCATTTATCTTATTGATCAATAGTCGATAATCCCGCTGGTTGGTCGGTAGTCCCACGTGTGTTAATTGACCCAACCACCTATCATTCAAAAAAAATCCTATGTAATATAATATTAAAAATTAAAATATTAAAATAAATTTTTGACAATTTTATTAGTACCTTCGAACATGTGGGAATTGGTATGGGGTCGGGTTTCGAGGCGTTAGGCTTAAAACGACATTCGAACCATGCCCAACACTGCGGCAACCAAAGGCACCCGCCAATTGCACATCTGCCTAGGTTGACAGTTCTGCACAATTCCCGAAATAGAAATGCCAAGACTGCCCCTCCCCAGCATTTGTTTCTCGATTCTACAAGACTCGCCAGATGAGGCAACCACATCCTATGGACCTTGTTGCAAGATTTGTCTACCATCAATACCCCAATAACTCATAGAATATGAGCACGAGCAAACCGCTACAAAAACAATTTTTTCAATATAAATTTATTTTCTATAAATTTAAATTTCACACGAATAAATAATAATAAACAATAAAAACTATACCATCTTCGTATCATCATCAGCGTGGGGGTAGGTTGGTCAACTTGTTGTCTAAGAATTTAATTTTGAGTTTGCCACCATCCAAGAAAGGCTTCACACCCACCCACCCAGTCTGCCTCTGCAATCCCAGTGATAAGCTCGCCGTCAACGGGTAAACCGAGAATAAATGCAACATCTTGCAAGGTAATGGTCGCCTCACCGCAGGGAAGATGAAACATGTGTGTCTCGGGCCTCCACCTATCTAGTAACGCGTTAATCAATGAAGGGTTCAGCTTCGGACCGTCAAATATGTGGGAAACATGACCAAAACCGAACTCATTCAAATAGCCGTCAAGATCCGGATGCGGTTGTCCTGTGCGATTGATGTAACACTTCAATACACGTTCATACTCCTTCAAAATAAAATTTTAAATTCATAAATTAGTAAATAGAATATCAACAATTACAAAAATAAACAAATAATAAAAAAATTAAAATTTAAAAACTTACATCGGGGTCTACACGCCAGAAATTCTACATGTGTCTATCGTCGATCCTCAATAATCGTTCAATACCATCGCAAATTGGAAGACTTTAAAAATAAAACCAAAAGAGAATAGTAATTGAAGATAGAGCAGACAATTTTATATGAAAATAGATGAGACAATGAGTCCTATTTATAGGAGTCCTCGCACCCTACATGAAGTGGCGTTAAAGGGACCTCGCTATATACAAAACGCGAGGTCCTTTGAGAATCTGCGACAATTTGATTCGTTTAAGTCCGAACGTAATCAGACTCTTTGACTGGACCTCGCTATCCGCAAAACGCGAGGTCAGTTTTTTTATTTAGATAAGATTTTGATTTTTTACTTTCATTCATTACAAATTATGTTTTAATAAGATTTAGATTTCTTATTGTAATTAAAAAATAACGAATATTTTGATCGAGATAATTAATTACAAATATAACATACATTAAATACAAATTAAATTTTACATTCATTACAATTATGTTCTAATAAGAGTTAGATTTCTTACTATAATTAAAAAATAACAAATAGTTTGATTGAGATAATTAATTACAAATATAACAAACATTAAATACAAATAAAATTTAAATATCATATTTTCCTTTAAATAATATCTTCTTCAAGACAATATATTGATCCTAATAAATATGAAATACTTTAGGATCTATTCAAATAATTAGAATATTTCATCTACTAAAATTAACTTCCAAAAAATTAAGATCTTTTGAATAATTAGTTCAAATTGCATTTTATATACGTTTAAATATCATCTTCCGAATATTGAACCGTTTTCAAATAATTATTTTTTAAGATTTCGATTTTAATTAAGTCACATAATTATCACCTAAAATAAATTTCAAACGGTTAAAGGAAACTCGCTATGTGCATAACGCGAGGTCCATGCACAGTAATTATCGCGATACGTTAATTATCACCTAAAATAATTATCCAGCCCACGTCGAATAAAACTATCTGTTTGTATCATGCAAGGTCTATAATTGAATTTGCAAAACGCGAGGATACCATACGTGACAGATTTGAGGGTCATTTTTCTACATAACTTTGGCAGGGGGTCATTTACGTAAATTACTTTTAAGGAGATTTTTGGTGTAAAAATGCCCAAATTGCGCTGATCCAAGATTTTATATAATGTTCCCCCTATAAATCCGTGAAATTATTACATGGATCTGGCTCACCATGTCATCCCTAGTCCATCCAATAATATTTAGCCATTTTAGTGTAACTACCCACTCCTTAATTACATGTAAAAAAAGAGGTGAAAATTCACCTTAAAAAGGCTTAAAGGCCCGTTTGGCCCTTGAAGTATACACAAAATACCGAACTGTCCCCTAAAGTATTTTTTAGGACATTTTATCCCTTAAACTAAAAACCGTGATCTCCGTTGACCCCTCTTATCTAATGTCTGTTAAAATAAAAATTCCAGCCAATCAGAGTGTGCCATGTGGCACTTTTAATTAAAAAAATCCCATTGACTTTACTAGAAGTGGGTAATTTGCATGTTAACTCTTTCAGATTTTATTTTCATTTAGTTTAGTCCTTACAATTTAAAATTTCTTCCTTTCCTCCTCTCTCTCTATCTCTCTTCTTCTTCTTCAACGGAGATGTCTCCTAAATACTCTCGAACTCTTTCATGGTTGAGGCTTCTATGCAGCGGAGATGTCTCCCACAGCTTCCCCCACTGTGAGATAGAGTGAAGACGTTCGAGTTATGCAATTTCTCCATCACATTTGCTTGAAAAAAATATATCTGCAAAATTGTCAAAACCTCGTTCTAACAAAGGAAGTAACATTTGTAGTGAGTTTTTTTTTTGAAAGATTGTAGTGATATTTCGTTGGATGAAAACCGACAACCATTTACCTAAAGTTTTATTTCGTGTAGTATCTTTCTTAGTTCACATAACATGTCGATGCCACTTGTATCTATTGTTGCCACAGCTGATAAAATTCCTTGTCTGTTAGCCAAATACAGTGGGGAGTTCTTGGGATATTTACAAAAAGATAGGAGCTTTATCTTGTTGTAAATTAGTTAGTTTGTTAGCTTGATAGTTAGGCAATTGTTATTCTTGTTAGATTGTAACAGACTTATATAGTCTGCTATAAATACCTTGTAAATGTTAGTATATGTGATATATGAAAATAAGAAGCATTTCAAATATTACTTTCTTAATATGGATTTAACATGGTATCAGTAGTTTATCCATATTATTGGGCTTCTTGTTTTTTGGGCTCATTGTCGTTTTTCCCCTCATTTTCTCTTTGGCCCTTTCGGCTTCTTCCTTGACTTCCCAAATTCATTTTTCTCTAATTTTCCAAATCCTCTTTATCGTTTTTTCATGGCCGATCAAGAGATTGATTTTTCTCATCCTTTGTTTTTGCATCCGTCAGATACGCCGGGGAGCTTGCTTGTTTCCCATCAGCTCACCAGTGTTGTCAATTACAGTCTGTGGAGTCGTTCGATGTGGATTGCCCTATTAGCCAAGAACAAATTAAGGTTTATTGATGGGAGTTGCAAATGTGAGAGTTATGCTGAGACGTTTCGTGCCCAGTGGGATCGTTGTAATGCGATCGTGTTATCTTGGATCCTCAACACCGTCTCCCCGAATCTTTTTGTTGGATTGGTGTTCACTTCCGCCGCTGTCGATGCTTGGAAAGACCTCAAGGAGCGTTTCAGTCAGATTGGCGGCTCACGTATCTTTGTTTTGCATCGTGAGATTGTCGTTCTGACTTAGGGTGAGTCCTCCAATTCCGAGTATTACACTCGTCTAAAACTTTTGTGGGACGAGTACTCCGCCTTGGTTCCTGTGGCTTCTTGCACCTGTGCTAACTCTCAGCAGAGCCTCGATCATCTTGCTCAGCAACGCCTCTTTCAATTTTTCATGGGCCTCAACGATTCTTACTCCGCCCTTCGAAGTCAGATCCTCATCATGAAGCCTCTTCCCTCGGTTAATCAAGCTTATTCTCTTATTGTTCAAGAGAAGGCTCAGCGTAGTTATCTCTCTGGTATTTCTCCTCTCTCTGAATATGTTGCATTATATTCTTCTGGTGCTTCTTCTGGTGCTCGGCGTTCTGGTGGCCCTCGGTTTTCTGGTGTTTGTGACTTTTGCAAAATCAAAGGTCACAAACGTGACCAGTGCTATCGATTGATCGGTTTCCCTCCAGATTTCAAGTTCACCAAGTGTCGTGGTCCTCAGGCTGCTCTCACCATTGATGGGGGATCTGTTTCGGCTCCTTCTACTGTGGATTCTTCGGATTCATCTCCTTCGACATTGCTTCCCACTCTGGTTCTTACCTCCGATCAGTATAATTAGCTCTTGGGCCTTCTGCGTAAAGATTCTCCTTCACCTGAACCCTCTGTCAATTTTGCAGGTATTGTTTCTGGAAGATTACCTGATTCTGATTTCATCACCTGGATTTCGGACACTGGGGCTACTGGCCATATGGTATTTGATCTTCATTGTCTGGTAAACCTGATTTCTTGTGCATCTTCTCGCCTTGTTCATTTGCCTAATGGTAAAACTGCCCTTGTTTCTCATATTGGCTCTTATGTGTTTTATTCTACTCACACTCTTCACAATGTTCTGTTTGTTCCTCATTTCACACATAATCTTTTGTCTGTTTCAAATTATCTGTTGAACTTCATTGTGCTATTATTTTTTATCTTGACTTTTGTATCTTTCAGGATCTCTCCACTGGTGTGATGAAGGGGATTGGTAGGAAGTCAGGAGATCTATATGTTTTTAAGTCAAAATCTGGTTCGAGTTCTTTTACTTCTTTATCTTCTGCTGTTTTTGATAAGTCTTGTTGTAATGTTTCTACTGTTAATAAGACCATTATTTGGCATGCTCGTTTAGGGCATGCTTCTTATACTACTTTGCTTAAATTGCCATTGTTTTCTGATATTTCCCTTGATAGTTCTTCTATTCATGACTGTAGTGTTTGTCCATTAGCCAAACAATTTCGATTGCCTTTTTCCTGTTAGTCACTCTAGGTCAGATACACCCTTTCATTTGTTGCATTTGGATTTATGGGGTCCTTATCGTATTTCTATCCATAGTGGCTACCGTTTCTTTCTTACTATAGTTGATGACAACACGCGTATGACTTGAGTTTTCTTGATGAAGCTTAAATCTGATGCTCCTCTTAAGATTAAAAATTTCCTTCTTTTAGTTAAAAATCAGTTTGTTGCTTCTGTCAAAATTATTCATGGTGATAATAGATCAGAGTTTTTTTAATTCTGAATGTTCTAGTCTTTTTACCTCCTTAGGCATTATTCATCAGTCTTCTTGTGTTCATTCACCACAACATAATGGGGTGGCTGAACAAAAACACTGGCACTTGTTAGAAGTTGCTCGGGCTCTTAGGTTCCATTCTAATGTTCCAGTTAAATTTTGGGGTGAATGTGTTTTGACTGCATGTTATCTTTTTAATAGACTTCCTTCATATGTTCTTCTTTGGAAATCTCCATTTGAACTTCTTCATCACAAGCCACCTAATTTTTCTCATCTTAGGATATTTGGTTGTTTATGCTATGCATCTCAACCCAATTATAGTGATAAGTTCTCTCCTAAGGCTATCCCATTTGTGTTTATGGGTTATTCTCCCACTCAAAAGGGTTACCTATTATTCAACTTGCTCACCAAGACTTTTTTTGTCAATAGAGATGTTTAATTTTTTGAACATATCTTTCCTTTTCACTCTTCTTTTTCTTCTTCTAGTTCTTTCTTTCCTCCTCAACCCTTTATTTCAGATGCTAACTTTTTACATTTGTCTTCTCCTTCTATTGAACCTTCTAATTCTTCCTCTGATCCTTCTTCTTCCTCTTCTCCATCTATTCCTGATTTGTCTTCTTCCCCTCACATTGTTTCTAAGCATTTATTTTTTAATCTAGCTTCATCAAGTGACCCAGGTCCTTCTCTGGTTGTCCCTAGTCAGTTTGGTCCTGTTTTTCAAGATATTGTTCTTAGAAGATCTTCTCGGGTTTCCAAAACTCCTCATTGGTTCACTGATTACACTACTTCTTACTAATCTTATTCAGATCAGTCTCCTCTTACTCCTTCAGGCCAGTATCCCATTTCTTCTTTTCTTTCTTATTCTCATTTACCTTCTTCTACTCAAGCTTTTATTTCTTCTACTTCTTCTTTTTTTGAACCTTTCACCTATTCTCAAGCCATTAAAGATCATCTTTGGGTTGCTGCCATGAAAGAGGAAATTCAGGCTTTGGAGTCAAATAACACTTGGTCACTTGTTCCTTTGCCCTAAGAAAAGGTTCTTATTGGCTGCAAGTGGGTTTACCGAATCAAATTCAATGCCTCGGGTGATGTTGAGAGATATAAGGCTCGTTTGGTGGCTAAGGGCTATACCCAAAAGGAAGGGGTTGATTACAGTGACACTTTTAGTCATGTTGCAAAGCTGGTCACTGTGCGTCTTGTTTTGACTCTTGCTTCCATAAATCACTGGCCTCTTTTTCAAGTGGATGTCTATAATGCATTTCTTCAAGGTGATCTTCATGAAGAAGTGTACATTTCTTTACCTGAGGGATTCTGCAGCCAGGGAGAGCAACGTGTCTGTAGGCTGCAAAAGTCTTTGTATGGATTAAAGCAAGCATCTAGGCAGTGGAACAAAAAGTTAACAGATGCTTTAATTCTTTCTGGTTACTTGCAAAGTAAGTATGACTATTCTTTATTTACTAAGAGGCAAGGATCCAAGATAGTCATCCTTCTCATTTATGTGGATGACTTGTTGATAACTGGGAATGATGTGGAACTAGTTACAGAGCTTAAAAACATCCTGAATTCTAACTTCAAGATGAAAGACCTTGGAGAGTTGAGATTCTTTCTTGGGTTTGAGTTGCTTAGATCAAAAGAAGGTATTCTCTTAAATCAGAGGAAATATGCTCTGGAGCTAATTAAAGACACTGGTCTTTGAGGTGCAAAGATAGCAGAAACACCTATGGAACAACATTTAAAGCTTACCTCTGTAGATTATGATTCAGAACTACAAGAGAATAGTGAAGATGTGGTTCTAGGGTCAGAAAAGCAATTATTTCAGAGATTGATTGGTAGATTAATTTATCTGACTCACACGAGACCATATATTATGTATATTGTTCATCATCTCAGCCAGTTTATGCAGAAGTCAAAGAAAACACATCTTGAGGCTGCATTAAGGGTGGTGAGATACATCAAGAAGGCACCAGGTCAAGGAATTATGTTAAAGGTAGATGGTAATCATCAGCTGCAAGCTTACTGTGATGCAGATTGGGCTTCCTGTTTGATGACTCGCATATCTATCACTGATTTTTGCATTAAGTTTGGTGAATCATTGATTTCCTGGAAATCAAAAAAGCAAAACACAATTGCTCGATCATCTGTAGAAGCAGAATATAGAAGCATGGCAATGACAGTGGCTGAGATTGTTTGGTTGAAAGGAATGTTGCGAGAGTTTGGTGAAAAGGAAGAAAAGCCAACAATACTCTACTGTGATAGTAAAGCTTCATTACAAATTGCAGCGAACCTTGTGTTTCATGAGAGAACTAAGCACATAGAAGTGGATTGTCACTTTGTAAGGGACAAGATTCAAGAACGAGTTCTTCAAATAGAGCATGTATCTTCAGGACTTCAACTTGCAGATGTCATGACCAAGGCCTTGGGAATACAGTAGCATAATTTCTTAATTTCCAAGTTGGGTGTTAGAAATATTTCAAACTACCAACTTGAGGGGGAGTGTTGTAAATTAGTTAGTTTGTTAGCTTGATAGTTAGGCAGCTGTTATTCTTGTTAGATTGTAACAGACTTATTTAGTCTGCTATAAATACCTTGTAAATGTTAGTATATGTGATATATGAAAATAAGAAGCATTTCCAATATTACTCTCTTAATATGGATATAACATATCTTACCAGTCATGTCAATAATTATACGTTTCAAAGTGCTTTCATGGTTTTCTTTAATCCAGTCTCCCTCCTCTCGAATCCATCTTAACATCCTACAACAAAGAGATTCTTTCAGCCAGTCGACCGTTTACTCAACAAGATGATGTATTATAATGTGCTAGTCTGATAAAACATTTCAGCCTGACAATATATTATTATATGGTTTCTTGGCCTATCAATGGTAAGATTCAAATGAGACTTTAATGGAGTTACCTTTCTTGTAGATAAGTTGTATTTGCAAAGTAGATTGGAGATTCGATTGCCAGAATGAGAAATGAAGGGACCCAACAAAATGTACTGGTGACATGCAAGAGGATCTTGAATACAGAAACTCCAACCTGCAATTTTGGGCACCCATCAGAATTTTTTGGTACTTGTTATTCTATGTAGATGCTTTCAACAATACAATACTAGGAGAAGATGAGATGAAAGCAGTCACTTGGAAAAGTCCAAAATACTTACTGCAATGGCCAAGAACGATCCTGATAATCTATAAGCCCTATCAATGTTGTTATGATGATGGCTCCTAAGATGAAATTAGGGGTGTAATAAAACAGTGGCATCAGGAACATTAGAGTCACAAACACAACTGCAACTAATACTATGTTAGAGATTGTTGTTTGAGCTCCAGTGTTGTAATTTACCGCAAATCGAGAGAACGATCCTGAAAAAGATATGTCAAATAGATTAGTTTCAGGTTGCTATTTCTAGTTTAGTTCTCCACACTTGGGGTTTTGATTTTGGGCAATTTTTGAAGAAGAATAAGAGAGATAGAGAGAGAGGAGAAAAGGAAGAAAATTTAAATCTTAAGGACTAAACTGAATGAAAATAAAACCTAAAAGAGTAAACATGCAAACTACCCACTTCTATTAAAGCTATCATGATTTTTTAATTAAAAGTGCCACATGGCAAACTCTGATTGGCTAAAATTTTTATTTTAATGGATGTTAGATAAGAGGGGCCAACGGAAGTCGCGATTTATAGTTTAAGGGCCAAAACATCCCAAAAAATAATTTAGGGGGCAGTTTGGTATTTTGTGTATACTTCAGGGGTCAAACGGGCCATTAAGCCTTAAAATGACATGAAAAAATATTATTTGATGAGACCATGAATGACGTGGTCGTAGTAAGCCAAATTCATCTAATAATTTTTCCCTAAATCCATTTTCAAACCTAATCGTTTTGCCTTTTATCTCTATAAATTAAATCCTCAGGTATGATGACTGACATAACTCATGATCTTGGAACTCATACATGGTCGCAATTCATTATTCATATACAGAATTAGTTGGTGTTAATGGTGTAAAAACAAGTAATCGGATGGATTTTAGGTCGGGCCATGTTAGGTTGGGTCAAATCAGATATAGATCATTTTAAGTTGATTTGATGTTTTGATTCGATTCGGGTCGGGTGCTGGTTAATTTCAGGTCGGGTCAAAACGATTCGGGTTCGAATCAGTTAATTGACAGGTTAATTTGGGCTCGAGTTCATTTCAGGTCAGGTTAATTTGGGTTTCGAATTCGTATTAAGTTTGAGTTCGGTACAATAGTCGATAGACTTTGGGTTGGCTCATTTCGAGTGAATTATTTAACGTCTTTCACGAACACGAATCACATTAAAAATAAATATTGGGACTAGAATGAACAAAAATATCATCATATTTAAAATATTGGACTAAATTACAAAATTAGAAATAAATAAGGGTCCATTTCGGCTAAAAATAAAATATTTTGAACTAGAGTGAACAAAAATATCAGCATATTAAAAATATTGGACTAAATTATAAAAATATAAAATAAATAGGGGTTAATTTTGGTTAAAATAAAATTTTAGGGACTAACATGAACAAAAATATCAGCATATTAAAAATATTAGACTAAATTACAAAAAAATGAATAAGGGTCAATTTTGACTAAAAAATAAATTTTAAGTACTAAAATAAACAAAAATGTTATTGGACTAAATTACCAAAAAATATATAAATATGGGGCAATTTTGATTAAAAATTAAATTGTTGAGACTAGAGTAAACAAAAATATTATTCGACTAAATTACAAAAAATAGAAATATATATGGCTCAATTTTGGCTAAAAATAAAGTTTTAGAGACTAGAATGAACAAAAATATCATCATATGGGTCAATTAGTTTCTCATGTTATAATATAATAAATTCATTATTTCTCAAATACTTTCATTTTTCTCTTGAAAATCATTAAATCATAGACTTCCTCAATTACAAGTCAGGTAAATATCAAGCCATGTCAATATCAGTTCAGGTCAACAATAGGTCAGGTTCAAAACAAATAGGGTAAAATTGAATCTTGGGTCGTTTCAGTCGGGTTATATCGATTATTTTCCAGGTTAGTCTCGAGTTGATGTTTGTATCAGTCAAGTGCAAGTTGGGTTCGGTTACTATAGTATCAGGTCCAACCCGGGTTCGAGTCAACAACAGTCGGTTACATATCGGTTTTGAATTGTCATTTTCTCGGGTCAAAATAAGTTCTAACTCGAATAAGTTTTAGTCGAATTTTCGGGTCGGGTTAACTTTTTACATCCATGGTTGGTGTAAGTAGGGACAAAGTTATGATATCAATTTAAGAAAATAAAATATAATTTATTTTAAAGGTAAGAATAACAATTCATAATTATTTTATAAAATTTACAAATTTAATCTACAAATTAAAAAGAAAATAAAAATTTAGAGTTAGAGTTGGAGTTGGAGTGGGGACATAACCCTTCTTCATGGAGGGGCTGACTCATACACAGTTGCAATCCATTATTCATGTATACTATTAATTATTATTATTATTTAAAACAAACTAGTATTATTTAATAATAATTATAATTTGTAATATTTCAATTTTTAAAAAATTATAAAAAATAACATTTTAATAATTATTATATTTGTTAGGAATTTGTATATGAAAAAGTAACTAAAGTGTAGGGGTGGTAATAGGCTGGTACGATTTTGGGGAATCCCATTAAACATAGGAAATTTTTTGTGCACATACCCATCTATTACGGATTCCCATAATTTTCGGTTAATTCTCGTACCAAAAAAAATAAACAAAACTTAACACATTAAAATAAATATTCAACATTAAATATCCAAAATTATAAACATAAATGATAAATTCAGTTTTACCAACAACAAATAAACCATTTCAAAACTATAAAACATGGCTAAATATTAACTATTTAAACATGTCAATATGCACTACATTTAAAAGAAAATATGTAACTAGTAATCTAAAGATCCAAACCATGATCTCTTTGTTCTAAAAGGAACTAAATTTGATAATCTTCCAACCATATAAATTATCTCTTCTAATTTTACTCATAAATGATAAATTCAGTTTAAACAAAATTAGACTGAATCATGTTTACAACAATATAAAGACCATTTTCTAATTATTTTTATGAAATTTACGGAGAATTTCCAAACTTACTCCAACCGGCCCTACTTAGATTATGGGGAGATTATTAAAAAATGGGTAAATTACCTTTATGGCCATCCAATTTTGTAAAATATTGGGGGTTTTTTGTAGTATTTTTAGGGATCCCCATGGTGATTTATACGAGTATGGTTCGGTTATCCACACGGTTCGGATCTAGTAATCTCGTCCTCATCCCCATTTCAGCTTTGGTGATAAAATTTCATTATCCTCGTTGGTGAAGATTTCGGTTAATCCTCATACATGTCGGTTCAGATCCCCACGGTTTTTATTTATTCCCCACCCGATTGTCACCCCTACTAAAGTGAGATCAACATAAAATAAGACACACAATAGACGAGATTTAACGTGGTTTGACTTTCCTACCTCTACGGATGAGAAAAACCAATAATCAACTACTTTTCCCAACGTCCCTACAATACCCATCTCTACAAGATAGCCACTATAGTTGCAGAGTTTCTAAAATTGGTTACATTTCTCTCATAATCTAAAGGTTAAGGCCTACTTTATATTTATAGATCTAAATATTTGGCCACCAAGAAACTTTAGCCCATAAGACTTCTTGTCTAATGTAAATACTTATATATTAAATAATATCTAACAATATTGAAACAAATAATAATATAATTATTATTTTTAATAAAATATATTAGTCTGTTTGACCAAAAAGAATATATTAGTCTTAATATTTTTATTTATAAAATTGTAAAAATTACTATAAACTAATTGTTATAATATTTTAAAAATAATAATAAATTTTTTTATGATGAATAAAATTATTTATTTTATTTGGTATTTATAAAGAAAATTTTTTAGAAAATTTTTCAAACAAGGAAAATATTTTAGATAGAGCCATTCCAACCCCAAAATATTACGTATTCTAGAAAAATAATCAATTTTCCAGAAATCATATTTGTAAATCAGTTTTCGCGAAGCACATAGACAGACCATTGTATGCATTTTCTACCCTCTATAATCAATAATGCAAAGTATATGAATATAACAAGAGTTAATTACACCACACATTCTTAAATTATGTCTCTCATTTGAATCAGTTCTTAAGCTTTTAAATATTTTAATTTTATTCTTTAACTATTGCTCTCATTTTAAATTAGTCAACAAACTTTTAAATACTCTAGTTTGATCTTCAAACTATGACACTCATTTTAAATTAGCTCTCAAACTTTTCGAACGTTCCAATTTCATCATCAAGTTATCATTTATGCTGTATCCTATAATTACATAATACACATAAATATTTACTTGAAAATTAACATATTTTATAACAATTTTATTAATATGAGATATGATTAGCTTATACTGATTATTTGAGGATGAAATTAAAATATTTAAAAGTTTGAGAACCAATTTAAAATTTATAATTTGGGGATGAAATTAAAATGTTTAAAAATTTAAAAACTAATTTAAAATAAGATTCATAGTTTGAAGATATTTGATGTAATTGACTCATATAATAATATACAAGTGTTATAATTTTCTGATATGGGAATCCGCTCGCAATCTATTTGAATGTGTTTAATGCAAGACATATTTTTGGATAATTGTTTTTTATTATCCAAGAGCAGGAATCCTACTACTGAAAAACAGTAAACTCTACAAAGTACAATTAATGCATAACAGCCTATACAATCCCAATGAAAGACATATTTAATGACATTATTATATGAAAAACCGTTTTTAATATTTATTTACGAAAAATGACCCACATTTAGTGTTATTTAGAAAAATGACCCTCAAATCGTCCATTAAGACGACCTCGCGTTCTGGGAAACGTGCACCAGGACCTCGCGTTGTATACGTAGCGAGGTACGTCCGACGTGGGCCGCCTTTTCATATTCTTTAATTTAAAATTACTAGATAAGACATCACGTTTACCAATCGCGAGGTACATGAGATTTTGAAAAGGCACACTTATGTATGACGGTAATTACTGTAGTGACCTCGTGCTTTACATATAGTGAAGTCTGCCAAATCCAGGTTGAAATACAAGGGTGTATAGGCATGTTCGAGGCATTTTACCGTGTTATTAGCCCGATAATTTTGGTAATTTTCAAGCTTAGAGACGTAGTATTAGAAATTATCTTCCATTTGAGACCGATATTGGCACGTACGAGACATTGCACATTGTATACAAAGTGCGTTGAAAATGGTTCGAACGCTAGTTTTTGTCCAAGAATAAGAAGTTGAAATGGCTTGGTAGGCATGTTGGAGGTGTTTTCCCGGGTTATTATTAGAATATTCTTCGTGGTATTTTAGGTGAGAGGCCTAGTATTGGAACTTATCTTTTATTTGAGACTGATATTGGCACATAACAGACTTTTTAAACGATATAAAAATGACCCTAAAAATGGTTCCAAAGCTTGGTTTTGGGCATGAATAAAAAGGTAAAATGCCTTGAGAATCATGTTTGATGGGTTTATCTAGAAGTTAATCGTTGCATTTGCGTAATCCTTGAGAATCATGTAATATTTTTTTAATAAAAAAGCGAGAAAAAAGTGACCTCGCTCATTGTAGAAAGCAAGTTCATTTTGAACGTTTAAATTAATTTCATAATTTTTTTGATGATTATGCCAAAATTAAGAATAAGTTGACAAAATTGTCTATATTTCCCTTTAATAGGACCTCGCGCTTTGCATATAGCGAAGTTCGTTAAGCCTGTAAATAGAGGACGACGGTCTCCGAATATTCTCGTAACTCATTTTCACTCTTCTTTTCTTAGTCTACTATTCAATATTATTTGTAAACAGTTCGATCAATATAATATGTCGAGACGAGAAACTATTACAGCTTTGGTATACTACGATGGGCAGATAGTCGATGATGCATCTCTCGACGTCGTATTTCAGTCCTCGAGTACTATATTGCTTCCGCTGCCATACAACTTATCGTATAAGAAGTTGATGAATGAAGTGAAGAAACATTTTTCACATGGTCATGAGAAAAAGTTATAACCGTTGAAGTTTCGATTGCCGACGTCGTTAGAACCATTAACGTATTCATTATACCACATTGTGGACAACGCTGGTGTGGAATTGATGGTGGAATCTCACCTACAATTTTTTTTAGGCGGGACCTTTGAGCTTGAGTTGTATGTAAAGTTTTTTTTATGATGATGATGATGGTGATGTACTTATGTAATTTAATGTTGGTGTACTTATGTCAATTAACAATCTTGTAGTACATTTTGTTAATATAATTATCGTTAATATAATTTTCTGCATCTAACCGATTACATTTTCAAACCGTTAACAATCATAAAATATGTAATTATCAAAACGTATTATTTAATAATATTACATTGGAACAACTAAAAATTGTGAGGTTCGTCGTATCTTGTTATCTGTCACACGTTGTTTAGCCTATTCATTCGTGATACACGAATCCTCCAGTTACAGTCGTGGTTTTTTTGGACACATTCTGCAATATAGTTGTCCGCACTCATTTTTTTCACTGTCAAAATAACTGATCGACATATGTTTTAGTTTTTAATCGCATCCTCTGTGATTTTCTTAGTAATGAATATCATCCTGACTTCTAGTTAACTGTCATTATCGACATCAGCATCACACGATTGTCTCTCAATATATGGGAAATCATCTACGTTTGCAACTATTATAGCGCTAGAATGAATAAAATGGACTAAGAGACATTTTGAGCGAATTACAATGAAAGGAAAGTGTGAGTTTTTGAGGAAGCGGGGGGTCTATTTATAGGGGTGTAATTGAACCGGTGTTCTTTCATGTACTTTAGAAACTAGTCGTTCATTTATTTTTTTCAAAGTATATTATTTATAGCAGACATTCATTGAAACACGTAAAATATTACATGCATAAACACGTAAATTTGTTACAATTAAATTGTACAATTGTATTGCTAAACATACAGACAAAATAAATTACATATGGATTGATTTAAACGAAAGGTGCAATAGTTTGTCCGAGTTGTATGGCCGCGGAGAGATGTATCGTTGATGTAGACAAATGGCGTCATAGTTCGTTCTAGTTGTTGTTGTCCTAAATCTTCTTAGATTTCGTGAGTACGCGATAATCACCATCATCCACGACATAGATATCACCAACAACGTTACATGTGGTGGACTTCTAATAGCCTTCACGATGAAGGCGTACGAAGAAGCTACCGACAGCCTCGAACAAAATTTTAAGACTGATCATGGCACTTCAAAAAGGACCACTCATTCCCTGATATTGCGATTTTTCGTAGATCTAGAACCAAAACAAGGAAGATACATACCGCCAAATATTATTAATCGACCAAAATAATGTAGTCATTGTATAAATGCAACTACTTATACCAACATATCACAATATCAGGGAAATTAATTTGTGAAATAATTTTCCTAATTACGTGATATGTTGCCATTAGTAGCAATAGTTGTATCTTCTTTTTGAATCTGACACAGATTTGAATGGAACGATAGCAAATGCTGGTGAGTTTGTTTGCCCTCGTTTCGTTCTTATATAGGCAAACATTCGCGCTCTCCGAAATGCGGGCTATTCGGTCACGTTTTAAATGGATCTCGCGCCCTGCAGAATGCGAGGTCTGTAGAGATTCCTGACGTGACAAGACAAGTACATAGTGTCATGTCAATAGAACTCGCTATATACAGAGTGTGTGGTTCATTTTTTTATATTATGATTGAAATCTTAAATTGTAGATGTAATCTTTGGATGTTAAGCAATAGCAATTATAACTTATCAGTAATTCTAATAAACAGGTGTAACAAGCGCGTGAAAAATGGATTCAAAGCTTTTTTGGGTTAAGAATAACAATGTAAGTTTATTACTTTTCAAACAAATACATAAATAAAGAAAATAGATTATGATAGTTAGGCCATTGATCTCGGTCAACGATGACATCTTTTACATAACTGGGCCGAGGTCATCGACATTCTAACTAGCCAATTGTACCCCTAAACATGATTTAGACAAATGGTGTCATAGTCAATTAATTAATATGAGAGCCTTAGAGATTATTCAGTTCCTTAACTTGTCTTCGTACCCACTTTGCATCGTAATTTGAGGAGAAGTTTGCATCTGCAATCCTTACCCCGACCAAAGAGGGAATCTTGTACTTCACTCCCCTAAACATGTACGAATGGTGAGGTCTCGCCATAGTCGTCCAATCCAACCCCTACAGTGCGAACGTCCTCTTTTTGGCCGAGCTTTTGAGGCTAGTATTGGCACATACTAGACATTATAATCGGTTACATATTGTGGTCTTCACCTAGCCGGCACTCAATGAAGACCACACTTTTCCTGATATTGTGATCTTTCGTTCATCTTGAACAATAATGCGGAACACCCGTCTCACAAAAACTGTCAACCCATGAATAGCATATACATTTGAAACTTGCGTTGTTTGTTATCATTATTAACTGTAATTCATTTTTTTCTTCGGATATGATGGCAAGCAATTGCTGGTGGGCATGTATTTTATATGTGCCAGAACTCGTGCTACGCAAATCGCGCATTCCACAAATATTCCTTATAAAGATTCGTGACAGAGATTCCTGACGTGGCAGTCTGTAAACCTGACATGTCATTGGACCTCGCATTTTATAGATCGCGAGGTCTCCTTATTAATTTTGTTTTTTTTTGGTTTTTTTTTTTGTTCGCATAAATTTATTCCATAATAGTTATATAAAAATAACACGATCTATCACAATATAATATATTTTTTTTTGGATAAAATGATAACAAAGTAGTTTTACATAAATAAAAAAATTACATATCCATCCTAATGACGCCTATGTCCAGCTGTACTGAATCGTGCTGAACGACGATTCCGAAGCGAATTCCTTCGACAAATGGCACCACCACCACCACCATCTTCATTGCCATCGTCATCCCCAATTGAGTAAAGAATAGGCTCTGCGACGGTGTCTGATCCACAATACATGATCCGAACTATGTCGAGACTAGAAGAACAAATGTAGAGGGTACTGTCGGATAGTAGACAAGAGGAACCACCATCATAAGCAGACTAAACATCCGTGAAAAAAACTTCCAACGGACTCCCCATTTGCTGAAACAATAGACTACTACCCGAGGTGTGAAATACCGAGAAAGGTAGCTAGTGGAATACAAGTGTTGGAACCGGTGTCTCTGGCTAGGTGACTGACTGGGCAGGTGTCTGTGTTGTTCCCGATGACGATGCCCCGAGAGCTTCTGTTCTTTTTCTCTGGCCAACTCCCCCCGTACGGGTACCACATTGCGTCGAAGGATGCTGCGTCGACGGACGATTTTGGGGAGGCACATATATTTCTCGTTCTCTCTCATCCGAGGTTAATAGATGTGGCTTCCCATTTTTATAGTACCATGTCATATACTCATAGGTAACGTTGTAGTCCCCAATGGGTTCCAAAATACGGGGTTGCCTACTGAAACGTCTTATCCACTGTTGCATCTAGTCCGTGTGATGATGGCCCCAATGGACTTCCATCTTGCCTTATCGCGTTAACCTGTGCAATGTGTCCAAATTGGGTGGCACATCCAGAATCTCTTGGACATAATTAAATTGCCGCAGCACGCGGTCGGTAGGATGCCACTCCACTATCTCGTAGTGTATGAGCAGAACCATCAGAATCCAAACGTCCTCACTCAGCATTATTTCAGGCGAAATGCATGCTCGAATATCAAGATCCACGTACGACGTCTACATGAACTACAAAAATAATGTAAAATCAGTTAGCTAAACTCAAAACTCATAAAAAATTAAACTAAAAATTTTCTAATTTAAAAATTTTAATTAACTAAATTTCGAACCTCATATTTTACCTCATCTATCTTATCGATCAACAGTCGATAATCCTGCTGGGTGGTCGATAGTCCCACATGTGTTAATTGACCCAACCACCTATAATTCAAAAAACAATTCTAAGTATTCTAATATTAAAAAACAAAATAATAAAATTAATATTTATTAGTACCTCTGAACAAGTGGGAATTAGATTAAGGTCGAATTTCGAGGCGTCGGACTTAAAAATAGCATACGAATCCATGCCTAAGACTGCAGCAACCAAAAATACTCGCCAATGAAATGTCTTTCCAGGTCGACGGTTCTGCATAACTCCCGAAATTGATATGCCAACATAGCCCATCCCCAACATTTGTTTTTTGGATTGCCTAGTATCTATCAGATGAGGCAACCACATCAAATGAACCTTATTGCGAGATTTGTCTGGCATTAAGAACCCCTAATAAGTCGTAGAATATAGGCACGAGCAAACCGCTGCAAAATCAATTTTTTTAAAATATTAAATTATTTTTATATAAAATAAAATTTCACAATAAATAAATAATAAACAATAAAAATAAATTATACCATCTTCGTTACTTCATCAACGTCTAGGGGTAGGTTGGTCAAATTGTTGTCCAATAATACTATTTTTAGTTTGCCACCATCGAAATCGTCCTCTTCTAGCCCCACTTCAAGCAAGGCTTCACATACGCCTGACCAGTCTGCCTCCGCAATCCCGGTGATAACCTCGCCGTCAATGGGCAGACAGAGAATAAATGCAACATCTTGCAGGGTAGTAGTTATCTCACCGCATGGAAGATGAAATGTGTGTGTCTCGGGCATCCACCTCTCTAGTAACGCATTAATCAACGGACGGTTCAACTTCGGACCTCCAAATAGGTGGGAAACATACCCAAAACCGAATGTGATATCAATGGACCTTGCGTTCTGCAAAAAGAGAGGTCCCTTTAAAAGCTGCGACGATTCAGTCCGGTCGGAATCTTTCTGCAGATAGCGAGTTCAAAGAGTTTTTAATTTTATTTTTATCCTTATTTGGTGATTCGAATAAGATTTTGATGTCTTACTATAATTAAAAATCAATATTTTTATTGAGATAACTAATTACTAATACAAAATACAAAAATTAATAAAATTAAATACAATACTTTAATTCCTTATACAAATAAGATTTTGATTTCTTACTGTAATTACAAAATAAAGAATAGTTTAATTAAGATAATTATTTACTAATATAACATATTAAATACTAATAAAATTTAATTACCATATTTTCTTTAAATAACAAGTTCCAAGGGTTTTAAATTTATTTATTTTTATCTTTATCTGGTGATTCTATTAGATTTTACTTTCTTACTATTTTAATTTTTTTATCCAAATAATATTTTAATTAACTCAAATAATTAAGTTAGATATCTATTTTAATTAAGTCAAATAATAAGATTTAAATATCATATTTTAATTAAGTTAGATACCTATTTTAATTAAATTAAATAATAAGATTTAAATACCATATTTCAATTAAGTTAGATACTTATTTTAATTAAATCAAATAATAAGATTTAAATACTATATTTTAATTAGTTTAGATACCTATTTTAATTAATTCAAATAATAAGATTTAAATATCATATTCTAATCAAATAATTATAACTTTTTAAATTTATTTATTAAAGTTTAGGGTTTCAAACGGTTAATGGAACATCGCTATGTGTAAAGCGAGATGTCCCTAAAGTAATTACCGCGATGCATAAATGTCCATCTTCAAAATCTCGTCGACCTCGCGTATTGGAAAACACGAGGACTTATCCAATAATTTTAAATTACATAATATGAAAAGGCGGCCTACGTCGGACAGACCTCGCTACGTGTACAACGCGAAGTCATGGTGTGCGTTTCTTAGAACGCGAGGTCGCCTTACGTGGACAATTTGAGGTCATTTTTCTAAATAACATTGAATGGGGGTTATTTTCCTAAATAACTATTAAAAATGGGTTTTCATATAATAATGCCCATATTTAATAGGCATAATGTTAAAATAATGTCCATCACGTGTGATTGAATAATCACTTTGGCCTATATTCATATTTTTGAAGTAATTTAGCCCTCAACGTTTTATTCTGGGTCAAAATATCCCATCCATGAATAAAAACTGTTAGTCAATAGACGATAAACAACTTGAAATGACTTTGCATAATGACAAGTTAAAATAAAAAAAATATTTTATATTTTATACAATTTTTTAAAATTATTTTTTGACTGGTGTGTCATTCTGTAACGTCATCAGAGCCGGCCCTGGGACAGGTCGAACCGGTCGACCACCCAGGGCCCAATTTTCTATAATTTTTACCACTTAAAAATTATAATAGAAAAAGGCCCAAAATTTAATTATAATATTAGATAGAGGCCAATACTTTGGGCCATAAATAACAAGTAAACAAAATAATAATTGAGTTATAATATTAGATAGAGGCTCCCTCTTTTATAAAAAAAAATATTACTTAAATAGTTATAGTTTAATTTTTTCTAATAGTTAGTATTAGGGGTCCAATTTTTTCAATATTTTTTATTTGAGGTCTAAATTTTTTCAATACTTGTTATTAGAAGCTCAATTTTTTCCTAATATTTGTTATTATGAGCTTACTCTTAAAATTCTTTTTTTAATATTTGTTATTAGGGGCCCAGTTTTTTTCTTCAATATTTGTTATTTGAGGCCCAAATTTTTTTTGATGTTTATTATTAGGGATATACTATTCAAATTTATTTTTTCAATATTTGTTATTTGTGGTCCAATTTTTTCAATACTTGTTACTAGAGGCTCAATTTTTTCAATATTTTGTTATTATGAGCTACTCTTAAAATTCATTTTTTTTCAACATTTGTTATTAAGGGACCGATTTTTTTAATACATGTTATTTGATGCCCAATTTTTTCTGATATTTTTTCTTAGAGACATATTCTTAAAATTCAATTTTTAATACTTGTTATTTAGGCTCCAATTTTTTTAGTACTTGTTATTTAGGGTCTAATTTTTTAATACTTGTTATTATATACTTGTTTTCCCCCAAATTTGTTATTAGAGGCATACTCTTAAAATTAAATTTTTTTAATATTTGTTTAGGTCCTACTCTTAAAATTCATTTTTTAAATATTTGTTATTAAGGACCAACTATTAAGATTTATTTTTTTCAAAACTTATTGCTATGGGCCTAATTTACCAGTTCTCCCAATGCCTCTAAAATTTTAAGACTGGCTCTGAACGTCATATTTGCCTATATGACACTGCTATCACAATGTAGGTTTGTCACGCCATTTGAAGTCATTTACCGTTGATTGACTAACAATTTTCATCAACAGAGGGACCATTTGACTTAAAATGAAACGTTAAGGGCTAAATTACTTATAAAAAGAATAGAGACAAAAATAATAATTCAGTCAAACATTAGAGGCATTTTTTAGCATTATACCTATTTATACCTTTGTTGTTTGGACTTTGGAGTTTTTTTTTCTTTGAAAAAAAAATATATAAAAACACTGCAAAATCTGATGGATTCAACTCGGTTCAAGATTTGAAAGAAAAAAAATGGACACCATGGGAATGTTTCTGCTCCTTTTCATAGCTTCTTTGTGCCTTTACCTCCTCATAGCTCTTCTTTATGTCATCTACAAGTATTGGTGGATCCCTCATCGTATTCTTAGAATATGTTTCCGGCCGTAATCGATAGCGTCGGAATGATGCTTGGGAAATGAAAAGATCGGGAAGGCAACGAAGTCAAAGTAATCGGAGAGTTCAAATTATTGGCTTGAAAAGTGATATCAAGAGCAGTTTTTGTCTAGAAAGCACGGGTACAGCAGTTATATGCCGTTTCAAGTATTCAAAACATTTTTGGGATGGGTACAGCTTGGATATATACCGGAGACGCTCTATGTCGACGGAGCACGACTGAAAATGATCGAGGACGGTTGAAACATTTCCGGGGACATTTCGGGGACGGGATGTGATCTTTATGTGCGCCCCTAAGGTTGTTTTACAGTTGAAAGTCTCGCACACTTTGACATAGTTTCTGACGATAATCTTGTCGGCGGATGTAGAACAGCCAACTTAAAAAAAGGCTTAATACCCAAATAGGTGCCTAAACTATGTTTGTAGATCACTTTTGGTGTCTAAACTATTTTTAGCTCTAAATAGGTGCCTAAAGTTTTAATTTTGGTCATTTTAGGTGCCTAACCGTTAATTACCGTTATTTTTATTAAAAAAATAATTTTTTATTTCATTTATTTTTTAATTTAATTTTTTTAACTTAATTTTTTTTAAATCCTAAATTTCCCAAAACTCACAAAATGGCCTCAAATTCAAAATCCCTAACTTCCCCGGCCGAACCCGCCACCAATGGTTTCGCCGCCGCCCCCATATCCACCGCTGGACTACCAAGATCGTTTCCCCAACTACCCATCACCGGTAAACGGCGGTAGGTGTGTGGATCGGCTTCCTAACATCGAAAGAAGCCAAAATCGCGAAAGGAAGTCGTCGGCACACCTACCGTCGGTTATGGGCGATGGGTGGTTGGGGGAAACGGTCGTGGTGGCCTCCGGTGAGGTAGTAAACGACGACAACGACGGTAATTTGGAGATTTGGGGTTTTAGGTTAGGGATTTGGGATTGTTTTGTAAAGATTTAAAACTGTTAATTTTTTTAGAAAATTGAATTTTGAATTTTGAATTTTATTTAAAAATTAATTAAAAGAAATTAAAAACATGCCACTTGTCACAATTTAATTAGCTAACAGTTTTTTTATTAACGATTAGGCACTTAAAATTATCAAAATTGAAACTTTGGACACCTATTTATAGCTAAAAATAGTTTAGGCACCAAAAGTGATCCACAAGCATAGTTTGGCACCTATTTAAGTATTAAGCAAAAAAAAACTAGAGTTGAAGAAAAAGATGCGTGAAGAAGATGAATATGGAAAAAAGCTTTTAAATTATTGTAGGGAAAACTACACTAAAGGTCCCTTAACTATCACATTTTTCCTGTTTTGGTCACCCAATTAATTTTTTTATCAAAATTGTTCCTCCCGTTAAATATCTTTCCTGTTTTAGTCCCTTACGTTAAAATTCTAACAGAATGCTGACGTGAATTTTCAAAAATATTTTTTATTATTTTCTCTCTCCTTAATATATTATTTTTTTAAATATTTTATTAGGACCAATGTGTTGATGGCACGTGTCAACACCATAATAAAGAAAATAAATCAAATTTATTGAAAGGATAGGCTAGGATTCAAACCTGCTTCCCTAAGAGGAAAAGCCGACGTGTTAACCGCTGGAATAAACACCAAATATGATCATTGTTTACAACAATTTAGTTTTAAATTAAAACATGAACCCCCAAACCAAAAAAAAAATTAACTTGATTGCTAGGACTCGAACTCGCATCCAACAACATGGAAGGGCCAAATGTGAACCAAATATGTTAGGAAAAGATTTTGATTTATTTTCACTCAAGTTTATATTTAACCAATATTAAGGTACAAACAACACAAAATAAAATATTAAAGCTAGGGGAGTGATTCAAACACAAAACTTTATTGATAAAAATTTAAATAATTAAATATTAAATTAAACTAAGAAGTTGTGATACTTTTAACATAAATTATATTTAACTAAATTGTGATTAAAATTAAAAATTAAACTAGATTTCATCTTTTCACTTTGTTTGATAATGAAAAATTAATTAAATAAAATTCTAAATTATATTTACTTATTTATTTTAAATGATCTATGATCCTTTTAAAATAATTTAATATTATTTTTATAAAAAATAATTATTTAAATATTTTTTTCATTATCGAACAAAGTGAAAAGATGAAATCTAGTTTAATTTTGAATTTTAATCACAATTTATTGAAATATGATTTAAGTTAAAAGTATCACAACTTCTTATTTTAACTTGGTGTTTAAATATTTAAAATTTTATTTTATGTTTGAATCACTCCCCTAACTTTAATATTTTATTTTATATTGTTGGTAACTTAATATACATTAAATATACATTTTTGGAAAATAATCAATTTTTTGCTTGGCCCTTCCATGCTATTGCATACGGGTTCAAGTCCCAGCTTTAGTTGATTTGATTTTGTAACGCCCGTGTTTTGGGGTTAGGAGTTAGTCGGGTTAGTAGGTCCGAGTCGGTAAAATCAATTTTAATCAATTTGACCTAGGCTTGACCTAATTGGAATTTAAAATTAAAAGGAGTGACCATTTGGTAATTTAGCCACAATTATTTGAAAAGTAGACAACCTTTTTGGAGACAAAAAGGAACAAAAAAAAAGAATCATCATCTTCCTTTTTCCCCATTTTCAAATGACAAAGAACCTAAACCCTCTCTAAAGCCCTAAACAATATTCTATTGATTTCTTCTTCAACCCAAAGTCATTTTTCAAAGGTAATTGTATTTTCTCACTCTCCTCTTCATTCTCTATCTTTACTTGGTTATAGGTTTTAAAACTATCATCTTTTGGAGTTTTAGGGTTTAATGAAAGTTTGGGTTTTTATGGAGTTTTTCAACTTGTTTTGAAATGTTAGGTTGGGTTTCGATTTAGCCACCTTAAAATACATATGATATGTTAAAATGGTTAGGTTTGGGTGAAAACCCGAAATGGATTCTTGTGGCCAATTTTAAAGTGTCTAAAACTTGGTTTTTGGCGAGTTTTAGGGTAAATTTGAAGAGCTGATGATTTAAGTATGATAGGAAGGTGTTTTGGGGCCAATTGGGTGTCATTTGGGAGTTTGAAAATAAGATTTTCAGCTAGGTTTTGAAGGAGCACGAAAATGGGCTTTTTGGGTGGTTATTTGGATTGAAAAATGGTTGAAGTTTGGCTTGAGCTTAAGAGTTGAGTTGATGACTAATGTTTTAGCATTGATTGAGAGTAATGGATGTGTTTTTGATTGGCTAGAAGCAAGAGGAGACGTTTGAGAGGCAACGAGATCGAATCCGGGCTTGTAGAAGGCTTGCTTTGGTTGCTAAGGAAGGGTGATGAGTGACTTCAAATGTGTTTTAAAGTTGGTTCAAGTGTGTGTAGTGTATGAGTTGGAATGTGCTTGGGGCCATTTCAATGTGGAGTTAAATTGGTAACTTAGCTCTTTGATTTCATTAAATGCTATTTATGCTTTGCATATTTGCCATTGTGAAATGTGGTTCGATATGTATATGTAAATCTTGACATATGTATATATTGAGCATGTGATGTAAATGGTGGATGTGAGATGTGATAAATGAAATTGGCACTAATTAACTTACCGGGTGTAAATAATCGATCATTAGGATTAGCGTGCACACAAATTGAGTCAAAACGTACGTGGCCTTGATGGCGTTGAGTCATCAAGGAGGAGTACGGTGATGTAACATTCCACCATAAATTTATATATATTCTACGGGATGATGAGTGGAATCTCATCCGTAGGGCATGTGGTGATGAGTGGAATCTCGCCCATGCAAGGTCCGGTGATGAGTGTAATCCCACCGAGGTAATGTGATTGTTGAGATTAAATCCGCACATCCTGGTAAACTAATAGTGGCCAATTGAACTTGTTCTTATAATTCTGATGTATGATATTGATATGTGTTATGTGAGCCTAGTATGATGTGAGATGCCATATTATGACTCTTGAAAGACTAGCTAGGTCTACTTGTTGATTTACCTATGAATGATGTGTGTGAGATTGAGGGATTGCATGCTTGAACCCTGCATTGTTGATGTTTTCGATTTTAGAGCATCCTCACTAAGCTTATAGCTTACGCTCTCATTTTCAACAATGTAGGTCATTAGCGTGGTGTTAGCTCGGAGCAAGGCGTAAGGGGCTTTCCAAGTTTTGTTGCTCAAGTATGGTTAAACAATTATGTAGTAGTTTAGCAATGTGGCAAGAGTGTGTTTTTGTATGAGCTATGTATGACTCTTACATGTGTTGATGTTTAAGGATTGGCTTGATTGTAAACTTATGATGACTTGCCAAATGCTTGTGTG
This sequence comes from Hibiscus tridactylites, assembly GCA_958450335.1. Taxonomy (NCBI): domain Eukaryota; kingdom Viridiplantae; phylum Streptophyta; class Magnoliopsida; order Malvales; family Malvaceae; genus Hibiscus; species Hibiscus tridactylites. Next base: position 20,083,299 of record OY288279.1, on the reverse strand, counting down.
ATGGTATGCCTTATGGATGTTTAATTTGCTTTTGAATGACATGAATACCTATTTGAGTTGAATTGTGCCTTTTGGCTTTTAATGTCTTCAAGCATGCCTTATATGAAATGTTGCTAATGTGTAAATGCCATGAATGAATGTTTCAACCTATGTCTTGTGTGTTTGAGCTTGTTTGATATAGGATCCATGCCTCTAGTTCATGTATGCTTGTGCTGAGTGCCTTTAGGGGTCGTTTAGGACCTTTAGATTGGTTGAGAAATGCCTAAGTCTGGTTTTTAAGGGTTGCAGACAGCCCGCGTTTCGAAACGAGCTGGGCCATTTCGGAATGGGTAGGCTTCAGGGACCCCGTATCGGAACGCGTTTCGATACGGTCTAGCCACTGAGAGCCCCTGTTCCGATACGGGTTTCGGAACGTTTTGGCTACTAGAAATCTGAGAAATTGACGAGATGAAAGCATTTCGAAACGGGTCTAAGGGTTTCGAAACGGTCAAAATCTCGTTGACCACGAGAAGTTGACCGTTGAGGGTGTTTCGGAACGGTTGACCTCCGTTCCGATACGGCCTCTTCGTATGGGCTTGGGGTAGTTGACCTGGTCAAGGCGTTTCGATACGTCTCAAGGGTGTTTCGAAACGGCCTACTTAATGGATTTAAAATTGGGCTGTTTAAATGTTGTTTTGGGTTCTGATGTTTGTCTTTCGCATTTTATTCCGCTGTTATGATCACATAGGATTGAATGAGCCTTTAAAAAAGATTAAATTAAAAGAAAAAAATTAGGGTTGCTAATTGAGGGAGAACCTTAACGGGTTTCGCTTCGGTTTTCCCCGTGTGGCCTACTCGGACCGGTCATCCGACCAGACCGGGACGAGGGGGTTACAGATTTTTTTCTATTTCTTCTTGAGTTTTGGGGTTCATGTTTTAATATAAATACATTTTGTTGTAAGAGTTGATTATATTTGGCGTTTAGCCCAGCGGTTAACATACTTGTTTTTCCTCCCATAACGTGAGTTCAAATCCTTGCCCTTCAACAAGTTCAATTTATTTTTTTTGTTGTGGTGTTGACATGTGTCATCAACACATTAGTCTGAAAAAATATTTAAAAATAATATATAAAGGAGAGAGAAACTAATAAAATAATATTAAAAAATATTTTTAAAAATTCACGTCAGCATTTTGTTAGAATTTTAACAGAGGGGACTAAAACAGAAAAGGTATTTAACAAGAGGGACAATTTTGACGGAAAAAAAGTTGGGTGACCAAAATAAGAAAATAATGATAGTTGGGTGACCTCAAGTGTATTTTTCCCATTTTTATAGTTATGTGGGCCCAATAATATAAATTACTATGTAATTTTTGTGGGGTCCAATAAAAAGTTAATCATACGTTAACTTTTATTTAGTATTTTATTTTTATTGGTTATTTTAATAATTATTATTACTCCTATTATTTTAAATAATTAATTATTATTATTTTATTTATATTTGTCGTACACTTACGGTAAGTTCATCTAAGCTTCACTGTGTAAGCCAACTTTGATAGAGGGCCATATATAAAGTTATCTATTCGTAAGTAACAGTACATAGTATTTAAAGAAAGACTTAATATAAAAATGAGTGGAGAAAGTATACTCTTAGTTAATTTTAGGTGTCTAAATTATTTTTTAGTAAAAATATCTAATATTTTAATTCGTTAAATTTAGGTACCTGATAGTTAATTATAGTTAAAAAATCCGTTAACCATTAAATTTTAACATGTGGTGTGTTTTAATTTTTAATTTCTTTTAATTAATTTTTATTTTTAATAATTTAAAATCTTTCAAAAAAATCATGGAATTTTAATTTTTCTAAAATAGTCACCAAATCTTTAAATCTCAAATCCTCATCGCCGATCATCGTTGTCGAGCTCATCTCTTAGTCGTCGGATCCAGTCAACCATTTTCCCCAACTGGTTGTCGTTGAAAACCGACGAGCGGTGTGTCGCGAACATTGAACGACAAATGTAAAATCATCATTCGACTGGCTCATTATTTGTCGATTTCTGACAATGACGGGTTGGGGAAATAGTCGGTTGAGCTCGATGACTGAAGGGGTGGGTTAGGCGACTGCAATAACAGTGTGCGGAATTGGAGGTTTGAGTTTTGTGATTTTTAAGGATTTGAGGACTAATTTGGAGTTTTTTAAATAATTGGAATTTTAAAAAAATTAAAATTAATTTTTAAATAATTAAAATAAATAAAATAGTGTCACGTGTGATTGGATAACATTTTTTTTAAAAACCACTAGACACATGAAATTGTAACAACATAAACGTGAGTATATATTTAAAAAAAATAGTTAGGCATCTAAAGTTAAATATTTAAATAGTTTAAGCATTTATTTGTATATTAAATAATAAAGAAACATAAAAATATCCGAGGGGCGAAAACATAATTCAGAGTGGGACCTACCATTAATGTCCTTTAATTTTAAAATTGTAACTTTAAAGTGTAAGATATGAAGTAAATGTTTCTAATTCTGACCAAAAATGTTAGCAAAGTTCATATTCAAAAAAAAAAATGTTAGCAAAGTTGTCCTTTGCCGGCATTTATTCAAAAAGTGATTTTTGAAATTTTGACACTAACTGCCAACAATTGTACCAGTTTGTTTTATAAAGTCTTAAATATATTAGGTACATGAATTAGGTATCTTCTCTTAAGTTGGTACTTAAAAATTTTTTATTTCTAAGTTGATACTCGAACTAAACATTTTTTTTCTCAAATTTGCACCTAAAAAATTTTTGCTCTCAAGTCGGTGCCCAAACTTTAATTTCATTCATGGTTTTGGTTTTTTATTAACAATTTTAGTCCTAAAAACTTATACATTCTATCAGTTTGACCTAATTCAATAAATTTAACTCTTAATATTTTTAAATTACATAAATTTAGTAAAAAAATTATGATATTGTCAAATCAAGTGAGTCTATAGGATCAAAGAAACAATTGAACAACTGCATTCTACGATAAAACAACAAATTTTTATTATACCAGGAAAGTAATGTAACATTCTTGAGAATGTGTACAAACAATTTAGGAGAATAACAAAAAATAATTTGATAGAATATGTAAATATTAAGTGTTAAATTTATTGACTTGTTTCGAATTAGGACCAAATTAATAGAATGGATAAGTTTTGGTACCAATTTAAGAGAATGTGTCTAGTTCAAGAACCAACTTGTGAGTAAAAATTCTTTAATTACCAACTTGAGAGAATATGCCTAGTTTAGATACCAATTTGGGAGTAAAAATTCATTAGGTACCAACTTGAGAGAATGTGCCTAGTTAAGGTACCAAATGTATATTTAAGCCTTTTATAAAAAAGAAAGAGAACTAAATGGAGCAACAAAAATAAATAAATTATGCCTTCTTTTATAATTTTTTTGTCAAAATAAATGGTCATGTTTAGTAAATTGCAGTTTAAGTTAAAATTAAATGTTTGAGCTAATATTAGAAGTTTGACCGGTCAAATTTAATAATTTAAATGTTTAGTGAACAATTAAATTTAACTTTTGTTATTTTAATTTTTCACCTTCACGTATATACTTTGTGACATTTGTAAACTAATACTTTTTCTTTTTTTTCTTTTTTATTCTCACACATTTATATTCGTATTTAAATTTAATAATTAATTATATTATATTAAAAATAATTATATAAATAATAAATTGGCATATAGATCCTTCAAATATGTTTAGTAATGTTATATTGAAAAAATTATTTTTCATAATCTAATTAATATTAATATATACAAATATTGATAACTAATAAACTATTCAAACAATTATCGAATATAATCATGTCCTTATATGTCATTTTACTTGTTTAAATAATCAACCAACTATCAGCTATCAATTAATTTTACCAAATACTTTTATACGATCAGCTAATATAATCCGCTAGTCAAATCAGCTAACACAATCATCTATCAGCTAATGCAATCCGCTATCATCAATTAGTTATCCGCTAGTTGCCAAACATGGCCAATTTATAAGGTTGTCTCAGAGAAGAAGCAATATGAGCACCGTTTAGAGTCTCCACATTTTACTTCCATAGATTTAGTAATTTTTCAAGTGATAATGGTTATCCCTTATTGTTTTAGTTGTATTTTTTGATTGAAAAAGAAGGTTGGTTATCCGAGCACCTCGTTAAAAAACCTCCCTAACCTAAATTGGAGGAAAAAGAATGCACCCGGTAACCTACATAAAATCAAACTTCAATGACTTCATCACTAATGTCCGAATGGAAGACATCTAACACAAAGTCCGGAGGTTGACAAAAGACAACCACCCCACTCGCTAAGTTCAACCCATGTTTCACTAAGCTATCACCCACACCATTAACCTTACGTGACACACAATGAAACCGAACATCTCAATCATTCAACAACATCAGCTTGACATGATAAACCAGCGAATAATCTCCAACGTCCCTATCCGGTATATTTAAAAGCCGAACAGCTTCCTTATTATCAATTTCCACGATAACACGACGGTAACCTCTATCCCAAGCATGTTAAAGCCCTTCCAACACTCCCCAAAGCTCAGAATCAAGAACCGAACAAATTCCAACGAACTTGGAGTAACCCAATAATCACTCGCCCCTATTATTCCGAATCACACCTCCACGCGTTGTCCGACTATCCGCCTGAATCCTAGCCCCATCCGAATTGAGCTTGACCCATCCCGGGAGTGGTGCCATCAATCGTTCTAAGCCCATGCAGGCTGAAGCGATTGCATTTCCCAACCGAGAGTGCATGGTTCTCGCATGCTTGCATTCTTGCACTACATTTCGACACCTCTCCACAATCGGCAAACTCCAAGTAACCTCAGGGGTAAAAACCAACCAATTCCTTTCCTTCCAAATTAGCCAAAGTAATGATCCAAAAAAGAGGGGTCAATTCTCAATTGTAGGAGCAAACACGTAAACAGACTGCAGATTGCAGCGTACCCAACCTGTGAACTCCATGCTGAAAAAATCCGGCCAACACTCCGACGAGACAATCGACTTCCAGTACTCATGCACCGTCGGGCATTGACGAAACAGATGATCAAACGTTTCAGCCTTATTCCTACATATCCCGCACTGCACAACAGACGTGAGGTGACGTCGCTCTCTCTCGACATTTGTTAGCAACCTCCCATTCATTAGCAACCACAAGAAGGATTTAATCCTTGGCAAACCCGGTAACCGATCGATCACGCTCTAAATAGGGCCAGCCTGCGACTCACCCTGCTGCATTCTTATTTTGTAAGCCGAGCGTGCCGAAAATCTCTTATCGGGTGACGCATCCCATCCGAAATAGTCACGTGGAACAGAAGCACAACGGGGTATAATTGCAGCAATCCGTATAACAATAGGCAGGGGCAACAAATGTTGGAAAACATCCCACTTCCATTCACCATACTCGTTTACCATCGACGAAAGAGAAGTCGGCCCATTCGGGAGAAAAATATTAGGTAGAACCCAATCCTTAAGACAACCGATTTCCCCTACCCATCAATCTTTTCAAAAATCAATGCCATCATCATTACCTGTCTTCCACGATATATGACTACGAACCTCATCCCAAACACTACATATACCTTTCCAAAGGTGAGAGTGGTTACCTTTCCAAAAATCATTGTTTTAGTTGTATTTAATGTATTTTCTTAAGTAAACAATGAAAATGATAATTTATTAATAAAATATTAAATAAATTGTTCAAAGTAATAAAATATGTTTTCGTTTTATAAGACTTTATTTTTAATTTTAAGTTTTCGCACAAGTCCTGAAAGTATTCGAGATAACTCTGAGTACTTAAACTATTTTTTCTTTAAGTATTTAAATTAATTTTCTGTCAAAATAAATACCTGAATCTTTATGATATGACAAAGTTTTATTGTATTTTTTTTAAATGAGATAACGATGGAACTTTAAGCAATTATGAAATACTAATGCAAATACTTGTTTTGATGAAAAAAAAAGATAAATTATATCTATAGCCATTTAACTATATATAGTTCTATTTTAACCATCGAATTATTAAATTTTTCAATCATATCTCGTAAAATATTATGAATAATGTAATAATTTCAGTTATAAACTTAAAATGTTATCCAATTAGTAAGAATTTTAGTTACAAATTAACCTAAAATATTATTCAATAATAAAAATTTCAGTTACAAATCTAAAACGTTATGGACAATATAAAAGTTCTAATTCCAACTTAAAATGGTACCTAGTTGATAAAAAAAATTAAACTTAAACTGAAAACTACTGTTTTTTAACATTACCTTAAGATGTCACACCTTAACTAAACTAACAACTTTATTTTTATTTTTTTACTTTAAGGCATAAACATAAGATAAAATGTTTAGTCATGATTAGGGATGGGCACGGGTCGGGTTTTTGGCCCACCCGAACCCGACCAGAAACTAATAATTCTAAAATTGAACTCGACCGACTTGATCTCATTCTTTAAAAAACCCGAACGACCTGACCCGAAAATAAATATTCTAAACCCGACCTGATCTATAGAAAAAAATTAATTTTAGGGACCTAATTGTAAAAAATAATTTTAAGAGACATAATTATAAAAAAATAATAAATTTAAGGACTAAATTATAAATAGAAACTAATTTTAAGGACCAAATTATAAAAAATATATAAAGAAGAGGTATTATTACAAATATTCTTAAAAAATAGAAGAAAATTATACTATTAGTCTCGAGTCGGATCGAGTAGGATCGAGTCAAATTTTTTCATTTTAAAATTCAAACCCGACCCGACCTCGCCATACACAAAAACCCGACCCAACTCCACCCGAACTTAATTTTTTTTCATAAAAATACCCGACCCAATTAAGCCGGGTCGGGTTAAAACCTGTCGGATCCGAGTGAAATGCTCAGTCATGATTCATGTGAAATCCCTGTCGCTTTTTGACCAATGATTTGTTTCTCAGGGTTGTTAAATCTTTTTCTTAATGACGTCATTGATGTTGTCACTGGAATTGAATTGTAGTGAATCCTTGGAAGATAATATAAAATAAAACCAATAATCCTAGTCTGTTTTGATTGCCAATATTGTCTAAAAATGATTTAAATAAAAAAATAAAATTATGAATTTATATTTAATAAATATAAAATTTTATATATTATAAATAAATAAAAATAAATAAATTTAATTAAAAATATAATTTTTTGTTACCCTTCCAATTGCTAGAGCTTCGCTCTGGCTAATTCGGACCAATTCGCGTCGCACATCTGACTTGGTGGGTGATCTCCCAGCAATAATTTTCTGCATACACAACGTCTCGAACTCAAGACCTATTTAAACATATACAATCTGCTTACCACTTGAACCAACTAGTTTAAAAATATTATCTTTAATATATTTTATATTTAGAATCTATAATTAACTCATCCAATAATATCATCTACCTTCTTCAATACTTGTCCCATTTCATTGTCCATGTGTAGAGTTCAAATCTTTTACGCTTCTAGTTTTTGTCTATTTCACTGATTATTGGGAGTAGTTTCCAAGGAAAAATGATACAAAATAAGATGGAAATTACGTAAATAGTAATAAAAAGTGAACAAAATGTGAATGTGTACCCTCAAGAAAATCCCAGAATTATCCAACCCAGAAACCATATAAAAACAGTGCAAAATCTGATGGATTCATTCATGAAAGATTAGAAAGGGAAAAAAATGGAGAGCATGGGAAAGCTTCTACTCCTTTTCACAGCTTGTTTGTGCCTCTACCTTCTTGTAGCTTTGTTCCATGTGTTGTACAAGTACTGGTGGATCCCTCATCGTATACAGTTCAAACTGAATTCCCAGGGAATTTCTGGTCCTCCTTATGAATTCATCCATGGAAACAACAAACAAATTGTCCAGATGCAAAGGGAAGCGTTGAGCAAACCTATGGGGTTGACCCATGATATTTTCCCCAGAGTGATGGCTCAATATTATTATTGGATCAACAAATACGGTAAACACCACCATGAATACATATAATTTCGCAGCTTCCGTGAAGTGATTTTAGTTGAATCTTTGTTTTTTGAAGGGAAGATTCATCTTAGTTGGAACGGAGTTCGAGCTCAGCTCGTAATCGCGGAGCCGGAACTTGTGAAAGAGGTGCTGAGGAACAGTGATAAAGCTTTCCCGAAGAGGAAGCCTACATATTTCTTTGAGAAGATTTTAGGCGACGGGCTTGCCTCCACCGAAAGAGAGAAATGGTCGAGGCAAAGGAAGCTGGCCAATTATGCCTTTCATGGGGAGAGTTTAAGAGTAAATGTTTCTTTCACTTTTGTTTTCTGATCTCGGTCGTCGCCTGGTTCACTGACGGTGTATAATTCTATGAATGTCGCAGAACATGACTCCGGCGATAATCGCTAGTGTCGAAACGATGCTAGAGAAATGGAAAGGCCAAGAAGGCAAGGAGATCGAAGTGTACCAGGAGTTCAGATTATTGGCATCAGAAATAATATCCAGAACAGCTTTTGGTAGCAGTTACTTGGAAGGGGAGAAGATTTTCGACATATTGATGAAGCTATCAGGAATTGCAGGCAGAAATATTTATAAAACAAGGATTCCTATCATCAGGCAAGTTCATCTCAAATTTTAGCATAATAATTTGACCATGATTTTTAAATCTTATATTATATGCTTGTTTATGTGATGTAAAGGATCTTATCGCAATACGAGGAGAGACCAAAATTTTTTGTATTTAATTTATTGGTCGGCTAATTTGAATTAGGTAATATAGACTCTCGTTATGAGGGTAACACTTTTAACTCAATTTGTTTTGTTCACAATGTCATTATTTAAACCATTAATTTTGTTTAAGGATCTAGTGTCTTAACTCACTAGAACAACCGATTGTTGTATGTTTGAAATTCTTTTAGTCAATTGTATTTTCTTTTGGAGATAGTAAAGTCTATCATTTCTATGTGATGCATGAGTACTAGTCAATTATAATCCTAACTAGAGCGGAGAAATGGGGAGACTTTAGGAGAGGAAAATGGTGTTTTTAGTGGGTGTGGATCCTATAGCTTAAAAAATATAATGGATATAAGATTAACAGTTTAGTCAACCGCTTAAATGTGCTTGCTCGAGAAATAGTCAATTTACTAAACATCATATAAATTTGTTGTATTTATTTGGTGGATTCCTTCGGGTTTGGTTTGTTTTTGCAGCGACATTTGGAAGTCTGCAGATGAAATTGAATCAGAAAAACTTGCAAAAACAATACATGACACAGTGATGAAGATTGTTAGAAAAAGGGAAGAAAAAGTAGAGAACAGAGAAGCAGACAACTTCGGGCATGATTTTCTGGGATTACTTGTAAATGCGTATCATGAATCGGACGAGAAAAACAGGCTCTCCGTACAAGATTTGGTAGATGAATGTAAAACTTTCTATTTTGCTGGCCATGAAACAACTAATTCCTTGCTTGCATGGACATTCCTCCTCTTAGCAACCCACACAGATTGGCAAGACAGAGCAAGAACAGAGGTTTTCGAGGTTTTCGGTAATCGAAACCCAGATTCTGAAGGCATCTCCAAACTAAAAACTGTAAGCCAACTACAAAACTCTAACAAATTTCATTATCTTGAACTAGACCTGTCAATTTAGTAGGTTGGTTTCGAGTTTAAGTCATTTTTGTTCATGTCATTTGAGGTAATTTATTAAACTATGAATTATAGTGTGATGCCTTTGATTCCTTTTTTCCGGAAACAGATTACCATGATTATCAATGAAACACTAAGATTGTATCCTCCCGTAAACGGCACGATAAGAAAAGTCGGAAGAGAAGTCCGATTGGGAAAACTTGCGCTGCCTACTCCTTTAGAGCTGGACATCCGTATCATAGCACTTCACCATGACGCTGACTTATGGGGAGACGATGTTCATCTTTTCAAACCGGAGAGATTCGCCGAAGGGATTGCCAAAGCGACCAACTACAACGCGGCTGCTTTTCTTCCCTTCGGATTGGGACCTCGATCTTGCGTCGGAATGAGCTTTGCGATCACCGAAACAAAAGTCGCTCTCTCCATGATCCTGCAACGCTACAGTTTCACCCTCTCCCCTGCCTATGTTCACTCACCAGTGCCACAACTCGTACTCAAGCCACAACATGGGCTTCAGTTGCTGTTTCATTCACTACACGGCGATGCATAAAATCTCCGAAAGGGCAACCCATGTCCTATAGTATAATTATCAATAAACAAAATGGTGTAGAAACCGTTCCTTGTGAATTACTTCAACGATGTGGAGAATAGCATGAAGCTTTAAACTTGTTTGGGATTGAATTCTAAATCTAATGTCAGGTATGATTAAAAACGAGTTAATCAGCTCTACTCTTTTCCTGTCTTGATTTGTAATCCTGTTATTGCCTACTTAGTTTATTGGTTTGGGTTCTTCCCTGTTCGAACTTTTTATATATAATCAGTTGTACTCTTCTCTTCCACCTAACTTTAAAGAGGTTTTAACGAGTCACTAATTGTACTCTTTGTGTATGATCTTCTCTTAATAGAATCATACCAATTTACCATATAAAAACGAGTTAACATTGTAAATCTCAATATATCTTTGGTCAGAACATTTTAGATTGTTCTTGTTTGGATTGGGTGAAAGTTTATAATGTTATTAATTTAGGCTTAACAATCAAATATGTGCCTAGATTATATATATTTTTAATTTGATACTCAAATTATTTTTCTGAGCAAATATGTGTTTAACGTTTATTCTGTTATTCAATTAAGGTTTTTTCGTCAACGACAATTAAAAAAAATTTCGTCATCTAATTAGAACATCACACATGACTTGTTTGTTTATATTTTTAATTTTTGAATTTTATTAAAAATCTCAAAGTATTAATTTCTTTCAACCAAATTCTCAAATTACATCTCTCTCACCGTCCGACATTTCTCACACGTCGGTGGTTCACCATTCAACTCTCAAGTATCGAGTACCTCATCGTTCAGCATCCCCCACCCTCTAGTCGGAACCCAATCGGTCTCTATTTTCTTCATTGTTGGGTGTTCGTCGACAGTTCATTTGCCGATTTTTGACGACGGGATTATGGGATTTAGTGGGGGTTTGAGGAAGACAAGAGTGACTGGTGGTGGTTGAATCGGTGGTCGTAGTGGAGGAATTTTGGGATTTAGGGTTCGTGTTGGGGTTTTCAAAAAATAAAAATTCATGCTGTGTTCGATTTTAATTGGATAACGGGAAAATAGCTTTTATCACATTAAAAACTTAAATGGGTCACAGAAGAAAATGTTACACATCTATTTGGTCCAAAATATAATTCAGACACGTATGTGAAAAATTTATAATATAGACACTTTTTAACTATTAAAACATTAATTTATTATCAGCTCATTTTTATAGAACAAAAATCATTTGCCCCAAAGTATGCCCATTTTTATGTCTCACACTAAAACATTAAGTTTAAACTATAACCCTAACTTCCACATTCTAAACCATACACCCTAAAAAGTAGATCATACCCCTACTTCTTTGAACTCTAACCATAAACCATAAACTCACTTTTTAAAGTGGGATACCAAAAAGGGCATGACAAGGTTGTCGAAGCCCTATAAAATAAAAATTGATTTTTACTAAACTAACTTGTAGTAATAGTGATATCAGATCGAATCCCAAGAAAACTAAAATTAGAATATCAAAGTTTAAACAATAAAGTAAATAGGGGGTTTGGTTTATCAAGCTTAAATTAAAGAAAATGATTAAAACTGAAAATAAAATTAACAAAGAACAATCTTATCGAACTTTCAATTTAAATGTGTGATTTTCATCTAACCGTAACTTTAATCATAAGCTTAAAGATAAATTTCTCATATCCAAGAAATTAGTCTACTTGAGGAACACCACAACAAGCATTTATTCTCCTTTTATAATCGATTAGTCTACTTGAGGGAACACCGCAACAAGCATTCAAATCAAAATTTACCGTTAAATAAAATCAACGATGGCATTAAGATTCATGAAAATGACTAAAACAAAATCAATCAAATTAATCTTGTATCTTTATTTTTTTAGGGACTATCATGTGTGATGTGTAGTCGACGAACACAAAACATGAGCCTTTATTTAATCTCGATTGCAGCGGACGTTTGAAATTTTTGGATAGCGAAAAACGACAAAGTGTTCAGAGACAAAGTCACAACCCTGAAAGATCTATTGTTTTACACTAAGCTTCGAGCTCTGTTCTGGATCAAAGCAACTAAGGAAGGCAGTGTCCCATCTTTGGAAGAATGGTGGGTTAACCCTAGAGAAGTTTTGGTCGGCAAGTCATTAGATAGAGAGGAAGGCGTGGGCTGAGTACCACCTGCAGCTAGCTTCATAAAGTTCAATGTCGGTGGTGCTGCTAAAAACGAAAAAAATTGGTTGTAGGGGTGTGCTACGTTCAAATGAAGGCTGCGTTAAAGCAATTTTTGTGGGACCTGTGAAGGAATTTGGTGTGAAATTTGCAGAAATTTCAGCCATTAAAGTGGCCCTGGAGTTGTTCATTGAAATCAAGTGGCCTAAAAATGAGGTACTAACTGTGGAATCAGATTCGTTGCTGGTTTTGAATTGGATCAGCGATAGCTCTAAACGATCTTGGCATTGGTGGCTAATCTTGTTAGAAATTGATACATTGGTTCAGAAAATTGGAAGGGTGAATTTCACCTAGGGGTGCTTATCGAGCGAGTCGATCGCGAGTTGGGCAGTGCTCGACTCGTGCTCGTTAAAAAACTTTGTTGCTCATTAAAATTGTGTTCGACTCCTGCTCGTTAAAAAAGTTTGTTGCCCAACTCGACTCATTGCTCGTTAAGCTCACTAAAAAATTTACCTTATTTTTAACAAAAAGTAAAATTTAATAATACTATATGAGGCTTAATACTAACATAGATTAACAAATTTAACAAAAACATATCAAAAGAGTGTACAAAACACTTTTAAAGTCTAAATCCAAACTAACAATTCACAAATACACCAAACTAGCATTTTAAAACTAAAATAACAATCCAAAAAATCACAAAACTATCATATTAAAACTAAAGTAACAACTCACAAGTACATCAAACTAATAATTACTAAAAAATGTTTTGAAAAATAAACGAGCTGCTCGCGAACTTATCGAGTCGAGTTAGACTTTGCTCGACTCAACTCGTTAAGGTCTTGAGTCGAGTCAACCCGAGCCGAGCGTTTACTGAATTTTGACCGTTTCGAGTTCGAGCAGCTGAACTCGTTAAGCACCCCTAATTTCACCCATGTACGCAGGTTTTGCAATACAATGGCAGACTATCTGGATAAGGATGAAATAAGTCGTAAGAAATTGATGGTAGGTTTGAGATTCTAGAGGGTATGGCAGAGACAATTTTTAGTGTTGGTACCTTGTTAGCAATAGTTTATAGTCATGGTGTTTGCTTAGGGTGTGGTTATAGGTCTCTTGCTTGTAATCGTTGTATTGCAATGGTGTTTGTTGAGGTTCTGGTTGTTGGTCCCTTGTATCACTTGTTATGTGACGTACTCTTTTTCTCTAACTAGAACTAGGGAGGTTTTTAACGACGCGTACATTTCAGTTTTCAATTTTTAATTAAATAAAAATTTGCCTTGCCGAGCAAAGAAAAAAACATGAGTCTTACCCTTTGCTACTTGCATCTTGGATAGCGATAGAACATTCAATATCGAATTAAGGCGTCAATTTAATCAATATCAAACATTTATAAAAATAAGAACAAAAAATTAAAGGTTATTTGGATTGAAGGAGAAATACTAGTTTAGTACAAGCCTCACAAAATTACAGTGGAATCACTTCACCCTTGAATTGGAAATAGAATTTTAACCACACATGGTGGAATAAGAATACAAGAGAAAAGAGTCGTTGAAAGATTGATTCTAAGATGCTCTCTAAGAGACCTATTGAGCTCTTTATATAGAGAGAAAAAACCCTAAACCTAAAAGTAAATCTCCTTTAATTGAGTTCTAATCAAATAAAGAGAGATAAAATAAAGAGAAAATATAAATAAAGTCTTAATTAATTAAAGAGATTGATTCTTGGTCCAACACCTCCAAAATAATGGAAATATCCATAAAAGCAGGCTTCATCTCGGATTTAGCTCCAAAAGGTCAAATTTTTCATGTCAGACACCAGCCTCGCATCAGTCACAAGGCGTGGTCACGCCTTATCGAATATGAGTTTCTGCCCAGTTCTACTTTCTTCAAAACGACTTGATTCTCACAAAAGAAGATAAAAACGTCCTTTTAAACTGATTTTTATCATTGCATCCATACTTCACCTCCTAAAACAAAACAAAACATACTTTCCACAATGAAGCACATAACATAACTAGAATATAAAAGAATTAATCACAACAAAGTGTATATAATTATGACCTATCAGGGCATAGTTAAAGGGCAGACGATTTCTATCTATTTTCATATGCTCTTTCATCACAATTAGCATTTATTTGGATTCGAGATGAAAATCAAATTATTTGCTATTTGAAATTGTCTTGTTATTTAGTAACATTTTTCTTTAAAGTACATTATTGATCAACTATTTTATTGTGACGAGAAAAAAAAACTAATAGATCTGAAAGTAAATAGGCAGTTACTCAGTAAAAACAACGTTATTGAGAATTGTATGAGAAGTTTTCTCTACCTTATCTGTCTATAAATTTTGTTCACTAAACCGTTCAACACTCAACGAAGCTCTAAATTTGTAAAAATTACTTCATAAACTATTTGAATTTCATTTTATTTACACCTATAGCAGCGCTGCTATGCTCCATTTTTTTTTTTGCATAAGGGTATCATAAACCTTTAAATTTTAGAGGAAAAAATCAACCAAGCTCCTAATTTTTTTTTGCACCCAATTAAATTTTTATATTTTAAAATTTTATCAATTTACTCTTTTGACCAACGTTAACTGTTAAATCTAAAAATATCTTTGGATCAGTTGGTGCAACATGTCGTGTTACAGTGTTATCACTTGATAGTGTCAGAAATCTTTTATTTTATTAAAAAAATTTCTTTAAAAGTTCTAAATTAAAAAAAATTATATAAAATAATTTTCTAAAAAATCTGTAAATGTCACACGACAAAACTGTAATGAGTCACATGAAAGTAATATATCAAGAAACAATTTTTAAAATTTATAGTCAAAATCGATCAAAGGGCTCAATTAATTTAATTTATTACATCGAGAGCTTAATTGACTGAAAAAAGAATTGAGGAATTAATTGATTTATTTTAAAGTTTAAATGCTTAAAACATACTTAAGCCTTTCTTTTATTTTTTGTTTTGTTTAGTGGAAAAAACTGATATGATGGAAATACTTCTACATTTTTTATGTCGTGACCGTTTTTTAGACCTGTTTGTGTAAAAACAACCTGACAATTAGAATTTTGAAAATCGAAATTTCTCATTTTAATTTGATCTTGAAATTAGGGCTTTTTTCTATTTTTACTCAAATTTCCTTTATTTGTTTTAAAAAATATTTTTGGAGTCGTCATCGGTCACTTTGGTAGACCGAAGACCATAAAAAGTGGAGCATATATTCTTTTAATAAAATTCGGGTTCAAAAGTCGGTTACGTGTAGAGAAGGGTTATCACACCTACAAACGCCCGTTATCGGTACTTTATTAATTACACGTGGCATTTTGGCATTTCGGACATTAATTTGAATTCAATTAATCCTTTTAATGGTAAAATGGATTTATTCCAAATGTGAGTATCATTTTGTAAGAAAATACATTTTGGACGAATATACTTATGAAACATCCAATTACATTAGGACACTTCAATTTATATTTAAAATGGATATCAACACAAAATGTTTAATGCATGTCAAATTATTGTCTTGCCATTTTTAAGTAAACCCTAATTCGGCTTCATTAATTTGGTTAATTAAAAATCTAATAATATTATTAATTTTTGGACTTAAATGGAAACATCCAAGTAATATGGACACTACCTTAAATAAATCCAAAAGTAATAATATTCCTAATTGGAGAGATTCTAATTATTTATCCTATTTTAATTTTAATTAAATTAATCAAGTGCAATCTCTATTTTCTAAGTTAAAATGGAACATTAAAATTTTAATTTGAGTATTCATTGATTAACATCACTCTACAATGTGATACTAATCAATATTGAATATTCAAACTTTATTTCAAATATCCATTTATTTGCTACAATGGCATTTCCTATCCAATTATGTAGTCAAGTAGCCTATGCTAAGGCTTCTAATTAATTCCAATAACATGATTAAATCCCCTTAAACAAATATGCTACATGTCTTTGAAATTATACAAACATTCATAAATTAATCAACTAATTAAATTAAAGCAAAGCAAGTAAAGGAGATAGACAATTCAAGGGCTAAATTGAATTAAATTCAAAATATAAAAGTTGAATTACAAATTCAAGGTGACCAAAATGTAAAATAGATCAAATTAGGAAGCCCAAACCTAAACTTTCTAAAAGCACTGACCCAAACCCATTAATTCGGCCCAAACCTCTAAAAAATGGCCTAAACCAGGCAATTTAGCCCCAAGCGATCTAGCCCTAAACGACATGAACTGTCTACCGGGTCGTGAATCGGGTTGTGGCCTCGTATCCATGTCCATTTCCAAAACACGCGGGTTGTGCTGACCCGTCCCTAATACGAAGCCATGCTGAACTCGGTATAAAAGGGGAAAATCGAGTCAGCCCAACTATTTGCAACTTCTATTCTCTCTCTCTAAATTCTCTGCCCACAAACACTCTATGCCTAGAAAACCCACACCCAACTCGATCAAAACACTCAAATTCGGCCATGTTCTTCTTCAGTTATTTCGTTTTCTCCCATTTGATCCTCACAAACCCTAAACTTCCCCTCAAAACCTGTTTTCAAATATTAAACTCCCAAAAATCTTTAGAACACTTCAAGAAATTTCCCAAAAATCTAGTTTTGATCTTCAACCCTTATCCTAAACCCTTCCGTCATGTTTCCCAACCGTCGGGATGACACCGGTCATCAGTCGTGATCTCCGGCCATCTTTCTCCTTCTTCCGATGATCGAAAACCTTTCGGTCATCTTCTTCGGCCATCCTCTGTAACTTCGATTACCTTCAACCTCTCGCCGGTGACCGAAATTATTTCGATCATCTTCTCCGACCAAAACAAACCCTCCAGTCGCCGTCTCCGTCGTCGCCGAAACCCTAAATCTACCAAAATCACTCATTTTTTCATCCTAAACCTAAATCTAAACCCTATTTCGTCATAAACAACCCTCTTCTCCCATTCCTAAGCTATCTACCCAAAACCAATAACTTCTCTCTATTATTTTCAACTCTGGCCAAACCTATCTCTCCACTCTCATACTCCGGTGATACTCGAAGGAAAGCTAAGGACTCGAAAACCTATTTTTAGCTCTTGATTTAGTTTAGATCTAGATTTGCTACTGTTTTCTTAGTTTTTAGCTTAAATTTGATTTGTTTTTGTGATTTTAATGCAGGAATATAAAAGAGAGGAAGATGAGCTACCTTCTGGTGATCACAAGCGACGACATAGTGCTCTGATCAACGATGACAACGTTCGATTCCAGCGTCTCTTCAGATTTTAGTGAGACCTTTCGATTCTTTCTTTCCCTCTAATTATTGCCGCAATTATTGTTGTAATCATTAGCCCCCTTTAATGATTTCTCTCTCCATATTTATATCAGGTAGTGGTAGGGTGGGCAAAATTATCTGACCCGATTGACCCGGCCCAAATACCCGATGACCCAAATCAAATTAGACAGCTAATTGTCCGATTTTTTTTGTTTTCTCGGGTCGGGTACTCGGCCCGGTATCTATCTCGGGTACTCGGGTCAGGCTTGGGCCGAAAAATCGATCCCAGTTGGGTACCCGACTACCCGATTATATATATATATAAATATTATATTTTAATTTTAATTATTTATAAATTATAATATATATATATATATATATTATTTTTAGTTAAAAAAATGGGTAACGTGAAACACTCGACCAGTCGACCTTTCCCCAAATGTTATTTTGAAATCCCTAAAAATTAAAAATCATCTCCTACAAACTCCAATATCGTGACGGTCCTCCTCACTTCAGTCCTCCCTCTCGTCGTCAGTCGTCACAGGCTCACGGTCGTCGGCTCACCGTCAGTCCCCACTCCCCGGTCGTCGTTCGTGTTCGCCACTTCGCCAGTCTCGAACTTCGCCGATTCGCCCACTCCCCTACCTTATGTGTCTTTTTTTTTTCTCGATATGTGGTTTGTTCATTTCTATTTTCTCTCTATTTTTGCTTTTTCAATGAATTTTTCAGTGTTATATTTATGAATTTGGGTTGAATTTAAGCAGGGTTTAATTTTTTTTTCAGTGTTATATTTATGAATTTGGGTTGAATTTGAGCTACGGAAGTTTTCTTCCACTCAGAACACGAAACTAATGGCACAAATCTGTATATGCAATTTTCGAATGTGTATTTTGATTTTTTTTGGATTTGATCATTGAAGCTGTGAAGTTGGTTCTCCTTCTATATTTAGTTAGATATAAGATTATTGTATTCTGTTCAAGTATAGTTTCATAAAGATCTAATTATTCTCTCAGTTTGTATGAGCCAAATCTTGGACAAAAGATTTATAAATTGAAGCTTACCCCAACTTGAGTTTCTACTTAATAATAAAATGCTTTTTTTTTGTTTCAATGTAACTATAAAATATTAAATCAACTTACTATTTAGTAAATAATGAATTAGGTTGAAATATATATATATATAGTTCACTCCAGGCCACAAAATAAATCCATGGACAGATATGTAATCAGATGTAGGGAATGGAAAAACAAATTATACGGTGGATAAATTTAATTAAAAAAAGTGGCGGGTACCCGTTACCCGATTAATCGGGTACCGGGTGTTTCGGGTACTCGAGACGCGAGTATCCGGATGAGGTAGGTCTGGACACGAGCCGATGTTTGAGGTACCCGGATAAACCAAGTACCTGACAATTCTCACCCTTAAATAGTGGGGTATAACGTCTAGCTGGAGATTAATCCGCGTGATATCTTTACAGACTAATAGTGGAATGCCACGTGGCATTATCGAGCGGAAAAAAGAAGCACAATTCGGGCTTTGTGTTTCTTGGGTTGATCTTTATATCATTTGGGCGGGAGATTATATTTTGTATTGGGTCTTTGTATTTGAGAAATGGGCTTTAAAGCTTGTAACACGAATATTAATGTAAAATGGACTGTTTATTGAGTTTTGACTAATCTCTCCGTCATTGTTTGTGTGAAAGTTGTGCTTTCATATGAAAATGAAAGTAAAAAATACCCACGGGCAGAAGTAACAAAATAACAGAGAAAATTAGAAAAAAATCAAAAAATGTTACATTAAATAAAATTGTAATGTGAAAAAAAGAAAAAGTTGAAAAATGCAAGTTGAGCTGTGACCTTTTTAAAAAGGTTTTGGGGCTAAATTAAATAAATATTCACTTTTCAAGAATTATTTTAAAAAATAACCCCCAAGTAAAATTATCTAAAAAATACTACTTTCAGCTCACGTAAGATAAAATTCACCTTTAGTTAAAAACGAGTTTTAAACTCTTGTTTAACTATAAGCGAGTTCTACATAATATTTAATGGAAGTTGTTTTTCTAGATAACTCTCAAAAATAAATATTCATTTAATTTAACCAGTTTTGGATGGAGCTTTATTCAAAAGAAAGAAACACACTCACATGTGAAACACATTATTTGTCGAACAATAATCGACGGATACTTATGATGATCCTACTCTACCCCAAATCATAATTTTCTTTTCTATTCTTTAGAAGGAAAGATTTCTCACATCCTTCTGCTCTCTATTAGTAAGAATCAATAACGGTTATAGATTAAAATCAATGTTAAAGAGTTCCAAATTTTATTGAAACCATGAAAAGTAAGAGTAATACTAAATTTTCGATGTTTTGATTTGACATTTGTTTGTTTGGCTGTTGCTGTTTTAGTTCGTTTTTGCCATGGCTTTCCTACTTTAGTTCTCGTTACTAACTCAGGCTTTTTACCTTATTAATACATTATTGCGTTTTCGTACCCGGCTTTAAAATATTACTAAGATCGGGAGAAATAAGAAATCTTATATTTTTTGGTGTCTCTATATGTATCCTAACATTAAAAATAATATTTATTATTTGGGTTTATGGTTAGAGTTAAAAGTTTAGGGTTTAGTGTTTTATGATATATGATTTAATTTTTAAGGTTTATAATTTAAATAGAGTTAGTAGAAAGTTTAATTTTTTAGTATTGTCACATAAATAAAAACAAAACAAAAAACCAGATTTTTATTCGTCAAAGTGACACCCGATTCACCCAGCTAGCTCCACCCATGTACAGAGTGAATGCCTAAAATAAGTATACTATTTTTAATATTGTTGTTTTAAAATATGTTACTTATTCGTGTAAGGCTTTTGTACATTAGACTAGTCAACACTGAACGAGCCCCTGAAATTTCCGAAAATAACTCATCATAAACTATATAAATCCCATCTCTTTTACATCCTTATGCACCACTAGCGGGAAAAAAAAGTTCCTTTATTTTGAGCTTATCCTCACAAAACAAGATGGTGAAGATTTCTTTGGTTGTACTAACATTGGCCTTGCTCTTCCTAATACAATTCATGGAAGGTCAAGGTGCGAGGGTGGCACCTCCTTTAAAAGAAAAAGTTTGGTTCATTAACACTCTCAAAGCCGCCATTCAAGACCTGGCAAAGGAAGGAATAATAAATCCCAATGCTTTGAAGAGCAATGTTCAAGAAGCTGATTTTGATGAAGCCTATGATTTCGCCAAGACTGCACATCAAGTCGTTACGGCCAAGGGAAACGATTCAACTTCGACAGATGTCGAACTTTCCGTCAACGACGAGAAAAAAGTTTTCTACACATCTCTTGCATATCTTCTTGAAAAATGGGGAAGCAAGGGACTAATAGATCACAGTTTTATGCAGCAAACCCTTCTTACAGAGCCAGGAATAGCTTTGCAAACCAAATTAGATTCACAGCTCACTAAAATGTTTCAAGAGGCTCAAACAAATGAAGGAAATGTTGATAGTGTAAAGGCAAAACATGATCTCTAACCGCATTAAGAGATGAAAAATGATGGATTGAGAGGGTAGGAGGAGTAGTCGTCCCCTAAAAATTTAAATTTCTTTTTATGTATTTTCTATTCAAGATCTGTTTTCGCCCCCTCTAGAATTTTATAAAACTGTCCTTATAAAATTTTATATGTTCGTCCCCCTAATATAGAATTCTACGTCCGTCCCTGACTATAGACGTTCGATGTGTCAACAAATCCAAATGCTATGGAATTGTATCAAAGCCAAAATGGAACTTTTTTTTTTGCAAAGTTGAAGGTCTAATTGATAAAGCATTACAATTTGAATGAGATTGCTCTTTCTTAGAAGTTAGGTGCTATATTTGAATCCACCATTGGGATTGTTTTCTGTCATACATCCTAATTGACAACTTGATTAACCAGAGGGGGGAAAAGAAAAAGGGAAATATATATATTATAATATTGAGAAGGGGAAAAATAGACATTAGGTGCCACAAGAAGCAATAGATAGATCTAAGTTTATACTACTAAGGTTGCATGAAGATGAGCCGGAGCAATCTTTGTAATTAGACCCAGAGACCAACGATAAGGCCTCGCTGCCGCTGCTGATCTCACTGTGAGAAGACGGATGATGCAACGAGAGTGACAATGATAATTCACAGCCACCACCCTTGCCGTCTTTCCCTACATCTCTCCTAACATTTCGGTCATCATCGGCATGTTTGCCGTCTATGAACTTGTGATCTTCTACATCTTCCTTGGAAACCTGGGGAAAAAAAGAAAGTCCTCAATTAAACACTGCTACATGCATTTTCTATGTACCGCTCAAATGCATTCCCGACATTTATCGGTACACCAGCAACTCGTCGACCAATCCCGAAAAAGGGTGCAATTTGGTCCAAATGCAATTAAGGTTTCATTTTGAACCAAACCCCCCAAAGAGGAGGCCATAGGGGTCCCCTCCTCATTAGAATTACAGTGGACCACAGTACGTAAAAACAATCACAGAGATTAATGACATAAGCTTTTATAGGACAAGAAAAAGATTGTGTTAATTGCTAACCAGAAAAGAAAAGAAAAAATCCCAGAATTTCAATATATATATAAAAACATTCTCTCTTTTTAACTTGAAGGTAAGAGAATATGCCATTTCCAAACTATTCATACATCACTGACACAAAAGGAAAGCACACCATTAACAGACAAACTTGAATCATTTATGTTCATCATCCTAATGAACTGGTGTTTGAAGTGAAAAGAAAACACTATGAAAAACTAGGCATGTAGGGTTACAAGACATGGATATTCCCTGTGCTGTTACCACTGGTCATATTGGAACTTAACCCAACTTTACACTCAAGCTCATAGACAAGAGTTGTCAGTATGTATATATGTGTGTGTGTGTGTATATATATATAGAGAGAGAGAGAGAGAGAGAGAGAATGGGGTTTTGTTCTGGTGTACCTTGAGGAAATCAGACTCTTCCAATGAATAATTGATGGAGTTGATATTGTAAAGATCATGCGGCAGAGACCAGGTCATGGTAATGGATTGACCTTGAGCGTGTTCCCATATGAAAGCACCATCACCATGCTTTATTCCTTTATGAACAGCCATGGTCTGCTGCAGATAATCATCAACAAAGTACGGATTCTGGCTGCATTTCAGATTCTGATCAGAGATTGAACTCTTGGTCTCGATTCTAGCCCTGATGGGAGGAAAGAAAAAAAAGAAATCAAACAAAGAGAATTTTAAAAGAGAAAAGAAAAAGTTCATGCAATATTATTACAATCTTTTCTTGTTTGTTTCTTTGCACTACATTATTAACTTTATGTATAAATATATGAAAGGGAATAAAGCTAAGCTGACCTTTTTGAAGTAAGAGCACTGTAAACCAGTTGAGAATCTGATTCTTCAATCTGCTTCGAAACATCGGCATATCCAACATGCTTCTCCAAAGGTTCTGTTCTTTGATGGGTTGAACTTGTATCTGTGTCATGATTTTTTATGAGACATGCCAATAGTGGAAGATTTGGGAAGTGAACAAGTTAATGGGGTGTTCATGTCAATTTTGGCATGAAATGAAAGAGAAAAGGAGATGTAATAAATGAAGTGATATATCTAGTTGTTTTTTTACCAAAAATTGTGTAGAAATGGGGTTTATGATCTTTGATTTTCAACACCAGATAAACACCATTAGAAGAAAGTTACCTTGTCTGCTAAGATCACTTCTCATGCTCCTATACATCTGATTAGGAAAAAAACAAAAAAGCCCATGTGAACAACATGATCAAAGGGAGAGAATCTGAGAATGAACAAAAGTGAGAACATCATGGAACCTGAAGATGGCTTTTCACATGAGAAATGGTGAGTCCTTTCACATCCATGAGTTGCAGAACGAGTTTCGGTGTAGCTTCTGTAAAAAAAAAGACCATTATTTCAACACTCAGACACGAAACAAGCTGAAGAAGAAGAAGAAGACAGTGAAACTTACTGTCTTGACCACCGAGCCGCTGGATGGCTTGAACGAAACAGTGATGGAGCTCGGGTGTCCATCTCAAACGAGGCACCTTGGACCTTATATATTGCCTCACTGCACCACTCCTCCCACAGCTACCCATTTTCCTTTGTTTTTTCGATCTCTTCAAAAACACAAAATTCCTCACAATGGGTATGAAAAAGTTCACTCCTTTATGCCCAAAGGTATATCCTTTCAAACTTTTCAGTTTTCACCAAGATTCTCAGCTATTAACACTCTTAAATATGATCACTTTGCACTAAACAAAAAAAAAAACCCTTTTTTAAGGACCAATCTTTCAGCTGGAACTGGAACCCTGGTTTGTTTCAATCTTGTTGGAAATGTCTAGGTACAAAGAAGCAAGAAAGCAAAAGAAAATATAAACAAAAGAGGGAAACAGCAGGAAGAAGAAAAGATCACGAGGGAAAGGAATAAGACGAAGGGAAAGCACTGTAAAATTCCTTACGAAGCACTGATAATACCTGCAAAAATATACTGCTGTTTCTAACACTTTCTTCAGACAAAACAAAATCTGAAAAGAAAAGTATATATTAAAAACGTTTCAAATCCGAAATCAAATTAACAACTCTGAATCACGAGTTTCCCTGAAATCATTACCCCTACACCCAACTGCTTTACATTGACCTTCTGCTTCTTCTCTGTATAGGCTATCAGCTATATTATTACTATTTTTCTTGTTGACCTTCGGTTCTTCCGAAATTTGATTTAATTAATTTGAATTGACTTATATCGTATATTTTATTTTGATAAATATTTTTTTTATCAAAAATTACATAAAATATTAAACTCAATATATGTTTAAAAGATACTAAATTACTTACATAATTGTATATATTCTCTGTAATGCGGCCAACGTCTACATGATCACATAAGACCCCATGGAACGTAATTAATAAATAATTAATAAATTTGCGACTCTATTAAATGGACACTGGACAGGCAGAATATAATAAGAACAGAATAATTAGATATTTAAATAAAAAATTAAAATATTTTTAGTAAAATATTATAAAAGGTCTAGGCAGAATATAGCAAGTAAATAATAATTTATTATATTTTTCCGAGACCCATAGCATGACACGTGCTGTTTTGGTAGTATTTGTTTTTCTTTCATCTCACCTTCTCAACAAGAAGCGCGTGGTGTATACATAAACAATGTCTACTACAAATTTCAGGGTTTTTTTATTAACGGTAACTAAATTTTATCACACCATAAAAGATATTATAAATACAATGCATTAAAAGAAGGGAAAAAAATTAGTCCAATGAAAATTTCATGCAAATGTGCAAAGAAAAGTAAACATTTTCATGGAGATTATCATACTATCAAAACTCAAACTTTTATGAATCTTCTTGTCTCTAGCTAAACGAAACAATTTACGGGATGAAAAAGAAGTGGTGAGCAAACCAAACTATCAGGCAATTTGCTCCGCTATGATTACATCGTCTAACAAACCACCAAACAAGTGGGGATTAATCTTTTTTATGACCACCGATAGAATCAAATCAGAAAACTAGCGCCGTGATACGAGCATCAAACGACCATCAACCGCTAAGGTATGTTGAAATTGTGTCAAACGACAGATGAAACGACCACAAAGCAAATGATAAGCGTGCCGCAAAAGTAGAGGAAACGTGTGCCACAAGAGCAGAGATTCTTATTAAAATAAAAGAAAAACTTAAAGAAAAAAAAATTAAAAGAGTAATCTTCACACGTGGTCCATTTCGTCTAGGGAGTGTTCCATTTTGGATACCAGAATTCAAAAAAGATTATTCTAGTTACTTACGTTTAAAATCGTTTCTATTTTAGTCCCTTAACAGTTAGTCTCCGTTACTTAAAAAATTAATTTCTAATTTAACCCCCAAACTTTCAAAACATTATTTTTTACCATCTTCCCTAAAATTATAAAACTAAAACCCCAGAAAATTAAATCAATGGCTATAACCCAGCACTACAATCCATTCCTCCAAAATTAAAAGCGTCAGCTTCCATTGCAAGCTCACGGGGATCCTGAAGGTGCCAACCCTAGTTGTGAGTGACGCAAGAGCTTCCATGTTGGTGAACTTGATAGCTTTGGAAAATTTGCCGAATTTCATCAATGATTCTGCTGTCAAGAATTACATATGCTTCATTGCTTCTCTCATTCAAACACCACAAGATGTTAAGGAGTTGTGAGTTCGAGGCGTGCTTCATAATTACTTGGGCAGTGACGAGGAAGTGGCTGATATTTTCCGTAGAATGGGCAAGGAGCTAACAATAGGTGATCGTGAGAATAACTATGGGGTAATCTTTTGAAAAATCAAAATGTACTGCAACTCGTGGTTCATAAGGATGTACTCTGATTATTTTGGTACAAACTGGAGTTTGGTTGCTTTTCTGGCCGCCATCATTGGATTTGTGCTCACTCTTCTTCAGACTAATTATACAATGAATCCAAAACTAAACAAGTACTTGGATCAAATTATTAAAAACTCGTTCACATCTCATGTATTTATATAAACACATAAATTATATATATAAGTTCCAAAAATTTTAAAAGCGTTTTACCTTTATCGAATTAAATTTCATATAAGTTGCAATTTGTGTTTTAATTTTCATTCTTCGTATTAGATCGGTACCCACCTTTTGCATTCTTGATAACATTTGTCCAAACATGAAGACACTAAACAATAAAAAAATTAATAAAAAATCAAACGACTACATTATATGTACCTCACTTTCGACTTCCGAGATAAAAACTAACAAGTAAAAATCAAAAGATTCAATATTTAAAATAAAAAAGAAAAAGAAGAAAGGGATTAATAAACTCGAAAATTATTTATTTTTCGAGATCGCACTATAAATTCTATCCATGTAGATTCTGATTACATACTCATTAATTTGGATACAACCTTTGAAAGATAGCAATATGCCGCTTGAGCCTTGCCTACGAATTTTCGGTTGTGTAATTTTCTGTGTTCTTTGTGTGCAGTGAATTTATAGGAAAGGGTAGGCATAGGTTAGGGTTTTGAATTAAATTTATGGGGTTTTAGTTTTATAATTTTGGGGGAAGATGGTGAAAAATAAAATTTTGAAAGTTTGGAGATTAAATTAGAAACTAACTTTTTAAGTAACGGAGACTAACAACTAATGTACCAAAATAGAAACGATTCTAAACGTAAGTGACCAGAATAATCTTTTTTGAATTTTGGTGACTAAAATAGAACACACCCTAAACGAAAGGGACCACTAGTGAAGATTACCCAAACTAAAAGCATAACAAATAAAATAAGAGAAATAATGAACACCAACGATCGACAACCAACACCTAGATGATTGTCGATCGCCGGCTAAATTAAAAATGAAGAAATGAGCGCTGCTGCATTTTAGTATATGTCAAATCATATTATACGTAATCCACATCAATATTTACATGATAATTAATAATTTGGGTGAAATTAAAATGTTCAAAAAGTTTGAGGACCAAGTTAGAATAGGTGTTATTGTTTAGGGTGAAATTGAAACATTCAAAAGTTTATGGATTAATTTAGAACGAGGGTAATAATTTAATGATGAAATTAGAATGTTTAAAGGTTTGGAGACCATTTTAGAATCAGAATTAGTTTAATGACATTTGGTATAATTCTCTATTTTTTAAATAATATCTTAAGTTCGAATATTATAAATACAAAATAAAAGGAATTACTTATCTAACCAATTACAAAATTAAATAACTCAACTTAGTTATAGAAAATAAAAAAAATCTTTAAAACAAATATGTTATGCATTTACTAATATCGTATTTATTATTTTTTATTATACTAATTTAATTATATGGTAATATTTGCTCATATATTTTCATAGATGTTCAACAACACGCAAATATTCGAACTTAGATCTGTTCCTAAAATAAATATCATCGTTTTTCGACTGGAACTCCTCGATAGTTTATATTTATTAAACTTATAAACTTTTGTCATTTTTATTATTACGAATATATGTGATAATTCTTAATATAGTTATCTTGGGCATACAATTTTCTTATAAAAACTATATATGTGTTATGAATATTTTTATTTACGGTGGATATTCATATATTAAATGAGACTTTAATAAGTCTTATTATTAGGGTTTAATACCCATTAGAATTAGAGTTTTCATCTTATGCCTATAAATATAGACTTTTGAAGAAAGCATTGTACACAACTCTACATTGAGAATATAATAAAAGTCTCTCTCTTTGTCTTTCATCTTTGCTCTTATTTATCTCTCTTGTTCTTCTTTACTTTATTCACAACACGTTATCAGCACGAGACTCTAATCAACTAAGGTGTTTTTCGTTCGAATCCTAAAGGAGTTATTGAAAAGAATTTGATACTAGCATGAGTCAAAGATAAGTTCTTCTCCCTCAATTATATTTTAATTATCGATTCTCTTTCTTTCTTCGATTTTTAACTTGACTTTTAATTTTTGAAAAATATTTGGTTGTTTGGTGTTAGTGTAGCCATAGAGTGACTCAATTACCGTGGTTCTTGTCGACAATTCCCGAAAAGATTTTAACAAGATATTGGTAACTACATCTACCATATATTTCGATATAGCGGTTGATTAATCATTCTTATTTATACATCTTTATGGTTGTTTATTTGTTTAAGAATGACAATTATTTTGTAGTGATTATATTTATGTTTTTTTTGTTAAAGTTGATATTTTAACCATATTTTGAGTTTTACATTATATCTTTAAATGGTTTGGAAAGACAAAAGAGATTATGAGGAGCAGTCTTGGTCATGTATATCTCCATTGTCCTTGAGAGGAAAATCAATATCGGTAAACTCTATTTTTATGTTCATTCTTTAATTTATGATTTTAAGGTGTTATAAATTATGGTAATTTATGTTTTTTTATTTTAATGGTTTAATTTGAGTATATTGGCTGGACATCCCATTCTACGAGGCTACTGGTCTCAAATGAGGTTCTTTTTAAAGGACCTTGTGGACTAGTTTAACAATACCGCGTATGAGAATTTAATCTTTGTTCTCTATAAGTATTGTATATATATGTATTGGTTGCTCAATTATTCTTTAATAGTATGATTGTTATAAAGTCTATATTTGCTTGAAAGCAATATTATTTTTGTGTCAAAAAACACGACTATAGACTTCTCCCAAGTTCAAGTTACAAAAATCGCCTTGATCCAAAAAAATAATAATTATGGGAGGCATTCCCTGAAGTGAATGCGAGCACGATGTTTATACCATGCAATTATTGGACTTATGGCATTCCTTGAAGTGAATGCGAGCATGATGTTTATTCCATGCGATTATTGGATTTATGTCATTCCCTAAAGTGAATGCAATCATGATATTTATTCCATGCAATTAGTGGATTTGTTTCATTCCTTGAAGTGAATGCAAACATGATAATTCCCTATATGGTTAGTGAATAAAACTCAGTTATGTGCCAGAGCATCACTGATGAGGATATGTTAGAAAAACATACTCTACTTTTTACACATTAATGTTTTCTTGTAGACACAATATCGTGAAAAGGTTTTACAAACCTATTGGCCTCTGCTACATTCCCTGAAGTGAATGCGATATTTTATAGCAGAAAGAATAAATGTCACATTAGCAATTGTGGTTGAGATTGAGGCCATAAAAAATAGACATGGATAAGATGATCCTTTTGAGAATGTTTATATCCACTGAAAGTGGGATTATAAGGATGACAAGAATGATAGATATCATATCAAAATCTTTATGTTATCAGTACGATGGTACAAACCATTTGTCTCGTACTTGTCAAACGCCAAAGTATTATAGACTTTATCCATAAGCATGGATGATAAATGAAAGAAAATATAAACAAGTTTTGTTTATGGCGAAAATAATTATGGCGTTGTTAGTTCAACTCAATTGGATATTGTTAATTTCTTCATAACCCTTGAAGGGAATAATTTGCCATTTATTTTATTTCCCTTATAACCTCTAAAGGGAATAATTGATCTTTCATTTATTTTGTTTATGTTAATTTACTTTATATTAACTCGTTTTACATATTATTTATTTATGATTTATGTTAATTTATTCTTTGAAGAATATGATTACTTTCGGAATAAAATATACAATGAATTGTGGCTATTTATGCCTAGCAGACAGTGCAAGTACTCATACTATACTTAAGCGTAAGAAATATTTTTCCATTTAAATGCAAGGGGAAAATATGAGTACTATTTCCAAAAGTACTAAAATATCAATGCCAATAAGTTCTTGAGGGTTTATCTTTGATAGATAATCGATTTGATATGATGTGTTATATTTAATATTTTTCATTCCCCGAAATAAATGAAACAAAACACATTTTGAAAGGTGCATAACTATACATATTTTCCCATTTAAAATGCAAGAGAATAATGTGAGTATTATATCCGGAAGTACTAATATCATAGAAGGCTTCGACTGAGCAAATATGTTATTGCCAAATGGAACTCTATTTCATTTTCACAGTGCATTATACTCGTCAAAGACGCAAAGAGAGTTATTAAATTTTAAAGATATTTGCATAAATATATTGAGAATATTAGTCGAGGAGGTGTCGACTATCTCAATATCACGAGTATAACTCAAGGCAATAATAAAATCTTGAAAAAAAATATGCACCGTCATTCATATTGTACTACACAAGAATTAGTACAAATTGAAGCTCATGCTATTGTAAATCAGAAGTTTACTGATAACTTTATTATTTGGCATGACCGGTTAGGCCATCCCGGTTCAATTATGATGTAAAAATTTGTTGACACTTTCATGTGGTCATTATTCAAGAACTAAAATTTTCTTCAAGGTAAATATTTTTCATGTAATACTTGCTATCAAAACAAATCGATTGTTCAATCATCATCAGTTAAAATAGATTGTGAATCAATTAATTTTCTAGAACGGATACAAGGTGATATATGTGAGCCCATACACCTTTCTTACAGTCCATCTAGATATTTTACGATTTTAATCGATGCATCGAATAGATGGTCATATGTATCCTTGTTATCAACCCGTCACTTGGTGTTTGCAAGGCTACTTGCTCAGTTGATAAAACTATGAGCACATTTTTTAAATTACCTTATAAAGACAATCGGTCATGATAATGCTGGTGACATGTCATTTTACATGTAGTATCACTAATTCGCATCAAACCAACAAATTATCATAAGTTCTCCCCATTACAAATGGTTTTTGATCAAAATCAAATATTTTTCATCTTAGATTTTTTTGTGGTATATGTTCTGATTCCTCCACCACAACGCACAAAAATGAGTTTTCAAAGGAGGTTGGAAATATATGTCTGATTCAAATTTCCCTTAATAATTAAATATCTTGAGCTTCTGATAGGGAATTTATTTACAACTTGATTTACTACTATCATTTTAATGAGTCAGTTTTCCCAACATTAAGGGGAGAAAATAAAATAGCTGGAAAAAGAAATAAATTGGAATGAATTATCATTACCTTAGTTTGATCCACGTACTCAATAATGTGAACTATAAGTTCAAAGGATAATTCATTTAGCAAATCAATTGTTAGATGATTTTGCTGACCCTAATAGAGTGACTAAGTCACATATACCAGCTATGAATGCTTCATTTAAATTTAATGTCCCGGAATGACAAACTCTAGTTGCTAATGAGTCTAACTTACCCCTATAACGTGGTAGACAAGTATGTTCTGAAGATAAAAATCCTCGAAAAAAAGGAAGGGAGCTATAGTCATAATGGTCTGATCGAGAAATCAATGAATTATGAAAATCTCAAGAAAGATTAAAAGGTCTCCAATAGAGACATTAACATGACTCAGGTACCTGATAATAAAGAGATCTCAATAGATTATGTCATGTCTGGTAATAAGTGGAACTGAAATCAAATCGACGTTGATAATACATTTGCATGCAATATAGCACTAGAGATTTTATTTGATGATGTGGATCATGAATCATTGTCAATTGAACAATATAAACAAAGAAATGATTGGCCAATATAGAAAGAGGCAATTGAGGCGAAATTAAGATCTCTTTCGAAAAGAGAAGTATTTGGGCTTATAGCTCGTATATTGAAATGTGTAAAGCTCGTGGATATTAATGAGCCTTTGTGAGAAAGAAAAATCAAAAGGAGAAATCACGAGATATAAGCTCGTTTGGTTGTACAAAGATTCTCAGAGAGACATGAAATCGATTATGAGGAAAATATATTCTTCGGTGGTGGATGCAACTACTTTTAGATGGCATGACAATAAATGAAATGACTCAATTTTTGCCTAATGGATGTTGTTACATATTATTTGTTTGGGCCTCTTGATAACAACATTTACATGAAGCTTTCGGAAGGATTTAGACTGCTAGAAGCAGTTAATTTAAGTTCTCGAGAACATTATTCAATTATATTAAATATATCTTTTTATGGATTAAAACATTTTGAACACATTTGGTATAATCGCCCAATTGAATACTTATTAGCGGAAGGCAATAAGAATGATTTAATTTTCAGAGCATTTTATTAAGATGTTTAGCTCTGGATTTGTCTTTATTTTTATTTTGTATGTTGGCGATTCATTGAAACTCATGAAGAGATCTTGTTAACAATGGAATCCTTGTGCATCAATCAACATACAAAAAAAAAATTTAAAGAGACTTTATATGCGTAACGCATATTCATTGATCACCCTTATGGTTGCTAGGTCTCTTAATGTAAACAAGATTCATTTCGCCTCGAGAAAATGGTGATGATATTCTTGGTCTAAAAGCATCATATATGCATTAATTGACCTGGAAGTATCGTATCTTAGCTGGTCGAGAAATACTATCTAAGTGCTAGGAGACCATTGCCTTTAAATAATTGCTATGCATGAGGCAAAGCCGAAATATGTGTTTGGCTAAACATATCTAGAATATATGTGAATTCCTTTGACAAGATAAGATGCAAGCTACCTTATGTAGAGATAATAAAGAATTTATATCTCAAGGTTGATACATCAAATGTGATAAAACGAAACATATTTTTTTAAAGTTTCATCCCCGTGATCTTCAGAAGAATAGCATTCGATGAATCTTTTCAAGCAGTAATTTGAAAGATCTATTCACCAATGCATAATCTACTTCAACATTTAAAGATTGTATTCAATTATGAAGTTTCAAAGATCTTATGTGATATTTTCATGAGGGAAGTAAATACATGTTGCACTCTTTTTCCCTTAACCGAGGTTTTGTCCCAATAGATTTTCCTGGTAAGGTTTTTAATGAGGCAACATGTTATGCGTATAAAAAATGTGTATACTCTTTTTCCTTCACTAAGAAATTTTTTCCCACTGGGTTTTTATCTTAGTAAGGTTTTAACGAGGCACATTATCTTTATGGATATCTAAAGGGGGAGTATTATGAATATCTTTATTTATGGTGGATATCAATATATTAAATGAGACTTTAATGAGCTTTATTATTATGGTTTAATACCCATTAGAATTAGGGTTTCCATCTTATGCTTATAAATATAGACTTTTGAAGAAAGCATTGTACACAACCCTACATTGAGAATATAATAAAAGTCATCTCTTTGTCTCTCATCTTTGCTCTTATTTATCTCTCTTGTTCTTCTTTACTTTATTCGCAACAATATCACTATTTTTATAAAAACTCTAATTAGTTAACAATAATTTATATATATATATATTATTTTTCACACTACCTTGTGGATAAGTTATTACGTATCTAAATTATTATTAAGTTTTCTTATAAGTTGCGTCTCCAATTAATTAAACATCAACTCAACTAAGAAATTATTAAGATGGTTTTAAAATAATAATTAATGTTTTATAATAATGTTTTCATTTTTTATCAAAAGTAATTAAATGTCACTTACAAAAAGATTAAACATGTGTTCAATATAATTCATATATAAATTCTTTACTGTTTAACTATAATTCATATATAAATGTCACTTATTCGTGATTGAGTTGTGGTAATAAACGTGTTGTCAACGTGCCCTATTTTTGTAATATGTATTTTTCAATGTTGATTGTTGATGGTTTTTACCTTCATCGTCGAGTTTTGGTAATGTTTTGTATATGCTTTGTTTCGAGTCTTTAAATTAGGTTTTTACGCTTTCTTTATTTAGTATTGTTTATGATCAAAAGACGTTAGTTTTCGTATTTTTAGGATTATGCCTAGATCATGTTTGTTTATCTGCATTGTAAATTTTCATCTTGAATTTTTTTATTAATAAAACCGACGTACTCAATAGAAAAATTATTCGGATAAATTTTTGAAAAAGTTGTTATTAAATTTAACCAAATATTAAAAAAAACAAATACAATACTCATTTTATTTGTTTATTTTATCGATTTCTTGCTTTAAATAAAAATAAAAAAATTAATAGGGGACGAATATCACTATTTAAAAAAGGCATAATTACATAAATAGTACTCCACTTATTCTCACATTACTTTTTTAGTACTCCACCTATTTTTTTGACAAAATATTGCCTAACATTATGTTTTTATTTTGTTTTGGTACCCCGACCGTTAAAAACAAACGAAGACGATGACATGACTTATTTTTAATTGGGACAATCACAATTTTAGCCCCAAAACTTATACATTTCTATCAATTTAATCAAAACTCTATCAATTTATTAATATTCTTAAATATTTGAGTTTAAACTGTAAATCCCCATTTTATTTTCTCTTCTCTTCTCCGAAACTCTAACTCTTTTTTCCAAGATTTAAGATAATTGGTTTACTATTTATTTGAATCATCTTAAATTGTCTCAAACCGTAGCCCATCTTAAATACTTGGTTTGAATCATCTTAAATTGTCTCAAGCCATGGAAGCTGCATATTGATGTGCAGAACCAACTAACTTAAATTTTTTTCAAGATTTAAAATAATTGGATTTAGACGTCGTGATCGGAGGCGGCAGAACAGCAGGCATGGTGAATGTTTCCCCAAATTTGTAAGAGAAATTCAACACCCCTTTCAGCTTCCCGTTCGGCATCTTGACGCTGTAACTCACGTTCTGAAACTCCAACTTCCTGTTCCCATCATTGTGATCGAGAAGTTCCTTGATTGGAACATTGACGCTCCCGATCTCTTTGTCACCGATTGTCGCCAGATTTAAGACGTATCACGAGGTTGTGGTGGTTTCGACGGGCGATGGCTTCGTCGATTGTCATCTTCATAGTGTGATTTCAGTTGGCGTAAGCACCACACTCTTTGTTGACGGAGGGTTTTTGCGTCGTGCGATGGTCGTCGTTGATGGAAACGACGGTGTAAACGTTCATTTTGGTGTAAGATTGATATTCTTGAGGTCTTTGGCACAACTGAGATTGATTTCTAGAGGCGTAAGGTCCATTGTTGTTGGAAGGAATTTTTAGAATGAAAATGAAAGAGAGAAAGGAAATGTTGGTGAATATTTATAGGGAGAGGGATCGGGAAAGGGGTAAAAATCCCCTGCCCTCTAATCATGTCTCCTTCTATGCCCCCTGCCTAAAAATACTTAAAAATTAAATCTTGCCCCATAACCCTAATTTTTATATCCTAAACCCTAAACCCTAAAAAAATGCACACTACCCCTAATTCCCTACACCCTAACCCTAATCTCCAGCCTTAAACCCCAAACTCTAAACTCTAAACCCACTATTTAAAGTGGGGGCACAAATGGGGGCATACTTTGTGGGCAGATGATTTCCATCCTCGGAAAAGGCGATGGAAACCGACTCAAATGGTAATTCAAAACCAACTAACTTAATTTTTTTTTTAATTTGGGATAAAAATTGGTGGGGTCTTGCTTTCTACCCTCTCAATTGCTCAAAAGAAAAAAAAGAGGTGTTAGGGTTATGGGGAAGAAGAAAGAAAAAAAAAAGGAACATTTGTAGTTTAAATCCAAATATTTAAGATAATGATTAAATTAATAGAATTATGACCAAATTAATAGAAATGTATAAGTTTTGAAGACTAAAACAGTGATTATCTCAACTAAAATAAGTCATGTCATTATCTTCGCTTGTTTTAACGGTCGGTTACCAAAACAAAACAAAAATATAGTGTTAGGTATCATTTTGTCAAAAAAATAAGTGTGGTACTAAAATAGAAATGCGAGAATAGGTGGGTTATTATTTATGTAGTTATCCCTAAAAAAGTCAACCGTAGAGACAAATAGGCAAATTTGACGGTGAAAGCTCAAACGAAGATCAAGACCGTCCATTAATCGGATCTCGATGAAAATTCAACGGTGATGGAGTGAAAGAGAGGAACGCAAGTAATTGTGAGAGCAGCAGATACATAGGGGATTCTATAGGTTTCCGCAAACAGAAAATGGGGAATAAGGAATTTGAATTGTCAAATCAAATTTATACAAAAACGCCATCCCCTCATTCATCACATCAATCACATTATTTTTTGATTAAATTTAATTCGATTAATATAAGTGAGGGGTGTTCATTTTATGATGTTGGATCAGATTCGATCCAAAATTTCATATTCGTAAAGTGGCAATCTGTATCGAATTTGGAAAAAATTAAATATTCGGATATCAGATACTCGGATCGGATATCCAGATATGCAAATATATAATTTAATTTAAGTATTTTTTTTGAATTTAGCGTTATGAAATTCTTAAATTTTCTAATATAAAAATTAATAAATTGTCAAATATAACAAGATTAGTATCTATAAAAAGTTTGATTTATTGAATTTTCAAATATAACAAACATTAAATTACTAAATATAACAAAATTGTTGTGAATAAAACAATAAAGAACAATAATAAGAACAAAGCACAAGAATAGACGAACAAAGATATGAGAGAAAGAGGACGATTTGTATTATTCTCAAAAATAGAATTGTGTACAATGCCTTCAATGAATCATCTATTTATAGCCATAAGAAGTACATAATACATTAAACTCTAATTAATAGAGATAATATTCTTAATAATAAATAAATCAATCTCCTTAGATAAAGTTCTAATCATGATAGACATCCACATAGATAAATATTCATAACACTCCCCCTTGGATGTCTATGAAGATAATGTGCCTCGTTAAAACCTTACTAAGATAAAAATCCAGTGGGAAAAAAATCATTAGTGAAGGAAAAGAGTACACACATCTTTAATACGCATAACATGTTGCCTCATTAAAAACCTTACCAGGAAAACCCATTGGGACAAAACCTCGGTTAAGGGAAAAAGAGTGCAACACGTATTTACTCCCTCTCATAAAAATATCACATAAGATCTTTGAATCTTCATAATTCAATCTTGAATATAATCTTCAAATGTTGAAATAGAGTATGCACTAGTGGATAAATCTTCCAAATTATTGCTTGAAATGATTCATCAAATACTATTCTTCTGAAGATCATGAGGGACGGAACTTTAAAGAGATATGTTTCGTTTTATCACATTTGATTTATCCACCTTGAGATATAAATTCTGCATTATCTCTACATAAAATAGCTTGCATCTTATCTTGTGAAAGCAATTCACATATCTTCTGGATATGTTTAGCCAAACACATATTTCGACTTTGCCTCATGCATAGCAATTATTTAAAGGCAATGGTCTCGTATCACTTAGATAGTATTTCTGGACAAACCAAGATACGATACTTCCAGATCAATTAATGTATATATGGTGCTTTTAGACCAAGAATATCATCACCTTTTTCTCGAGGGCGAAATAGATCTTTTTTTACATTAAGAGACCTAGCAACCAAATAGTGGTCAACAAATATACATTATGCATGTAAAGTCTCTTTAAACATTTTTCTGTGTTTGCCGATTGCTGCACAAGGATTCCATTATTAAGGAGATCTCTTCATGAGTCTCAATGAATCGCCAACATACATAATAAAAACAAAGACAAATCCAGAGCTAGACCTCTTAATAAAATGCTCTGGAAATTAAATCATTCTTATAGCCTTCCGCTAATAAGTATTCAATGGGGCGATTATACCAAATGTGCCCAAAATATTTTAATTCATAAAAAGATATATTTAATATAATTGAATAATGTTCTCGAGAACTTGAATTAACTGCTTATGACAGTCTAAATCCTTCTAGAAGCTTCATGTAAATGTTGTTATCAAGAGTCTCATACAAATAAGATGTAACAACATCCATTAGGCGGAAACTGAGTTATTTCATTTATTGTCAAACTATCTAAAAGTAACTGCATCCACCACCGAGAAATATATTTTCCTCATAATCAATTTCATGTCTTTGTGAGAATCTTTGCAACCAAACGAGCTTATATCTCGTGATTTCTCCTTTTGATTTCTCTTTCTTACAAAGGCTCATTAATATCCACGAGCTTTACACATTTCAATATACGAGCTATAGGCCCAAATACTTCTCTTTTCGAAAGAGATCTTAGTTTCGCCTCAATTGCCTCTTTCCATATTGGCCAATCATTTCTTTGTTTACATTGTTCAATTGACAATGATTCATGATCCACATCATCAAATAAAATCTTTAGTGCTATATTGCATTCAAATGTATTATCGACGTCGATTTGATTTCAGTTCCATTTATTACCAGACATGACATAAACTATTGAGATCTCTTTATTATCAGGTACCTGAGTCATGTTAATGCCTCTATTGGAGACCTTTTAATCTCTTCTTGAGATTTTCATAATTCATTGATTCCTCGATCAGACCATCATAACTATAGCTCACTTCCTCTCTTTTTGAAGATTTTTATCTTTGGCACCTACTTGTCTACCATGCTACAAGCGTAAGTTAGACTCATTAGCAACTAGAATTTGTCCTTCCGGGACATTAAATTTAAACGGAGTATTCATAGCTGGTATATGTGACTTAGTCACTTTATTAGGGTCAGCAAAATCATCTGACGATTGATTTGCTAAATGAATTATCCTTTGAACTTATAGTTCACATTGTTGAGTACGTGAATCAAACTAAGATAATGATTATTCATTCCAATTTATTTTTTCCCCAGCTATTTTATTTTCTCCCCCTAACATTGGGAAAACTGACACATTAAAATGATAGTTAGTAAATCGAGTTGTAAATAAATTCCCTATGAGAAGCTCAAGATATTTAATTATCAAGGGAAATTTGAATCTGACATATATTCCCAACCTCCTCTAAGAACTCATCTTTGTGCGTTGTGGTGGAGCAATCAGAACATATACCGCACATTAAAAAAAATCTAAGATGAGAAATATTTGGTTCTTGACCAAAAACCATTTATAATAGGGATAACTTATTATAATTTGTTGGCTTGATGCGAATTAATGATAATACATATAAAATGACATGTCATCAGCATTATCAAGACCAATTGTCTTTATAAGGTAATATGAAAATGTGCTCATAGTTTTATCAACTGAGCAAGTAGCTTCGCAAATACCAAGTTGCGGATTAGTAACAAGGATACATATGACCATCTAGTCGATGCATCAATTAAAATTGTAAAATATCTAGATGGACTGTAAGAAAGGTGTATGGGCCCACATATATCACCTTTGTATCCGTTCTAGAAAAAAATTAATAGATTCGCAATCTATCATAGCTGATGATGATTGAATAACCGGTTTGCTTTGATAGCAAGTATCACATGAAAACATTACTTTGAAGAGAATTTCAACTCTTCAATAAATTACCACATGAAAGTGTCAACAAATTTTCGCATCATAATTGAATCGAGATGGTCTAACCGGTCATTGCCAAATAATAAAGTTATCAGTAAACTTTTGATTCACAATAGCATGAGCTTCAATTTGTGCTAATTCTATTGTAGTACACTATGGATGACAGTGCATATAAATTTTTTAAGTTTTTATTATTGCCTTGATTTATACTCATAATATTGAGATAGTCAAATTCCATCGACTAATGGTCTCAATATGATATCCATTACCGTGAATATCTTTAATATTAAATAAGTCTCTTTATGACTTTGACGAGTATAACGCACTGTGAATATGGAATAAAGTTCCATTTGACAATAACATATTTGCTCAACCAGAGCCTTTTGTGATATTAGTACTTTCAGATATAGTACTCACATTATTCCCTTGCATTTTAATCGAGAAATGCATAATTATGCACCTTTCAAAATGTGCTTTGTTTCATTTACTTCGGGTAATGAAAATATGTACTTTGTATCATTCACTTCGAGGAATGAAAAATATAAAATATAGCACATCATATCAAGTCGATTATCTATCAGAGATAAACTTTCAAGTGCTCTTCCGAAGCATTGATATTTTAGTACTTTGAGAAATATTACTCATATTTCCCCTTGCATTTAAATGGGAAAAATATTTCTTATGCTTAAGTACAATATGAGTACTTGCATTATCTGCTAGGCATAAATAGCCACAATTCTAGGCATAAATAGCCACAATTCATTGTATATTTTATTATGGAAGTAATCATATTCTTCAAATAATAAATTAACATAAAGCGTAAATAAATAATATGTGAAATAAATAAACATAAAGCAAACTAACATAAATAAATAATAAATAAAACGAATTAACATAAAAAAATCAATTATTCCTGTTAGAGGTTATAAGGGAAATAAAATAAATGGTAAATTATTCCCTTCAAGGGTTAAGAGAAAATTAACAATATCCAATTGAGTTGGACCAATAACGCCATAATTATTTACGCCATAAACAAATTTTGTTTATATTTTATTTCATTTATCATTCATGATTATGGATAAAGTCCATAATACTTTGCGTTTGACAAGTACGAAACCAATGGTTTATAACATCACATTGGTAAAAGGATTTCACTTCCTTAGAATGATCTTTATCACTCTTGTCATCCTTATAACTTCGCTGCCAGCGGGTAGAAGTATTCTTAAAACGACTATATTTTTCATGGGTATATTCATAGCGTCGACCACGACCACAACTTTTAATGTGGTTTTTTATTCCTTCCATAATATAACCTCACATTCACTTCAGGGAATGGAGTAGAGCCAGTGGACCTTTGAAACCTTTTTCACATATCCTTATCACAGAGAACAAAGATTTAATCCTCGTACGCGACATTGTTAAACCTGTCCACAAGGTCCTTTAAAAACCTCCTTTGAGACCAGTTGCCTCACAGAACGGGATGTCCAACCAATATACTTGGATTATATCGAAATTATGTCTCTAATTGAATAATGATTTACCATGTTTGTATTCACTTCAGGGAATGAAACAGTTCCAATAATCGCATGGAATAAACATCATGCTTGCATTCACTTCAGGGAATGCCCCATCATTGATAATCGCATGGAATAAACATCATGCTTGCATTCACTTCAGGGAATGCCCCATCATTGATAATCACATGGAATAAATATCATGCTTTGCATTCACTTCAGGGAATGCCTCCCATAAAACTTTTTGGATCAAGATGAATTTTCGTAACTTGAAATTGGAAGAAGTGTATGGTCGAGTTTTTCGACGAAGAAGAAATATTACTTTCGAGTAAATATAGACTTTATAATAATCTTCTTGTAAATTCAAAATCATCATGATTTATCGCACTTTAAAATAATAATATAAAGAATAAAATTAAAATTAAAATTTACCGATATTGATTTTTCTCTCGTGGACAATGGAGACATAGCATATGACTGAGATAGCTTCTCATAGTCCCTTTATATCACATCCCTTTCCAAGTCATTTAAGCATATCATGTAAAACTCAAAATACGGTTAAAAATAGTAACTTTTACCAAATAAAATAACATAAATAATAATATGAAAAATATCAAATATAATCATATAAGTAAAAATATGAATAAGCATACCGCTAATTAACCCTTTTAGAAACAAGAGAAAACACACGTAATTTACACAAACGCAACCTCTTCGTCTCTTTTGATCCGTCTTTTGGTTTGTGAGAAGCCACAAATTTGTCTCTTTCCAATGTTCGAATAAAATCAAACATACTTCCAAACTTTTCAAAAAAAAGTTAAAATATAAAGAAAAAGACAATCGATAATTTAAAAAAATGAAGAGAGAAAAAAAACTTATCTTTGATTTATCCTAGAATCGAATTCTTTCCAATAACTTCTTTTGGATTCAAACAATGAAGACCTCAGTGAATTAGAGTCGTGCTGATAACGTGTTGTGAATAAAATAATAAAGAACAATAATAAGAACAAAGAACAAGAATAGAAGAACAAAGAGATGAGAGAAAGAGAAAGATTTGTATTATTCTTAAAAATAGAATTGTGTACAATGCCTTCAATGAATCATCTATTTATAGGCATAAGAAGTACATAATACAGTAAACTCTAATTAATAGAGATAATATTCTTAATAATAAATAAATCAAACTCCTTAGATAAAGTTCGAATCATGATAGACATCCACATAGATAAATATTCATAACAAAAATTTATATATATAAATATTTGAATTTTTGGATAATCTAAAACTTAAAATATTGTGATCCATTTATGATCCAAAAAATAAAAAATTAGATCAGATATTCAATCTGAAAATAAAAGTCAAATTAGATATTCATATTTTTGAATCGAGTCAACAAATAATCAAATTGAATCAGCCATATAAAATATTTTTAAACATCACCAAATATAGCGCTTATATAATAAAAATAAAATTATACATATTTAAACGTTTAATATGTTCAAGATCCATTAATAAAACAATTACTTAAATGTTATAATTCCTATTTTTCTTTGGTGGGTTTGAATCTACTAATGATAGTAACATTCAAATTGTCAAATCCCCTACTAACATAACGTGCGATGTTGATATTTTAAAGAACAAGTTATTTAAATTGATTGGGACAACATTAACATCTACCAAAATAATTCCCACAAAATCGATCCATTAATTCAGGCTTAACACATTAGTTTATCCAACATGATTAACTTTTTTTATTGTTAAAAAATTCAAAAATTTAATCAAATCACAATGTTTACAAACATATTCGTTTAATATTCGTAAATAAAAATATAAATAACTTTTTAATAGTCTTAAAGATGATTAAATGTACTATTTATTCATATTTCTTATTAACCTTTTGATAACGCACACATATAACAGACTAAATTTTTCACATCATTTTGTTAAAATAGTGTATTTTGATCACTATTCATTCTCCAACCCAATACCATATTCTAAATCCCCATGCCACCATTTTTGTTGTTATCTACAATGTCACGCCATATTTCGTGCGGAACTGTAGCAACACCAAATCTTTTTTAATTGAAAGAAAAAGTTAAAATGGTGCAAAGATGTTATAGTGTAAAGGTTGAAGTTGGTCTCTTTACACCAAAATAATATTTAATATCTTAGTTTGCACCATTTTAATACAAATGTTGGAGTTGGTCTCTTTACACTAATCTCATTTTTTACTTTTTACAATTTTTTTATATTATTTTTGACAGCAAAATAGTATTGTAGTGTTGGTAAAAGTTCGAGATGCTCTAAGATTAACATCATCATTTTTTTCACTAAAATCACTCATTATGTTCTGAATACAAATAACTTTATATCAACAAACACAAATAAAATTTTAATGTTCTGGCTTATCTTCCAAACAATGTTGCTGCTAATGGCATTTTTCAACTTCCACCCTAAGTGTAAGAAGGTGAACCTCACACACTTAAGCTTTTGAGATGATTTGCTCATTTTTTACAAAGATAGCCTAGATTTTATTTTGCGAGTGCATTGTGTTCTAAATAAATTTTATACAATAACTTGCCTAAAATTGAATATTACAAAATCATAATTATACATTGCAGTGGTCTCTTCTAAACACCAAATAGCATGGGGGAAAAATTACTGGTTTTCAAATTGGTATTCTCCCTGTGAGGAACTTAGACATCCCTCTTGTTACTAGAAAATTGACAAAAAAAATTGTGGGGCTTTGCTTCAAAAGATCAGGGGTAAGTTGAGGTATTGGGGCACTCGACACCTTAGTTATGTTGGAAGTTTGCAACTGATTAATGCAATGGTATTCAACCTGGTCAATTATTGGTGTAGACAAGTCATACTTTCTAAGGGTGTGATCCAAAAATTGAGCAACTATGTATGTGTAACACCCGGGTTTGGGGGTCGGGTGAAAATAAAATAATAATAAAATATTATTTTGGGCTTCGTGTTTCCAAAACAAATATCTCATGATGGACT
The DNA here is from genome assembly GCA_958450335.1 of Hibiscus tridactylites. Lineage (NCBI taxonomy): Eukaryota > Viridiplantae > Streptophyta > Magnoliopsida > Malvales > Malvaceae > Hibiscus > Hibiscus tridactylites. Next base: position 20,039,461 of record OY288279.1, on the reverse strand, counting down.
CAATTTGATTTAAAACCTAAATCCCATGGATTTTAGGATTTCTGAGATAGCCATCTCATTAATGACAAATTGGTAAATATTTTGACTTGTAAAATAAAAATACTCTTATTTCAAAACACCCAAACTATTCATCATCTCCTACCTCCCAATTTCAGACGTGAAAAACCTCCCCTTCTCCATTTCACTATTCCATCATCTTTCTTACTTGTTGTTGGAGATTTTTCAAAGGTAAACCTACTTTTGACTTGTCCTTATCATTATCTACAAGTCTATAGTTTTATTTTTCATTAAGACCCATGATTTCCCATTTTGTAGTTTTGAAAGTTTGGATTAAAAATGTGAACTTTATTAGCTTTAACTTAAGTTTTCGGTTTGTTGATGTTAGATAAGGTGTTTACAATCTAAAAGGTCCAGCATACTCTATTTTTACATGGTTTTATGATGTTTCCCGAAATTGGGTTTTAGAGAGGTTTTGGAAGGGTTTTAGGTTGAGTTTTGGGTGTGATTGGTGTGGGAATTTGTTGGCTGATGGTTAGGCTATAAGGGTTGTTTTGGAAGCTTTTGGGAGTAATATAAGTGTTGAAATCAATGGTTTTGGGTTGTGCTTCATGGCTGCTCGGGAATGAAGGTTTTGGGGTTGTCTTTAGCTTGAAATCATGTGTTTTGTGCTTGGTTTGTGTTCCGGGTTTGCTACATTGGTTTGTGGACTGATTTGTAATTATTTTGATTGTGTTGGGATGATTAAAAGCAAGGAATTGTGTTGGTGAAGCCTCGGGAACGAATCCGGAACCGTAGGGAGCTTGATCGACTAGAGTGGTTGATCTTGGAATAGTTGGTGAGTGGTTAAATGTTTTAACTTGATTTTCAAAGGTTGGTTCAAGCATGTGGACTAGGTTAGGCTTGGTAGACCCACCTAGAGTAGGGATTAGATTGGTAGTCTAATCCCAAGCTTTAGTTAGAGACTTTGGTTGAACTTGAATGTTGAGTATGCCTCTTGTTTCATGTTAATTATGATTAATGTGATTATGTATATTGTGTTATACATGTGTATTGAGGCTTGATATTTGATGCATTGTTATATGCATGTGGTTTGTGCATGACGGTAAGTCATGGTGAGTATGTGCTAAGCACGAAAGTTGATATGAAATGGTGTTGTGAAAGGTTATGAATTGTGTTAGTATTGGCACTAGTATGCTTGGGTACAATGATCGATCATTAGGATGTTTAGTGTGCACACGTGAGTCAAAATGCGCGCGTGGTCTTGGTGATGGTAGTCATCAAGATGGAGTACGGGTTCACCCGTAAATCTTCTTATTTATATGTTAGTCGGTGATGAGTGGAATCCCATCGACGGGGCGTGGGGATGAGTGGAATCCCCTTCGCATGAAACGGTGATGAGTGTAATCCCACCGTAAGGTAATGGTTGTTGTTGGATGTGAGTTCCAACGGTTATCCGCGTATTCGGGTCATAGCTAGGTGCCAATACAGATTGTGGAATGTGTTTGATAATACATTGATATATGTATTTCCATCTGTTGAGCTTATGAGTTGTTGAGCATGACATAATGTTGATAATTGTGTTCATGCATCATTGATGTTTTGACTCATGTGGATCGAAGGTAAGATCATGCATTCTACCTTGGTTGTATGCTCGTGCTTGGACCCTGCATTGTCGAGGTTTGTTTTATGAGCTTACCCTCACTAAGCTTTATGCTTACGCTCTCCTTTGTTCGACAATGCAGATCCGTAGTTCGTGGGTTGCTTGTGCAAGGAGAGGGCCTCCAAGTGTGCTAGTTGAGCTTTTCCTATCCTCAAGTATGAACTATTTTAAGTTAATGATGTAATAGTCAAGCAATGGGGACTTATGTGGGGGAGAGTTGTAACACCCGTGTTTAGGGGTCGGGTGAAAGTAAAATACTAAAAAAATATTATTTTGGGCATAGTGTTTCCAAAACAAATATCTTATGTTGGACTCAATTTGATTTAAAACCTAAATCCCATGGATTTTAGGATTTTTGAGATAGCCATCTCATTAATGGCAAATTGGTAAATATTTTGATTTGTAAAATAAAAACACTCTTATTTCAAAACACCCAAACTATTCATCATCTCCTACCTCCCAATTTCAGACGTGAAAAACCTCCTATTCTAGATTTCACTATTTCATCATCTTTCTTACTTGTTGTTGGAGATTTTTCAAAGGTAAACCCACTTCTGACTTGTCCTTATCATTCTCTACAAGTCTATAGTTTTATTTTTCATTAAGACCCATGATTTCCCATTTTGGAGTTTTGAAAGTCTGGATTAAAAATGTGAACTTTATTAGCTTTAACTTAAGTTTTCGGTTTGTTGATGTTAGATAAAGTGTTTACAATCTAAAAGGTCTAGCATACTCGATATTTACATGGTTTTATGATGTTTCCCGAAATTGGGTTTTAGAGAGGTTTTGGAAGGGTTTTAGGTTGAGTTTTGGGTGTGTTTGGTGTGAGAATTTGTTGGCTGATGGTTAGGCTATGTATAAGGGTTGTTTTGGAAGATTTTGGGAGTAATATAAGTGTTGAAATCAATGGTTTTGGGTTGTACTTCATGGCTGCTCAGGAATGAAGGTTTTGGGGTTGTCTTTAGCTTGAAATCATGTGTTTTGTGCTTGGTTTGTGTTTTGGGTTTGCTACATTGGTTTGTGGACTGATTTGTAATTGTTTTGATTGTGCTGGGATGATTAGAAGCAATGAATTGTGTTGGTGAAGCCTCGGGAACGAAACCGGAACTGTTGGGAGCTTGATCGGCTAGAGTGGTTGAGCTTGGAATAGTCGGTGAGTGGTTAAATGTTTTAACTTGATTTTCAAAGGTTGGTTCAAGCATGTGGACTAGGTTGGGCTTGGTAGACCCACCTAGAGTAGGGATTAGATTGATAGTCTAATCCCAAGCTTTAGTTAGAGACTTTGGTTGAACTTGAATGTTGAGTATGCCTCTTGTTTCATGTTAATTATGATTAATGTGATTATGTATATTGTGTTGTACATGTGTATTGAGGCTTGATATTTGATGCATTGTTATATGCATGTGGTTTGTGCATGTCGGTAAGTCATGGTGAGTACGTGCTAAGCACGAAAGTTGATACGAAATGGTGTTGTGAAAGGTTATGAATTGTGTTAGTATTGGCACTAGTATGCTTGGGTACAATGATCGATCATTAGGATGTTTAGTGTGCACACGTGAGTCAAAATGCGCGCGTGGTCTTGGTGATGGTAGTCATCAAGATGGAGTACGGGTTCGCCCGAAAATCTTCTTATATATATGTTAGTCGGTGATGAGTGGAATCCCATCGACGGTGCGTGAAGATGAGTGGAATCCCCTCCGCGTGAAACGGTGATGAGTGTAATCACACCGTAAGGTAATGGTTGTTGTTGGATGTGAGTTCCAACGGTTATCCGCGTATTCGGGTCATAGCTAGGTGCCAATACGGATTGTGGAATGTGTTTGATAATACATTGATATATGTATTTCCATGTGTTGAGCTTATTAGTTGTTGAGCATGGCATGATGTTGATAATTGTGTTCATGCATCATTGATATTTTGACTCATGTGGATCGAAGGTAAGATCATGCATTCTAACTTGGTTGTATGCTCGTGCTTGGACCCTGCATTGTCAAGGTTTGTTTTATGCACTTACCCTCACTAAGCTTTATGCTTACGCTCTCCTTTGTTCGACAATGCAGATCCGTAGTTCGTGGGTTGCTTGTGCAAGGAGTGGGCCTCCAAGTGTGCTAGTTGAGCTTTTGCTATCCTCAAGTATGAACTATTTTAAGTTAATGATGTAATAGTCAAGTGTTGCGTGTAAAATAGACTATCGCAATTGTAGTGCAAGTGTACACGACGCAAGTAGTAAAGTGATACGAAGTATCAGATATCGTCTCCATAGGGATTGGGCTAATGACTTCACCTTGATTTACTGCACGAAGTAAAGGAAATAGTTTAGAAGATTGTTACGAATAATAAAGTGAAAACGTAAATAAAGGATTGAGAAATCAAGATAGAGAGAATGGGCTCGTATTGAATTGCTCGGTAGTGCAGGTATTGAATTGCTTAGGATCTCCAGTTCTGTCGTCGCTCCCGTCGCCGACAGCACCTGTCGCGACGTCTGTCCGTTAGTTGTCGCGGCAGCAGACACTAACTCAGTACTTCAAGCTTGGCAAGAATCCCAGATCTGCCTTGCCCTATCCCTAGGCACAAGTCTGTCGATGAACACGTCTTTGATGATACCTCCCGGCGTGAATCGAAGGATGAACACCGATGTGTATGAATTCTTCCTTAGCCACTTAACCTCGCCTTATCCCTAAGCACGAGATGGTTCAACTATAAACTAGAGAACTCGCTTCTATCTCTTTCGTATACTTAACTCTCCCGATGCTAAGTAAATAGATAACCTTACAATGCTCTCCCGATGCTCTTGCAAGATATTAAAACCAAGATAAAAGAACTTGAAGTTTATTTTATTGAACTTGAAAAATCCTAAAACAAAGCAACCCTTGCAACTACTTTACAAAACAACCCGTGGCCCTAGGGGGATTTTAGAACATGTTGGTGACGGGTGGACGGCAGGGTTTTGGTTTCCGTTGTGGGGTAGTCGGTTATGCCCTAGGTTTAATCTATGCCCTTTATATAAGCTTTGGGCTCAAGTTATCTAAGGTAACAAGGATTACAACTTTAATTAAAAGTAAGATTCTAATAAAGACTAAATCTCTAAAGTATCCTACTTTCTAGCCGCATCCTTGCTTTTAGGGATTTCCTCTCCTTTGAGCTTTGGCTTGACATATCTTTTGATCCGGGGCTTGGAAAATTATTTGGCTTCCACACGACAGACGAGCAGATTTTTCTCTATCTATCGATGTCCACTTCATTTTTCCTCTTCAATAATCTGCTGTCACCATGCTGTCACGACAGGTCCATGACAGGTTTGTCTTCTTCAGCTGCTTGTTCAGTTCAGCCTTCCTGCTTATCTGCCCTTCGCCTGCCTTCATCGTCAACCTTGGCAGTTACCTGCAAAATACACCATCTTTTAGTAGAATCCGTGCCTTTTATATAATTGTGATATTTAATTGAAAACTATCCTAAATGCAATGAAATGATGCTTGAATGCAGCAGAAATATGGGTTAAAAAGGGTGTAAATAATAGAACTTTTACACACTCAACACACCCCCAAACTCAAGTCTTTGCTTGCCCTCAAGCAATTAAACCTAAAGAAAAATGAAAATTTTTGTGTTGGCCTTCAAACAGTGAACTGTCCCTTACCCGTCGCTCATTCTCTATGGCGGCAGCAACCTGTCGGAAAGGTTAGGATCTGTCCGGAATCTCCCTATAGCTCTCGTGCAGTGTGTGCATGCTTGTGAATAGTTATATGCTAAGATTCTCTTAGTTTCACTAGAATATTCAACTTCTTAACTCGAATTTTTATGCCAAAGTTTATTTTTTAGAAGGCACATTTTCATGCTTCTTTTTCTTCTCTATTCAAGCTAAAATTTTCTAGAGCCAGTTTTTGGGCACCTCTAGTTAGCTTCCTAGAGCCGGTTTCGGGCACCTCTAGGTTTTTGATTTTCTTTTACTAAACTTCTTTCCTAGAGCCAGTGTTAGGCACCTCTAGGGGCTATCCAAGTTCTAAGCTTCCTATTCTAGTTTGGCTAAAAGAAATCTAAGCAATATAACAGTCACAAAAGTGTTTAAGTTTTCAGAACTATAGAAAGGCTCTAAACTTTTCCTTAACCTGTCCTAAAGATGCTGCCACGACAGAGCCGTCATGACAGGTAAGTTAACTTCACAGTTTTAAGCCAACAGTTTAATTTTCTGAATTTTTTTTTAAGAAATAAGTAAATAAAAAGACACAACAGTTAAACAAAAGATGTGCTAAAGATGCCATTAAATATGGAGGGTTGTCACCCCCAAACTCGAGGGTTGCATTTCCCTCAATGCAAAATAACATAAAAACAAATAAAGAAAAACAAGATAAAAAAAGTACATCACAATTATATAAGGGCAGGCAGCAATAAGAGGAGAAAAGAAATAAAAACTTAAATTTTATTCGCTGTCCTCGCTGCTGCTGCTGCTGCTGACGCGGATCTGATGTCGGCGTCTGCGTTGTGGAGGTTGCTGGGCAGGTTCCGGAGCAGGTTGATCGACAGATTCGTCAGCCTGTTGAGGGGCAGGGTCTTCCTCCGGTTGGGGGACAGGGTCGTCAGCAGGTTGAAGGGCAGGTGGCTCCACTAGCCTGACATCGGAACTGCTGCTGCTGCTGTCCCAGCTGGTGGTCATGATGGCTTTGGACAGCCTTCGCTTGTCTGCGACATGCTTAATGCGTTTCACCCGTGTGAAGGCGCTGTCCAAATTCCTCCGGACAAGGGGGCTGTCATCAGTGGCAGCTCGCTTTGTTCCTCGAGGGGAGGTGTCTGCCGGTGGACTGCCGGCTGCCGTCGGGGAAGGTGTGGAGGAGGCAGATTCTCCATGGGGAGAGACAGGTGGTGTGGGAGTAGGGGATGGGATATTGAAATAATGGGCGGGGAAGGTGGGGAAAAAGACATCCGAAAAATTCAAAGTATTGGTAATGAAGTTTACCGTGGCATTGGAGAAGTCTCGGATGAATGTCATTAAGCCCATCTGGCGTTCCTCGATCCGCAGGACGGCATCAAGGATGTGGGCGTTCTGATCTGCCGGAGCGGTGTTGGTGGCAGCTTCTGGGGCAGGTTCGGTGGCAGGCTTGGTGGCAGGCTCATCATCAGACTCAGCAGGAGGGGCGTTTGGATCGAAGGCGTTGAGGGGCGATACGACTACCAGCTCCATGAGGCTGGAGATGTTGCTGTCTGTCCAGCCGCTGCCCTTCTTGATTTTGTCTGAGTCTTCCTCCGGTACGGCAGCGCAGCGGCAGAGGGCAGTGATGGTGCAGGGCAGGCAGAGCCGTGAGTCTGATCGGAAAGCACAGTCGAGAATGCTGTCCCGCATGTACCTGCCCACATTGATGGGCCTGTTGTGCATGATAGAGTGGATGAGGGCCAGCCTCTGCCTGTTGACTGTCGTATGGTGGGACGAGGGCATGATACGCTTTTTGATAAAAGCGTTCCATAGCTTTGCCTCAGGTAGTAGCTGCCCCTTATTGACAGAATGGGGGTTCTTCTTACTTGTGCTCCATGTCGTTCCCGCCTCTGTCAACTCCCTCATGACAGCATCGTGGCCGACAGCGTCGAGGTTGTCCCAAAACTGTTGATGTGCATCATCATTGGGGCCAAAGAAGAGGCCGAAGACATGGTTGATGCTGCTGGCGGTGAAAGGGACTGTCACTCCTCGGACGGTGACAGATGTCGCCGTCTTGCTCTCGATTGCCGCATAAAACTCCCTGACCAGAGTGTCATTAAGTTCTGCCGGCTGCTCGGCGAAGTCTTCCCACAGTTGAGCTGTTATAGCCTGCATGATGAACGACCGGAGTCCAAACAGAGGGGCATCTCTGTTGTAGATGAAGCTTCGCTCCTCCCAAAGTTCCTTGTTAGCGAACGGGGATGCTGCTGCTGAAGAGGAAGCGGCAGCAGCGTTCTGACGGGTTTGTCGTGAAGACATTTTTGGTTGCAAGGGCTGAAAACGAAAGAAAATAGATAAAACTAGAAGAGAATAGCAAGAGAGAAAATCTGAAGTGATGAAAAATGAAAAGGAGAAGGGGTTTATATAGCTGTTGGGGAGCTGCCCATTTAATGCCGCAACGGCAGATGGGAATAACGGAGCGGCAGATTGAATGTAGAGTGTCTGACGGGCATTAATGCCTCTGCTGTACGTCTGCCGCACGATTCTTCGTCTGCTGTGCGTCTGTTGACAGCCTGTCAACTCCGTCTGTTGACAAGATTGCACGGTGGGCTTGGGCCACTTCTTCTTTCTCACTTGCTTTATTTCCTAAAAACTGAAATTAAAAACAAAACATTATTCGAATAAAATAAATCTAATTCCTAAGAAATAATATTAATAATAAAAATAAAAATAAAAGAATTAGGTTAAATTAGGGATGCCTTGTGGGGCATCACCTAAAGTAACCACTTCCTGTATTCCTGGGGCTTCAGTCCCTTGATAGTGCTTGAGGCGTTGTCCATTGACTTTGAATTGGTGCCCGTCCTTTAGTGATTGAATTGTAATGGCACCATGGGGAAAAACTTGAACTACTTGGAACGGGCCAGACCATCTAGATTTGAGTTTCCCTGGAAAGAGTTTCAACCTAGAATTAAACAACAACACAAGCTGCCCTGGGCAGAACTGTCGTGGCAGCAACTTCTTGTCATGCCACTTCTTAGTTTTTTCCTTGTAAATCCTTGCATTGTCGTAGGCCATTGTCCGTATTTCATCTATCTCATTCAAATCCAACAACCTTTTCTGGCCTGCCTTGTCCAAGTCCATGTTTACTGCCTTGATCGCCCAATATGCCTTGTGTTCTATCTCGACAGGCAGATGACAGGTTTTCCCATAAATCAAACGGTATGGAAACATGCCCAATGGAGCCTTGAAAGCTGTTCTGTATGCCCATAATGCATCATTCAGAAGTAAAGACCAATCTTTCCTAGTGGGTTTAACCATTTTTTCAAGAATGTTCTTTACTTCCCTATTGGATATCTCAGCCTGTCCATTGGTCTGTGGGTGGTATGCTGTCGCGATCCTGTGCTTGACACCATATTTTCTCAAGGCGGCAGCAATTACCCTGTTGTCAAAATGTCTCCCTTCATCACTGATAATCGCCCTAGGGATGCCAAATCTAGAAAAGATGTTTTTGTGCAAAAACTTCTGGACTGTTTTGGCATCATTCTTTTGAGTTGCGATTGCTTCTACCCACTTGGAGACATAATCCACTGCTAGGAGGATGTACAGATTTCCACATGAAGATGAAAAAGGTCCCATAAAATCAATCCCCCAAACGTCGAAGATTTCAACTTCTAAAATATTCTGCAGTGGCATCTCGTTTCTCCTCGAGATGTTACCTATCCGCTGGCACCTGTCACAATTTTTGTAAAATTCTTGTGCGTCCTTATACAGTGTCGGCCAGTAGAACCCTGACTGCAGCACCTTGGCAGCCGTTTTATTGCCTCCTAAGTGTCCTCCATATTGTGAAGCATGACAGTGATGGAGAATGTCTTCTTGTTCTTCTTGTGGTATGCATCTCCTTATAACCTGATCTGAGCACATTTTGAAAAGAAGAGGTTCGTCCCAATAATAATGTTTAACATCATTTTGAAACCTCTTCCTGGCTTGATAAGTAATATCAGAAGGTAATATTCCGCTAACTATGAAATTAACGAAATCAGCATACCAAGGAAGGTTAGAAGACTTACCTGCCGCCATGGCTGTCGCGAAAGCTATTGCGGCAGCAAAGAGCTGCTCATCTGGGAAGGTCTCCAGTATGTGTGTCTCATCTGGCGGTAGACTCTGTCCTGTCTCCGACCTCGACAAGTGATCTGCCACCTGATTTTCTGTCCCCTTTTTATCTTTTATCTCAAGGTCGAACTCTTGTAATAGTAATATCCATCGTATCAACCTAGGTTTTGCATCCTTTTTTGCAAATAGATACTTGAGGGCAGAGTGGTCGGTGTGTATTATAACCTTCGTTCCAAGTATGTAAGAACGAAACTTGTCGATGGAAAACACCACAGCTAACAGCTCCTTTTCCGTGGTGGTATAATTCACTTGGGCATCATTCAATGTTTTGCTGGCGTAATATATGACATGAAATAGCCTGTCCTTGCGCTGCCCAAGTGCTGCCCCGACAGCATAGTCACTAGCATCACACATAATTTCAAACGGTTGTGTCCAGTCTGGTGGCTGTACTATGGGGGCTGTCACTAACTTTTCCTTCAGAACCTTGAATGCTTCAGTACATTCTTCATTAAATTCGAAGGGTGGTTCTGCTCTAAGAGATGACATAGGGGTTTCGTGATTTTTGAGAAATTGGCAATAAATCTCCTATAAAAACCAGCATGCCCTAAAAAACTCCTAATGCCCTTGACTGTTGTTGGCGGCGGCAGCTTCTCTATGACTTCTATTTTTGCCCTGTCGACTTCTATCCCACGACAGCTAATCTTATGGCCTAAGACTATCCCTTCATCCACCATAAAGTGGCATTTTTCCCAATTTAAAACCAAGTTAGCTTTTTCGCATCTTTCGAGCACCTTTTGTAAATTGCCTAGACAACTCTCAAAATCGTCTCCAAAGACAGAAAAATCATCCATAAAAATTTCTAGGAAGTCCTCAACCATGTCCGAGAATATAGCCATCATGCACCTTTGGAAGGTGGCAGGTGCGTTACAGAGTCCAAATGGCATCCTCCTAAATGCGTACGTACCGTAGGGGCATGTGAAAGTCGTTTTCTCTTGGTCCTCTGGTGCAATAGCAATTTGATTATATCCTGAATAACCATCGAGAAAACAATAGTAAGGTTTACCCGCTAATCTATCAAGCATTTGATCAATAAAGGGTAAAGGAAAGTGGTCCTTTCGGGTAGCTTTGTTAAGCTTCCGATAGTCCATACAAACCCTCCAACCGGTCACAGTCCTGGTTGGGATTAACTCGTTGTTTTCGTTGGTTATTACAGTCATGCCTCCTTTCTTGGGAACACATTGCACCGGGCTTACCCATTTGCTGTCGGAGATGGCGTAAATAATACCAGCATCTAACCATTTAATTATTTCTTTACGCACTACCTCCTTCATTGCAAGGTTTAACCGCCTTTGGGCATCAATAGTCGGCTTATGATCTTCCTCTAGGAGGATTTTGTGCATACAGATTGCCGGACTAATGCCCTGGATGTTTGCTATCGTCCATCCTATCGCCCTTTTATGCTGCCTCAACATGTCGATCAGCTGTCGTTCCTGTTCCTGCGGCAGCTTAGCAGAGATGATTACAGGCAGTGTGTCATCACAACCAAGATAAGCATATTTAAGCTGCCCTGGCAGGGGATTAAGTTCTAAGACAGGTGGTTCAACAGTGGAGGGCTTTTGGATTAAATGGTTATCCGAAGTGTAATTCAAGGGTTCGAATAACTTACCTGGACGATGGTCTAACCAGTTTACCTCCTTATGACCTTCAGTATCAGATGTATCGGATTCAGAGGGGTCACTGTCGTCGGTGCTGTCGTTGTTGCTGTCGTCGTCACTGTCGTGACAGGTCTTTAGATGGCTGTCGCAGCAGTGACCAAATTTTATATCTCGGCAGCCTGACCTGATGCAGGGGTAATCAAAGGTCACCTCGATGATGGCTTTGCATTCCTCGTCCACATCGGCATGTTTCATTGCTTGGAGAACATTCAACTTAATTTCTTGATCGTTCACGCGCATGGTGAGTTCTCCTTTCTCCACATCAATCAACGATCTTCCCGTGGCTAAGAAAGGTCGTCCGAGGATGACTGGTGCGTTCTCATCTGCCTCACAATCTAAAATAAGAAAGTCAGCAGGAAAAATAAGCTTATCCACTCTTACCAAAATATCTTCAATTTTTCCCTCGGGGTGAACGTAAGAGCGGTCGGCTAGCTGTAGGGTAACTGTCGTGGGTCGCGCCTTGCCAATACCTAGTTTCTGAAAAACAGATTTGGGCATTAGATTAACACTAGCACCAAGATCACAAAGTGCCTTACCCACAAATTTATCGCCAATTACGCAAGGTATGAGGAAGCTCCCCGGATCCTTCTTTTTCTGGGGTGGTTGTCGATGAAGAATACTCATGCAACCCTCTTGCATCCTTACCGTTTCAAATTCCCCAAGTTTAGATTTTTTAGACATTACATCCTTGAGAAATTTAGCATAACCTGGCATCTCCCTAACAGCATCTAACAACGGTATGTTAATATGAACCTGTTTAAAAATATCATAAATTTTTTTGAGTTGAGATTCATTCTTAGCTTGTTGTATCCGTTGAGGGAAGGGTGGTGGGGGACGATAATCAGCAATGCGTCCTTCCCACTGCATACGAATCTGAGGACGATAATCTTCCTTTTTCTCCTCTGTCGCTTCTGCTGTTGTGACAGGCTCATCGGCAGCAGTCTGTTTGTCACCTGTCGGGGCAGCTTCCTCGGCAGGTTTGTTCAAAGCAGGGTCCTTTTCTGTATCAACTTCTTTTTTCGGCCCCAGTAGCTTTTTCCCACTCCTAGTAGTAATTGCCTTACATTGCTCATGTGGGGGTGGTCTAGCATTTTCAGTATTGCTAGGGAAACCTCCATTCTGCCTCGGTTTAATATGCTGCGATACCTGACCCATTTGTGTCTCTAGAGATTTCAAGGTGGCCTCATGGTTTGTCATTCTCATCTTAGTCTCGTCCATAAAATTTTCCGTCTTCTTGACAAACTGATTAATATTATCCATATACGTGCCAGTCTGAGACATAAAGGTAGCCAGAGTCTGCTCCAATACACTACTCGTGGCAGGTGTTGGCTGCTGTTGTTGCTGAGGCGGCAGGTTCTGCGGCAGGTTCTGCGGCTGCAGTTGCTGTCGCGTCAACAGTCTAGGACCCCCCTGATTCTGATGATGTTTTTGCGGATTTAGGGCATTGTTAGGATTACTCCAGGAAAATTTGGGATCTTTCCTCCAATTAGGGTTGTAGTTGTTGGAATTGTAATTTGGCTTGTAATTTCCAACATATTTCCCCTCTTCTATATTTATAGGGCACTCTTCACTACTATGATTTCCTTCACAAGTGGCACAAATTTCCTCGACAGCAAACCCTCGTACTTCCTCTTCACTCAATAAGTGTTTCATGGCTTTAGTGAGGAATGCTACCTGTGATTTCATAGTGCTGTCAGCCTCATAGTCCTTGACAGCAAGTACCCGTTTACCCCCTCTTCTAACTGTCGGAAATTGCTCCTCATTCTTGGCTAGATTTTTTAGAACTTGCAATGCCTCGTCCGGATCTTTATCCAATAACAGTCCATTTGCTGCAGAATCAATGCGAATGCGAGTTTGTAAGTTAGCAGCATTATAAAACTTAGTTACCTGATTCCAGACGGGGAATCCATGCATTGGGCAGTTCCGTAGAAGAGTAGTAAATCTGTCCCAGGCCTCGTGCATCAGCTCGTCATCTTCCTGTTGAAAAGTAGCAATTTCGTTACGTAATCGCTCAGATAAATGTGAAGGATTAAAACGAGATAAGAATTCACGAGTTAGATCTGCCCAAGTCATAATAGAACCCGGTGTAAGTTTATTCCACCAAGTTTTAGCTCTATCCCTTAATGAATGGGGGAATAATCGAAGCCTCAGTATCTCCGGACTAACTCCTGGTAGCCTAAACGAACCACAGATCTCCTGGAACGTTTTGAGATGCTCCCTAGCATCCTCTGTCGCAGAACCACTAAACTGCCCGGCGTTGTTGATCATACTAAACATGACAGGTTTAAGCTCGAAGTTGTCAACATCAATATCCGGCAGCGTGGTCTCCAGCTCTACATGGTCGTTCAGCATGTAGTCACGACATGACCGTCGTCCACCTGCCCTAGGCGGATCGCCGACAGGTGGTATGTCTCCTCCTGCAGGCTGGTTACGGGCCATCTGCTCTAGCTGTTCTTCAAGGTATTTGTTCCTGTCTAAAAGGTGGCGAATCTGTTTCTTGAGATTGAATGATCGTTCGATTTCCGGATCTAACTTATACTCAGGATCTTCGCCTCTTTTCGATCTGCGCATAAACAAGAGAACCTTGTGAAAAGCAAGAGTTGAAAACACAGACTAAAAATTAAAGAAAAATTAAAAATAAAAAACGGAAACAAAAAATAAAAACAAAAAGTGCAATAAAAGAAAGATGTAGTTATGTTGCCAATCCCCGGCAACGGCGCCAAAAACTTGTTGCGTGTAAAATAGACTATCGCAATTGTAGTGCAAGTGTACACGACGCAAGTAGTAAAGTGATACGAAGTATCAGATATCGTCTCCACAGGGATTGGGCTAATGACTTCACCTTGATTTACTGCACGAAGTAAAGGAAATAGTTTAGAAGATTGTTACGAATAATAAAGTGAAAACGTAAATAAAGGATTGAGAAATCAAGATAGAGAGAATGGGCTGGTATTGAATTGCTCGGTAGTGCAGGTATTGAATTGCTTAGGATCTCCAGTTCTGTCGTCGCTCCCGTCACCGACAGCACCTGTCGCGACGTCTGTCCGTTAGTTGTCGCGGCAGCAGACACTAACTCAGTACTTCAAGCTTGGCAAGAATCCCAGATCTGCCTTGCCCTATCCCTAGGCACAAGTCTGTCGATGAACACGTCTTTAATGATACCTCCCGGCGTGAATCGAAGGATGAACACCGATGTGTATGAATTCTTCCTTAGCCACTTAACCTCGCCTTATCCCTAAGCACGAGATGGTTCAACTATAAACTAGAGAACTCGCTTCTATCTCTTTCGTATACTTAACTCTCCCGATGCTAAGTAAATAGATAACCTTACAATGCTCTCCCGATGCTCTTGCAAGATATTAAAACCAAGATAAAAGAACTTGAAGTTTATTTTATTGAACTTGAAAAATCCTAAAACAAAGCAACCCTTGCAACTACTTTACAAAACAACCCGTGGCCCTAGGGGGATTTTAGAACATGTTGGTGACGGGTGGACGGCAGGGTTTTGGTTTTCGTTGTGGGGTAGTCGGTTATGCCCTAGGTTTAATCTATGCCCTTTATATAAGCTTTGGGCTCAAGTTATCTAAGGTAACAAGGATTACAACTTTAATTAAAAGTAAGATTCTAATAAAGACTAAATCTCTAAAGTATCCTACTTTCTAGCCGCATCCTTGCTTTTAGGGATTTCCTCTCCTTTGAGCTTTGGCTTGACATATCTTTTGATCCGGGGCTTGGAAAATTATTTGGCTTCCACACGACAGACGAGCAGATTTTTCTCTATCTATCGATGTCCACTTCATTTTTCCTCTTCAATAATCTGCTGTCACCATGCTGTCACGACAGGTCCATGACAGGTTCGTCTTCTTCAGCTGCTTGTTCAGTTCAGCCTTCCTGCTTATCTGCCCTTCGCCTGCCTTCATCGACAACCTTGGCAGTTACCTGCAAAATACACCATCTTTTAGTAGAATCCGTGCCTTTTATATAATTGTGATATTTAATTGAAAACTATCCTAAATGCAATGAAATGATGCTTGAATGCAGCAGAAATATGGGTTAAAAAGGGTGTAAATAATAGAACTTTTACACACTCAACATCAAGCAATGGGGACTTATATGGATATTTTGTTTTAGGAGCATGTTTAGAC
This sequence comes from Hibiscus tridactylites, assembly GCA_958450335.1. Classification (NCBI taxonomy): domain Eukaryota; kingdom Viridiplantae; phylum Streptophyta; class Magnoliopsida; order Malvales; family Malvaceae; genus Hibiscus; species Hibiscus tridactylites. The sequence goes on along the minus strand of OY288279.1, from coordinate 20,024,209 downwards.
TCCTTGTTATGTGGATGTTTTGTTTAAGGTTTGCTTATGCCTAGTATGTTGGCCTTGTGCCCTTTATGAATGCTTAAGTGTATGTTATTGTCTAAGCATGTTATCTTGAATGCTATGTATGAATCATATGTTGTTTTGTGTATCCTTTTGATGAATGGCTTCTATATGTTGGGAGTGTGTTAAGCATGCTTGTCGTGTGTGGTTTTGCCTTAGAGTGATGTATGTTTGGTTGTGGGAGGTTTTAGTTGGTGTTTGGGGCAGCCTTGTGCCATAAACCAGCTAAAACCTGTCTGTTCGCAACAGGTGTATCGAAACGGTTGGTCTCGTTTCGATACGGCCTCTTGTTTCAGGCCAGGCCTTTCGATACGCAGATGGGATGTTTCGATACGATTTTGCTACTGGAAATCTGAGATTGTGACGAGAAATTGAGGGTACCGAAACGGTCCTAAGCGTTTCGGAATGGTCTTTGTAGTGTTGACCACGAGAAGTTGACCGTTGAGGGCGTTTCGATACGGTCCACACCCGTTTCGATACGGTCTCCTCGGGTTGACTTTGGCCAGTTGACCTAGTCAAGGCGTATCGATACACACTCTGGGCGTTTCGATACGGCTTGCAATTTAAGTTTAAAATGGGCCGTTTTGTTGGGCTGTTTGGTTGTTCGCCTCGCTTGTTGCTTCCGATGTTGCCTTTTTCACATAGGACATAATAATGCATCTAGACAAGATAATAGTAAATGAAAAGTTTTCTCGGGTTGTTAACCGAAGTGGAGCCTTAACGGGTTTCGCCTCAGTTATCCTCGTGTAGCCCACTCGGACCGGTCAAGCGTCTGGACCGGGACGAGAGGGTTACACTTGTTGGTATCAGAGCCTAAGGTTTCCGAGACCTTGGGCAGGTAAGTATGTTTGCTTGCTTATCAAGTATGCCTTGATGTTTGCTTGTTTGATCATGTATGTATGTTGTTTGAAGCATGTTGAGTAGAGTCCCATTGTTTGTTTAAGTGAGTGAACATACTTGAGCCACTTGGAACCCTTGCCCTTGCTAACCCTATTTTTGTGTTATTGTTGTTGTTGTTGTAGTTGTTATCTGTGAGCGTGCATGTCGAGGCCTAGAGGTAGACCGAGGTTGGTTCGTCAGGAACCACGTGTTGCGGCTCCTATTGATGAGCTAGTGGATGGAGTAGAGGCTCCTGTGGGAGAGTCTGCTGTTGGAGTCGGAGCTCCTCCACCACCACCACCTCCTCAGCCTGAAGTGGGAGGCGAGGCTGGAGCTGAGGGAGCGGGACCTCAAGTTGGTCAGGGTTGCCAAGGTCCTGTGGGGATAGACATGGCTCCGCTAGTTCAAGCTATAGTGGGAGCGTTTCAGGTCGCAGTTGCCGAAGCTCAGGCTGCAGCTCAGCCGAGAGGTGATGATGCTAGCTTACCTTTAGAGAGGCTCCATAGCCTAGGAGCTGATGAGTTCATAGGATCTACACCGGAGAGATCAGAGTTGTGGCTAGAGAAGACAGTCCGTATCTTAGCTCAGATGGGATGTGTTGGGGCTCGTAAGTTGGGCTGTGTAGTTTCGTTGCTTTAGAGGGATGCCTACACCTGGTGGGTCACCATTACTACCGGAGTGCCTGAGGCCGAGATCAATTTGAACTTCTTTGAGACTGCTTTCAGAAAGAGGTATTTGGGGCCGAGATATCTGGATGAGAAGAAGCGGGAGTTCATGGCTCTTGTTCAGGGAGACGCATCAGTGACTGATTATGAGATCTGTTTTGTCCGTTTGATTCAGTATGCTCCTGAGTTGGTTCCTATTGAGAGGGACCGTTGTGACCGGTTCAAATATGGACTTCATGAGGAAGTCAAGAGGTACACCTTGGCTTCAGATTATTCTGATTTTGATGTCTTGGTCGCTAGGGCCAAGGTCATCGAGCATAGCTTGGGGCTGACCAAGCGTTTAGGAGGATCCAGTTCGGGGAAGAGGCCAAGAGGCATAGGGGAAGTGGACATCAGTTTGATCATAGGCGTGGCGGTGGCCACAATGGTAGAGGCCATTAGGGCCATAGAGCTGGAGGGCGTTTGCTCGAGTGCACTCGTTGTGGGAGACATCATTTAGGAGAGTGTTGGGGTAATTTTCACGCTTGCTGGAACTACGGACCAAGAGACCACTTCAGGAGAGAGTGTCCGCATCAGGCGGCACAGGCATCGAACCTAACATAGGCTCCTGCGAGAGCGATTGACTATCATAGAGGTCGTGGGCGCGGTCGTGGTTACTTCCAGCCGAGGGCTGATGCACCTAGGATAGAGGCACCGAGGAATCTTGCTCATGTTGTGGTAGTTTAGCCAGAGGCCGGTGGACCAGCTAGAGTCTACGCACAGAGAGAGGCCGGGATGACACAGATGTGATAGCAGGTAATTTTGAGTTACAGTCCATGTCTTTGCTTTCCTTAGTTGATTCGGGTTCCACGCATTCTTATATCTTGAGTGAGCATGCAAAGAAGTTAGACATACCTGTTGAGATCTTAGATGTAGGGATGCATGTGACTAGTTCCTTTGGTGAGACAGTGGTAGTTAGACGGATGTATAGGAGGTGTCCGTTGAAGATTCAGGGTCATGTGTTTCCGGTTGATATGATGGAGCTTCCGTTCTACGGTTTTGATATTATTTTGGGTATGGATTGGTTGGTTCAACACAGAGCTAGTGTAGATTTTGAGACAAAGAGAATTTTGTTGAAGCTTTCCGATGCGTACGAGGTAGTGGTAGTAGGCGAGAACGTTAAGTTCTTGTCGAATGTTGTGTCAGCTTTAGAGGCTCATAGGTTGATGGAATCCGGTTGTGGGGCTTACTTAGCATATATGTTGAATCCGAATATGAGTGAGGTTAGACCGAAAGATATCAGAACAATTTGTGATTATCCGGATGTGTTTCCAGAAGAGTTACCAAGTTTGCCTCCTGACAGAGATGTATAGTTTGTGATTGAGACTGTTTCGGGGTCTACTCCAGTTTCTATTGCTCCGTATCGTATGGCTCCGAATGAGTTGAAAGAGTTGAAGAGTCAGCTTCAGGAGTTGTTAGACCGTGGTTTCATTAGGCCTAGTAGTTCTCCTTGGGGTGCTCATGTGTTGTTTGTGAAGAAGAATGATGGTAGTATGAGAATGTGTATTGACTACAGGTAGTTGAACCAGTTGACAGTAAAGAACAAGTATTTGTTGCCTCGTATAGATGACTTGTTTGATTAGTTGAGGGGCGCCTCAGTGTTTTTGAAGATAGATTTGAGATCAGGGTACTATCGGTTGAAGGTAAAAGAATGTGATGTTCCAAAGACAGCTTTTAGGACTAGATATGGTCATTATGAGTTCCTTATGATGCCGTTTGGGCTCACGAATGCACCAGCAGCTTTCATGGATATGATGAACAGAGTTTTTAGGGACTATCTAGACCGGTTTGTAGTTGTTTTCATAGATGACATTCTTGTATACTCGAGATCAGAAGAAGAGCATGATGAGCACTTGAGACTTGTTTTGCTGAGATTGATGAGTAATCAGTTGTATGCTAAGCTTAGTAAGTGTGAGTTTTGGATTCGAGGGGTTGTGTTTCTTGGCCATGTGGCATCAGCTGAAGGTATCCGTGTTGACCCGACGAAGATTGAAGCTATTGTTGAGTGGAAACAACCTAAGTCAGTGACTGGGATTTGGAGTTTCCTAGGATTAGTTGGTTACTATAGGAGGTTCGTTGATGGTTTCTCTAGAGTAGCTGCTCCGTTGACTAAATTGTTGCAAAAAGGAGTGAAGTTTGAGTGGTCAGATGCGAGACAGAAGGCTTTTGAGAAATTGAAAGAAGCTTTGACGAATGCTCCAGTGTTAGTACAACCAGTTTCAGGGAAAAAGTTCGTGATCTACAACGATGCTTCCTACGTAGGTTTAGGTTGTGTTTTGATGCAAGAGAGAAGGGTTGTTGCTTATGCTTCGAGACAATTGAAGGTGCACGAGAAGAACTACCTGACTCACGACATTGAGTTAGCCGCAGTTGTATTTGCGTTGAAGATTTGGCATCACTACTTGTATGGTGAGAAGTGCACAATTTACACTGATCATAAGAGCTTGAAGTATTTGATGACTCAGAGAGAGTTGAACTTGAGACAGAGAAGATGGCTTGAGCTGTTAAAAGACTATGATTTGACTATCGAGTACCATCCGGGTAAGGCAAATGTAGTAGCCGATACGTTGAGCAGAAAAGTTGCAGTTGAGTTGCGAGCTATGTTTGCTAAATTGAGTGTATCCGGGGATGGTGGTTTGATCACAGAGTTGCAAGTGAAGGCTTCTTTGATTCAGATGATCAGAGAGAAACAATTGCAAGATGTGTCTTTAGTTTCTCACGTTCAGGACATAGTCGAAGGTAGACCGACCGAGTATAGTTTCAGTAGTGAGAATGTGTTGTGTTACAAAGACAAAGTTGTAGTACCTGAAGATGCTGAGTTGAGACGTATGATTCTGAGCGAAGCACATTCAAGTCCTTTTTTCTATGCATCCGAGCAGTACTAAGATGTACCGAGATTTGAAGAATGATTATTTCTAAGTTGGTTTGAAGAAGGATGTAGCTGAGTATGTGAGTCGTTGCATGGTTTGTCAGAGAGTGAAGGCAGAACATTAGGTTCCTTCAGGTTTGTTACAGCCTTTGAAGATTCTGGAATGGAAATGGGAGAGGATCACCATGGACTTTGTGTCAGGGTTACCGTTGTCTCATTTGAAGAAGAATTCTGTTTGGGTGATAGTTGATAGGTTCACTAAGTGTGCTCACTTTTTAGCAGTGAACACTACAGATTCTTTAGACAAGTTGGCAAGTTTGTACATCCGCGAGATTGTGAGACTTCATGGAGTTCCGAAGTCTATTGTATCAGACAGAGATCCAAGATTCACAGCGAGGTTCTGGAGTTGTTTGCATAGTGCCTTAGGTAGCCGTTTGCATTTCAGTACTTCTTATCATCCGCAGTCAGATGGTCAGTCAGAGCGAGTGATACAGATTTTAGAGGACATGCTCCATTGTTTTGTGATTGACTTCCAGGGTTCTTGGGAGAAGCATTTGCCCTTAGTTGAGTTTGCTTACAACAACAGTTACCAGGCTAGTATACAGATGACTCCTTATGAGGCTTTGTATGGTAGACGATGTAGAACTCCGATCTGTTGGGCTGAAACATGTCAGAAATTGTTACCTATGCCAGATTTGCTTAAGGGGACTATTGAAAAAGTGAAGTTGATTTGTGACCGTTTGAAGGCAGCTTCCGATCGTCAGAAATCTTACGCAAATTTGAAGAGAAAAGAGGTTGAGTATTCAGTGGGTGAGAAAGTGTTTCTGAAAGTATCTCCGTGGAAGAAGGTAATGAGATTTGGTCGGAAAGGCAAGTTGAGTCCGAGGTTTATTGGTCCGTATGAGATAGTTAAGCGGATTGGGCCAGTAGCTTACCGTTTGAGATTGCCTTCAGAGTTAGAGAAGATCCATAATGTTTTTCATGTGTCGATGCTTAGGAGATATAGATCAGATCCATCTCATGTTATGATCGTTGAGGAGATAGAACTGAATCTGGATTTGTCTTACAATGAAGAACCAATTGAGATACTTGTTTATGATAGCAAGGTGTTGCGTGACAAGACCATAGACTTGGTGAAGGTGTTGTGGAGATATAGAGGCGTGGAAGAGGCCACGTGGGAGAGGAAAGCTGATATGCTTGAGCAGTTTCCATACTTGTTTCCGTCAGGTAATTTTGGGGATAAAATTTCTTAAGTTGGGGAGAGTTGTAACACCCGAGTTTGGGGGTCGAGTGAAAGTAAAATAATAAAAAATATTATTTTGGGCTTCATGTTTCCAAAACAAATATCTTATGTTGGACTCAATTTGATTTTAAACCTAAATCCCATGGATTTTAAGATTTTTGAGATAGCCATCTCATTAATGGCAAATTGGTAAATATTTTGACTTGTAAAATAAAAACACTCTTATTTCAAAACACCCAAACTATTCATCATCTCCTACCTCTCAATTTTAGACGTGAAAAACCTCCCCTTCTCCATTTCACTATTCCATCATCTTTCTTACTTGTTGTTGGAGATTTTTCAAAGGTAAACCCACTTTTTGACTTGTCCTTATCATTCTCTACAAGTCTATAGTTTTATTTTTCATTAAGACCCATGATTTCCCATTTTGGAGTTTTGAAAGTCTGGATTAAAAATGTGAACTTTGTTAGATTTAACTTAAGTTTTCATTTTGTTGATGTTAGATAAGGTGTTTACAATCTAAAAGGTCCAGCATACTCGATTTTTACATGGTTTTATGATGTTTCCCGAAATTGGGTTTTAGAGAGGTTTTGGAAGGGTTTTAGGTTGAGTTTTAGGTGTGTTTGGTATGGGAATTTGTTGGCTGATGGTTAGGCTATGTATAAGGGTTGTTTTGGAAGCTTTGGGGAGTAATATAAGTGTTGAAATCAATGGTTTTGGGCTGTACTTCATGGCTGCTCGGGAATGAAGGTTTTGGGGTTGTCTTTAGCTTGAAATCATGTGTTTTGTGCTTGGTTTGTGTTCCGGGTTTGCTACATTGGTTTGTGGACTGATTTGTAATTGTTTTGATTGTGTTGGGATGATTAGAAGCAAGGAATTGTGTTGGTGAAGCATCGGGAACGAATCCGGAACCGTTGGGAGCTTGATCGGCTAGAGTGGTTGAGCTTGGAATAGTCGGTGATTGGTTAAATGTTTTAACTTGATTTTCAAAGGTTGGTTCAAGCATGTGGACTAGGTTGGGCTTGGTAGACCCACCTAGAGTAGGGAATAGATTGGTAGTCTAATCCCAAGCTTTAGTTAGAGACTTTGGTTGAACTTGAATGTTGAGTATGCCTCTTGTTTCATGTTAATTATGATTAATGTGATTATGTATATTGTGTTATACATGTGTATTGAGGCCTGATATTTTATGCATTGTTATATGCATGTGGTTTGTGCATGACGGTAAGTCATGGTGAGTACGTGCTAAGCACGGAAGTTGATACGAAATGGTGTTGTGAAAGGTTATGAATTGTGTTAGTAATGGCACTAGTATGCTTGGGTACAATGATCGATCATTAGGATGTTTAGTGTGCACACGTGAGTCAAAATGCGCGTGTGGTCTTGGTGATGGTAGTCATCAAGATGGAGTACGAGTTCGCCCGAAAATCTTCTTATATATATGTTAGTCGGTGATGAGTGGAATCCCATCGATGGGGCGTGAGGATGAGTGAAATCCCCTCCGCGTGAAACGGTGATGAGTGTAATCCCACCGCAAGGTAATGGTTGTTATTGGATGTGAGTTCCAACGGTTATCCGCGTATTCGGGTCATAGCTAGGTGCCAATACGGATTGTGGAATGTGTTTGATAATACATTGATATATGTATTTCCATGTGTTGAGCTTATGAGTTGTTGAGCATGGCATGATGTTAATAATTGTGTTCATGCATCATTGATATTTTGACACATGTGGATCGAAGGTAAGATCATGCATTCTACCTTAGTTGTATGCCCGTGCTTGGACCCTGCATTGTCGAGGTTTGTTTTATGAGCTTACCCTCACTAATCTTTATGCTTACGCTCTCCTTTGTTCGACAATGCAGATCTGTAGTTCGTGGGTTGCTTATGCAAGGAGAGGGCCTCCAAGTGTGCTAGTTGAGCTTTTGCTATCCTCAAGTATGAACTATTTTAAGTTAATGATGTAATATTCAAGCAATGGGGACTTATGTGGATGTTTTGTTTTAGGAGCATGTTTAGACTCCTTTTTATGTGGATGTTATGTTTAAGGTTTGCTTATGCCTAGTATGTTGGCCTTGTGCCCTTTATGAATTCTTAAGTGTTTGTTCTTGTCTAAGCATGTTATCTTGAATGCTATGTATGAATCATATGTTGTTTTTTTGATCCTTTTGATGAATGGCTTCTATATGTTGGGAGTGTGTTAAGCATGCTTGTCGTGTGTGGTTTTGCCTTAGAGTGATGTATGTTTGGTTGTGGGAGGTTTTAGTTGGTGTTTGGGGCAGCCTTGTGCCATAAACCAGCTAAAACATGTCTGTTCGCAGCAGGTGTATCGAAACGGTTGGTCCCGTTTCGATACGGCCTCTTGTTTCAGGCCAGGCATTTCGATACGCAGAGGGGATGTTTCGATACGATTTTGCTACTGGACATATGAGAATTTGACGAAAAATTGAGGGTATCGATACGGTCCTAGGCGTTTCGAAACGGTCTTCGTAGCGTTGACCACGAGAAGTTGACCGTTGAGGGCGTTTCGATACGGTCTCCTCGGGTTGACTTTGGCCAGTTGACCTAGTCAAGGCATATCGATACACCCTCTGGGCGTTTCGATACGGCATGCCGTTTAAGTTTAAAATGGGCTGTTTTGTTGGGCTGTTTGGTTGTTCGCCTCGCTTGTTGCTTCCGCTGTTGCCTTTTTCACATAGGACATAATAATGCATCTAGACAAGATAATAATAAATGAAAAGTTTTCTCGGGTTGTTAACCGAAGTGGAGCCTTATCGGGTTTCGCCTCGGTTATCCCCGTGTAGCCCACTCGGACCGGTCAAGCGTCCGGACCGGGACGAGGGGGTTACAGTATGTGTTTCTTCTGGGAGGGCAAGGATGAGCCTGCAAGAGGGGCAAGAGTGACCTGGAAGATCATTTGTAATCCAAAAAAGAAGAGGGTTAGGTGTAAAAGACCTGAGAACATGGAATACCGTGTAACGCCCCTGTTTTGGGCCTAGAAGTTTTTGCAATAGTTTTAGGGTGTGTTAGACCGAGACTAGAGATCCGTGTTAGTTTCGAGATGAGCTCAGTGAAAATTTGTTTTGGAAGGTGATAAAAATTTGGAAAAAATACCTAAACTCATTTTAAATATATATATATAAGGGTTTGGTGAAATCAATTTTGGAAAATGGTACTTGGAATTCAGACATTTTGGATTTAGTGGCTAAAATGTAAACTTTGAAAAATATTTTTAGTGACTATTTTGTAAAAGGATCAAATTTTTGAATATTTAAAGAGCTAATTGCCTAAAGTCTAATATCGGACTTTTACCCCTTAATTGGATTATTTTAAACGAGTTTTAATTAATAAAATTAGTTAGAGGAATTAATTGGTGGTTATTTTATTAAACCAAATTTGACGTAACATCTTTTCTCTCAAAAGCTTTGTCTCAATTTCTCTCCATCAAAACACTCAATTCTTCTTCAAAATATTAAGGTAAACTCTTGATTTCTTTAATCTTTTGATTACAAATGATTTCTTATTGTTTTCCTATCAAAATCTTAATGTTTTAATCTTGTTTTTACATGGAGATCTATTAAATAGAGGGGAAAAGTATCCATTAGAGGCGAGCTGCGTTTTTTCTCCTATAATGTAAGGTTCTTTACCGAAATTCCCAAGTCCTTATCCTTTATTAATGTTGTCTAACAAGTTTTGATGTTTTAATTGAGGAAATTTGGTTTAATTAATGGATTTGTGTAATTTTTTGTAATGGATATGTTTTGCTGGGTTTAAGGTTGATTTTAGTCACGATTTGGAAGTCTAAAAATGTTAAAATAAATACTTAAGCATGGTAATCCCAAAACTATGTGAATCTTCAGTTGTTTGGGTTGCTAGAATTGGGTTTTTGTGGAGTTGTGGTGGTTTTGTGAATGCTGGAGGATTAAGGTTGATAATAGGATGATTTTGGATTTTCATTAATGATAATTGATGGTTGAAGTGTTAGGTTTTGGCTGGATTAAGTTTGGAGGTTCATCCATGTTGTTTTCGGTTGTTTCAGATAGGCGATAAACGGTTTTTAGCGAGGCAATGTTGTGGAATTGCTTGCTTGGGTTTTAAATGCATCGAGATGCATTAATCCTCTATTATTATGTGGTTAAAACAAGGGAGAACGTTTCGGAAGCAACCGATGAAGCTTTGGAGGCTTTAGACGCTTAGTTTCGCATCGGCAAAGTGAGGTTTCGCGTGTCGGTGAGTGAGAACGTGGATTTCAGCTTTGAAATTTTATAAATGTGGTTTTGGAAACTTAGATTTAAGTTTAAAATGCGTGTCTAAGTTCAGAACTAAGTATAAGAAGTTTCTCTCTCGGTCGTGTTATTATGAAATGTTTTGATTCACATGGTTTCATGTTACCTACTGTTAAAGCATGTTTAAAGTATGTGATATACTATTTTTAATGATGTGATGTTGAAAGGTGCACATGGTAAGTGATCCTTGTAAGTATAAGTTTTATACTTATGGTTTAAACCAAGGTTTGATGCTTAGAAAATGATTTAATGTTAATGCTTTGAAAATAGTGAGGTATATAGTTAAATGTGAATTATATTGCAAGTGATGGTATGTAAATGGTTTTGAAAATGCTATTGGATATAGTTAGCCGGCTATAGAATTGAGTGCACTATAAACAAGTCGCCTTGGGTGTCGAGGGGTTTATACGGTGTATCGAATACTCCATCCAATTACCCTAACAATTGAGGAATGTAAGTGGCGTCTCGTCTCTCGTTAGTGGGGTTATACATCTACCGATGAGTAGTGTCGAGGGGTTTATACGGTGTACCGAATACTCTACCACGGGTGTCACAACAGTGGAGGGTAGATCCCGTTTGTGAACCTTGAGATGCCGGTGAGAATGTATAAAGTGTTGGGACAACACTTGGGAATCCGTGTATCCGATGTTGTGTTTTGGAAATGGAAACTTGGTTAATGTTCATGTAACCCCCTTAACCCGGCCTAGACGGTTGACCCGAATTAAGAAAGTCACACGGGGAAAACCAAAGTCAACCCGAAAGTCAACCTTGATTAACGACCCTTTTTTCTTTTTAAACTTGTCTAGATGCATATTAACCCTAGATAGGATCATTCAAACAGCATGCTCCAAGATCATAAACATCAGAGATCAAACAAGGACCCAATTGAACATTTTACAACTTTAGGGACCAAATTGTAAATTCTGTAAATTATAAGGTCTTAACCCAAATTAGTATTATCACCTTGTAATTAATCAAGTTTCATGCTTCTCTGCAAATTTTCAGCACAAACGGACTTCCCAAACTCATACAAATGCACATACAAGATTCAGGACCAAAACGCATACATTTCAAAACATATAACTGCCAATGTCAGCCCCCAACGGTCAGGTGTTCCGAAACAGGAAGAACCTGTTTCGAAACGCGGGACCGTTCCACAACGGGTTTCGAAACGAGGGCTGGCAGAGGACTTTCCGTTTCGGAACGGTGTCTTCCGTTTCGGACGCCTGGGCTATTATAGGGCACCCGTTCCGAAACGGTAGCTCCCGTTCCGATACGGCCTGCACAGATTGTAGAGAAATGGCTGCTAAAACACACAATTGATCAACCATACATGCTCCAAATGCAACCAAACTTTACCAGCAAGTCATACAACATGCAAGGAACGTAATTGCATCAACCAATCATCATCATAGCATCAAATATGAAAAGCCTCAAATCTAAAGGCATGCTTCCTACTTAGCAAACCATTCATGCATTAAATGTCCAAACCAACCACATAATGGCCAAATACATGTTCCAGCATTATTAACAACATTAAACAAACTTAGGGAGTTCAAAACATCTCCCAAAACATCCACATAGGTCCCCCATTGCCAAATGCCAAAAGCTAAAAATGTTTAAGAAACCTTCCCATACTTGAGCTTAGTTTCCACTTGATTACTTTCCTTCCTTGCTGCCCTCAATGCACTTTAATGCTCTGCATTATTGGTTTAAGAAAAGAGAAAGAGAGCGTAAGCAAAAGCTTAGTGAGGAATGCTCGTTTAAAACCATACAATAATGCATTTATAAAACTCATTTATAAACCATACTTCAAGCAACATTAAACATGCTCTTTAACATTTAAAACAAGCATCTCATGCTTCAAGTTCATAACAAGTCATATTGGCAACAAGTGATACAATTTACATAAGATCCACACATGGACTTTTAAACACCATTGTGATCTTATCCCTATGGACTTTTAAACACCATGGCCCATGGACTTTTAAACACCATGGCAAGGACCACACAAGGACTTTTAACCACCTTTGTGTCCTTAACAAGAATCTCCCAAGGACTTTTAAACACCTTGGAGTTCTTAAGTAACCAAGGCTTACAAGGACTTTTAACCACCTTGAGCCTTAACCAAGAACCAACCATGGACTTTTAAACACCATGTTGTTCTTAAAATTCACAAGATTCACACAAGGACTTTTAACCACCTTTGTGATCTTAACCAAGAACCATCCAAGGACTTTTAACCACCTTGATGTTCTTAAATATACAAGGCTCACACAAGGACTTTTAACCACCTTTGTGACCTTAACCATCACTTGCCAATATGTATCATTATCATCAATATCTCACTGTTTTAAAGCATTTTACAAAGCCATAAACATCATGCATCTTTAAGCATCAAAACCACATTAGAACAATGTTCAAAAACAAGGAACTCTTACCTTGAGCTTCCTTCAACACATGGCTTAAAATCCCAGCAAATAAACATGCTAGATATGCTTTCAAAACAGATTTAAAAACATGCAAACAACACATTGCATACAACCAAAACCATGGCCATCACCAAGAGAGTTTTTCCGAAAACTTACACTTGAGCTTAGCTAAGTTGCTTAGACTTAAACTAAGCTCCCAAACCTTCAAAACACTGGTTTCAAAGCCGAAAACCAAATTCCACTCACCGATTCCGTTTCGCCTCTTGCCGAAACACAAATCAAGCTTCCGGATCACCACCACTTGGATCCAAAGATGACTCCCCTGTTTTAAACACATCAAAGCAGAGGATTAATGCATCATCATGCATTAATAGCTTCAATGAAAGCACCTAAACTCGCTGCTCTCATCCACACTCCATTTTCGGCCACCAAACACAACCGAAAATACATCCAAACAGCTCCTCAACATTGCCCAGCCAAGATCCATCAAAACTAAACATCTTTAAACATCTTTAAACATCATTTAACATCTAAAAAGGACCTAACAACATCCTTATATCTCCAGCAACAACAGATCCACAAGATCACTCCAAAACAACCAAGAATCACAAGCTAAACTTAGGAAATTCAACCTATCCGGGATTGCATTAATTAAAACTCAATTCCTCTTCATTTTAACATTCATTTAACATCAAATTAACACATTAAAACACAGCCCAATCAGATCATACGAAAATCCATCAAAAATCACCAAATCTTGCATTTAAAGCCAAGATCCATTACACAACTTCAAAACCATTTATAAATCATCAATTAAGGATTGAGAACTTAGGAATTTCAGTAAAGAACTGAGAGTTTAGAGGAGAAGGACGTTCTTACCTCCAAACTTGAGTTTTCTCCCTTTTTGGAACCAAAATCTTGAAAATCCAATTAGCAATTGGTGAGGTTTTGTTGATGAGATGATTAGCAATCAAAAGAGAATTGAAAAGAGATGTTTAGGTGACAAAATCAGAGAAAAAGCTCTGGAGAAAAGATGTTTGGCTTGAGAGAAAATGAGAGAAAATGGAAATGAGATTTTAGGAAAAATTAGTTGGAAATAACTTCCCTCCACTTTTCTTTTGTTTAAAAACCAGAATTATATCATTAAATATCTTAGAAAAATCTGGAGAAACTCCCTTTGGGTAAATAGCTCCTTAAAGATTCAAAGTTTCAATCCTTTTTAAAACAGTCACGCAGTTTTCAAAAATTACATTTTGGTCACTAGCCAAAATGTCACCCTTCCCAACCTCATTTTGTAAAATTGATTTCACAGTTCACTTACATATATTAAAAGAAGATTTTAGAACATTTTTCCATATTTTTAATGCAACCCGAACTAGGTTTTACTAATTTCACTTTTTATATTCGAACAGCACTTTGACCGAACCAGTCCAAGCCCAAAACTTCTAAGCCCAAAACCGGGGCGTTACAGTTCACTTGCAAGCCAATATAACTGTTGATGTATCATGTTTTGTATAACAAGATTTATTCATGTTTACTCTTTAAGCTTAGCATATGGTATGTGATAAGTATTTATTTTGGTTATGTTTTTAGTCCTTATTTTGATCGAATATATGTTTAAGGGACTTAATTGGGTTGTTTTATGATGTTTTCATGCAGGAGACGTAATGCTGGAAATAAGTTGAAATGCTGCAGAAAATACTGGAGTCGTGGGCAGATTCATGGGCATGAACCAGGGCATGAATGCTGACTGGGCGCCACGTCAGCACCTTCTAGAAGATGACGTCAGCAACTCAAATAACTTATCAGTCCACTTATCAAGATAGCTTATCATCCGATTTTTATTTTAAATTTCAAAACTTGGATATTTATCTTATGTAATTTTATTTAAATTTAGGATTTATCATCTTAGGTTTTTAGGGTTTTCAACTACTATAAATACCCCACTTTGGGGGTGAATTAAATCATCATTCAATTAGCAATAAAACATCACTTCTTCTTCTCTTGGAAATTCTTCTTTTTTTTTTAGTTTTTCTTAAAGTTCTTTTCTTTTAATTATTTCCTAAATGTCGAGCATGATTAATTTAATAACCATGCTCGACTAGATCTTTTTAAGCCGAAGGCTTTTGCAATGACGCGTTCTCAAGGCGAGGTTTGAAACTATGCTTCAAACGTTTTGAAAACTTCTCTCAATTTCTTTTAAATTTATTTTCTAAATCAAAATGATTTTTAAAACCCAAAGATTGACTTTGGAGAAAAACAATTGTTTTGATCTATCAAGTGGGAGGGAGGATCGGTTATTGAAACAAATCCGACTTCCAAGGAACACACTTAGTAAATAGATTACTAAGTAAAATTGAGATCGAATCGTTTTTATAGAAATGACTTTTCGAGTTGGTTACGAGCTTAAGTAATTTGTTTTCTCAAACATGGAGTTGGTTTAGACAAATTATCAAAACTGAAACCAAAAATTGATTTTGGAAATTCAGTTTACAAACAAAAACCCAAGGATTGACCTTGAAGTAATTTTGCCAACAAGTTTTTCGAAATAAAAATCTTTACCAAGGAACCAAGTAGAACAAGTCAACGTGGAAGCCCGAGGCTGATAATCTCATATTTAATTTAAACTATTTTCAAAGCTTTCTTTTACTTTCTTAAACAATTGCATTTCATCACAACAACAACCCCCCACCTAAATCACATTATCATAGCTCCAACAACAACTCTTGGTTCAGAAACTACAAAAGCGCGACAAAGAAAGTTCTAAGTCCCTGTGGGTTCGACTCCTACTTCCCTATCTATACTCAATTTAATTTCTTTATTAATTTTATTTATTTGGAAGAAGGAAATTATTCTTGACACGTTACGACGCGTGTCAGTATGTTATGCATGAGAAGACTTAAATTGAGGTTAGCAATGTGAGTTGTTGTGGTTTAATGATACATGTTGCATGAGGTTAAATATGCTAATTTTTGAATGGTTTAAGTGCATGGTTTCTAAAGGGCATGGTGTTTCAAATGATTATTTGAAGTGATTGAAATGATATTTCAATGTGGTTTATGAAAAGGGTTTTAAATGCATTGATGGTATTTTGTTTTTGAGCACTCATCATTAAGCTTTGTGTGCTTACGCTCTCTTTGTCCATCAATGCAGAGAATTAGAGCTTGGAAGGCAGCAAGAAGCAAGGGATCGAGAAAGACTTCATTCTTGAAAGTACGTTTTCAGTTTAGACTATAAGTAATAAGGGCAATGGGGGATACGTTGTGTTTTTGGGAGATATGTGTAAACTCCCTGTTTGAGCAAGTTTCTATTATTGTTTTGGACTTGTAAATGGCCTTTAATGTTTTGGTTTATGCTTTGCTATGATTTTGGTATCTTGTTTGGCTTGGTTTTTAGGTTGCATGCCTATAGTTTCCCTTTGATGCGAGATAGCATGTCTGATTGATGATTATGACGTTTTTGGTTGAGGATCGATCCTTGAATATGTTGTGTATATGTTAGAAGCATGTTTAGGTGGTTTGTATAGCATCAAAGACTAAAAACCAGCAATTTGGGACATTTTAGGCCATACGTATCGATACACATAAGAATGTATCGATATAGTGAGGCTGAAATGGGCATGGTGCTTCGGTACGATTCAAGGTGTATCGAAACAGGCTTGAATAATTTGGTTACTGGAATTTTATGTATCGAAACACTTAGAAACCATATCGGTACGATTCTATGTATTGAAACACTTGGAGCTATTTCGGTACAGGGCGTATCAATACAGGGTTAGCCGTACCGATACATGCAACAGTTATTTTAGTTATTCAGCATCTTCTTGAAGTTCTATTTCTTACGTTTTAGTCCCTGAATGTTGTGGATGCAATTATAAGAGATTCGTTGATCAAATTGAGCTGAGATTTGACATAGTGGCATGAAATATGTCTAATTAAAAGATGGTAACTTAAAACTAACCGAAGTCTCTGTAATTTGTTAAAATTACAATATTATCCCTATTTCATTTTTATGGTCAATTGAATGTGAAATCGATGTCTGATTGAATTGATGTTTTCTTCCGCTGTGAGTCTTATCATTTAAAATGTTATTGTGCATCTAGACAAGATAAAAAGAAAAAAATAGGGATGTTTATTGGAGTAAACGTTCTCGATTTACTTTGATATTCCCCGTGTGACCCGTTCGGTTCGATCTCGCGTCTGGGCCGAGTCGAGGGGGTTACATTTTTTGGTATCAAAGCCAGGTTACAAAAGGTTGGGATGTTGGTAAGTTGCTAATAAGTTGATGTGATGTAATTGTGAGTTGTACGATGTTGTTTGTTATGCACAGTGATTGTTATATATATCTTGATGTGAATTGAATCATGTTGTTGCTATGCACGATGGTTGTGATATGTGTGTTGATTGCTTTATGCCATAGTTTGGGGAAATTAGGATACTCATTGCCTTATTACTATAGATTGAAATGTTTTGATTTAAATTGGAAGTCTTGGATCCTTGCTTGAAGCTGGCCTGATTATTTTGTTTTGGTTTATTATCATGCCTTAGTCATAATAGCACAATGGGACCGAGGAGAGAATTGCGATTTGGTACGATTATTGTTGCCATATGGAAGACAAATCAGAAGAATGAGATACCTCCTAGAGGGAATCCACTTCTTCCACCTAATCCATCTAAGGGTGAGGAGCGAGTACAACTTGAGTAAGCTGGGCCAGTGTTGGGTGATTTGACGCCTTTAGTTCAGGCGATGACTGGAGCTTTCCAGGCTATTGTTGTTGGAGTGAATGTACAAGCACCAACTACTGGGCAAATGAGGTTACCGTTAGAATGTTTACGTAGTTTGGGCAGCGTGGAGTATCGTGGTTTGTCACCCGAGGCATCCGAGGCTTGGATGGCCAGTACGATCCGGATTTTGGAATAGATAGGGTGCAATGATGTACGTAAGCTGGGATGTATCGTTTCTCTGTTGCAAGGTGATGCTTACAGTTGGTGGACGACTGTAACCACGGCTAAGGAGCCTAATGATGTGAATTAGGAGTTATTTCAAGCTGCATTTAAGAAAAAGTATCTAGGGGTTAGATACTTGGATGATAAGAAACGTGAATTCATGTCTTTGGTTCAGGGTAGCATGACTGTGGCTGAGTATGAGGTTCAATTTTTTCATTAGAGCCATTATGCTTCTGAGTTGGTGTCGAGTGATAGGCATCATTGTGACCGATTTCGTTATAGTCTGGTGCAATAGGTGAAGACTTTCATGTTGGCCTCTTATTATATGGATTTCGATGTATTGGCGATGCGAGCTAAGGATATTTAACAGAGTTTGGGCTTGTCTTCTTGTGTGTGTGGTTCCAGTTCGGGTAAGAGAGTTACGGATTTCAGCTCTAATGGTAGACAATTTAAGAGACATTGCGATCGTAGGTATCAACTTAAGCAGAGAGGAAGTGTTGTTGGGCGTGGTGCGCCAGTTTAGGGTAGTCGCGTAAGGTCCGAGCAAAATGCTTGTTAGGTTTATGGATCACGTGAACACATGAGGCGAGATTGTCCACATTTGGCTCGCGAGGGTAAGACTCCTACTGTTGTGTCTGCTCATGCATGTTGGAGCTGCATATCGAGTGATCACATAAGACGTGATTGTCCACTACTAGCTGGTGGAGGCCATGCTAGAGCACCTGTTGTTGCACCACATGGAGGCCGCGGGCACGATCGTGGTATCTTCTAGCATAGGGAGGATGGCCAGAGGGTTGTGGCTCATATAGTGGCGGTTCAACCTGAGGGTGGTGGTCCTGCGAGGGTGTACGCATATCGTTAGGGACATAATGACACCGATGTGATTGCAAGTACTTTTACTTTGCAATCCATGTCATTGTTTTCTTTGATTGATTCTGGTTTAATGCATTCATACATCTTGAGTTAGCATGCACATTTGCTTGATATCCCTATTGATGTGTTAGATGTGAGAATGCAAGTAACTAGATCTTTTGGTGAAACAGTTGTTACTAGAAGGTTGTTTAAGAGATATCCTTTATCTGTTCAAGGTCATGTGTTTGCGGTCTACTTAATGGAATTACCTTTTCATGGTTTTGATGTAATCATTGGTAAGGATTGGTTGTCGGAGCATATGATTGTGGTTGATTTTGAGACCAAGCGAGTTACCTTGAAACTTGCTGATGATTACGAAGTGGTAATCGTGGGTGAGAATGTTAAATTCTTGTCCAATGCTGTTTTGGCTTTGGGAGCGAGTCGTTTGATAGAATCAGGTTGCGAGGCTTTCTTAGCTTATGTTATGAATCCAAAATTGAAGGAAGTGTGTGTCTAGGACATGCGTACAATATGTGAGTTTTCAGGCGTATTTCCAAAAGAATTGTATGGTCTACCGCCAAATAGAGAGGTTGAGTTTGGCATTGATTTGTATAAAAATATAACTCCAGATTCTATTGCTCCCTATTGAATAGCACCAAAGGAATTGAAGACGCAAATTCAGGAGTTGCTTGATCAAGGGTTTATTAGGCCCAGTGTTTCACCTTGGGGTGCATCGGTGTTGTTTGTGAAAAAAAGGATTGCACGATACGATTGTGTATTGATCATCGACAATTGAACAAATTAATGATTAAGAATAAGTATCCTTTGCCATGGACTGATGATTTGTTTGACCAATTATGAGGTGCTTCGGTGTTTTTTAAGACTGCTTTTCGTACGAGCCTACGAGGTACAAGCATTATGAGTTCTTGGTGATGTCGTTTGGTTTGACGAATGCACATGTTGCATTCATGGATATGATGAATCGTGTGTGTCATGAATTCTTGGATCAGTTTGTGGTTGTGTTTATTGATGCCATCCTGGTGTACTCTCGTACCGAGGAGGATCATGATAAACACTTGCGGATTGTGTTGGAAGCTTTGTTGGATAATCAACTCTATGCTAAGTTGGGTAAATGCGATTTTTGGCTTAGAGAAGTTGTTTTTCTTGGACATGTTGTGTTAGTCGAGGGTATTCGAGTTGATCCACACAATATCGAGGTGGTGATGAGTTGGAAGACACCTAAATTTGTGTCAAAGTTCATATTTTTATTGTGATGGCTGGTTATTATCGTAGGTTTGTGGATGGATTTTCGAAGATTGCTGCTCCGTTGACTAAGTTGTTGCAAAAGAAAGTTCGCTTTAAGTGGACGGATGATAGACAATGAGCTTTCGAGAAGTTGAAGGAAGCTTTGACGCAAGCTCTTATCATGATTCAACTTGAGTCGGGTAAAGAGTTTGTGATTTATAGTGATGCATCATATGTTGGTTTGGTTTGTGTGTTGATGCTATGTGGAAAGGTTGTGGCTTATGCATCTGGGCAATTAAAGGTACACGAGCGCAACTATCCTACCCATGATCTTGAGCTTGTCGTGGTTGTGTTTGCTTTGGGAATTTGGAGGCATTATGTTTATGGTGAGAAGTGTGTTGTTTATACGGATCATAAGAGTTTAAACTACTTAATGACTCAAAAGGATTTGAATCTTAGGCAATATAGATGGTTGGAGTTGCTTAAGGATTATGATTTGACGATTAAGTTTCATCCAGGGAAAGCTAATGTGATAGCCGATGCTTTGAGTAGGAAGTTTGCGGTTGAGTTGAGAGCCATGTTTGCACGGTTGAGTGTGACACAAGATGGTGGTTTGTTGGCCGAATTGAAAGTGAAGCCATATTTTTCACAGTTGATTAAGGAAAAACAACCTTATGATGAGAAGTTAGTACCGAATGTTAAGGATATTATGGATGGGAATCCTACAGATTTTCGTTTTAATGATGATGGAGTGTTGAGTTTCAAGGATTGGACAGTGGTGGCTAATGATGATGAGTTGAGGCGAACTATTTTGACTGAAGCGCATAATAGTCCTTTTGCTATGCATCCTGGTAGTACTAAGATGTATCGTGGTTTGAAGGAAAAATACTATTGGGTTAGTTTAAAGAAAGATGTGGCTGATTTCGTTGCTAAGTGCATGGTGTGTCAGCGTGTTAAGACTGAGCATTAGTTTCCTTTCGAGCTGTTGCAACAATTGAGGATACCGAAATGGAAGTGGGAGAGAATCACCGTAGATTTTGTGTCTGGGTTGCCGTTAACGCCAACTAAGGACTCCATTTGGGTGATTGTTGACCGGTTTACGAAGTGTGCACATTTTATGCCTGTGCATACGACCTATACTCTGGATAAGTTGGCCGATTTGTACATTGTTGAGATTGTGCATTTGCACGAAGTTCCTAAATCTATAGTTTTGAATAGAGATCCATGGTTTATAGCGAGGTTTTAGGAGTGCTTTCGTCGAGATTTGGGTACACGGTTGAATTTCAGCACTTCGTATCATCCTCAGTCGGATGGTCAATCTGAACGTGTGATTCAGATTTTAATATGTTGAGATGTTGTGTCATTTAGTTTCAAGGAACCTGGGAGGAACAATTGCCTTTGGTAGAGTTTGTATATAATAATAGCTACCGAGCTAGTATACAAATGGCACCGTATGAGGCTTTGTATGGTAGAAGTTATTGTACGCCTTTGTGTTGGGCTGAGGTTGGGGGGAAGCATGTTTCCTTGCCTGATGTGTTGAAAAGCACAAATGAGAAAGTGAAGCTTAATTGTGATCTTCTAAAAGCTACCTTAGATCGTCAAAAATCCTATACGGATTTGAAGCGTAGGGAGATTGAGTTTGCGGTCGGTGATCACGTGTTTTTGAAAGTGTCACCTTGAAAGAAGGTGATGAGGTTTGGATGTAAGGGTAAGCTTAGTCCAAGGTTTATTGGACCATATAAAGTTGTGGATCGTGTTGGTCTAGTTGCATAACGGTTGAGGTTACCTCTCGAGTTTGAGAAAAATCATGATGTGTTTCATGTGTCGATGTTGCGAAGGTATAGATCAGATCCGTCGCATGTTATGTCAATTGAGGATATTGAGTTGCGATCGGATTTTTCATATGATAAGGAACTGGTTGGGATTCTTGATTCTAGTAGCAAAGTTCTTCTTGGTAAGACGATTGAACTTTTAAAAGTGTTGTGGCGACATCGAGGAGTTGATGAGGCCATGCGGGAAAGAAAGACGAACATGTTGAAACAGTTTCCGCACCTTTTTCCTCCAGGTAAAAGTTTGAGGATGAAATTTCCTAAGTAGGGGAGAGTTGTAACCCCTCGGTTTTGGGTCTAGAGGTTTTTGTGATGGGTTTAGGGTCCGTTGGACCGAGACTAGAGATTCGGGTTAGTTTCAGGATGAGTTCAGAGAAAACCTATTTCAAAAGGTGATAAAAATTTCTAAAATTTACCAAAAATACTTTTTAAATATATATATATAAGGGTTTGGTGAAATCAATTTTGGAAAATGATATTTGGAATTCAGACATTTTGGATTTAATGACCAAAATGTAAACTTTGCAAACTATTTTTAGTGACTGTTTAGTAAAAGTAACATAATTTTGAATCTTTAAGGAGCTAATTGTCCAAAGTATAATATCAGACTTTTACCCCTTAATCGGATTATTTTAAATGAGTTTTAATTAATAAAATAGGTTAGAGGAATTAATTTGTGGCTATTTCATTAAAACAAATTTGACGTAACATATTTTCTCTTGAAAACTTTCTCTCAAATTCTCTCTAGCCAAACACTCAATTCTTCTTCAAAATATTAAGGTAAACTCTTGATTTCTTTAATCTTCTTATTACAAATGATTTCTTATTGTTTTCCTATCAAAACCTTATTGTTTTAATCTTTTTTTTACGTGGAAATCTATTCAATTGGGGGAAAGGTATTCCTTAGAGGTGAGTTGCGTTTTTTCTCCTCTAATGTAAGGTTCTTTACTGAAGTTCCCAAGTTCTTGATCCTTTATTAATATTGTCTAATGAGTTTTGATGTTTTAATTGATGAAATTTGGTTTAATTGATGGATTTGTGTAATTTTCGTAATGGATCTGTTTTTATGGGTTTAAGGTTGATTTCAATCATGATTTGGAAGTCTAATAATGTTAAGATAAAGGCTTAAGCATGGTAATCCCAAAACTATGTGAATCTCTAGCTATTTAGGTTGCAAAAATTGGGTTTTTGTAGAGCTGTGGTGATTTTGTAAATGCTGGAGGTACAAGGTTGATAATAGGATAATTTTGGATGTTAATTAATGATAATTGATGGTTGAAGTGTTAGGTTTTGGCTGGGTTAAGTTTGGAGGTTAATCGATGTTGTTTTCGGTTGTTTCGGATAGACAATTGATGGTTTTTATCGAGGCAATGTTGTGGAATTGCTTGCTTGGATTTTGAATGCATTGAGATGCATTAATTCTATGTTATTATGTGGTTAAAACAGGGAAGAATGTTTCGAAAGCAACCAATGAAGCTTTGGAGGCTTCAGACGCTTAATTTGGCATCAGCAAAGTGAGGTTTCGCGTGTCGGTGAGTGAGAACGTGGATTTTAGCTTTGAAATGTTATAAAGGTGGTTTTGGGAAATTAGATTTAAGTTTGAAATACTTTTCTAAGTTTGGAAGTAAGTATAAGAAGTTTCTCTCTCGATCGTGTTATTATGAAATGTTTTGATGCACTTGGTTTTGATTTCATGTTACCTACTGTTAAAGCATGTTTAAAGTATGTGATATACTATTTTTAATGATGTTATGTTGAAGGATGCACATGGTAAGTAATCCTTGTAAGTATAAGTTTTATACTTGTGGTTTAAAGCATGGTTTGATGCTTAGAAAATGATTTAATGTTGACGCTTTGAAAACATTGAGGTACATGGTTAAATGTGAATTATATTGGCAAGTGATGGTATGAAAATGGTTTTGAAAATATTATCGGATATAGTTAGCCAGTTATATAATTGAGTGCACTATAAACAAGTTGCCTTGGGTGTCGATGGGTTTATACGGTGTACCGAATACTCCATCCAAGTACTCTAACGATTGAGGAATGTGTGTGGTGTCCTATCTCTTGTTAATAGGGTTATACATTTACCGATGAGTGGTGTCGAAGGGTTTATACGGTGTACCAAATACTCCACCATAGGTGTCACAACGGTGGAAGGTAGCTCCTGTGTGTGAATCTTGAGATGCCGGTGTGAATGTATGAAGTGTTGGGATAACACTTGTGAATCCGTGTATCCGATATTGTGTTTTGGAAATGAAAACTTGGTTAATGATCACATGCAAGCCAATATGATTGTTGTGTTATCATGTTTTGTATAATGAGATTTATTCATGTTTACTCTTTAAGCTTTACATATGGTATGTTATGCATGAGAAGGCTTAAATTGTGGTTAGCAATGTGAGTTGCTGTGGTTTAATGATACATGTTGCATGAGGTTAAATATGATGGTTTTTGAATGGTTTCTAAAGGGTGTGATGTTTCAAATGATGATTTGAAGTAATTGAAATGAGATTTCAATGTGGTTTATGAAAATGATTTTAAATGCATTGATGATGTTTTGTTTTCGAACACTCCTCACTAAGCCTTGTGTGCTTGCGCTCTCTTTGTCCATCAATGCAGAGCATTAGAGGTTGGAAGGCAGCAAGAAGCAAGGGATCAAGAAAGACTTCATTCTTGAAAGTATGTTTTTGGTTTAGACTATAAGTAATAAGGGCAATAGGGAATCTATTGTGTTTTTGGGAGATATGTGTAAACTCTCTGTTTGAGCAAGTTTCTATTGTTGTTTTGGAATTGTAAATGACCTTGAATATTTTGCTTTATGCTTTGTTATGGTTTTGGTATCTTGTTTGGCTTGGTTTCTAGGTTGCATGCCTATAGTTTCCCTTTGGTGTGAGATAGCATGTATAATTGATGACTATGACATTTTTGGTTGAGGATTGATCCTTGAATATGTTGTGTATATGTTAGAAGCATGTTTAGGTGGTTTGTATAACATCAAAGACTGAAAAACCAGCAATTTGGGATATTTCAAGCCCAAGCATATCGATACACCTAAGGTTGTATCTATACGGTGAGGCTAAAATGGGCATGGTGTTTCGGTACGGTTCAAGGTGTATCGAAACGAGCTTGAATAATTTGGTTATTGGAATTTTGTGTATCAAACTACTTAGAGACCGTATCGGTACGGGGCGTATTGATACAAGGTTAGCCGTACCGATACACGCAACAATTATTTTAGTTATTTGGCATCTTCTTGAAGTTCTGTTTCTTACGTTTTAGTCCCTAAATATTGTGGATGCAATTAAAAGAGATTGGGTGATCGAATTGAGACGGGATTTGACACAATGGCATGAAATATGTCTAATTAAAGGGTGGTAACTTAAAACTGACTGAAGTCCATGTAATTTGTTAAAATTATAATATGGTCCCTATTTCATGTTCATGATCAATTGAATGCCAGATCGTTGTCTGATTGAATTGGTGTTTTCTTCCGCTGCGAGTCTTATCACTTAGGATGTTAATGTGCATCTAGACAAGATAAAAAGAAGAAAAAAAATAAGGTCGTTTATTGGAATAAACCTTTCCGGTTTACTTTGATATTACCCGTGTGACTCGTTCGGTTCGGTCTCGCGGCTAGGCCAGGTCGAGGGGGTTACATACAATGTGCATCATCCACCTAATAAGGAACCTCCTATCTACAAAAGGCTCTTTATGGGTGGTTTGAGTCAAGATGTATATCTTTAAGGAGTTTGACTATTGGACTGTAAATAATAGATTATGGTTCAGCTGGAGTATTAGAAAAATGATCAAACTTAGGCCTCTTATTCATGGTTTACTTACTGGTAGTGTATTCGATATGACTCACATCTGTATATGAGCTGCTTGTTATGTAGTTCTGAACAAGAGACCAAAAATTACCTTTTTGTCCAATGCTCTTACTCAAAACAACTTTGGGCTTCTATACTTCAAACTTGCAACATCCAACGAGCCACACTTTATTGGGATACTGAGCTATAATGGCTGTTGAGTGTGTAAAAGTTCTATTATTTACCCCCTATTTAACCCATATTTCTGTTGCATTCAAGCATAATTCATTGCATTTAGGTTAGTTTACAGTTAGACATCACAAATATATCAAAAGGCACAGTTTCTACTGAAATTGGTTGCTTTTGCAGGTTGCTGCTGTAGCAGATGGAGAGGCAGGCGTTGGGCAGTGAAGCAGAAGAGCTGGAACTAGACGAGCAGTCAAGGAGGACGATGCTGCCATGGTTGCCGCCGTGACAGCAGAGGACGACATCAGTTTTGAGGAGAAGAAGCAAAGTGGACCTCGACAGATAGAGAAAATTAAGCTCGTCTGTCGTGGAAAACCAGTATATTTTTCCAAGCCCTAGATCAGAAGGAATGCCAAGCCCAAAGTTCAAGGAGAGAAAATCCCAAGCAAGAAGGAGGACGAGTTAAAGCTAGATTCTCTGAAGATTTAGTCTTTATTAGAATTGTACTTTAATTTAAACTTGTATTCTTGCTATTTTAGAAAACTTGGACCCAAAGCCTATATAAGGGCATGTAATTCGACCTAGGAGAACATCACCCATCTCTAGCCTTCTTCCCAAAACCCTAGCCGTTTTCATCCTCTCATCATGTTCTAAATTCCCCTTAGGGTCACAGGTTGTTTTGTAAAGTAGTTGCAAGGGTATCGGGAGAGCATTGCACGGGTTGTTCTAACTTCAAGTTCTCTTATTCTGGTTATTAACATCTTGCAAGAGTATCGGGAGAGCATTGCGAGGTTATCTATTTACTTAATATCGGGAGAGTTAAGTATACGAAAGGAATAAGTGTGGGTTCTCTAGTTTATAGTTGAACTATCTCGAACCTAGGGATAGGACGAGGTTAAGTGGCTAAAGAAGAATTCATCAACATCGGTGTTCATCCTTCAATTCACGCCGAGAGGTATCATCAAAGACGTGTTCATCGACAGACTTGGACCTAGGGATAGGCCAAGGCACAACAGAGATTCTTGCCAAACTTGAAGTACAGAGTTGAGTGTTCACTGCCGCGACAAGCAACAGACTGCCGCCGCGACAGGTGCTGCCGCGACGGGGACGATGACAGAACTGGATTTCCTAGACTTAGCAATACCTACACTACTGAGCAATTCAATACCAGCCCATTCTCTCTATCTTGATTTCTCTACTCTTTTATTTAAGTTTTCTTTATTATTCTCGTGACAAACATCTTAAATATTTTCTTTACTTTCGTGGAGTAATTCAAGGTGAAGCTATTAGCTCAGTCCTTGTGGAGACGATATCCGATACTTCCGTATCACTTTACTACTTGCGTCGTGTACATTTGCACTACAATTGCGATAGACACTTTTACACGCAACAATGGCTCTGCACTAATTTGAAAGGAAAGTCACTAGTAGTTTTCATTCTAAAACTTGCATGGGAATGCTTGTGTATCATGTTTGGGAGATAAGAAATAGAAGAAAATTTCGTGGTCAAGATTGGAATTAGAATAGTTTACTTGATTGTATTAGAGAAACGGTGCAAATATGTGTACATAACAAATCTATACTAGAGGTATTAGCTGTAACAATGGCGTCGGGGACGAGAGTCAGTGGTAGCGACGATAGATCGCAAAGGGAATTCAGGTGAAGACGGGTTTGGTCTCTGTTTGTCTACAACCTCCCGGATCAACTACATTGGAAGGGTATTTGGCAGGTTTTCGACCGCCATGGAGTGGTGGTGGATGTCTTTGTTCCCGCAAAACGATCGAAGGAGGGAGCTCGTTTTGGGTTCGTACGGATGGAATCGAGGAAGGACGTGGAAAGGGTAATTGAGCGTTTCGATGGGTTTTGGTTATACGGATCGAAAATTCAGGTATCTATGACTAGAGATGGGGGCCGCGATTACTGGCAACATAACGCGGGGAAGGGGAATTCAGCCCAGGTTAACGAAGGTACTAAGGTAACCCCGCGATCTAAGGGGCAAGGGATGCCGCCTGATCGAATAGAGGAAACGGAGCGGAAAAATGGGAATTTCAGCATGACGGAAACTAAGAGCACTCAACATAAACAGATTAGTGGGATCATTGACAAGGAGAAATGGAATGTTCTCCAATCCTGTGCAGTGGGTTTTTGTCGAAAGCCATGCCAGATTGCGGATCTGGCCAAGGAATTTCAATGTGCTGACCTCAAGGGTTTCTCAGTGATGCGCGTTGTCGGGTCGTTAATATTATTGATGTTCGAGAATAGCCTTTTACGGGAGGAGATGATTGCATCGGGTAAATTAGATCGATGGCTGGAGAATGTAATGGAGTGGTCACCTTCGATTGCGATTCCGAATAGACGAACTTGGTTGACAATCAGTGGTCTGCCAATACATATCTGGTCGGATGAGACCTTCCAAAATATTTCGAATTTATAGGGAGAGTTAGTGCGTATTGATCTGGAGACATTAGCTCCCTCATCTTTCGAAAGAGCAAGAATTCAAATAGAGACGAATTGAACTTACCATATTAACGAGATGGTTGAAGTAAGAGTGGGGGAGTCGACATTTACTATCCGTGTATCTGAATTTGAGGACGCAATAGGCCCGAAGTGCTATTGTAGCTGTGAATTGTGGTCGTGTTCGGATGAGGGAGAGATAATAAGGGATGGATGAGTCGATTGGAAGTTGAATTCGATGTTTGAAAGGGAGGATGAGTCCACCGCGACAATAGTGCCAAACTCGATTATGGATGAGGAGCATCAATATGGGGCGGAGGAGGGTCAAGTGATGGAAAAGAATTATCTAGATCGTATTTGGGAGGATAACCGTAGGGAGGATGGACGGGTGTGATCGACGGGGAGTTGGATGGAGGAGGAAAAGTTAGTGATGTTGAATAGAGAGGCGGAGAATGTAGTGGCTTGCGATGCAAGTTTGAGAATTGAAGAAATTGCTAAAGGGGCTGTTCATCGGTGCGAGTTGGTTCAACCCACGAGTGTGCGTAATAACGATATTGCGGAGGAAACACTAGGGATGGTAAATAGAGACTTGGGAGAACAACTGGGTGGCGAGGTTAGATGCAGTTTTGACGACATTGCACTAGGGGGTGAGTCGTTTTGACATGGTACAGGACACGGATGACCGGAATGATAACTGTGCACCGGACCAAGAGATAGTTGGGCCTCAGGATGATTTCAGCAGGGCTTCTAAGGCAAGCCTAATTGAGTTTAATGGGGAACTTAGGAGAGTTCGACTCCTATCGGAACTCAACCCAGCAATTTCAAAGGATGGTGACACAGCGGCGGTGCACAAAGCTCCCAAAAGAGGTCATGGCCATCCGCGAAAGAATAAGGATGAAGGGAAACTGGTCTCGATAGACATTGCTAACGGATCGATGTCCGATTCGGATTTTTTATACCGTAAACAGGCAACCATACGTGAGGCAACGGAGACCGTACGGGTGGGGAATCTAATTGGGGCAGTGACGAAAGGCAGGGAAGAGGAAGCTATACAGGACATTGCGCGTTTATTGGAAGCGCGTGAGGCACAGAAATAGCGACGAATGAGGCTATTGTCGTGGAATGTGCGGGGTCTTGGTGCGGCCGCGAAGAGAAGATCGATCGGGTGGGTCTTACGACAACAACGATGTGTGTTGGCTCTTTTCCAAGAAACCTAGATGGAATGTATTACAGACAGGTTAGTACGTCAATTATGGTTTTCGGATACTTTTAATTTTGTGTTTGCTCCATCCGAGGGACGGTCAGGAGGGGTGTTAGCGGTTTGAGACCCAGAGGGTTTTCATGTATCATTCTCGGAGGTGCGCAGGAACTTGGTAGTGCTAGAGGGAACTTGGGTACGGGAGGACTAGGTATGTGGGATTGTCGGGGTGTATGCACCGTGTGGGGCAGCGGAGCAGGCTGTTTTTTGGGAGAGGATTGTAGAGGTGGTGCGATCACGACCGATCGAATGGTGCGTCGGTGGCGACTTCAACGTGGTGTAGTGCCATAAGGAGAGGAGAGGGTGTGGGCATGGTTATCAAAGCATGGACGCTTTTTGTGCTTTCATCGAGCAAATTGCTATGCTTGATGTTTCGGTGAATGGGAAACAATTCACTTGGTTCGGTCCAGGAGGTAAGGGTAGTCGACTAGATCAGTTTTTGGTCTCGTATGGTTGGTTGCAGCGTTTTGATTCACTCGTAGTGTTACACCTTCTGAAAGAATTATCGGATCACTCGCCTATTGTCTTGGTTAGTGACGTGGGGGATAGTGGCCCGAAACCGTTCCGTTTTGTCAATGCGTGGTTGGATTATCTCCCGCTATTGGAGAAGGAATGGAAGCATTTGTCAACAGGGGCGAATGGTTCGTCGATACGGATGAAATTGAAGGGGCTCAAGCATGTGTTAAAGGGGTGGAATAGGGAGCAATTTGGTGATATTGATAAGAAATATGCTGCGTTATCCACCCGAATTGAGAGTTTTGATGCAAGGGTTGGAGAGGGTGTATTGTCCGCGGAAGAGGAAGTGGAGTACTGGGAGTTACATTCTAAGTTGTGGAAGGTGGCCCGAATGCGTGAATCTTTATGGAGAAAAAAGTTGAGGGCGTTATGGCTCGCCGAAGGCGACCGAAATACTTCTTTTTTCACAAAGCAGCGAAAGTTAGACAAGCTCAGAATGCTATCAGGGGGATGCAATTTAGTGATGAATGGGTAACGGAACCGCGGAAATTAAAGAGGCTGGTGAGTAGGGCTTTTGCTCAACATTTTGATTGTCGTTTGAAAGGGGGGGAGGTAGTGCCGGACGTGAATTTCAACCGATTATCTATTGAACAGTGGAATGCGTTGGAGAGGAGCTTCTCCGAGGCGGAGGTGAAGGCAGCGTTGTGGAGTAGTGAAGGGGCCAAGGCACCGGGTCCGGATGGTTTTCCTTTTGAGTTTTCAAGAAGGGGTGGGACTTTGTTCGTTGTGATTTAATGCAGTTCATGGAGGAGTTTTACATGTCGGGTAGGTTGCCGAGGGGGTCCAATTCGACCTTCGTTGTTTTAATAGCGAAGAAGGAGCATCCGCGTATGTTGGGGGACTATCGTCCGATATGTCTGCTGAATTCAGTGTACAAAGTTTTGGCAAAGTGTCTGGATCGACGGTTACAAGAGGTGCTGCCGCAACTCATAAGTGATGTCCAAGTTGCTTTTATTAATGGGCGACAGATTCTAGATGGCATTCTTATGGCCAACGAAGTTATACATTCGATGAAGAAATCCCTCAGTCGGGTAGGTAGTTATATTTTGAAGCTTGACTTTGCTAAAGCTTATGATTGTATCGATTGGTGTTGCTTGAATTTTGTATTGGTGCGGATGGGTTTTGGGGAGAGATGGTGTCATTGGATTAGTGAATGTGTGGAAACGGCGCGGTTATCAGTTCTCATTAATGGAAGCCCAGCGGAAGAATTTCTGATGAGGCGGGGGCTTAGGCAAGGCGATCCGCTTTCGCCTCTTCTTTTTGTTATGGTGGCGGAAATTCTACATCTTTTCTTGGTAAATGCGGAACAGGTGGGGTTGGTTGCTGGTGTTCGGGTGGTTGGGGACATTTCGGTGTCGCACCTTCAATTTGCAGATGACACGGTGATGTTCATCCAGGGTGATATTGAGATTACTCGCAACCTGAAAAGGGTCCTTACTTGTTTCGAATTGGTTACGGGTCTACAAATAAATTATGATAAATCATGTATCATTGGTATTGGTATTGAGGAGTCGATGCTAAGCACATTGGGGAGTATTTTGGGTTGTCCGAGGGGTGAATTGCCGATGCGGTATTTAGGTATTCCGTTAGGTGTCCGTCCGAGAGGAATGGAAATTTGGGACTTTTTGATTCAACGGTTTCGTAAGCGGCTTGCGGGTTGGAAGAGAGATTCACTATCGTTCGCAGGTAGATTATTGTTGGTTAATTCGGTGCTCTCTGCCTTGCCTGTGTATTACATGGGTGTGTTCTTGGTTCCAAAGCGTATCATTTTGAAAATTGATCGCATCCGACGGAATTTTTTGTGGGGGGGGGGGGGTAAGGAGGAGCGTTCCAAACTCAGTCGGGTTAATTGGGATGTCGCATGTCGGCCGAAGCGATTGGGGGGCTTGGGAGTGGTGAACTTACACGATCGAAACTTGGCCTTGATGGCGAAGTGGGCATGGAGATATGTTGAGGCGAAGGGCTCTATTTGGAGAGCGATTATTGATGCGAAATATGGGACGAAGGTCCTAAAGTGGCGGATACACCATAGAAGTAAGGGGTCTATGTCGTCCGTGTGGAAACAAATTGTCGACGTTCAGCAAGATGATTATGTGTCACGGTTCATGAATGTGGCCCAATTCTTTTGGATTATCAGAAATGGTGAGTGTGTTTTGTTTTGGCACGATTGTTGGTGCCTTTCGGAACCACTGAAGCATGTTTTTCCTCGCTTATATGGGCTGGTTCTTAATAATGTGGTGCGAGTGTGTGATGTGATGGGGTTGCCGTTTGACGAGTGGGGTAAGTGCTTTCAAAGGGACCTTCGATCCTTTGAGTTGGGTTTGCTGCGGGAGTTGAAGGCTTGTGTGCAGGGTTTCTCGCTGCGCTATGGGGTGGACGATCGTCTCGTTTGGGTCCATGAGTCGTCGGGTAGCTTTTCGGTTGGGGCGTTAAATAAGTTGATGTCGTCCTTTGGCATTTCGGACGTTTCAGAGGTGAGTTGGTCTTGGCGGATTCCTGTGGTGCCGAAGATACAATGCTTTCTATGGTTCATATTGATTGGTCGTTTGCCAACGCTAAGGATGTTGGCGGATTGTGGTTTGCCGTTGGGTGAGACCTCGATGTTGTGTCGCGGTTGTGGAGCGGGTGAGGATGCGATTGATCACATCCTTTGGCAATGTGACATTGCATGACGGGTATGGGACTGTTATTTCGCATGGTGGGGGGTATTGGTGGTGCGACCGAGGCAGGCGAGGGAGTTTGTCAGCCATTGTTTCCACAACTTCTTCTCTAGTGATTTGAGACATTGGTGGCTCATTGGATGTGCTAGTGTTTTTGGTCGCTTTGGTTAGCTCGAAACGAGTTGATGTTTCAAGACAAGCGTCTCTCGTACCAGGGGATTTTTTTCTTAGCCCAGTTACGGTCCTTCCATTGGACTCGGTTACGTTATGGAAAATCGGATATTTGCGAAGTGGCGTGGTGGAAATGTCCACTTCTTTGTTTGAGCGGGTCGAAGGTGGTGACTTCGGTGCGTAGAGGAGTGGTATGGTCGCCTCCCATGAGGGGGGTGTGGAAGTTTAATGTGGATGGGGTAACTCGGGATAAATCGGGGATGGCGGGATGTGGTGGGGTGCTACGGGATTGGGAGAGCCGGATTGTGGGATTATTTTGGTTTGGCGGACTCTAATGAGGCTGAAGTACAGGCGATTGCATTTGCTTTAACGATGTTGCGGGAGATGTCATGGGAGGGGATTCAATAAGTGATTATTGAATCGGACTCGACGGTGGCAGTAGCGTGGATTCAGGGTGTCGAGCGTAGGCCGTGGCGTTTGTGGCGCTGGTTTTATCAGATAGACGATGCGTGCGAGGCTTTACCTAGGGTGTGCTTCTCGAATGTGTTTCGGGAAGCTAACCACTTGGCGGATACCCTTGCGAAGGGAGGTGTCGACAGGTTGTCATGGTTATGGGAGCGAGCTTGTTGATCTTTTCGTGTAATCCTTTTGCCACAGCAGACAGTACTCTTTTCCCCTATTTAGGATTAGGGGTTTTTTAATGAGGCCGTTGGTTGTGTTTTGTATGGTTTTTCGGAAATAAAATCATGCTTTGCCGTTAAAAAAAACAAATCTATACTAATG
Source organism: Hibiscus tridactylites (assembly GCA_958450335.1). NCBI lineage: Eukaryota > Viridiplantae > Streptophyta > Magnoliopsida > Malvales > Malvaceae > Hibiscus > Hibiscus tridactylites. The sequence continues at coordinate 19,991,035 of OY288279.1, read as the reverse complement.
AATGATATAAATAGGCATATATGTACAACTTGGGGAATTCCCTAAACGAGATGGCTACCCAAGGATGTTTAGGAGCTTTGTTGCGGTGGATAAATACACAACACATCATATTCAAAAAATTAATTTTTTAATAAACTTAAAAAAGTTAAAAATAAACAACCATGTATTAGCAACCAGTTAGTTTAACGGGATAAGATATTAAGTCCCTTAAACAATGTTAAAAGTTAGAATCCATGCGTTGAGAATAGAGAAAATCGATTGGAAGGGTTGTCCCCACTCCCCATATTAAACCTCTGCAAAACCTCATTCGAATTAATCGGCTAATAAATCATATATCAGTTAAACAACCCATCTTGCAATAAAGATAGAAACCCTAAAATCGAATAAAACTAAAAAGAGAATTAGGGTAGAAAAACTAAAGGGAGAAAAGGTAACCTGAGGGTGTCTAAACATGAAAAAATAAACAACCCATCTTGCAATAAAGATAGAAACCCTAAAATCGAATAAAACTAAAAAGAGAATTAGGGTAGAAAAACTAAAGGGAGAAAAGGTAACCTGAGGGTGTCTAAACATGGGGGGAGTGTCTGGTACATAGGAGGACAAAACGCATTTACTAAAAGGAGCAGGCCTAAAACCTGCACCTATCGGCCATGAAAAGCCGAAGCAAAAGGCACGTACAAATCCATACATACACAATGATGATGATGATGACCATGCACCAATCCATAAACTCAGAGAAAAAAATGAATATCCATAAATTCTGCAAACGGAACAAGGAATTATCATCACTGTGCTCTCTCCTCTTCAATGCCAATTGTTTTTTTCTTACAATCTCCTTGGGATATGCGCCTGCATTCATTGTTTCTTCCCCATTGGGCTGCTTCCAATAAATACACAAGAGTTTTCAAAGTTTTTTCTTTTTCTCTTTGCTTATAGGAATTAGTAAATTTGCTTTGCCAAATGAGATTCGGGTTTAGGGTGGCTGGCTCAACTGGCTCTAGTTTTTTCCGACGTCCGAGGAGCGGCTTCTTACCATGATTATGTAGTTCAGTCGAGTCACTTTGCTTTGGCTTCGGTTTCTTCACTGGTGTATTGTTCTTGAGCTAAATCGGCATTCTTTTACGTGGTAATCGAGCACCATAATAGTGAATTTTCTTATATATATATATATATATATATTCACTATTTTTTATTTGTTTTTGGTAAAATATTGTTTTTATCGACATTTTTGCACACTCAAAAACATTAATTTTTTTCTAACAATCATTTTAAAAACTTGCATGCTGGTATGATAAATTTCATAATTTTTATTTTCATTAATGGAATTCACCTTGCTGGTATAACAAATTTCATCAGTTTGTGTTTCTTTAATATATATATATATATATATTTGTTATCAATTCCCTTTAGAAAAAGATAAAAATCTATAAAACTCGTAATACCAACCGTGAATTTCTGAAATGGGTGTTAAATTGAAAATTAATGTTTTTTTAGTTGTAGACCCATATATAATATTAAAAAATAGGCTAAAGGGTCAAATTTGCCCCTATAGTAATTCGAAATCAGCAATGTTGCCCCTACTTTTTTTTTCTTCGTAATTTTGCCCACAAAGTCAGTCAATTGTAGCAATGTTGCCATTTGACCGATTTTGATCGTTAAATGCTGACGTGGCATTTAACGGTGCTGACAGGGCAATTTTACCCTCGAAATCATTCATGCAATTTTGCCCTCGAAGTCATTAATTGCAGCACTTTTACCCATGGTTTATTTAGTTTTTGAATAATTGGATAAATAATTTGGTTTTTTCGAGTTGAACTTTAACAACAGGATATATGAAAAAACAATTAACAAATTGATGTAAATATCCTTTGAGTCCCTAGTAATTTTAAAAATAAGCAAAATGCGAACTCTCACAAAAAATAAAAATATTATTCAATTTTTTTAAAATCTATAAACTTAATAAAAATAAATACGATATTCAAAAAAATTATTGAAAATAAACCAACGAGAAGCGTGTTAATTGAACGGTGAACCGAACTATTCTATTCGAACAACGTTCGATTGACACACTTACCAACGATGGGTTGTTAGGAAAAAATGTACGGTGAACTCGAATCATGTGGCTTAGGTTGAATTCTGCTTTATCTTCTGGATATCCTTGTATTTATCTCCCATGCCGTTTTCGCCGAACACCACTAATGTCGTTTTTTGAGATCATCATACATTTTTTCCTAACAACCCATCGTCGGTAAGTGTGTCAATCGAACGTCGTTCGAATAGAATAGTTCGGTTCACCGTTCAATTAACACACTTCTCGTTGGTTTATTTTCAATAATTTTTTTGAATATCGTATTTATTTTTATTAAGTTTATAAATTTTTTTAAAAAAATTGAATAATATTTTGATTTTTTGTGAGAGTTCTCATTTTGCTTATTTTTAAAATTACGAGGGACTCAAAGGATATTTACATCAATTTGTTAATCGATTTTTCATATATTCTGTTTGTTAAAGTTCAACTCGAAAAAACCAAATTATTTATCCAATTTTATTCAAAAACTAAATAAACCAAGGGTAAAAGTGCTGCAATTAATGACTTCAAGGGAAAAATTGCATGAATGACTTCGAGGGTAAAATTGTCCCGTCAGCACCGTTAACTGCCACGTCAGCATTTAACGGTCAAAATCGGTCAAAGGGCAACATTGCTACAATTGACTGACTTTGAGGGCAAAATTACGGGAAAAAAAATAGGGGCAACATTGCTGATTTCGGATTACTACAGGGGCAAATTTGACCCTTTAACTAAAAAATAACATATTTGAGTAAAATAACCTTTTTATCATCAACTAATCGTTTTAAATCCTAGACTTTTTTTCATTGTTTTTAATTCTCCCACACTTATTTTATTTTTATAAATTGAACCAAACGTGCTAGAATAATGATATTATCTTATCATTATTAAAATGTTGACATAAATTTTTTTATCATTTATATACCATTTCATAAAAAATAAAAGAATATTCAAAGTTGAAAATATAAAAAAATTAAATATATTGGTGTGATTATATGATAATATTTGTTTATACTCTTTCTTAACCCTTTAATAAGTCATACGCACATAAGTGCTCAGATCAGAGTATTCTAAGATAAATTTTATATTTTTTTTTTCACTGAAAACATTCGTTAAATTCTTACAAATATAAAAATTAGTAATTAATATATGGGTAATTGTTCTATACACAAGCGCTTGTGGAAACGTTTTTACACAAGCGCCTTAGTTTTAGGGGTTAGGGACTTCGTTTAGGGTTTAAAATTTAGGAGTATAAGTGTAGTAGTTTTGAATTTAGGGATTGTTGATAGAATTTTGGGTTTAGGGTTAAAATTTAGGGTTTATAGGTTAAAACCTAAATCCCCACCCATATTACCCTAAAATTAAACCCTAACCCTAAACCCTAAATCCTAACCCTAATTCCTAAATTCTAAACATAAACCCTAAATTCTAAACCTTTACACTAAAACCCCTAAACTCTAAACCCTAAATACTAACCCTAAACCCTATAATTGAGGCGCTTGTGAAAATAAAAACTTTCCACCGCTAGTGTATAGGATATTAATCCTTAATATATTTCAGTAATTACAAATTAACATTTATTTATTCTTAGAAGTGTAGTTATTGTTCTATTATATTATGACTAACTGGATACTCATTATAGTTGCCAGACATGTCATATATTTATGACATTGAGAAATAGTGACCTGGCTAGTAATAGTAGTACTTGGAAAATATCCGCATATAAATATACTTTCTCGTTTGACTTTTTTTTAACAATTTTTATATATTTTTTAACAATTTTTAATTAAAGAAAAGAGGGGACGACATTTTAGGCTAATTTGTCCAGAAATTCTCTTTTGGGGAATTATCTGGAAAAAATACCCTACGGAGAACATTTGGAAAAATACCCTCCATTTGGCCCACGTCAGGTAAAATCGCGTCCTGCAAGGCGCAGATTTAAAATCGCGTTGTACACGGAGCGACTTCAGTCTGATGTGAATTATATTATCCGGTATTTATTTTTAAAAAAAATAAATTGAAGTCGCGTCCTGTAGGACGCGACTTCCACGAGAATTTCGCGAATTTATCGAGTAATATGCAGAACGAGATTTTTGCATAAATATATTGTTTATACAATTCTGAATATGATTGTGTAGGGTTAATTTGCATGGTCCTAGGGGATAATTTTTCATGATTTTAATGTTTTACCTCATAGCAGTGATGTTTCTCTTCAAAACGGTGTAAAAATCGGCGTATATAAAGCATCGGAAACGGTGTTTAAATCACGTTAAAAACGCTACATTGCTATGTTTCTTTGATTAAAGAAAATGGGAACATGAGTTGGTAGGGTTGTTTATGGTTGATTTGCATGGGAATTTCACATTATTTTTGTTATTTAACTTTGACGTTGTAGTACGTGGAACACATGTTTACAATGGTGCAAAAATTGACGCGTAAAAGGCATTCTAAATAGTGAAGAAATTGTGTTAAAAATGCTATCTTGGTATATTCCTTTGCATTAATAAAATGAAAACATGGGTCAATATTCATGTTTTAGTCGATTTTGTTGTTTTTGTACCACCCCAAGTTTTTAAGAGTAAACAAAATGAAAAAAATGATAAAAAATGAAATGAGATTGTGCAATCAAGGGGGTTTAAACCCATAACCTTGGTTATCAAGGTTAGGAGTTATAACCAACTGTGCTAAACTTGTGTTTAGATATATGTTACCAAAATTGATATTATGCTTATTGGTGTGGTTATACAAAAAATAAAATAAAAGTTTGAACCAAACCCTACATGGGATTATCAGCATCCCAAAAATATCGAGATTCTTTTTTTCCCTTCCTCTCACTCTCGACCTTTCGTCTTCCCCAAACTTCACCATATTATTTTTGCTCTGATCTCCGTCATCGTCTCGCCGTGGCCGTCACCACCACCTTCACCATGTTCGCTGCCGGACCCCGACCCCAGCCCTATGCTCCACTCGCAGTGAACGATTGTCGTTCATCGGGGAGATAGAGCGAAAGCCTCAGCGAAATCCCCTGAACTTGCCTCTATTTTTCCTCTGTTCCGACCACCTCCGTCGTCGGCAAGGCGCGTCGACCGTGCAGGCGTGCTCAGTGTGCAGAGGGGAGCAAAACCGCCTTTACCGATCACGTGTCCAACGCCAGTAAGACGTTCGTCAGAGCTTCAAGCTTTCTGACGTGTTTTTAGCTTTTTAAGTAATTTCTGGCCAAATTTCGGCATGTTTGATTGGGTTTTGGGATAAATATGATTCTGGGTTTGATAATCTCTTGATTTTCGGCCGAATCGACACTGAAAAGCATCTCTGGCGACTTTTCTGGCAACCTCCCAGTGACCGACATTTTTGGGGTAAGTGAACCGGTTCAAGCTATGGTCTGAACCGGCCTAACCCGGTTTGAACCAGCCAAACTGGTTTGAGCCCAAACCTGAATCCGTCTGCTCGACCTGTTGACTTGACCCGTCTGCCCGACTCGTTGACCCAGTCTAAGTCAACTCGTCTGAGTCAACTCAGTGACTCAACCCGTCCGAGTCAACTCAGTGAGTCAACCCGTCCGAGCCAACTCAGTGAGTCGACCCGTCCGAGTCAACTCGATTGATTGTTGACTGATGATGTCGGCATTGACCAATGATGACGTCAGTATTGACCGTTGACTTTGACCAAAAAGTTAAATTTTCCGAAAACTCCTATTTCATGCTTTTCGACGTCCTGAGCCCGTTTTTGAAGCTCGTTTCGCAAAATTCTAACTTGAAAGCCTCTGAATCTGACCTTGAACCCAAGTGTGCTTATGTATTTAATTATTCAGTTAAGAGCAATGTGAATAAGGACTAAAATGAGAATTTGTGTAATTGAAGGTATTCTCGGTTTCTTGAATACGAGATGTTGAAGGACGTTGAATTCGAGTTCGAGAGTGTTCGAATGTCGTTTATAGATCTACCGATGTAGCTTGGAGCTAAGGTAATACATTACTACCTTCTGCATGCTTTCAAAACTTATTGGTATTCGGTTAATGCTTGCACGACCATGACTGAGCATATGATTATTTGTGCTAATGCCAATCAATTAAGAAATAAGAATATTAATGGCCAAGGTAAAAATATTCGAATAAGAGGTTTGATATATCGAAAGGTCTCTCGAGTTCAGTAAACGGTTAATAAAAGCTGTTGATCTCCAAGTCTAATTACTTTGGCTAATGAATTACAAAATTGCCCTCGACGTATGAAAATGACTAAAATACCTTTGGCCATGAAAGCGATCTAGAAAATCTAGCCTAAATCTGGTAAAACAACTAATTCGTCTGCAAACCTCGTTTTGCTTGGAAAAGTTTTGGTAACAAAGCTTAAACCTTCAAATTGTAAAATACTCATATTTTCTTGAATTCTGAATAAGTCTCCAAAGAGAAGCTTACGAAAAACTATTAGTATGTCTGGATTAGTTAAAGTGGCGTAAAAAGATTGAAAACATCGATAAGGCTGAATTGATTGAAATGAACGCAATGACCAGAAGACTGGAATATTCTCGGGTACTAATTGACAATTTATCTGAAATGATGGATATAACCTCGAGGTCTGAAATGAATGAAAAGTTGAAAGAACAGAAAGGCTCAAAATAATTGGAGCACCTTCGGGCATCGAAGTGATTGAAAGTACCTCTAAGACTTGGAATAAGAAATATCAATAAAGTCAAACAAAGGTAATGGATATGAAAAAGTGGTAATAGACGACCCTCGTTGGTTGGTTATTTCGGGAACTATTGTGACATTGGAAGAATACCATACAAGAGCATGTTCGAGTTATTTGGAGAAAATACCTAGGTTAATGGTAAGAGCAACATGTTCTTCGTGTGTATTCGATGCCATGGATCGAGTTCAGGTGCAACACACATGTTCGGATAATTGGAAAATACCAGTTGAATACATGTTCGATCTCTCGTTGTACGTTAGTGGTTGCTTTGTGAAGTCGAGCTTTTTGTTATACAATGTAGTCAGTTCTGAGAAGTGAGTACTTAAGGTGTATCGATTCGGTCAAATAGTAAACACGGCAATGATGGTTTGCGATTAGTTCAAAGGGACTCGAAAACTTGATAAACAACTAGAAATCTCTGAACTCTGTACATCACTGCTTATACCTTATTGGTCTAATTACCAGAATACCTCCGAAGGTTAGAATGACCAAAATACCCTCGTAGACTTTAATGACCGAATCACTCTCGATATATATGAATTCTCAATGATTCTGATGCATCAACTTTCGATGTTGATTCGATTCGTCTTATCGAACTCCCTTATTCGTAGGGACTCCGTTCTAAAATCAGTCCAAAATTGTCAAATGTCATCTTTCTGATATCTATCAAGTACCTCTAAGAAATGAACTGAGTCATAAAGCGTGTACCATGTATCTATAAATACTTTCTTTTCTAAACCAAGACCATATACTTAAAATTCAAAAGTATGACACTGTAGTACGAAAGGAAAGCAATTCCCTGGTTTTCTGACCTCTAATATGAAAAATATATACGATATATGACATTGAATATGAAATAATAATAAAATAAGTTGGACATCTGTCTTCTGGTATAAAAATAGATCTGATATCTATTTTCTATAATACTGTCTTCTAAATATAAACTGAAATCATCTGGGTATATTATCTGGGATATGAATGAAGATCTATAGGCTCAGCGCTGATAAGTCCTTCTGGACCTAAGCTCCTACGCCCAATGGGCCTAGGGTAAGTCTTTCTAGACCTAAGGCATTCCCTTAGGTAGGCTTCTACGCCTCAGGCCTAAGGTAAGACCTTCTGTATGCAGTTCACGGGGAATTGCATTTTGGAGTTCGATGGGAGGGTAGTTAAGTAAATTAATAAAACTTTCTAACCTCTTCTGAAACATACCCTACTAAATTAACGTATCAAAATTGAAATCTCAGTGAAACTACAATTCGCGCTTAATGAACCACTCTGAACTCCTGGATTCAACTTTTGGAACCTGAATCTCTTCCGAATCTTCGTCTTTAGACTCATCTCTTAAGGTTCGGGTGATCAAATAAAGAACAACTTTGTTACCTTCTGGTATAATGCTCCTCTAAAATCTTGAATCGTAATTTAATCTTATCGTTGCTCAGTTCTTCATGACAATGTAAAGATTGCCACATACCTATTTGTGCTTTTAGCATCTCCTGGTAGTTTGTATTACTGAGCTTTCCGAAGCTCACGTTGTTTTTACCATCACAGGTTAAAAGATCGACCATGTTGCCGCTTTCAACGTCGGTATGAGAGTTTCTTCGGCTTGCTTGCATAGTATGGTATTTGTGTAATTAAGGGGCATGTATGTCACATCTTGACTTAAATTCGAGTCCGAAACTTGTTTTAGCAATTTGTATCATAGTTTTTATTTTGTAGTCTGAATGTTTTTTGGAATTTTATTTTAATACAAAACTTGATTTATGATTTTAAATGGGTTAACAATTTATTATTTGAAATTTTAACGTGGGTTGCTCCGGTGACCCTAATGTGACTCCCTAGGTTTCGTGGTAACGCATAGACGAGTCTAGAGGGTTACAGTTTTAGTGTATGTTCGTGGCTTTTTTTGTTATACAACATTCACGTGGTAGTACGAGAACACATGTTTAAAATCGTACGAGAACACATGTTATTTAGGATTAAAACATTAGAGTTACAAATTAAAATTAGTTAATTCGATGCCGACTTTTAAAAGGACATTTTCTGATGTCATGTCTAGGGTTCCTACAACTCCCACACAACTTAGGTTGGCCGGTCGGTTCACGAGGAACCATATCCTTGGTACAATGAATCCTAGTTGACTCTGGGCGATCTTTTTTGTTGCGTTGCAGGGATTCATTTGGCCGAATCTTAGGTTTATTTTGAACCACAAGAGGATAACGTTCATTTCCGATCGGAGGAAACTCTGATCGGTATACCTTGAAAACATTTTCAAGTTTGTATATAGGATCAACGAGTGTCATTATGCCGAGATGAACAGATGCACATACAACGAAGACGTGAGCACACGGGTACTTGAATGTTTGAAAGACTCCGCAATCACATGTTCGCTATTGTAGATTAACAACGTAGTTGTGGTGCATAATTCCTTCAAGTGGTCATAAAAATTTAGTAATCGTAAACTTATGTTGGTGACGTGAGAAGCATGTGGCACCCATCGCGTTTGCTTGCGCACGGTATATCTGAAATTTTTGTTGGAGATCTAAATGGAACCTGTGGCAACCTGCCATCCAGTTCATTGCTTGTTTTCCGAGGGTTGCAAAAGGGTAGCCAGTCGATAATATATTGCTTTCACAGCTGATGTGATAGGTAAATGACGCGTTCCCTTCAAATATGAATTGATCGCCTCAGCCAAGTTCGTCGTCATGTGTCCATATCGACGACCCCATCATAACATCGCAACCATTTCTCTCTCGAGATATCAAGAAGATGGTCATATCCAAATTGATTTCTATCTCTCAAATCTTGTAGCAGCTCCTCAACCTGCTCTACTCTGTGTGTGTTTCCTATTCAATAGATGACATAATAATTAACGAGAATTAATAATAATTGGCAATTTAATTTATAATTTTGAGAGCGAAAGGCGTACCCATGCGAAGAACCATTATACGCTCATCACTGTTCTTATACATCTGATAGTAATTTACAGCAATGTGCCGCAGACAGTACTGATGATGAATATATGGAGGTTCCCAAGACTATCATAAACGTTGGATTGATCCCCTGATCTCTACGCCTCTGTCTGAAATAATACATATTCCATCTGGTCTTGCCCGTAGTACCCGACGTAAGACATGGGTTTGCAGGTTGGTAAGGAAAAATGTCCACGAAGGGATATCTTCCTTTTCAACAATGGCGAACGCTACCGGAATGCATTTTCTGTTGTCGTCTTGTGCAACTGCCACTAGTAAGATTTGGTGTATCTACCGTATAAGAATATATCGTCGATCTACAGTGGCGGAATGCTTTAACGCATTGCAGAAATTTCCAAAATAGGTAAAAAATATTTGCACTCCCCGGGTACGACACGATCCCTATCGTATCTTGGCATTGTCTCAAGTTCAACAACAGTTCCTAGGTTGTATTTCTACAAACAGTTAAGCCACGTTCGCAACTCGATGTAGGATTCCTCTCACTTCCCATACAATTGTTGGATGGCACGATATCTTGCATACCACGCCTTATCGTAACTTGCCACCAAAGAAAACCCTAGACAAAACACCTTAAGTTGCACCCGCTATGATTTTGCGGTACTGATCACATTCGTGACACACCACCACGCGTTTCTGGATATTGTGATTTTTCGGTCATTGATCCACCATGAGTCACTGTATGATCTTCTTGACTCAACAAATGTACCCTTACACACCCTCGCCATGTAACGTTACCCTGGATAGGAACAACAAAAGTTGCCCGATATTGTGATTTGTCAATCATGTTGCACAAACACAAACGATACATTGCACCACATCTACGCAACGATTTTCGAATCATTCGAATACTCAAACTTTGCTAATTAATACAAGTACAAATATTCAGCAATGTTTGAGTATATATAGACCAAACTCGCGTCTTACAGAATGCGACTTTGCCAGGATTCATGACGTGTTAGGAAACTTGCGTCTTACAGAATGCGACTTTGCAAGAATTCCTGACGTGTCAAGAAAGTCGCGTCTTACAGAACGCGATTTTGCAAGGATTTCTGATGTGTCAGGAAAGTGGTGTCTTACAGAATGCGACTTTTGCGACTATAAATACCTTCCCGGCCGATCGAAGCCCACACCACTCAGTCGAAAAGAAAAAACTGCACAGCAATGCTTGAAGTTTTCGATTGTAACTACTACTACTGCCAACAAATCACGTATCTGGAAAATTTATTCCCAAACTAATTTTTTTCGATATTGTGATTTGTTGTTATTTGTAGTTGCATATATATGTTGAGAAGATGTTAACTATTCGATATTTTTGTTCACGAGGATCGACAACAACAAATCACAATATCGGGAAATTCGAGGTCTTTTTGAATGGCAGGCAACTGACAATATCTAATAGACCTTCAAGATTCAAGACAGGCATCGGGTGCAAGGCAAGATTCACGAGCACCGGTCATTAGCATCACCTACATGATGATCATCACCGTCAGAACAAGTTTTAGCTTCTTTAATAAATGTTGGTTGGTTGCAAATGCGATTTTATCATTTCAATTGTAAAGAAATACTCAAATCCTTTCAATTGTAAAAAAAGAATATTCAAATTCGATTTTAATTGTAAAAAGGAATATTCAAATGCGTTTCCAGATATTGTGATTTGTTGATCATCTTCAACAAACACAGACGATACACATATTGCACCACAATTGGTATCCTACCAAATTCATCTACTAATCATGTAAATAAATATACCCACAAATCATAATAAAAGTGAAAATATTCACCAACGTTCTTAAAGGGGGACATATGCGATTTTAACAGGATTCCTGACGTGCCTCAAGAAAGTCACGTCTTATAGAACGCGAATTTGCCAGGATTCTTGACATGTCAGGAAAGTCGCGTCTTATAGCACGTGACTTTGCCAGGATTCCTGACGTGTCAGGAAAGTCGCGTCTTACAGAATGCGCCTTTTGCGACTATATATACCTTCCCGGTCGATCGAAGCCCACACTACCATGTCAAAGAGAAAAAATTGCATAGTGGTGTTTGAAGTTTTCGATTGTAACTACTAATGCCAATAAATCACGTATCTGGAAAATTTATTCCCCAACTAATTTTCTCGATATTGTGATTTGTCGATATTTGTAGTTGCATCTATATGTTGAGTAGATGTTAACTATTCGGTATTTTTGTTCACGAGAATCGACAACAACAAATCACAATATCCAGAAATTTGAGGTCTTTTTGAATGACGGGCAAGTGACAATATCCAATAGACCTCCGAGATTCAAAACAAGCACTGAGTCTTAACCTTCTGTTCTAGCCTAGGACCTTGCATGCAACCGGAGTCAAAGACCCAACCATCGATCTTGAAGACATGCATTGAAAAAATTGTAATTTGTACCCCTAAACACGTGGTAAATTGTAAATTATTGTTCTTAATAGAAGACATACATTGATACACGTAAAATATTACATTCGAATTACATATGTAAATTATATTTGTACCCCTAAACATGCAGACTAAAATAATTTAAATATGAATTGATATAGACTAGAGGTGCTATAGTTTGTCCCATTTGTATGGCCGACGAGAGATGTGTCATCGCTTTAGATAAATGGAAGACGAGAGTTGTCAACAACAACGTTACATGCGCGGGTCTTAACATAGCTTCGAAAATACCGACAATGGTAGCAGCTTTGACTCGCGCTATCAAATGTAATCGACACCCACCAAAAGGACAAGACATATAAAGTTCCAGCTATTGTGAATTCGTGCTACTAATCATTTGCGTGGCACCCTACCACATATTTCTGGATATTGTGATTTGTCGATCATCTTCAACAAATGCACGGTACAAACATCGCACCACAACAATCGATATCCAGCCACAACTGCATATACCACAACTCACAATACAAGTGTGAGTTTGCCAGTAAGGTTCGTAAGGGAGGGAGGGTATATATAGCATGAATTTTGTGTCGTACAGAATGCAACTTTGACAGGATTCTGGACGTATCAGGTAAATCGCGTCATATAGAACGCGTCTTTTCCTAGTGACGTGTCTGCAAAATTTATTCGAAAACTAATTTTCCGGATATTGTGATTTGTTTTTATTTGTAGTTGCATATATGTATTCATTAGATGTTAACAATTTCGTACTTTTGTTCATGAAGATCAAATAAAATATAAACTAATTAAAGAATAAAAAACGCAAATTTAAAAAAATATATATACTAATTAATTATACAAACCCAAATAAAATACAAGTCATGATTAAAATAAAATATATACTAATTAAAAAACAAAAAAATATCAAGTTCAATATTTTCAAATAAAATAAACAACCAAAAAAACTAATGGCGCCTATGTCCACCAGTACCACAAGATGGTGCATGACGATGTCGCTCCGGATTGCGTCAGGGTAGAGCGTCGTCACCATCATCACCATCATAATCATCATCACCATCCTCAGTTCCAGCAGCTGCACTACCGCTCGTTCCACCAGGCCCACTTAGGTAAAAAATCGACTGTGGTGGCGTTTGTTGGACAATCCTGGTTCCAAATGCGGCTGACATCAAGGGGAACGGCATGTAGGGCATATAGCCTGCAGGATAGCTAGAAGCACCACTCATCATCGCCGAAAGTTGAGCAAAGTGGTCTGACATAGAAGAAGGCGTTAAATAACCTTGACTTGGACTTTGAGTCAACTGTGGCCGCATCGGTGGTGGGGTAGCATCTGATGGTGGCAGTGGCGATGGCGGTGCTATGGATGAAGAACCACCACCGGAGGTGTTCTGTGCTACCCTCACCCTCGAATGCTGAGACTGTGGGCGGTTGTGTTGCTGACATCGATACACGACTGCTGCCTTCTCTGGAGTCAGAATAGACGACTTCCCATTCGCCCTAAACCACTCGTCGTAGTCATCGCTCACCATCGTATCAAATTTACAATACTAAGTTCAGGGTTGCTAACACTGATTTAGTCTGTCCCTCCAGTGAGTGATATAAGACTAGTGGTGCATCGACCAATCAACCTACAAGACAATCAAACAATTGATTTATTCTTTTTAGATATGAATTACGTTCGAATTGATTAAAGAATGCGGTAAGTATATAAATATTTATTTCCTTGAGCTTCCCTTGTCGAGTGAGTTTGTGCAACTCATCCAAATTTGGAGGCTCGATTGAGATACATTGGAAACAACCAAATTGATGTAGGACGTGGTTGGTCGAATGTCACTCAACTGTGCCATAGCAAATGAGTAGTACAGAGGCTGTCCAAATAAGCTTCGTCTCGGCCGAAAATATCGGGATGCAATGTTGCAAGTCCGTATGAGAGTACGACGGCCATAAAAACTGTAGAATATATAAAGTGTATATTAAAAAAAAGGAAGTATGTATAATTAAATATAAAATTCTAGCTTCGAATAAATACACCAAAGTGTTACCTGATCTTTTGAAAAATTCTCAATATCTTGCCTGATAACTGTCAGGCCCTTCGCAACACCAACATGAGTTAAAGAACCGGTCCACCTACAAAATAAGAAGATAATTTTAATTAATTATAATAATACGTCTATTAAAAAAATTAACAACTCTTTCCTTACCTCTGGGCTAGTGGAAAAACATAAGGAGTAGGCTAAAGAAGCTCAGGGCGTTAAAACGACATTCTCCACCACGCCCAGGACTGGAGCAACACCAAAAAACCTCCGATTTGGCACTTTTCAGGATCGGTGTTCTTGCACAACTCTCTAAATAGAGTGGCCAAAACTGCGGATCCTCAACTCAGTTTACCAATATCTTCAAAATTTTGCAAATGACGCAACCAGATGGTGTGAACCTTGTCCTAAGTTTTGTCAGGCATCAATACCCCACCGATCATTTGTAAAATATAAGCGCGAGCATATGCCTACAATACAAATATATATATATATATATATTACCATATATTAAAAAATTATTATTTCAATAATATTCACACAAAAAATTATTTTTACCTTCTTCACTTCTTCAATCGCGTCAACGGGTACATTACCAAAATTATTCCGCAACCACACTAGTTGTATTTTTCCGCCGTAAAAATGCTCTAGCGCAGCCCCTAGCCCACTCAAACATAAGTCCAACCAAGCATCAGAACCGGGACCACTGATAGCCTCTCCGTCAACAGGCAAACCTAGGATATAGGACACATCCTCTAGGGTAATCGTCACTTCGCTGCAAGGAAGGTGGAATGTTTGTGTCTCCGGCCTCCACCTCTTCAAAAGAGCGTTTACCAAATCAACGTCTATTTTTGCACCTCCAACAATTTTGGATGCTTGCAAAAACCCGGTCTGCTCTAAGTACGGTTTCATAAAAAAGTTCGGTAATGTCGTCATCCGGTTGTAAGAAACCTCCAAACATCGTTCCATATTCTAAAAAAATAAACGCATATGTAAAAATTAAACTATATCAAAAATATCAAAAATACATATCTAATATTAACAATATATAATAAAATAATAAAACGAGATAAAACTTACATGTCTTCGATGATAATCGAACACGTGCTTGTGATCCAACCTTATCAATCCCGCCACTATGTCAATCATGATAAATCAACCAAGAAAGAAGATTTGAGAGAGAGTTAATTTTTTTTGGTGTGGGGTAGAAGGAGGATTGGGGACCAATTTATAGTGAAAATCACGTCGGTTGGGGTGCGATTACTGAATGAAAATTACATCCTATACAACGTGACTTCGGAAATCGTGTCTTACACAGCGCGACTTCTTCATAACCATATTGCGGTAATTAAATTTTCAATTGTTCCAATTTATTAACGCAGAAATCGCGGCTCACACAATACGACTTCACCTTTTCACGATGAGTCGTTTGAAATTCTCGTGGAAGTCGCGTCCTACAAAACGTGACTTCAATTTATTTTTTTTAAATAAATATCAGATAATATAATCCACATCGGACTTAATTCGCTCCATGTACAACGCGATTTTGGATCTCGCGCCTTGCAGGACGCGATTTTTCCTCACGTGGGCCAAATGGAGGGTATTTTTTCCAAATGTTTCCCATATGGGGTATTTTTCCAGATAATTCCCCAAAAGGGAATATCTGGACAAATTAACCGACAATCTTGGGGAGAGGAAAGAGTTTTAATCGAAAACTTTAATCATTTGTTCTAGAAATTGTTAACTTTCTCGTTTGACTTTTAGTAGTTCTAAAGTAAAGTAGTCATTATTATTATACACTATATAGAGTAAAACCTCTATAAATTAATACCCTTGGGACTATGAAATTTTATTAATTTAGAGAGATATTAATATATCGATAAATTAATAATTTATTAATTAAAAGAAAATTTCTCAATTCAGCAAATATAATTTTGATAAAGATATTGTGTGCAAATAAATTGTAAATTATACATAATATTCCAATTAATTAAAAATAAGTATATTCATGTACATGTTATTAAAATATTCATGTATCAAATTATTTATATCTAACTAGACTAATGCATGTACTTAATAATTCATTGTTTCAATTTAATATTGTATTCATGAATTTACGAATTCATTGAAACTAATTGAATATTTTCATGTATTTTAGCAAGTTACCAAAGTTAGAGATGAAATTGAATTATATTTGAATTTTAAAAAGAAACAGATTACAATAGATTCATATTTTAGAAAGTTACCAAAGTAGCAATTGTAATATTTATAAATTATTAATTTATAGTTTTGATAGGACCTTTATATTTATAAAGGGGATCTCCAAAAAATTATTATATTATTATCTTATCGAATTTGATGATTTTTTACATTGGCCCAAGTCGGGACCGAAGAAATTTATTATTTAATAGAGTTTATTAATTTAAAGAGTATTAATTTATAGAGGTTTTGTTGTATATCATTTTTGTTTTCACATGCTTATAATAGTGTATAGGATGAGCCTAGAGCGGGCGACGCACACCGTTGAACACTACTAATACAATACATCGCTGAACACCATTAATTTTTTAATAACTTTTAAATGATTATTAAAAATCTCAAGGGATCGACATGCAATTAATCAATATTTCAAAAAAAATTAGAAGAAATTATTTCATGAACCAATCTCACCACATCATCCATGATCCTACTTAATTAAATGAAACCACATCATTTTTATTTTCCACATAATATTTTCTTATAAATTAAAATTTACAAATCATCATCTTCCCCATACCTCATATATTCATTCTAATATGTTAATAAATAAAATCCTTAAAAAACACCCCAAAAGTTTAACCAACCCATGAATCAAAAGAGACAAAAATAAAATAATTAATTTTAGAGTAAACTACATAAATGACCACCATATTATTGGAAAAGTCGCGATTTGGCCACCTTATTTTTTTTGAAGCAATTAAACCACCATACTATTAAATTGGGTGCAATGTGACCACCAGCCGTTAGAGGTTAACGGTAGGGTGACGTGGCAGTTAAAAAATTAAGGGTATAATTACACATTTGGTCCTTACTATTTACACATTCTTTCAATTTAGTCCTAATTTTAAACTAATAAAATAAATTAATTAGGTGGTGACACGTGTCAACACCTTATTGGAGGAATTTAATTATTTATATTTGATTAATAAATTATTTTCTTCCTCCAATCAGGTGGTGACACATGTCACCACCTGTTTAGAGGAGAAAAAAATCCCCAAATCTACTTTAAGTGGGAATCAAACATGGGTGAAGTAGAGTTAAAGGTACACCTTAACCACTGTACCAAGCACATGTTTGTGCTATAAATCACCAATTGTTTTATATGTCTTATTGTTTGTTACCATTCAAACTCATCTTCTTCCTCATCACTTTTGTCATGCTTCAGTATTCCCATGTTTTCTCTTCTTCATCCTCCATAAAATCTACTGAAGCTCTTTTAAAATCGAAAGCTAGCCTCCACAACCACACTAGAGTTTATGACATATTAAACTGAGAAGCAGAATCTTTAATGATATCATGACAAGCTTGTGCAGATTATCCAAAGAACCCAACTTTATCTGTTTTTAATGATATCATGACCCCCAACAAGTTTGATAACTTGTATTACCAGAATTTACCGAAGGGGTTGGGGCTTTTGGAATCAGATCATGGATTGTACAATGATCAAAGAACAAGGCCATTTGTGGAATTGTATGCAAAGGATCAAAACAAGTTCTTTCAAGATTTTGCAAAAGCTATGTAGAAGCTAAGCGTTTATGGGATTAGGACTGTGAGGAGAGGAGAGATTAGGCGCAGGTGTGATGCTGTAAACTGGGTCTTTTTTCAGCTTGTTAATTATATAATTTGCGGTGGTTCAATTTCGGTTGGTTTTGAAATCATTTGAGAAATATTTATACTTGTCTTTGTTTGTATCAATTGTCATTATCAGGGCTTTAATTTATATACATATTTAGTTATTCTGGGTTTCAGAGTTGAAATCTTTTATTTTTGTTGTTGTTCAATGCTGTGGATTTTGGTGTGTTTGTTTAGTTTAGGTAAAAAAAATAGTTTTGTGAATTGTGAATTTGTGATAATGGGATAAAATAACAATGAAATCAGCTAGAAAGATGGCTACTTTTAGGGGTTTTGAAATTGATGATGTTGGATTGTTTAAGATTACTTTTGTCTCGACTCATTGTTTCCTTCAAGAAATAGGCTTGAATCTTGGTTTAGTCATCAAGTTGAAATTTTTAATGGTGAATCTGATGATGCTTGGGTGCCTCTTCCTGAATCCTAGTTTAGTCATCAAGTTGAAATTTTGGTATTAAAAGATTCTGCTTCTCAGTTTAATATGCCATAAACTCTAGTGTGGTTGTGGAGGCTAGCTTTTCATTTTGAAAGAGCTTCAATAGATTTTATGGAGGATGAAGAAGAGAAAACATGGGAATACTGAAGCATGATAAAAGTGATGAGGAAGAAGATGAGTTTGAATGGTAACAAACAATAAGACATATAATACAATTGGTGATTTATAACATAAATATGTGCTTGGTGCAGTGGTTAAGGTGTTGTCATTAACTCTACTTCACACTTAGAGCAGGTTTGGGGATTTTGTTTTTCTCCTCTAAATATGTGGTGACACGTGTCACCTCCTGGTTGAAGGATAAAAATAATTTATTAGTCAAATATAAATAATTAAATTTCTCCAATAAGGTGTTGACACGTATCACCGCCTAATTAATTTATTTTATTAGTTTAAAATTAGGACTAAATTAAAAGAATGTGTAAATAGTAAGGACCAAATGTGTAATTATACCCTTAGTTTTTTAACTGCCATGTCACCCTACCGTTAACCTCTAACGACTGGTGGTCACATTGCACCCAATTTAATAGTATGGTGGTTTAATTGCTTCGAAAAAAGTAAGGTGGTCAAATCGCAACTTTTCTATTAGTATGGTGGTCATTTATGTAGTTTACTCTTAATTTTAATATGTTAAAAACCCCATGATGGTATAGGGTTTTCTAATTAATTTGTTCGTATTTTAAACGAATATGTTAATCCTAGGTTTTATCAGATTAAAATTAATTATTTTATTTTTGTCTCTTTTGATTCGTGGATTAAACTTTTGAGGTATTTTTTTAATTTTAAGAATTTTATTCATTAACATATTATAATTAATATATGAGGTATGAGGAAGAAGTTGATGATTTGTAAATTTTAATTTATAAGAAAATATTATATAGAAAATAAATATGATGTGGTTTCATTTAATTGGGTAGTACCATGGAAGAGGTGGTAAGAATGATACATGGAATAATTTTTCTAATTTTCTTTTGAAATACGATTAATTACATGTCGAGCCTTTGAGATTTTTAATAATCATTTAAAAGTCATTAAAAATTAATGGTATTCATCAGTGTATTGCATTAGTGGTGTTTAGCAATGTGCGTCGCTCGTTCTAGAATTTGTTTATTGTATAATATTGGTATACAATGCCCCTTCGTAGTGCCTTATATATTATACACCAATTTTGTTTTCACATGCTTATAATAATGTATAATATTGGTAAACAATGTCACTTCGTTGTAGCCCCTCGTCCCGGTCTGAACGACTGACCGGACCGAGCAGGTCACATGGGGAAAACCGAAGTGAAACCCGTTAAGATCCCGCCTCGGTTAGCAACCCTAGGAAATTTTCTTCAATTATCTTGTCTAGATGGATCATTAAATCCTATGTGTGAAACGACAGCGGATAAACAAGACAAGACTTTGCAGACGAAACGTAAGTTGATATAAATTTACCATGTATTCAAGTTAGTTCGATTCCTTGCACATGCGACCGGACCAAAGATAAACGAATACAAACAGGGCTCACAGGGAAGCTTACAACAAACAAGACCCATATCCAACACTTGAAGACCTTTAAAGATGCCAAAAGCCCAAATTACAGGCCAGTGTTTCGAAACAGGCTTGCCTGTTTCAATACACGGGCCCTAGTTTTAAAAGCCAGACTACCCGTACCGATACGGCCCACCTCGTTCCGGTACAAGGTCCTTTTTCGCCTAGACGTTCCGAAACACGTTTCGGAACATGCCTTCACAGTAGCCAAACTATTTCGGTACGCATATCAGAACAGGGGTTCATAGTAGTCAAACCGTACCGGAACGCGTTCCGATACGTGTATCCCTGGAACCACACCCGTTCCGAAACCACCTTACCCGTTCCGAAACGCCTGCAGTCTGTGTGTTTCTAAAAACCAGTTTTTGCATCTCCAAAAGTCCCCAACATGCCTCAAACATCAAGAATCAAGAATACAACGTGCATACACATACTCTATAGGCATACACCCTACTACAAGCATGTCCGAGCACTTAACATACATAAAAAGGCCATCCATAAAGGAATTCAAGCATTCACCAAAATGCATTACATATCAAGTCTACATGCCTTTAAACAAACACTCATAGCATTCGTGGAATATGGTTCTAATGCCTTCAAAATACAAAGCATTTAAGCAACAATATAAACATGGTTTACAAGCTCACAACATAGAAGCATAAACATATTCAACATAGTATCATCACTCAACATGCTAGAACATCAACAAATCAAACTAAGAAGTTTGGCACCAACTCCATACAAGTCTAGCACCCCCATTGTTTAGGCATTATTACAAAGACTTAAACCATACTTGAGCTACTTGAGAACTCCGAAAAAGCTCCTCCTTTGCCCACTTGCCTTCCGTAACTCTAACGACCTGCATGTTGGAAAAAGGGGAGCGTAAGCTTAGAAGCTTAGTGAGCGAAGCTCTGAAAACTCATCAATCATGCATTTTTCAAAACACATTTCTTAAATGATAAGTAAACCATTTAAATGCATGAAAGGAAGCACAACAACACGATTACATGGTTTGCACATGCACAACCAAAACACGGTGGGACCACACATCACCGTCCGACTAGTAGTTTTTCGACGGGACCACACATCACCTTACTCTTCTACTAGTCACTACCGATGGGACCACACATCACCTTACTCTTCTACTAGTCACTACCGGTGGGACCACACATCATCGTAGTTACGACAACCATCACGTGAGGCTCGACACCAACAACGACTACACAACAATATCAACGAAAGTAAATAAAATCCACAAACCACACACAATATCTTAACAATTGTTCATGCACCAACACTTAACAAATCAAGGCATAGTTAGTGAACTTACACTTGGGTTTAGGTTAGCCCTTAAGGCTCCACCCAAACCCCCAAGAACCCTTTCCGAAATCAAATCAAGTTCAAATCATTTTCACTCACCGATGAAACCCAACCGGAAGCCGAAACACCGATCTCAAGTCTCCAAATTCCCCGAAATAGTGCCTGAAGTTTCTCCGATGGTTTCCCTTTATTCTAGTCAATCAAAAACAATGTATTACTCAACCAAATCATCACCAAACACTGTCACAACCACAAGCTACTACCACAAGCCAAATTCTTACAATTTCAAACCAAAGCCAATACCATAAATCCCATTTTCGTACTCCCTAATAACCCAGCAGAAAACCAATGATTCCAACACTCAAAACACCTTCAAACACCTTCAAAACATCTCCCTAACATTGCTATAACATCATCCACACTCTCCAACATAAAACCACACTAAAAACCCAAGTTTTGACACTTTTAAAATACCCCCAAAAACCCATTTCAGGATTTTTGCTAAAAACCCCTCATTTCGAGATATAATGTACCTTAGGGCAAGATTAGTTCAAAACTTAACTCTACAAATCAAAAACAAGCCAAGAAGTCATTAAAGTTTCATACTTTTCTTCAAACTTTGAAATCTTGAAAAATCTCTACAATGGTATTTTTCAAAAACTAAAACCATCAATGTGCTAGGAATTGAGAGGACAAGTCAAAAATGGTCTTACCTCGTTGAAATCACTTGAAATGATGAAGGAAATGAATGGAATAGTATCTAGGGGTTTTGGAGAGCTTCTTGTCGTGAAAATGGAAACCAAGGAAGAAGATGAGCATTTTTTTCTTTCAAAAGGCTCTTTTACCCATCCTTTTCCTTACTTTTAAAAATTTACAACTTTGCCATTAATGAATTTAAAATCCTTTTAAAATAAAACCAAAGTCTATTTTAATTAAATCGAGCCCACGACTAAAACCCGATTTACCCAAGTAACATCCGACCCCTAAACCCGGGGGGTTACAACTCTCCCCCACTTAAGGAATTTCGTCCCCGAAATTACCTGGCTGAAAAAGATAAGGAAACTGCCTTTTCATATCCTTCTTTCTCTCCCAAGTGGCCTCGTCCACCCCTCGACGTTGCCACCTCACCTTGACCAACTCAATTGATCTACCACGCAACACCTTGCTGCCCGAGGCTAAGATCTCCATTGGTTCCTCATCATATGTCAAATCCAGATTCAACTTAATCTCTTCTACATGCATTACGTGAGACAAGTCCGATCTATATTTGCGGAGCATCGACACATGAAATACATCGTGGATCTTTTCTAACTCGGTCGGGAGTCTCAATCTATAGGCAACGGGACCAATCCTCTCAATTACCTCATAAGGTCCAATGAATCTCGGACTCAACTTACCTTTCCTACCAAACCTCATCACCTTCTTCCAAGGTGAGACTTTCAAAAACACTTTCTCACCCACAACATACTCTATCTCCTTTCTCTTTAAATCGGCATACGACTTATGTCGGTCTGAATCTGCCTTCAAACGATCACATATCAACTTTACCTTCTCTGTAGTGCCCTTAAGAAAATCGGGCATCGGTACAAGATTTTGTCCGGCTTCAGCCCAAAAATTGAAGTCCTACACTTCTTACCATATAGAGCTTCATACGGTGCCATCTGAATACTAGCCTGATAATTGTTGTTGTAAGCAAACTCCACTAACGGTAGATGCTTCTCCCAAGACCCTTGAAAATCGATGATACAACACCTCAACATGTCCTCCAACACCTGAATCACCCTCTCTGACTGACCATCTGACTGCGGATGATACGAAACACTGAAGTTCAACCATGTACCCAAGGCTCGATGCAAGCACTCCCAAAATCTAGCTGTAAACCTCGGATCTCGGTTTGACACAATCGATTTTGGTACCCCATACAACCTCACTATCTCAATGATGTACAGATCAACCAACTTATCTCAGGTATAAGTAGTATGAACGGGTATGAAGTGAGCACACTTAGTAATTCTATCAACTATTACCAACACTGAATTCTTCTTCGGTGGAGTCAACGGTAAACCTGACACGAAGTCCATGGTGATACATTCCCACTTCCATTCCGGAATCTTCAACAGCTGTAACAACCCTGAAGGAAACTAATGTTCGGCCTTAACTCGCTGACAAACCTTACACTTACTCACAAACTCGGCCACATCCTTCTTCAATCCAACCCAATAGTACTCTTCCTTTAACCCACAATACATCTTCGTACTACCCGGATGCATAGAAAAATGATTGTTATGAGCTTCATTCAAGATCGTACGTCTCAACTCGACATCTTCTGGAACCACTATCCTATCCTTGAAACACAATATCCCATTCTCACCAAAACAATAATCAGTAGGCCTATCCTCGGCTATATCTTGCACGTGAGGTGCCAAAGACTCGTCTCGCAACTGCTTCTCTCGAATCAACTGGACTAACGAAGGCTTAAACTGAAGCCCGGCTATCAAACCACCATCTTTGGACACACTCAATCTCGCAAACATAGCTCACAACTCAACTGCCACTTTTCTACTAAAGGCATCAGCCACTACGTTTGCCTTACCCGGATGGTACTCTATCGTAAGGTCATAGTCCTTTAGAATCTCTAACCACCTATGCTGTCTAAGGATCAACTCCCTCTGAGACATCAAGTACTTCAAGCTCTTGTAGTCGGTATATACGGTGCACTTCTCACCATAAAGGTGGTGTCTCTAGATCTTCAAAGCGAATACTATTGCGGCTAACTCTATGTCATGGTTGGGATAGTGCTTCTCGTGAACTTTCAACTGTCTCAAAGCATAAGCTACCACCTTACCTTCTTGCATAAGCACACAACCTAAACCTACATATGATGCATCACTGTAAATCACAAACTCTCTTCACGGTTCAAGCTGAATCAAAATAGGAGCTTCGGTCAAAGCTTTCTTCAACTGCTCAAACGCTTGTTGTCTTGCATCTGACCACTCATATGGGACATTCTTCTGAAGCAACTTAGTCAAAGGAGCTGATATCCTTGAAAAACCCTCGACAAATCTTCTATAATATCCCGCCAAACCTAGGAAACTACGGATTTCTGTCACTGACTTTGGTTGTTTCCAACTCACTATGGCTTCTATCTTCTTGGGATCCACACTAATCCCCTTAACCGAGATCACGTGACATAGGAAGACTTCCTCCCTAATCCAAAACTCATATTTGCTTTGCTTGGCATACAACTGATGCTTAAGCAAGGTCTGAAGCACTAACTGCAAATGCTCATCATGCTCATCCTCGGTCCTAGAGTATACTAAGATGTCATCTATGAACACTACCACAAACATGTCCAAAAACTCATGAAACACACGGTTCATCATATCCATGAAAGCTGCTGGAGCGTTAGTCAACCCGAAAGGCATCACCAAGAACTCATAGTGCCCATATCGTGTACGGAAAGTTGTCTTCGATATATCCACATCTTTCACCTTCAACTGATAGTATCCGGACCTCAAGTCAATCTTCGAAAACACTAAAGCACCTCTCAACTGATCAAGCAAGTCATCTATCCTAGGCAAAGGGTACTTGTTCTTCACTGTCACTTCGTTCAACTACCTATAATCTATACACATCCTCATACTATCGTCATTCTTTTTCACAAACAAGACCGGAGCACCCCACGGAGAAATACTAGGCCTAATGAAATCTCTATCGGAAAACTCCTGCAGTTGTGTCTTCAACTCTTTCAACTCTTTCGATGCCATCCTATACGGAGTAATAGACACTGGTGCCGAATCGGAATACGTCTCAATAGCAAATTCGACTTCTCTATCTAGAGGCAAACCCGACAACTCTTCCGGAAAAACACTCGGAAAATCACATATTGTCCTGGTGTCTTGTGGTCTAACCTTACTCATATTCGGATTCATCACATAAGCCAAATAAGCTTGACATCCCGAATTCAACAACTTCTGAGCTTCCAAAGCATAAACAACATTGGACAAGAACCTAACGTTCTCACCAACTACCACAACCTCAAAGTCATCTGTAAGCCTGAAAGAGACTTTCTTGGTCTCAAAGTCAACCCTAGCTTTATGCTCTACGAGCCAATCCATGCCCAATATCACATCAAAGCCATAGAACGGTAACTCCATCATATCAACCTGAACCATCAAGGGACACCTCCTATACATTTTCCTAACTACCACTGTATCACCAAAAGAGCTAGTAACATTTACACCTACCTCTAACCACTCACATGGTAACCCTAATGACCTTGTGTGATCACCCAAAATGTATGAATGTGTCGACCCCGAATCTATCAAAGAAAGCAAACTCAAAGACTGTAACGAGAAATTACCTGCAATGACATCTGTGTCATTCCCAGCCTCTCGCTGAGCATATACCTCAGCCGGTCCTCCTCTCTCGGGCTGAACTGCTACTACATGAGCCAAGTTCCTTTGACCCTCGTTCCTCGGCTGAAAGTTACCACGACCGCGTCCATGGCCTCTCTAATGCTCAAAACCCCTAGCTGGAGCCGATCTGCCCCTAGCCGGGTGTGGACAGTTACGCCTCATATGATCTCGGGAACCACAGTTCCAACATGGCCCAAAGGTACTCGTACACTCACCCTGGTGGCGTCTCCCGCATCTAGTGCACTTCAGAGTGTGTACCACAGCTCCTTGGCCCTGATGGCCCCATCCATAGTTGCCACCCCTATGTCTTGAATCAGACTGATACCTCCTATCCCTATGCCTCTTTGCATGATCTCTATCCCAATTTGCGTGTCTCTTTCCGGAATCGGACCCACTAGCACGAGCACTAGAGCCTAAGTTCTGCTCAATATCCTTGGCCCTAGAGACCAAAACATCAAACTCAGTGTAGTCTGAGGCAAGCATGTAGGTCTTCACATCTCTAGTCAACCCATACTGGAAGCGCTCGCGCCGTTTCCTCTCACTAAGAACCAACTCAGGTGCATACTGACTCAATCTCACAAACTGAACCTCGTATTCAGACACAGTCCTATTACCCTGAAGCAAGGCCATAAACTCTCTTTTCTTCTCATCCAAATATCAAACTCCGAGATACTTTCTCTTGAAGGCATTTCTGAAGAACACCCACGTGATATCCGCTTCGGCCATACTCGAAGTAACAGTGGTCCATCAAGTGTATGTGTCCCCCTGAAGCAAGGAGACAATGCAACCCAACTTACGGGCATCTGAGCACTTCATCTGACCCAAGATGCATGTAGTACTCTCAAGCCACGCCTCTGAACCCTCGGGAGTCAACCCACGGAACTCAACTCCGCCTAAACTACGGAGCCTCTCTAGGGGTAATCATGTCCCCACACCCTGAGGTGGTGTTGCAGCTTGCACACCGGCCAAAGCTATCTGAAAAGCTCCGGCAATGGTCTGAATCAAATGGGTCATGTCCAGGCCCGCTGGACCCTGACCCGCCTGAGCTCCCACACCCCCAGCATTGGCATCGGCCTAAGGCCCATTACCATCATCTTCGACTTGCGCACTAGCCTGAGGCACGTTACCTTCGCAACCTACTCCATTACCACCGGGAGCAGGAGGAACAAGAGGCTCACCCCCGAGTGTCTGGTCACCCGCTCTAGGTTGCCTCCTCGGTCTCACCATATCGAGATAGAATCTAAAACAGCAAACACACAACACACAAGAAAAACGTTAGGTTAGCAAAAGGGCAAGGACTTAGGTTCTCAAGCTCGTTAAACCAAAAACCATTTTTTTAACAACAACACCTAACAATGGGGACTTTGGACTAACCTTTAACCAACAACAAGGCCACTAAAACATGCTTTCAAACACCGTACTAGCAAGCAAACTTCAAGCATGCATGGTAAAACACTCACCGATATATAGCAACAACATAACACATCAAACTTACCTCACTTACCCACTCGAGGTCTCGGAAACCTCAGGCTCTGATACCACCAAATGTAACCCCCTCGTCCTGGTCTGGACGACTGACCGGTCCGAGCAGGTCACACGGGGAAAATCAAAGTGAAACCAGTTAAGGTCCCGCCTCGGTTAGCAACCCTAGGAAATTTTCTTCAATTGTCTTGTCTATATGGATCATTAAATCCTATGTGTGAAACGACAACGGATAAACAAAACAAGACTTTTCAGATGAAACGTAAGTTGATATAAATTTACCATGTATTCAAGTTAGTTCGATTCCTTGCACATGCGACCAGACCAAAGATAAACGAATACAAACAGGGCTCACAGGGAAGCTTACAACAAACAAGACCCATATCCAACACTTGAAGACCATTAAAGATGCCAAAAGCCCAAATTATATGCATGTGTTTCGAAACAGGCTTGCCCGTTTCGATACAAGGGCCCTAGTTTTAAAAGCCAGACTACCCGTACCGATACGGCCCACCTCGTTCCGGTACAGGGTCCTTTTTCTCTTTGACATTACGAAACACGTTCCGGAACAGGCCTTCATAGTAGCCAAACCGTTTCGGTACGCGTATCGGAACATGGGTTCACAGTAGCCAAACCGTACCAGAACGCGTTCCGATACAGGTTCCCTGGAACCACACCCGTTCTGAAACCACCTTACCCGTTCCGAAACACCTACAGTCTGTGTGTTTCTAAAAACCAGTTTCTGCATCTCCAAAAGTCCCCAACATGCCTCAAACATCAAGAATCAAGAATACAACGTGCATACACATACTCTAGAGGCATACACCTTACTACAAGCATGTCCGAAAACATAACATACATAAAAAGGCCATCCATAAAGGAATTCAAGCATTCACCAAAATGCATACATATCAAGTCTACAGGCCTTTAAACAAACACTCATAGCATTCGTGGAATATTGTCCTAATGCCTTCAAAACACAAAGTATTTAAGCAACAATATAAACATGGTTTACAAGCTCACAACATAGAAGCATAAACATATTCAACATAGTATCATCACTCAACATGCTAGAACATCAACAAATCAAACTAAGGAGTTTGGCACCAACTCCATACAAGTCTAGCACCCCCATTGTCTAGGCATTATTACAAAGACTTAAACCATACTTGAGCTACTTGAGAACTCCGAAAAGCTCCTCCCTTTCCCACTTGCCTTCCGTAACTCTAACGATCTGCATGTTGGAAAAAGGAGAGCGTAAGCTTGGAAGCTTAGTGAGCGAAGCTCTAAAAACTCATCGATCATGCAGTTTTCAAAACACATTTCTTAAATGATAAGTAAACCATTTAAATGCACGAAAGGAGGCACAACAACATAATTACATGGTTTGCACATGCACAACCAAAACACGGTGGGACCACACATCACCGTCCGACTAGTAGTTTTCCGATGGGACCACACATCACCTTACTCTTCTACTAGTCACTACCGGTGGGACCACATATCACCGTAGTTACGATAACCATCACGTGAGGCTCGACACCAACAACGACTACACAACAATAGCAACGGAAGTAAAGAAAATCCACAAACCACACACAATATCTTAACAATTGTTCATGCACCAACACTTAACAAATCAAGGCATAGTTAGTGAACTTAGACTTGGGTTTAGGTTAGCCCTCAAGGCTCCACCCAAACCCCCCAAGAACCCTTTCCGAAATCAAATCAAGTTCAAAACATTTTCACTCACTGATGAAACCCAACCGAAAGCCGAAACACCGATCTCAAGTCTCCAAATTCCTCGGAATAGTGCCCGAAGCTTCTCCGATGGTTTCCCTTGATTCTAGTCAATCAAAAACAATGTATTACTCAACCAAATCATCGCCAAACACTATCACAACCACAAGCTACTACCACAAGCCAAATTCTTACAATTTCAAACCAAAGCCAATACCATAAATCCCATTTTCGTACTCCCTAATAACCCAGCAGAAAACCAATGATTCCAACACTCAAAACACCTTCAAAACATCTCCCTAACATTGCTATAACATCAGCCCCACTCTCTAACATAAAACCACACTAAAAACCCAAGTTTTGACACTTTTAAAATACTCCCAAAAACCTATTTCGGGATTTTTGCTGAAAAACCCTCATTTCGAGATATAATGTACCTTAGGGAAATATTAGTTCAAAACTTAACTCTACAAATCAAAAACAAGCCAAGAAGCCATTAAAGTTTCATACTTTTCTTCAAACTTTGAAATCTTGAAAAATCTCTACAATGGTGTTTTTCAAAAATTAAAACCATCAATGTGCTAGGAATTGAGAGAACAAGTCAAAAATGGTCTTACCTCGTTGAAATCACTTGAAATGATGAAGGAAATGAATGGAATAGTATCTTGGGGTTTTGGAGAGCTTCTTGTCGTGAAAATGGAAACCAAGGAAAAAGAGGGGCATATTTTTTTTCTTTAAAAATGCTCTTTTACTCATCCTTTTCCTCACTTTTAAAAATTTACAACTTTGCCATTAATAAATTTCAAATCCTTTTAAAATAAAATCAAAGTCTATTTTAATTAAATCGAGCCCACGACTAAAACCTGATTTACCTGAGTAACATCTGACCCCTAAACCTGGGGCGTTATATTCGTAGTCCTTTATATATTGATAAATTCCAAATTTAAAATTACTAAGACAAATATAATCTATTGGAGCACGATATAGTGATGTCAAGGGAGTTCAAAAATTTTACAAGAAACTTGTAAAATACTATTTTGTCGAAATTAAATATAAGATCAAGAAGATGATGAAAAGAAATGAAATAAAATCTTTATTCACAATGATAAGAACATGTTTACAATAATGATGGATACAAAATTATATGATATAAAACCCTAATAACTAATCATTAACTAATCTTGATAATAGTAAAATTAAAAGGCAGTTATAACACGTGACAACTTGTTGAACTAATATTTTGATATAACAAATTAAAAGAAAAATGTTTTTGGACTTAATCAAATTTATTAAATCTTTCAAAAAATAATTTAAAGTCCAAACAAATATGAAAAAATTGTTTCGAATGATTTTTAACTTTAGCCGATCTTTTTCAAAACATGTATGATCCGTTTTTGCACTAAATCTGTTTTTCTAGTCTCCAAGGCAAAAAGGACCGATCCCCTAATTAAAGGGATCGATCCTTTGATTTACAGTTTCACTCATTTTTTATCTCAGTGAAAAAGGATCGATCCCCTGGTGTGACAAGATGAATTATTAAAAATAATTTCTTTTTATTTTGTTAAGCTTTCAACTTTAACCTTTAAATCAAGATTTTATTTTTCCAAAACTCCATTGCTCATTTTTGAAAACTCTAAATTATTTTCAAAAATCTCATTTTGGTTTTCAAAATCCAATATATTTTGTATATCTAATATTTCCCCCTCAAGATGGAGGTTGGTGTATGTTTAGAAGACACATCTTAGAAACAATGGCATGGAAGGCAGGAGAATGAAGTGCCTTTGTGAATATATCGACGAGCAGATTGAAAGATTTCACATAGAACAACTTGAGAAAGCCATCGTTTATCTTCTCTCGAATGTAATGATAATCTACTTCGATGTGTTTGGTTCGTTCGTGAAACACTTGGTTGGAAGCGAGAAAAATAGCAGATTGGTTGTCACAGTATAGGACAACTTGTGGAACTGGTACTTGAAAAGAGGATAATAGAGTAGTGGGCCACACTAATTCGCATGTAGCTGATGTTATTGTCCTATATTCAGCTTCACAAGAAGATCGACTAACCGTGTGCTACTTTTTTGATCTCCAAGAAATTAGATTATCACCTAAGAACGTGCAATAAACAGTGGTGAAATGCCTTGTGTCTGGACAAGAAGAGTAGTCTGAGTTCACAAAGGCATTGAGTTGTAAGTTGGAAGAAGAAGAAAACAAGCCAAGTGCAGGAGCTTGTTTGATGTAGGACAGCAGATGATGTATAACCAAGAGATGAGGTTTTCGAGGAGCTAAAACAAATTGGCTAAGCAAATAAACTGTATAAGTGATGTCAGGACGCGTATGAGTAAGATAAAGCAATCGTCCTACTAATCTTCTGTACAATTGTGGATCGCCCAACAACTCTCCTTCAATTTTGTTTAACTTGTAAGGGCAGACAATAGGCAGAGAGACATGTTTCTTGGCCATAAAACATGTGTCTTGTAGCAATTGTAATGTATAATGTCGTTGTGACAAAGATATCCCTTTATCATTGCGAGCCACCTCAAAATCAAGGAAGTACATCAAAGTGCCCAATTCTTTGAGTTTAAAATGTTGTTGAAGATAATGTTGTACTTGTGCCACGAGTTATGAATCTTTTCCAGCAATGATTATGTCATCTACATAAACAAGCAAGCAAATTAAAGTATTCTCAGATCTTTTGACAAAAAGGGAATGATCAGATGTTGATTGAGTGAAGCCAAACTTTAAAACCACATTCGAAAATGTAGTAAACCATTACCTTGAAGCCTGCTTTAATCTGTATATGGACTTATGTAATTTGCACACCATGTTGAAATATTTTCCATAGGAACCATACCCGAGAGGAAGCTTCATGTACACCTCTTCATCAAGTGAACTATTGAGGAAGGCATTATTCACATCAAGTTGAATAAGATGCCAAATGTTATTAGCAGCTAGGGCAAGTAACACTTTGAAGGAAGTTAATTTTGCAACTAGAGAAAAAGTATATGTATAATCCACACCTTCAACTTGTGTAAAATCTTTTGCTACTAAACGATTTTTGTGTCTGTCAATACTATCACCAACATTATGTTTAATCCTATAAACCCACTTGCACTCAATTAGAATTTTTCCTTTAGGAAGAGGAACAACAAACCTCGTTTGAAGAGTCTCCATAGCACGTAATTCATCATCCATAGCTGCTCTTCATTCAGGAAATTTTACTGCTTGATGATAAAAAGAAGGTCCATGAGTGGAAGAAATGTTAGAAATAAAAACAATATACTCAGGAGATAATTGAGATGTAGAAATATGATCTTCAGTTGGATACGCGCAGGAGGATAATGCATTGTTACAATGATATTTCTGCAAATATGAAGGTTTTTTAATAATTCTATTTGACCTTCGAACTTGAGTAGGCACATGCACAGGTATATGCACAGATTCAGACACATGCTCATGCACAGGTCTAGACACACGCTAATGGTTCAGACACATGTGCAGGATCATGACTAAGTAAATCATTATAAGTAGCAACATCTGTCACATGCTCAATACATGTAGTGTCATCTATAAAAGAATCAAGATTTTCATTTTGATCAATTAAACTCGGATGAAGATTGTCCATATGCTCATTTGGATTAACAGTTTCAGTATTAGCAGAGTTATTAGAAACATAAGCAGTCTGATCAGCATGCTCATTAAGATTCACAATTTCACTATTAGCATAGTTAGATTGATCATGTGGAATATGTAATTGATTATTGTCATTAACGTCAAAGGTTAATGTAAGACCAGAATAAGGATCAATTAAATCAGTAGAAGGAGAAATAGGTGGAAAGGGAAAAATTTCTCATGAAAGACCACATCTCGGGAAACAACAATCGAACGAGTCTTTAGAATGTAAAGTTTGTAGCCCTTAATCCCAGAAGCATATCCTATAAAAACACCAGGTAAGGCCCTTTCATCGAACTTGTTCCTATGAGCTTTCAAGATGGAAATAAAGCATAAACAATAAAAAACTTTTAACTGAAGATAGTCCATTAATCGAGAGAAAATTTTTTTTGAACTAATATTTTGAAATAACAAATTAAAAGAAAAATGTTTTGGACGTAATCGAATATATTAAATCTTTCAGAAATAATTCAAAGTCCAAACAAACTTGAAAAATTCCTCTCGAATGTTTTCCAACTTAACCTATCTTTTTCAAAACAAGTATGATCCATTTTTGCACTACAAAAACTATTTTCCAGACTCCAAGGCAAAAATGATCGATCCCTTTTTGGACAATTTCACATATATTTTTGTTTCCAGTCTCAAAGTGCAAAGGATCGATCCCCTGGTGTATGAGATCGATCTCTTTATTGCAACGGTCATATTTTTATGAATAAAGATCGACCCCTTTATAAAAGGATCGATCTCTTGTGTTATAAATGCTCTGTTTTTTTGGTAGGTGACGGCTTGATGTCATCCCCAAGGGCTCCAAACGGCTAGTATTGATTGAGAGGATACAAAAACAAGGAAAAAGCATCTCAGCAACAACAAGAAAGTCTATCAAAACATTCAAGCAATCAAGAATCCAATTTGTGCTTAATTTTCCATCTTTCTTGTAAAACACTAGAGTGTTCTTCAGTGTAATTCATTTGTTAGTGTTTCTTTGGGTGTGTGGGAGAGCTTACATTGTGCAAACACCTTTCTTATGAGAATTTCCTAGTTTGTTTCTTTGTATTTGTTTTGGGGAAAGGATTCAATAGACTTTGGGGTATAAGTTTATTGAATTGTGTAAGGTTACTCCTTATCCTTAAAGGAAAGACAAATTAGCGGATTGTGGAAAATCCTTAGTGTGGTCACTAAGGTAGTGGATGTAGACTCAATTTAATGGAGTTGAACCACTCTAAATCACCTTGCTATTTCTACCTTTGCAATTAGTGTCCACCAATCTTTAAAAAAATCAATTCACCCCCTCTTTGTTTTATTTGATCGATTGCTACACTCAACACAATTCATAAGGTGACTTATTATTTAGACTAGGTGAGGGCAGCCTATTTATGATATAAGTGGCTGTGAGAATACATTCTCTCCAAAAGTGAATAGGAACCTTTGATTGGAAAAACAAGGCTCGAGCTATAGCAAGAAGGTGTTGATTTTTTTCTTTCAACAGCCGAGTTTTGTTGAGGAGTCTCTACGCATGAGAATTGATGAGTAATATCATGTTTAGCAAACAATTCAGTGGACTTTAACCCATGTGCATTGTCAGATCAAAAAATTTTAATATCATATCCAAATTGTCTCTTAATCATAGCAATAAACTGAGGAACAATAGAAGCAACGTTAGATTTGTGTTGTAACAAATAAGTTCATGTAATTCTTGTATAATCATCAACCAATGCTAGAAAATATCTTTGATTATTTAGAGTAGCAGACTTAAAAGGCCCTCAAATGTCACAATGAACTAAATCAAAAGGAGATTTAGATTTGAACACAGAAATATAAAAAGGCAAATGATGTTGTTTAGCCAAAGGACAAATGAAACATGAATCATTTTTATTAATATGAACATTTGGTAAAACATCTTTTAACAAATGTAAAACATAAGCACTTGGATGACCAAGTTTGTTGTGCCAACTAGTCAGAGTAACAACAGAACTCTGAATATTTTCATTGTTAGAAGAAACAGAAAAATTTACAGAAGCAATTGTTGATTTAAGCAAGTATAATCCTTGAAAAAAATTAGCTTTCCCAATCACGGCCTATTGGTCCTGAATCACATAGTTATTACCAGAAAACATAACACTAATGTTAGAGTTGTGAAGAAAATAACTAACAGCTAACAAGTTGAATCTAAATTCTGGAATGTATAAAACATTGTAAAGAACAAGTTTAGGGGACAAACGAATAGAACCAGAAAAATTAACTTTAACAACAGAATTGTTAGGAAGTAAAATGGTTCCACCTTCAATTGGATTTAAAAAATCAAAAGATTCTTTAGAGAAGAAAACATGTCGAGACGCTCCTGAATCAGTTATCCAGGAATTTTTATCCTCAAAGGTACTAAAACTATTAGCATAAGAAATAATTTTACCTTGCATTGTTATATTTATTGAAGAGGAATTCTCAGGAGTAGAAGCAGCCTGAAGTTGAGATTTAAGCATGGCAATTAACTGTTGGCATTGAAAAGGAGTTAAAGAATCTTGAGAAAATTGGTGATTATTTTCAGTAGCAAATGCATTAGAATAAGCACGACTCTGAGATTGCTTGGAACGAGAGGTGTAGCCAGGAGGGTAACCATGAAGCTTGTAACACTTTTCTTTGGTGTGACCAAGTAGATTACAATGAGTACATTGTGGTTGATTCTTTCGAAGTCCTGCAGTGGCTTTAACAACAAAGGCAGCCTCAGTGACAGGAGTAGCCAACTTAATCGAGCGTTGATTTTCTTCTTGAAGCACTAGAGAAAAGGCTTTGGTTATATAAGGCACTTGTTCCATAAGCAGAATTTAGCCTCAAATATGTGCAAAGGAATCATTTAACCCCATTAAAAATTGTTTCTTTTTGTTGTTCATCAAGAACCTTTCGAAGACCGCCACACGAGCATTACAAGCAAGTGCATGAGGGTTTAACAGAGATCAACTCATCTCAAATAGCCTTAAGTTGTGTGTAGTATGTTTATAGACATGGAATCTTGAACAAGATCAACCAACTTCTTCTTTAAGCTAAAAACCTGAGGACCATTGTTTTGCTGGAAGTGATCTTCAAGATCCTTCCAAATTTTTGCAGCAGTTAAATGATAAAGCAGACTGGCTGCAATGGCCTTCAAAATGGAATTCAAGATCTAGGAATTCACCAGATTATTGGCACGTGTCCAGATATTGAACAACGATGAAGAGGATGTCAGTGAGGAAATAGAGCCATCCACAAACCTGAGCTTATTCTTGGCTGAAAGTGCCATGAGCACTGAACGTTTTCAGCTACTATAGTTATCATTAGCCAAAGGCTGAGTAACTAACACTATATCAGGATTATCAGACTGGTGAATGTAATAAGGATTGTTGCCATTACCATATTGATCACTGGCAACCGAACTTTCAACGATGTTCACAATGATTATAGAAGAAAAGAAATAAGAAAGATAGAGGAAGCAAATTCAACGGATATCATATAAGATCAAAAAAATGATGAAAAGAAAAGAAATAGAATCTTTATTCAGAATGATAAGAACATGTTTATAACAATGATGGATACAAAATATATAAGACATAGAACCCTAATAACTAACCGTTAACTAATCTTGATAATAGTAAAATTAAAAGGCAGATATAACACGTGACAACTATAAGCTGTAAAACACGTGGGAATAACGATATGTATATCTAATATTAAATGTTAATAAAATATTATAAATGTATTAGAATATAAGTTCATTTCTATGTATAAGTACTTACATTTCTGTTGTGGCTCTTAATACGGTTTGTGAAAATTATAAGTATTTTTGACAATTATTTTAAGGATGAAAGATAAAATTTCAAAGTTAAAATTGTGCATAAACACCTTAAGAATATAATATTAATTATTGTGATTCGAGTATCTACTCTATAGACGACACTTCACAATTTTTTTCGTATAAAAAATCACTCATCCAATGACATATATATTATCATTTTTTAAAGAATATTAGTCCAAATTCAACCATTAGTTAACCCCTATTATTATTATTATTATTATTAAATTGAATGTGATGAATGATGTAATTATGATAGTTATCTAAAACATGTCACAGTTTTATATTTACATATAAATTTAAGAGATAATTACATTTTTAGTACCCCACCTTTACTCGTTTTCCTATTTTGGTACCTTATTTATTTTTTTTGGTAAAATAGTACCTAACGTTACGTTTTGTTTCTATTTTGGTACTCGCCGTTGAAAAATTAACAGAAGGCTGACTAGGGGAGAGAAAATCACATGTGGCATGCTGCAATGTCATTTCTCTCTCCTAGTCAGCATGCCACGTCAACAAAAATTATGAAAAAAGTACACATTGCACGTTGTGCTGCCACGTCATTTTCTCTCTCTTAGTCAACCTTTCGTTAATTTTTTAACGGCGGGGGTATCAAAATAGAAACAAAACGTAATGTTACATACTATTTTATCCAAAAAAAAATAGATAGGGTACCAAAATAGAAAAACGGGTAAAGGTAGGGTACTAAAAATATAGTTATCCCTAAATTTAATTACCATGTAACTTTTCAAGCACATCCTAAAATTTAAGTACGAGACCAAATCTCAGTTGAAAACTAATTAATAAAAAGTGAAAACTAATATAAATTCTTCTATTAAAAATAGTATAAAGTAACTACTCCATAACTATCACCAACATTTATTCAGTAAAATTAGTGATAATGAGAAAACTTTTATCACCATTGCACGACCAAAACGACATAGCAATCTCCAAAAGGAAAAAAAGTAGCAGAATTATTCAAACTTATACCTAATTTGTGGAAGGAAAAGTCAATATCGGTGGAACCCATTCTTCAATCATTGTTATTTCCCTAGGATTAGGTTAAACATAAACATAATAATAATAATAATAATAATAATAATAATAATAATAATAATAATAATAATAAAATAGGCTTAAAGGTCAAATTTACCTCAACGAAAAATTTAAAATCAATTAAGCTTTTATGAAAAATTTCATTCAATTGAGCCATCAAAATTCAAATTATGATTAATTAGGCTCTCAAAATTCAAAGTGCAATCAATTTAGCCCTTCCGTTAGGTTTACCATTAACTCAAAAGTACTAGTTATTATGATGGTGACACGTGGAACACTCTGGACGTGCCACATCATCAAAACCGCAAATAATTATTTAAAAATTTAAAATTATTTAAAATAAAAAAAATTGAAAAAATATTTAAAATTATAAAAAATAAAATATAAAAAATTTAAGAAAAATCTAAAAATATTTAAATGTGTAAAAAAATTAAAATTATGTATAAAACAATAAAAAATATGTTTTACTTAAAATGAAAAATAATTTTAATAATTATTAAAATATATATAAATATTTATACTAAAATAATATTTAAAAATTGTATATTTTTTAAAAAATATATTTTTAATTATAAAATGCCCAAAATTTCAAATTTTTTTAAAATGCCCAAAATTTTTAAATCCCTAACACTAACCCTACATTCCCAAGTCTTCAAATCAGTTTTATCGACGGTAGAAGTTGTTGGTACTGTGGCAGAAGACGGTGCTGGTGAGAAAAAATATTGAGAGAGATTGGGGTTTTCCTGCGACGGGGAGTGGCCGGTAATTGAATCGGTGCTAATGCTTGATTTAGGGAGTTATGAGGTTTTTTTGAAAGAAATAAAACTTTGGGGTTTTTTAGAAAAAAATATTTTATGTTTTTTTATAAAAAATAAAGAAAATAAGAAAAAAAATAATTTAATATTTTTAGTTTTTAAATTTTTTTTATGAAATTTTATATTTTTATAATTTTGTATATTTTTTAAGAATTATTTTAGAATTTTTTTAAAAATATTTTGATGACGTGGCACACCTAGAGCGTGCCACGTGTCCTTCTATATTTTAACCGTTAGAGGATATTGACGATCAACGCAGTCAAACTAACGGAGGGGTTAAATTGAGTGTAATTTGAATTATGAGGGCTAAATTGGGTGTAAAATTTTTATGAGGGCTTAATTGGTTTTTTAATTTTTCGTTGAGGGCCAATTTGACCTTTAAGCCTAATAAATATCTATAATTAATTAATTAATTTTTTTTAATATATTAAACAAATATACTACTCCTTCTGTCCTATTAAATTTGTCTAGTATTGACTTTTTAAAAGTCAAAATTTTTTAAGATTGACTGCAATTATTTTAAATATTTTAATTAATTAAATTTTATAAAACATATATATATATATATTTAAACTACTTGATTGATGGTTTTTAAAACATTTTTTATATTTTTATCAATAATTTAAAGTAATAAAGAATGAAAATTAAAAAAATACCAAAAATTTAATACTGAACATATTCAATAGGACGAATGGAGTAATAATTTTCCAACATTCCTACGTTTCCACCATGCACTATGCACAAAGTGTACAATAAAGAATAATGGACGAACAAAAAACAGTCGAAGCTAAATTCTAAAATTTTGATTAATTAATTTATATTTGCTTGCTTAGTATCATATTTAAATTTTGTTTGGTTGGGTGGAAAAGTAGAAGGATGAAAGGAGGGGAAAGAAAGGGAAGAGAAAATAAAAATGAAATAAATTTTAGATATGTTTGATAGCACTGGAGGCAAGGGCGGAGGGAGTTGGTTGATTGGGTGTCAATTGACACTTAAAAATTTTGAGAATTTTTTTAATGTATATTTTATATGAAAAATAGGAATTGACAACATTTAAAAAAAGATTGACACAAGTTTAAAAAATAATTGTGATCCTTTAATAGAAATAGACACACTTTGATTCTGTACATTTTTAATAAAATATGAGTTAATACTTAAAATATGAGTTTAAAAAATGTAATCACATATCACCTAAAATGAAATAGAGTAAGAATGATAAGCAAAAAAAGTGGGATAATTCCATTGTCACATTCAAAAAGATTATTAAAATGTTTTAGGTAGAAATGGGAGGGTTGGCTGCCTTTGCTGTATTGCATTGACAAAAATGGTTTCCATTGCTAAGTGATCAACGTCAAACCTTAGTAGCGTAGCAGGTCATAGTACTTATAAAACCTCACGTGGGTTAGAGACGAGTAGGATATCCATCTCCACCATAACTTCCTCCAATGGCCGTGTTGTAGACCTAAGAAAAATGGTAGCCTTTTGGAGTAGGGTTATAAGTTGGTTGTTGGTCATTGTTTCATTTTTCGATGTATTCGTTGGAGCTAGTCTAATGATTAATCATTCGTATTTTGTTGGCCCATATAGAGATAGACGTTCATAGCAAATTTTAAAGCTGCTCTATCCAGGACAAGAATCAAACCCACAATTATTGTTAAGATAAGAGATTCTTATCAGCTCAGCTAAGCTCGTGATTAGTTATCCGTCGTTGTTGATGCCCCTTGAGAGTAAGTTTTATGATATTATACGTGAGGATGGTGGATGGAAATTCTCACTGCTAGGGTTTTAGTTTTCGGAATAATTTCAAAGTTGCGTTTATGTATTCTTCTAGGGTAAATATACATTTTTTATACCTAAACTTGCTTCAAGATTCAATTTAGTACCTGAATTTTTTTGTCCAATTAGATACTTGAAGTCTAGAACTTGATTTCTTATTTCAAATAAATTATTTAATGTAAGTAGCGATTTGGACTAAAAATTAAGTTTAAGTACCAATCTGAAGCATGTGCGTAAAAATGAATAAATTATCTTATTATTACTTGTTAATGTTAAGTTGGACCAATGTTTAAAATATCAAAACACCAACTTAAAAACAACGTTATTTTGAATTTACTGAATGGCTTCAATAGTAAAGATGAGGATGTTTCTGACTTTCAAGCAGCATAATCTATAAGTATGCGATAATTTATTCGAATATGAAACTAGATTATGATACCACTATTAGAGACGAAACTACTAAAGGGGTGGGAGGGGTAATTTCCCCAACCCCCAATTTCCTTTTACCTTTTATTAAAAAAATTAAAAATTAAATTATTTATAAATTCTCTAACTTTCAAATATTTATGTTCTGACTTATAAATAAATTAGTGTGATACTTTGTTATCTGCATATTCTCAAATGCTGTAAGGGCCATATCTTTTGACTTTCCATATGTAAAGACTGGAATTGATTTAATTAGGAAATTAATAATAATTATTGCAAGGAAAGATTTGATTAGTCGCTATTCATGCACGTAACCAGCCGTAAAATCTTTTCAAAAAAAAAAACAGCCGTAAAAAGAAAAGAACACAGAAAGAGACAAAAGTGATCAACTTTGTTGCAAGTTAGGTTTATAGAAAATCCACTAAAATCAAAGTATTAGGTTTTCTTTTTTGAAGCTTCCACATCATTCCTCCTAACATAAAAGGCTAATACCTCCAAAACAATACAAATTATTTATTTTATTATTATTATTAGTATGAAAAGAAATTCTCTATTATTGGTGACTGTCCCATACTTCCAAAACAATCATATATTTTTTTTTATTTCATGGAATTTGACTCCTCCATATAATCCGATCTTGAGGTTTATATTCTTACATTCCATCAACAATTTTTTGTCATTTGTTACTTTTTAAGCTACCTGTTATCCTTTAATTTTCCACCTTTTAAATTACTTTATGCAAAAACAGAGCCAAAACTTGGGATTGAAGGGAAAAACATAAATGTTTGTAAGTGGGGAGAGGATGACAAATTCAAAAATAAACTAATTTATAAAGAAATTTATATAAGAGAACAAAGTTTAAAAAAAAATTCCCCCCACCCCCACATACCTCCGTCATTATGTCTCTATGTATAGTTTATTGTTCAAAGATTTCTCACATTAGGGTTTAGGGTGTGAAAAAGTATATGGATCAGCATCCAATATTTATGACCTAACCTTGAATTTTAATAAATTCTACATCATTTCAATCCATGTAGGTTACTTATAGACAAAGATAGGGTCAAATTGCCGAGCTTCGAAATTTACAGGACCAAAAAATATTGAAGTTAAGAAAGAATTGGCCATTCAAATTTAATTGGACTATTTTCAAAACTAATAAAGACCTGAAATAGAATTCTACATTTCGAAAAGCTTGAATGGCCAACAAATAATTTGATATTTGAGTATTGTGAATAAAAATACATTTACGAACAAGTTTGTCATTCGAAATAAGATCTAACCTAATTCAACTCTAAACTTTATCGAAATCCTTGTGATTATCAATCCTAGAGAAATTTTAGAGAGACAATTGTATATTCAACATATATGGAGTTCGAATTTTGAAATGATAAAAAAATAAATATAAAACTAGCATTGTAGCATATATACGAGCAAACTTTAGAAAAGAAAAATATATCTGTCGTCAAAAATGTTGTAATTAATTGAGAGGTGAGTTTACCAAATCTTAACCCCATTTGTAAAGCAAAAGAATAACAATTAAGATGAAAATTATTCAGGCCAAAAATTTATGAAAAGAAGAAGCAATTTGTCAAACATTACTCGAATATCAAGAAATGATCAGTTTTGAATATGGAAGTTGAAAAATCAAAATCAGACATATACCATGAAAGTAAAAAAAAAAAACTAAAAAATGCAGCTATAAAAATAATAAGAATTTATGTAAGACTGATAATAATTTCGGTTCTACCAAAAGTCTTACTAACTGGGTAAGAATATGTGTAACTACATAAATTCTTATCTAATTGGTAAGAATCTGAGTAGATTTTACCTTAGATAAGGAAAAATTATTAGATGTACTTGGCTCACCACGTCATCCATAGTCCCATCCAATAAAATTTTTCATCTCATTTTCTTCCAAGGTGAATCTTCGTCTCTTTCCTACATGTAACTAAGGAGTGGATAGTTACTAGGAAGTTAATTGAAATGGATAAATGTTATTGGATGGGCCATAGATGACGTGGTGAGTCAGGCCTATCTAATAATTTATCTTTAGCTAAAAATTTGTGTAGCTTCACAAATTATTATATTATAACCTGAATTTTTACCATTTTAGTACAAATTTGTGTAGATTGTAAAAATTTATATTGTTATACAAATTTTTACCAACTAAAAATTTTTATATAAAATCAACTCATTTTAACCACCGTAAGGTTGACTCGCCGTAGAACTACCCCACATATACCCTCCTAATGACATAAACAGTAAATATAATTGTAGGCGTTCAACTGTTTGTTTGTCGACCCTGATCTAACATTCACGTGTAATAATATCTTAAAAGGAACTGTTCTAGAAAAGAACAAAGAACATTAGGGATTAAATTTGTCTTTTATGTCGGAAAATAATTTTGTGTAATCATAGAGAGCAAGAAAGATGGCTAAGCTTAAAAATCCTGAGGGAACTGTTCTGAATCTTAAAAAGAAGCCCATCCCATCAATTCTGCCCAATTTCATCAAATGGTATTCAAATAGGAGTAGGTATTCGATCCAAGTCGAAAAATTTCGAACTAGTCAAGTTGATGAATCTTATATTATAACAAAAAAAAATCAAATCGAGTCAAAACAAACTTTTGTTCGGATTTAATTGTAAGTATTTAAAATATTACGATTTATATTCAATACACACGCGGTGAAAACAAAAGTTTCCATAAGCCCCTTAGCTTACTGGTTTAAAATTTAGAAATTGTGGTTAGAATTTAGGATTTAAGTTAGAGATTTAAGTTTTAACCTATAAACTCTAAATTCTAACACAACCTTAAATTCTAACCACAACACATCAATTCTCTATCCATAATCTCTAAACCCTAAATTCTAGCACTAAGACCTAAAATTAAAACGCTTATGAATTTTTTTTGTTTCCACAACCTATGTATGGAATAATTACACATAATGTTATGATACTAATTGATTCCAATTTAAACGGCGGCATTCCATTGAAATCACTATCACAAAACATGCCCAAGAAAATCATGTGTTTGATCATTAACCTTATTCCATAAACAAAGTTGACGAGGTGATTAAAGATGAGAAGAAAAAAAGAATAAAGAAAAGGGTATCCTTTACATGAGTTCAGGACAAACAGTTTCCACTTTTTATCGGATAACAATGACAAAAATCAAACATTCCCTCAGAAGCCGTTAAAACCTGCCACATTCAAATCAGGTAACATAAGCATAACTTGTGGAGAATGAAATAAAAACCATGAAAGTAACTAGCAACATCAAAACTGAGAAAACAAAAACCAAAATTATTCCAGAATTATAAAATAATACCAGTTGAATGCATTTTAGCAACTAACTTGCCAGACCAACGAAGCAATAGATCTCATCAGGACAGGATATATAACACAACTGCAATCCAACCTTTGTCCCCTGCGTCGCTGACGTATAAACATCGCATGCTAGAGAGTTTGCTTATGTCCTAAAAAGAGAAACCCTTATTCTAATGATACTACTAATAGTAAGCAATAAGCATACTACGGTATAACCATCGGGAATTGTTCATACGAACCACTAAAATAGCACGAGTTATCCCGATAAAAGTGAATATACCACGAACTACAAGGCCTCCCATATTTCAGTTAGTATTAGCATGAACGCTGTGGCATTTATGAGTTTC
Organism: Hibiscus tridactylites; assembly: GCA_958450335.1. Lineage (NCBI taxonomy): Eukaryota > Viridiplantae > Streptophyta > Magnoliopsida > Malvales > Malvaceae > Hibiscus > Hibiscus tridactylites. Next base: position 19,946,737 of record OY288279.1, on the reverse strand, counting down.
ACGAATCTCACTTATTGAGCTTCTAATATAAGAAATGCTGTGAGTATGATGTGTTGTGAATAGAGCAAATTGGGTTGGAGGGTCACCTTCATAATGGGCCTCTACAATATCCAACCGGATTACTCAGCCAATGGGTTGGATACCGGTGATTATACCAAAAAAAAATACTTCCAGATGTTGACCAAACACTTTCATCAGCTTAGAGATTCAAGTCCACACAATGCACCACAAAATCATACCCAAGTCTGAGCTCCTCTTTACCATGTTTCTTTCCAAACTCAAAACAGAAGGCAGCAATGTCGTCCGGAAATGGGATTTAAAACAATGCTATTTTGATTCACTAACTCAGACCTCCTGAGATATCTCACTTAAAATATTACACGAGGGAAACAACCGAGAACAATCAAACTAAAAAATTAATCAGAACTCATCTCACGTAGATAACTGGGATATTCCACTTTTCTACATGTGCATCTAAAGTCTCGGTGCTCACCAGTTAAACTTCCATTTCCTCGTTACTCTATAACCACACTATCTGAGACTGATCATAATCAACATAGTTGCATTGGCAAAGCCTATTCACTTAAATAAAAGAAAAGGAACTAAATACAAAAGCTATCTATTTTTGCAAGCAAAACCACCTTCATAATCAGAGGTAAAGATACCCCAACATCGAGGTAACCGAAAAAAGCACCATGTGAACAAGTAATTTCTAGCAAAACATAATCTGCAATCTCATGATCCAAGATCAAGAAAGCATTTGCAAACATTAGCCATCGCTTGGCTGTTCATAGTCTTAATCAAACCCAGTTTTAGAGGCTGTACATCAATGGGAAGTACAGAACGTGCCAGTTTCTGATCTCCCTATAAGAATCCCTATATTGTTATTGTGGATAACCTCACTCCACAATCTTGTAAACCATTAGGCAAGAACAACCTAATGCCATTCCAAAAATCTTCAAAGTGGACATGATTCTGTGGACTAAAGGACCCCAAAGCAAAACCATTGGAGCACATTCCAGATTTCCCTTTCTTTTCAATCACAAAACAAAACGAGTTCGGTACAGCGGTACTAAATGACAGGAAACCAGGTTCCTTGAAAGTATTGATAATGGAGTGCCAGGAATTCATTAATTTCACAAATCAACAAGTGAAGTAAAAATAAACATCTAATCGCTTCAATTCAATGCTAAGACCAAACAGGACATTTCTATTGAACATTTAACAACAAACCCCTAATTAAAACAAAACCCAGATTAAAAAAATCCCGATCATACAATAAGCTATCTAGTCAATTCAACAAAACCCCAGGAAAACAAATCCAAACCTGCTCAAAACCTATAAAGTTTTCAACTTTTGAAACCCATAATATAAAATCAAAGAACCCATCAACAAATAATGCTAAAAAAAGAGGAGAAATTTGACTGACCATGAGGGTAGCTTAAGTATTAGCAGTTTTGGGAATGAGAGGGATCGATCCGCCTTGTTTAAACGTGGCCTCTTCTTCACGGATCTTGTGCATCTGCAGCATCCTCTCCATGACGAGCTCGTACTCGCACTTCTCGTAGGAGTGGCGTTCGTTCTCGCATTTCCAGGGCAAGTAAAACTCGGCTTGCCGGCACTTGTTTAGAGGGATCAGAAGGTGGGCGCATTGATCCCTGTATGGGATGGGCACCTTGTTCGCCACCATCTCTTCCTGCGTTGCTATCATCTTCTTCGATGAACCCTTCACCTCCATTTTCTCTCTCCTTTGATCCGCACAAAATTTTGGGGTCACCAATGCCTACTTTGCAAATGCTTCTGTTTTGTTATGGAGTTTATTTATCTCGGTTAATTCAGATTATAAACGTAGTCAAACAGTAATATTACTGCGGTAACTTACTTTTTTGCATTTTAGGATAAATTTTAGTTTTTTATTTACCACTGATAACCGACTCATTAGTTGATTAATTCGGATCAATTTTTTTAGAAATATATTATGGGAGCCACCATTCCAAACCAGTTTTTTTTTTATTTACAACACTAAGATTTGAATCAATGACCTTGTTTAAGTGATCTAACACCTCATTTCGTTATACCAACTAACTGTTGTTAAATTTTAGTTTTTTTTAATTTGTGGTCTTAATCACTTTACTATGTTAAAGTTGAAGATTTAATTTTTTTTTATTTGAGCCAAGATATCCACTGCCGATTGCAGTGACTAATCTCCTTGTCGCGAGTGTTCTCACTAAAAAGTAAACGTGTGGCCATGAAATATACTTCATTCTTATTGGTAAGAATCGAACTCCTGACCTCATTAAAATATAATATTTAATATAATTTATTTTTACTTTAGTAATATTATAAGTAGGTACAAATTGATAACACTTTTTATAATTTGATATATATGTGCGAGTCTAAAGTGCAGCAGGTCTAGAGTGTGGCTAAAAAAGAACAAATTTTGAAACTTGTTTAACAACTTAAGTGTAAATAATACTAAGTTTAGAGAAAATTAGTTTCTCTGTTTTTATTTAATTTTATCGTAAAAAATTACAGAGTGTTGAATCCTTTTTTAACAACACTGGTTACATCTACTAGTTTAATTAAACTCTAACTCCTAGTTTAAGATAAACTCTATCTTATCTAGAATAAACTTAAACTAAAATACCTCTATTACAACACGAACTCCTAACTAAATAATAACTAATGCATGTTAATAACTCTAGTACTCTTAAATACATATTTACAATCGACACTTCTCCTCAAGCTGGTGAGTAGACATTGTATAGTCCCATCTTGGATGTAAGCTTATCAGAGGTATTTCTTGAAAGTGCCTTGGTAAGTATGTCATCTAACTGCTCTTGCGTTGGGATGAAGTTCAACTTAACCATCCCACTTGTGATTTTTTCTGTAATAAAGTGCATGTCCAGTTCCACATGTTTGGTTTTGTTATGATGCACTGGATTCTTTGCAATGCTGATTGCAGATTGATTATCACAGTAAAGCTCAAACTCTTTGCTGTAATTTAATTTTAATTTTGATAGGAGTCTTTGTACCCAAATCCCTTCACAGATTCCATTTGCTAGTGATCTAAATTTTGCTTATGCACTGCTTCTTGAAACTGCTTGTTGTTTCTTGCTCTTTCAAGTCACCAAATTTTCACATACTCGAGTGCAATAGCCACTTGTAGATCTTCTAGCTGTCAACTCTTCTGCCCGGCTTGCATCTGTGAATATTTTAATTTTTTTGTTGTCATTTTTAGTGAAAAACATTTCATGCCTTGGAGTCATCTTCAAGTATCTTAAGATTCTCATAACTGCCTCAAAGTGCTCTTTTTTAAGATCACTCATAAACTGGCTGACAACACTTACTAGAAAAGCAATGTCAGGTGTAGTGAGTGATAAGTAAATAAGTTTACCCACTAGTTTCTGGTATTGTTTCTTGTTTATAGTAACTCCTTGATCATCGGTCCTAAATTTTAGGTTTGACTCCATAGGTGTCTCTGCAGGCTTGCATCCTAGCATTTATGTTTCTGAAAGAAGATCCAGAATATACTTCTTCTAATTAATCACAATCCCAGAGTTTGATCTTGTCACTTTCATACTGAGAAAGTACTTTAAGTATCCCAAGTCTTTTACCTCGAATTCAGTAACCAAAAACTCTTTCAACCTTTTTATCTCCTGATCATCATCACCAGTGATGATTATATCATCAACATAAACTATTAAGATAGTCTTTTTATTTCTTAAAGAAGTCTTCACAAACAAAGTATGATCAGATTGACATTGATAGTAACCAAAATTTAAAACCGCTTTAGTAAATCTGTCAAAACAGGCCCTAGGAGACTGTTTTAGGCCATACAATGATTTAAGTAGCTTACACACTTGGTTTGGATCACCACTTAGACCGGCTGGTTTATGCATGTAGACTTCCTCCTCCAAATTTCCATTTAAGAATGCATTTTTTACATTAAGTTGATGAAGTGGCCAATCAAGATTTGCGAGATAAAAGAATTCTTATAGTATTGAGTTTTGTTGCTCGGAGAAAATGTTTTCTGGTAATCAATCCCATAAGACTGAGTAAATCTTTTTGCAACCAACCTTGCTTTAAACCTTTTAATACTCCCATCTGAATTATATTTTACTGTAAAAATTCATTTACAACTAACTGCCTTCTTACCAGAAGGTAAATTGGTCATCACCCAAGTCTTGTTGGATTTCAAAGCATGAATTTTATCTTCTACAACTTTATTTCACCTAGGATCTTGTAAAGCTTCATACACTGTTTTTAAAATCTGCACTTTGTCAATTTTGGCAGTGTCGAATAGACTTAATTTCTTATTAGTTTCAACAGAGAAAAGGTTACAAATAAATACACAAACCTAGGCCCTATCTTAGGTAACTTCTAAACTAGGTAAGGAACTAATTCTAGCAATAGAATACAAACCCTTAGAGCAAGGGATCCTAATCAAATAAAATATTTACAAATCTCTTAATTAAGGAAACAAATAACAAGGAAACATATCTCGGATCTCTAACACTCCCCCTCAAGCTGGTGCATGGATGTCCTCCATTCTCAGCTTGCCTACTAACTTCTGAAAGTCTTTACTAGGTAGTCCCTTGGTAAGTATGTCTGCAACTTGATTTCCAGTGGTTACATAGGGAGTACAGATTAAACCACTGTCAAGTTTCTCTTTTATGAAATGTCCATCCATTTCAACATGCTTTGTTCTGTCATGTTGAACTGGATTATGAGCTATGTTGATTGCAGACTTGTTATCACAATATAGCTTCATTGGTCCATCCAATTTCACCTTTAGGTCTTCTAAAATAATTTTCAGCCATAACAACTCACAAATTCCAGTGCCATGGCTCGAAATTCAGCTTCTGCACTGGATCTAGCTACCACATTTTGTTTTTACTTCTCCAAGTAACCAAGTTTCCTCCAAAAAAGGTGCAGTAGCCTAAGGTTGATCTTCTATCAACTATTGATCCTACATAGTCTGCATATGTGTATGCTTCCAGAGTTAATTTCTCCCCTCTTTTAAACATAATCCCTTTGCTTGGTGTACCCTTCAAGTATTGCAAAATTTGAACTACAACCCTTAGATGAGATTCCTTAGGGTTATGCATGAATTGACTCACAACCCCAACAGCATATGCTATATCAGGTCTGGTATGTGACAAATAGATGAGTCTTCCTACTAGTCTCTGAAATGAATTTATGTCAACTGCCATATCACCCTCCTTTGAGTCTCCAAGCTTGTGATTGGTTTCTATGGGTGTTGCTGCTGGTTTACATCCCATTTTTCCAGTTTCCTTCAACAAATCCAAGGTATACTTCTGTTGAGATATAAAAATCCCTTGCTGTGAGTGTGCCACCTCAATACCAAGAAAGTATTTCAATCTGCCAAGTTCTTTCACTTCAAACTCTTTTACCAGGCATTTTTTCAAATCACCAATTCATTCTGAATCATTACCTGTAACAATGATATCATCTACATACACCAACAATACAGTTACTCCCCCTGAAGAAGAGTGTTTCACAAACAGAGTATGATCGCCTTGGCTCTGTTTGAAGCCTTGTCCCAGCATTACCTTGGTAAATCTCTCAAACCAAGCTCTTGGGGACTGTTTTAGTCCATATAGAGCTTTCCTCAATTTACAAACATTCTGTCCAGTAGTATTCGAAGCAAATCCAGGTGGAATATCCATGTACACTTCTTCTTCAAGGTCTCCATGTAAGAAGGCATTTTTGATGTCAAATTGCTGTAGATTCCATCCTTGGATAGCTGATAAGGAAAGTAGGACCCTCACTGTGTTCATCTTTGCAACAGGTGCAAATGTTTCAAGATAGTCAATCCCATAGGTTTGAGAGTACCCTTTTGCCACCAATCTTGCTTTGTACCTTTCCAAAGTGCCATCTGACTTGTATTTTACAGTAAAAACCCACCTGCATCCTTACAAAGAATACAAACCATGTAAGAAGGCATTTTTGATGTCAAATTGCTGTAGGTTCCATCCTTGGATAGCTTTTCTATTGATTAGGATCCCCTAGGGCCTATCTTAGGTAACTTCTAAACTAGGTAAGGAACTAATTCTAGCAATAGAATACAAACCCTTAGAGCAAGGGATCCTAATCAAATAAGATATTTACAAATCTCTTAATTAAGGAAACAAATAACAAGGAAACACATCTCGGATCTCTAACAGGCAGTAAAAGCTTTAAAAGATGATAATAATTTTCCATAGGCCACATATCTCTGGATTAGGTGACTTGTACATTTTCTGACACCTTTTCTCTTAGCAATAGGTAAGTCATATGTATTAATAACATAATCATCATTATCATTCAAATTTTTCATACCTCCCTCCTCCAAAGACAGTGGAATTGGTTCCATTTCTTGAGCAGTCTTAGGTTGTGTAGTTTTCTGAGCAGACCATTTTTCTTCCTTGTATAGACACTTAGTTCTTTAGTTCTAAGTTGGTTCTCTGAAAAAAAAACATGAGGTGCAGTAGGTGATTCTTCAGTTTCAGTAATAGGAAAAAAAGTTCTTATGGTTCAGGAACAGATTCGGGAGGTAAAGATGTAGGATTATTTCAACAGTTTTGGGCGTAGCTATTGATTCAGCTAGTGGTAACTGAATTTGAGGATACTGAAATTCATCCCATCTCTCCCCCTGAATTTTAGTATCTGAAAAATAAGGTAAATGTTCATGAAAAGTGACATTTATAGAAATAAAAAAAATTCTTATGTAGAGGAGAGTAACATTTAAAGCCCTTCTTATATGAAGAATATCATAAAAAACACATTTGATAGCCCTAGGATCTAACGTACCCCGAAACTGTTTATGAATATAAACAAAGGCAGTAGAGTCAAATACTTTGAGAGACACATGACAAGACAAAGGTTTAAAAGATGGAAAGGTTTGAAGTAAGACTTCCTTAAGAGTTTTGAAACCTAAAATTCTACTAGGTAACCTGATAATGAGAAAAGTTGCATGAAGTACAGCTTCTCCCCAAAAAGAATGGGAAATATTAGAGGATAACATTAAGGATCTAACAACTTCTAAGAGGTGTCTATTTTTCCTTTCAGCCACCCCATTATGTTGAGGAGTATCAACACGTGAACTTATATGAATAATACCTTTGTCTTGAAGTAAATTTCCTAAAGTATTAGTAAAGAACTCACTCTCATTGTCACTCTTAAGAATCTGAATTTTCATGTGAAACTGATTTTCAATCATGAAATAGAAATTTTTAATGATATTTTCAGTTTTAGGTTTATTTTTCATCAAGAAAGTCCAAGTAATCCTAGTATGATCATCTATAAAGGAGACAAATCATCTAGCCCCATTTACATTCTTAACATTAGAAGGACCCCAAATGTCACTATGTATTAAGGAAAAAGGTTTAGAAGCCTTATAAGAAGAAGGGGGATAGGGTGGTCTTTTATGTTTCGCAAGTTGACATATATCATAAGAAAATGATAATGGGTCTTTATTAGCAAATAAAATTGGATATAATTTCTGAAGATAAATAAAATTTGGATGGCCAAGTCTAAAATGCCATAAAAGAACATCATTGAATCTTAAACTTGTAGTGTTGAAGGATAAAGAAAAAGTACAACTTGATTGGACTTGTCTTTTAGGAGGAAGACCTTCAATGATGTAAAGTTCACCACACAACTCAGCACTGCCAATCAACTTCCCTGAATCCACTTCCTGAAACACACAACCAGTAGCATTAAATATTGTGGAACAGTTAAGATCACTGCACATATTACTAACCGACAATATATTGCATTGTAAGTTAGGAACATATAAAACAGAAGAAAGAGTGATAGTATCATCCACAACAACTGTTCCTATTCCATCCACTTTAGTGACAGATCCATCAGATGTTTTAACATTTCTCTGACTTTGTTGTCCAGTAATTTGAAGGAAAAGAGATTCATCCCCTGGCATATGGTCAGTAGCACCAGAATCCACTATCCATAAATACTTAGCAGTAGTTTTAAAACAAGAAACACTACCAGTTGTACCGAAGGAATCGAATTTTGGTGTCATCCTAGAAAGGAATTTCTATAAACCATCAATATGTTGCTTACTAAAACTCGCTGAACTATCTACTGATGATGCATTAGCTACTAGCGATGTTTGTTGCTGCCTCATCCTTTGGGGTTTCCAGTCAGCAGGCTCTTCATGTAATTTTCAGCAAGTATCTCGAATGTGCCCCATCCTTTTGCAATGGTCACACCATGATTTTTCTCCTTTTTGCTTGCTGGCAGATGACGTATGTGTAAGAAGTGCAGATCCATCACTAGTGGATGAGTCTGTCAACATGAATAATCGCCTACTTTCTTTCCTTCTAACCTCAGAAAAAACTTCTCTAACAGAAGGAAGAGGTTTAGTGCTTAAAATTCTTCCTTTAACAGCATCTAGTCCTTTATGTAGGCCATTCAAGAATTGAAAGATTCTTTTCTGGTTAGTTTTCTTCTTGTAAAGAGCAGCTTCTGTTGGATTCGTCCAGTCATTAAACTCGTAAAGATTAATTTGCTGCCAAAGTCGGGTAAGAGTGATGTAATAAACAGTGACATTCATCTCCTTCTCTTTTAAATTTGAAGCCTGGAATTCGATGCTAAATAATTTAGAAATATTGTCTGAACTTGAATAAGTTTCTTGAGCTGCATCTCAGATTTCTTTTGCAATCTCATATAAGAGAAAGTTACTCCCAATTGTTGGTGTCATCGTGTTTGTCAACCAAAACATCGCCATACTATTTTCTTGCAGCCACTTCGCATACCCTAGATCTGTCGAAGCAAGCTTTGTCACTCCTCCAATGATATAGCCTAGCTTTCCTCTGCTAGTGATGTACAACTTGACTGACTGGGACCATTGTAGATAATTAGGACCAATCAGTTTATGACAAGTGACTGCCGATGTGGTAAAATTCGAAAGAACATCAACGGAAGAAGTTGCTTCTCCTCCGAAATATATCTCGGATGAGGAAGAATTTGCCATTGATTTAGACTAAGAATCGAAACCTATTGATACCATGTAAATAATACTGAGTTTAGAGAAAAGTAATTTCTCTGTTTTTATTTAATTTTATCGTAAAAAATTATAGAGTGTTGGATCCTTTTTAACAACACTGGTTACATCATACTAGTTTAATTAAACTCTAACTCCTGGTTTAAGATAAACTTATCTTATCTAGAATATACTTAAACTAAAATACCTCTATTACAGCACAAACTCTTAATTAAATAATAACTACTGCATTTTAATAACTCTAGGACTTTTAGATACATATTTACAATCGACATTAAGATGTTAGATTTTTTTATTACATTTTATGTTGATTTTTTCGTGATTTTTGACAAGTTTCGATACTTACCGTACAAGTTTCGTTATTTGTTTTTTTTATAACATTTTAGATTTTTGGACAAAATATCAAAACTTATTTTGTAAGTATCGAAACTTATCAAAAATCACGAAAAATCAACTTAAAATATTATCTAAAAGTCTAACATTTTAGGTTCTTGAAAAAATTTGAAAACTTGTCATTTTTTAGCCGCACCCTAAACCTGCCTTACCCCAAACTCACCCCTGAATTTTCATAAAGCTATAACGGTATATGTATAGCCGGCTGAGTTTAACTCGATTGATAATATTGTTATTGTTAGTGTAATATATCAATGGAGCATGTTTAAATACATATTATTCTTTGAATTAAGGGTGAAAGAGGTTTAGATAGTAGCAGCATTGTATAAAACAACTTTGTACCTATATGAATCATAATTAGTATTTTTTTATGTTTTCTACATTTATCTATTTTTTTCAATGTTTTAAAATTGAATAGATCGAATACTCAGTCCACTCTAAAATTAGAAGGTAGCTGGTAGTGGAAAAGTAGATACCAACCACAGAATAAAATGTAGAGTTATACATGATTTTAAAAGAAGAGTTTATACACAAAAACATTGCCAATCTTCTAGTTTGGAAGTAGTTGTTGAGAATGTAAAGAGTGCCCAACTCTTTTATATATAAAACAATACCAAAAAACTTTCAAATAGCTTCTTTCAGCTGTTCCTATATATACCATGTTTGCTTACATTTGTGTATGCAATGGAGGAAGGTGTTGATAAGCATGTTGATTTGCAGAATTCATCTGCAAAGAGGTTAGTTCCAATGCCTACCTCAATACCCTTAGATTCTTGACTGCATCGTTGTAAGATTTCGACTCTAAATGCTTTCGGTTTTGTAGGATGATCGGGAAAGTTGCAGTCATAACCGGTGGTGCAAGAGGGATCGGAGCTGCTACAGCTAGATTGTTTGCTGAAAATGGGGCTTGTGTTGTCATTGCAGACATATTGGACGAATCGGGAACTGTTCTTGCTGAATCCATCGGAGCTCGCTACATTCATTGCGATGTATCGAAGGAAAGCGATGTCGAATCGGCCATCCAGCTTGCCATCACATGGAAAGGCAAATTAGACATACTGTTCAGCAATGCTGGGATTGGGGGCACTGCAAGCAGCATAACCAACCTTGACATGGAAAAGGTGAAACATCTGATCTCAATCAATCTGCTCGGCAATGTACATGCGATCAAGCACGCTGCGCGAGTCATGCTGGGATGCGGTACGAAAGGTTCCATCATATGCACGTCAAGTTCCGCAGGCATCATGGGAGGGCTAGCATCCCACCCTTACTCTTTGTCGAAAGCCGGTATCCTTGGATTGATGAGAACGGTCGCATGCGAGTTAGGCGTGCACGGGATTCGTGTGAACTGCATTTCTCCTCATGGTGTACCTACAGATATGCTTGTAAGCGGTTATAGAATGTTCAGGGGGAACGAAATGACGCCCGAACAAGTGGTTAAACTTGTCGGTGAACAAGGGAGTTTACTACGCGGGAAAGCTGCAACTGTCGAAGATGTGGCCCAAGCTGCGGTGTTCCTCGCCTCAGATGATGCTGGATTCATAACAGGGCATAATCTTATCATCGATGGCGGATATACTTCTGCTATCGGTAGCCTGAGCTTCATCTACAAATAGCAAAGAATCGGAAGATCGAAAAATAAAACAAAGACCAACTTACCTGATGAATTTTGGAGCTTTTACTGCTGAAAACACAGTCGAATGCTTACAATCTGCAATATTTATCATACCTATGTAAACATGAATGGATGCCAACACTTCAATCAAACCAAAATAGTTGTACTACATATATTTGAGAATCAATACAGAAAGCAAAGATTGTTTAGAGTGTCTGAATTCTTAATTCAGCAGACCAAGGCTCAAATTATACACACACACATATGTAATATATAAAAGCAAGTCTTTTAATCCAAAAAGATGCAAACAGTTTAGTCCAAATATGGAAGGATGGCATATAATTGAAAAGCATGCAGTATTTATGTACAATAAGCTAGAAACAGCCAGAAACTAAATTTAATACAAATAAGATACAAGACAGTTGCTTTTCAAAGTGGAAAGATGTCCTTATATTGAAATGCATGCAGGTTTTATCTTATAATAACATTACAGCTGAATTTCTCTCCATATCAGAAGGAACTTTAAGAAGCCTTCTTCTGCTTGTACTTGGAAGCGCAGACGGTGTACACCGACAAGTTCAATAAGCTGAGGCCAGCCAAGAGCCAGAAGAAATAGTCGAGATGACCCTCATTAAGGTTGTCCGGGATCCAACCAACCTGGCCACCCTTTGTTGTGAAATAAGTTACAACAGTCAGAATAAAAGAACTCAGGTAATTGCCCAAAGCTGTAGTTAGGAGTGAAAGCGCACTGCATAAACTCCGCATGGCATCAGGGGACTGATCATAGAAGAACTCGAGCTGTCCGATAAAGGTGCAGACCTCTGCAGCACCCAACAAGAAATACTGAGGTATTTGCCAAAGAATATTGAGGGGTACTGCGGACTGTTTATCGACCAAATCTAGCTCTTCTGCGAGCTGCAATCTCCTGATCTCCACCACAGCAGCGGCTGACATGCATAGGAATGAAATAAAGAGACCAATTCCCATACGCTGCAACTCTGAGAATCCCCGTTCCTTGCCTGTGAACTTTCTTGCTATTGGTACAATTATCCTATCATAGACGGGAACCCAAAAAATGACACTGATAACATCAAAAGTTGAGAGGGAAGCGGGAGGAATAGTGAAAGAACCAATCTTTGTATCCATCATCATCCCTTGTTCCACAAACATAGTTGACATTTGGGCATAAACAGCAGAGAACACAATTCCAGTAGCCCAGACGGGAAACATGCGGATCAAAATTTTCAATTCCTCCACTTGTGTTACACTGCAAAGCCTCCAAGAGTTTGAGAAGTCCCCACTTTTGGTCTGAGAATCACTGACTATGGCGGCTTTATCTAGGCACCTGCAACAAGATGGGATTATAGCAAAACTAACAAAGAAGCAGTATGGCTTTTAAGACTTAAAGAAACTTGTTTGTCAAAAGGAGAAACATCTTAAGGAATAGAAAATTGAGAACAATCATTCAAAACTCGGAAAATAAATTAAGAAGCTTTACTTCAATTCATCAGTGTGCTCTAGTTTCCGACTTCCTTCAATGGCAGAGTGCTTGTCACCTGTTTCATACAGGAGAGTACTGTCTTCAGGTACCTCAAGATGCCGTTTATGAAATGCTGCAACTACGACCTGGCACATTCTTGTGATAGGGCTTCCTCCAGGTCTCTGAAATCTATAGAGAGGTGTGCCTGAGAAAAAACTTCCAATAGCAAGGCCCATAAACAATGCTGGAATGCCAAATCCAAGACCCCATCCAGCATTGTCCTGAATCCACACCAGAAAACTGCTTGATATCAGAGCGCCAATGTTGATCGAAAAATAGAACCAGTTGAAAAAGGACCCCTTCTTCACCCTTTCTTTGGGATCAGTATCATCAAACTGATCTGCCCCAAAGGATGAGACACACGGTTTGATTCCACCTGTCCCTAATGCAATCAGATAGAGCCCTAAGAAAAAAACAGCATACTGAGACGGAGTAGCCGAGGGACAAATAGAATCCATGCATTCAGCAGGCTTCAGTGCAGGAATTGATGCTGAGAGAGTCAATGTACACATTCCCTGTATCGAATAGTAAATGTGTTATTGAATGCATCAGAAAGCAAAATCAAAACATATAACTAACATACCCACTTTAAATTAAATATAAGTACCCGAATTCATTAGTCAACAATATGAAATCATGGCAAAATGATGTCCTCACATAGCCAAAACCCAAAAGGCAAATTCTTTACCACATAATGTGTCGGAAGAGGTTATGAAAAAAAAAGAGTTATAAATTCCCTCAAATGGTAATTAAATCTTCGAAAAGGGGACACAATATTTCTTCTATGATTTAAAGTTTAGACACACAAGATACTCACCAATATGCGTCCACACCAGAAAACTATGCATTAAACTAGCTATGAAAACGGAGAACTATGCATTAGTTTAATAGCATGTGCTAGCTCAACTCCATGATAAGTACTTCAACATAATGAGCAATATATCTGATACAGAACTAAATAGAACATAAAACCGACAAACATGTAAAGCGGATAAAAGGAGATAACTAGAGTAAATTATATTACAATGAAGTAGATGGTGGAGAAGGCAGCAATTGTCCAATATCTTCCCCAATATGCATCCGCTAAGACAGCTCCGATGAGAGGCGTAAGGTAGCAAGTTCCTTGCCATGTAGTCACATTTCTTGCAGCCGATACATTTCCTTCATGCAGTTTCTTGGTCAGGTAGCTCACAAGATTAGTTGATATCCCATAATAAGCCAACCTCTCACAGCATTCATTACCTACAATCATATGAAAATTGACATAAGATAAGCTTCCTCAAACAAAACCAATTCAAAAGAAAGATAACAAAAATGTAGATAAATTTATAATTCACCCAAAATGAAAGGGCATGCTTTCCAGTTCCCAGTATTCTGCTTCAAAACAGGATTCCCATTAAAGTCAACGGAGCCATCCCCAGTGTAAAGCCCGCTGCTTTCTGCCTGGAAATACAAGAAATTGAAACACAGATTCCAAGATAAAGACTTTGAACAACAAACCCAGAATTTTAATCCGTGTCAAAAAGGTGTTTGTGAGCAAAAAAAAAACAAAAAATTTGAGACCACCCCAATAATTAAAAACTCAAGGGGGGGCAAAGAAATCTCAGAGAAGACAAAATAAAGAAAACCTGATCAGCAAGTCCAGATTCCAAAAGCGATCTCTCTTCATCGACAGATCCCATGATTGTTTTCGCAACTGAATCAATCAAAAGTTCTAAAGGATTTAAAATCCCAGAACAGATAAGGGACAAATATCATTAAGTTTTGTCAAATTAAATTGATTTTATAGGCATTGCAGATGGGAAAAAAACATTGGGTAATCATAAAGATACGTATACGGCTTTACCTTCTTAGACGGGTAACGTAATTTCAAGCACTTTTGGAATCTAAGGAATGGAAGGAATCCTTTAGCTTTCCTGGATTTGACAAAGCTGAAGCAGTGGAATGGATTAAATATGAGAGCCGGGCACGCTTCTCTATTTCAGGGTAAGGCCTTTTAATTCACTTATCTATGTGGATTTGGGCTCAGTTTTTTAACCTCAAAAAAATTTGGATTGTTTAGTGTATGATGGTTAGAATCGCATAATCGGTTGAATTGAGAATCGATAATAAATTATTTGATAAAATATGCATTTGTCGATAAAATAATTAAACTTGAATCATTTGTTTTTTCACTAAGACAACTTGTTGAGTTTAAATTTTTGAAAATATCTATTATAACTATTCTCAAGCATTATATGTCTATTTTAAAACTAATTATTTGTGTTTATATTGACTAGTTGAATTTTATCATATTTTAATTTCATTTTTTTTACATTTTTCAAAAAAGTGATTGCCTAAATTACAACTAGTCTTTTATCACATGCCTTAATTTACATTGTTAGTTACATTTTTATTGAATAATTGTCTTGAAAGTTGAGACACCTAACAGCATAATATATCAAAGTAGTTGTACAATTTATTACTAACATATTTGTCACTTTCAAGTATTGAAATATCTTGATTTTTCAATAACATAATTGTTTCATCATTTTATAAGGTTGATCGTTCATTACTTCATTTCATTAAAAAAATTAAATAAATAATCTTTTTCATAGATAAGTCACATTCATTATACATTTCAATGGTGTTAAGATTTATTTATATGTAAATGTATAAACCATATTATGACATTTAACAAAGTAAATATTATCCGATGCTTCTTTAAACATACAGAACTAATTGCAATGCACAAGACAAATCGATAATGTATTTGACTAAAACTACTAACTCAACATATGTTAAAATGTATGTGATTTATTTCTATAAGAAAATATGTCGACTATCTTGTTTGAAGAAAATACAACATGTATAACTCAAATAAAACATATATCACCAAAAATTATTCTTTACCCCTTATATTATAAATAAAGGTGAAATATAAGTTCAATGAATTCATTCAAGAGATGATTTGGCTAATATGTTTATCAAGGCGTTGCCAACTTCAACGGTTAAAAAGTGTGTTTCGAATTAAGATGCGTAGACTCGAAAATATTAAGTGATAGTGTTATTAGTAGAGTAAATATGTGTTGTATTTTTTTTATTTCTCAATGGATAAATTGGAGCGAACTTAATGATTAATTTATATTTTTTATACTATTCAGACTTTTTTTACCTTTAAATCAAAATATATTAAATATCTAAATTTATTTAATCTAACATTTTTATATGTTGCATCACTAATAATACCAAATGAATTAAATTCAATCGCTAGGATAATATAACTTTTGAATATGAATTTAAATAAAGACCAATCCAGAGCTCAGGGTTTGGGCTTGTAGAAGTTGTATCATTTTGGTAACGCAGAAATGTCAATTCACTGCTCGGGTCAATGGACCTTAAATCCAATTTTAAACCACCGGGAATAAAAATCTTTTGGCTCTTCATTTGAGATTAGGTTAAAATAGTCGTGTTGGTAAGTTAACAATTATTGAATTAAATCCAATTCTAAATATATAATTTATACGACTTTACATAAGATCTATGTTTTATAATTGAATAATTACAGGTAAGTATATTTGGCTGGTTGATCAAATTGTTCATCTTTGTTCTTTTGTATTTTCTTAAGTCATGGGTTCTAGACCTACCATAAGTAGGGATGGACACGGGTCGGGTTTTTGGCCCACCCGAACCCGACCCGAAACTAATAATCCTAAAACTGAACCCGACCCAACCCGATCCCATTCTTTAAAAAACTCGACCTGACCCGAAAATAAATATTCTAAACCGACCCCGACCCATAGAAAAAAAATAATTTTAGAGACCTAATTGTAAAAAAATAATTTTAAGAGACATAATTATAAAAATAATAAATTTAAGGACTACATTGTAAATAAAAAACTAATTTTAAGGACTAAATTATAATATATATATATATATAAGGGTATTATTATAAATATCCCTAAAAAATTTAGGGAGAAATTACATTATTAGTCCCGGGTGGGGTCGAGTCAGATTTTTTCACCCTAAAACTCGAACCCGAACCCGATTTTTTTCATAAAAATACCCGACCCATCGGGTCGGGTCGGGTTAGAACCCGTCAGGCCCGGGTGAAATGTCCATCCTTAACCAAAAGCACTCTATTCTTCTTATAGAGTCCCTCATTCTCTCCCTTCTATGTAGGATTACGATTTATCAATTTTTTTGAATAATTACTATTTTAATATTTTAAAGACATCTTAAATGAAAATTTGTCATGTGATTAACCATTTTTTTATTTTGTCCAATTAAAATAATAATAAAAATTCTCTATGTGTTAGATGGTAATTCATTTTAAAAAAGACTATACACCAAGTCTAAAAGAAAAAAGTTGCTAATGGATGATTACCCCATAAATATTTATTATTATTATTATTATTTTTACCAACTAAAAACGAAACATAACTTTTATAAAGTAAATAAGTAATGTTAAACAACCTAAGGTTAGACATTAAGACGGTTGGATAGTTGGTTTATTAGTTGAGTCAAAAAGATTTTTAAAACTGAATTTAATATTTAAAAAACCAATCAATTAAAATAACGAAAAAGAAAATTACTAATAAAACTTAATTAATAATTTACCAGCTCATCTATTCGGCTAATTAGTTCAATTAATTTGAAAATTTTGCTTACCAAGTGATCAAAAGTCGAAGTCGGACTAATATTTAAAAACAAACTTTAATTTAGGTACAGAAATAATTATAAAATACTTGCTAAATCTCTACTTGTTCTAAAGTTAAATAATTTTTACATCATATTATCTAATATTGACTATTTCTTTATAGAAAAATTATATCATAGGTCTGGCTCGCCACGTCATCTATGATCCAAATTAATAAAAAATATTCATTTCATTAAAATTTTCTATGTCATTTTTTTACTAAGTGAATCTACAATTGGTAAAAAGTGATTTTTAATTTAATTTATAGTAAATCTGAGTGAAGATTCACTTGGTAAAAAGATGACATGAAAAAAATTTAATGAAATAAATAATTTTTATTGGTTGAGACCATAAATGATGTGGCGAGCTAGACATATGATATAATTTCCCGTCCCTATAATTGATTTGCATAATATTTTTGAATCTAATCTTGTTTGGAAATAAATACAAATTTTTGTATTTGTGGAAGATCGAAGAATTATTTATGTTGAAAAAAAGAGAGAATACATAGTTACTAACAGAGTTGGTCCAAGTAGTAAGCAGCTTGGTATCGCTTAAGCATGTTTCGAATTCGAGGGTTTGTATATGCAAAAAAAATCCTTGTTAAAAAATTCAACCACTAAAACTAAAAGTTCGAAGCAAGTAGATCCAGAATAATCAAGACAAAATTTTTAATCAAAAGAACTTAACTTCATTAAACCGCGAAAAGTACATAGGGGAGAGACCAAATGGTCCCAAAGACGTAGCATGCATGCACAAAACAACAAAAACACAAAACATGCCATGCAAGACCATGGAACAAGCAAAGAACAGCCGAGAAAACACCATGTAACACCCCAATTTTGGGCTTGGAAGTTTAGGGTTTGAACCGGACCGGTTTAAATTACGATTCGAATATAAAAGATGGTTTTAGAGAAAGCCTAGTTCGGGATGCATTAAAAATATGGAAAAATATCTAAAAATCCTCTTTTATTATATATAAGAGAGTGGTGAAATCAATTTTACAAAATGGGGTTTGGAAATATGACATTTCAAGTTAGTGACTAAAATGTAATTTTTAAAAAGTTGGTGACTGTTTTAAAAAGATTGAAACTTTGAATCTTTAAGGAGCTAATTTACCCAAGGGAGGGTTTCTCCAGATTTTTCTTAAATTTTAAAGACTCATTTAATGTTATTTAATAAAAAGAAAAGAGGGAAAAGAGATATTTTGGTTTCATAACTAACTTTTGCCAAAATTTTCCCATTTCATTTTCTCTCAATTTTCCCTCAGCCAAACACATTTCCACAACCACTTTTCCTTTGATTTTCACACCTAAAGTTGAGATTTCAATCTCTAAATGATTTCTAATCATTTCTACACCAAATCCTCATCATTTGCTTATTGAATTTTCAAGAATTTTGGCTCTAAACAAGGAGAAATCCACATTTAGAGGTATGAATGTAACCCCCTCGTCCCGGTCTGGTCGGATGACCGGTCCGAGTGGGCCACACGGGGAAAACCGAAGCGAAACCCGTTAAGGCTTCCCCTCGGTTAACGACCCAGAAAATTTCTTTTAAACTTTAGTCTTATCTAGATGCATTTATAGATCCTATGTGAAGCACTGCAGCGGAAGAAACAAGCAACGTAACATTCACCGACCAAACAAACATAAACAGTCCATTTTACTTCATTTCAACAGGCCGTTTCGAAACACCTATAGGGTGTTCCGAAACGCCCTGACCTGGTCAACGGGCCTGGGTCAACCACAAGGTGACCGTTCCGAAACAGGGGTGACCCGTATCGGAACGACCTTGACGGTCAATATCTCGTGGTCAACGAGATTTGACCGTTTCGGAACTTCAAAGGCCCGTTTCGGAACGGCTTCATCTCGCCAATTTCTCAAAATTCCAGTGGCGAAAACGTTCCGGAACGACCCTCATCCGTTTCGAAACGGCAGGCCATTTACGCAGGGGCCGTTTCGGAACACGGGGACCCGTTCCGAAACACCCCCTGTCTGCAGACTTTTCTGGGCTGTTTTGAGGCACAAGGATGCCCCAAAGCATCCCCAAGACACCATACAACAGCCAAGCAATTAAACCCAAGATACTACAACATTACTATCATGCTTTAACACAACTTTAATATGTCTAATAACAAGGCAACAATCCACACATGCATTCATTCCTAACAACATTCAAAACACATGTAAAAACTCTTAAGGCATAGGCTAACATCCAAGCAAGCAAATAGGCATGAGTTAACATTCATCATGGCAACACAACCATGCAAAAGCAACATATATATAGGAGTCTACACATGCTCCTATCAACCAACAACAATCCAACAAAATCATACATGTCCCATTGCTCAACCATTACATGTTTAAATACTAAAACCCATACTTGATGAACTCAAGTCACAATCACACTTGGAGGCCCTCCACTTGCCCGAGCAACCCACGAACTAAGGATCTGCAATGTTGAACAAAGAGAGCGTAAGCAATAATGCTTAGTGAGGGTAAGCTCTAAAACCAAACCTCAACATTGCAGGGTCCGAGCACGATCTAGCCAAAGCAACTTACATAAACCAAGAGTCCACAAGATATAGATGCATAAACAATATATCACATATATGCCATAATCATGAGCTCAACACTACCATACATGTAATCACATTTAAACATCCAACCGCTCATATATTCCAACACATTGATACACATATCAATTAACATTGGCACCTAGTTAAGACCCGAATACGCGGATAAACATGTTGGAAACTCAAATCCAACAACCACATTACCTTGGTGGGATTCCACTCATCACCGGTCTCGCGGAGGGGATTCCACTCATCCTCACGCCCCGTCGATGGGATTCCACTCATCACCGACTATATTCAATCACAATTCCGGGCGAACCCGTACTCCTCCTTGGTGACTCAACGCCACCAAGGCCACGCGCGACTTTAGACTCATGTGTACACACTAATATCCTAATGATCGATCATTTGTATCCAAGTTTACTAGTGCCAATATTTACTCACATCACATTACTCATTTCATAAACCTTGTGCTTAGCACATACTCATCAACAACCATCATTATGCATGTTTCAAGCATCATGAATCCAATCTCATCTCACATGTATGAAGCAATATACATAGCCATTCATATCGCAATTTATGCAAGACATACACAACCATAAAGTGAGTTCAACCAAGGGCTCTAGATCAAGCTTAGGATTAGGCTACCACCCTAATCCTAACTCTAGGTGGGTCTACCAAGCCCAACCTAGTCCGTATACTCGAACCAACCAAATTAAAACCATTTAAAACAATTAACCACTCACCTAAGCTCCCAAGCTCCAAGACCAAGCAAGCGACCTTTCCTCAAATTCCCGGATTCGATCCCGAAGCTTCTTCCACGTTTCCCCTTGCTTCTAGCCAAACAAAACACATACATCACTTCCCAAGTCAATGCTAATTCAACCATCAATCCACTTTGCAAAACACACTCAATTTCCACAAATTCCAAATCACATAGTATCCCAAAAACCCAAATTTTCGGACTCCCACAACCAAGGGCTGAAATACCCAATTCCAAGCACCCAAATGGCTTCCAAAACATCCCAAAACACCCTCCTAACATAGGTAAACCATCAGCCCTTCAATTCCAACATAAATCCTCTCAAAAACCCAATTTTTTATACCCTAAAATTGGCCCTAGAGACCCACTACGAAAATTCATCTAAAATTAACCAAATTAATATATGTTGTAAGTTTCATCATGATTAGGCATAACCCCAAAACAATTTCTCAAAATAAATTGAATAACCCCATCAAAACCCCAAATTTCCATATGAACCCTAATTTCTCAAAACCCATATTTTTTAAATTTAAGACAATATACAAGTAGAGGATGAAGAGGAGATTAAGAAAATAAAATTACCTCTTAAAATGGTGTTGAAATCGGGTGCTAAAATAGATGGAATAGTAACTCAAAGCTTGTAGGGTTTTAGAAATGGTGGGGGTTTTCAAATGTGAAAAGGAGGAAGAATGAGGGAGGAAGACAACTTTACAATAAAGTGGTCTTGCTTTATTTAAAACTTGGGTAAATAGCAACATAGGTCCTTCCCTTCATTTTAAAACTCAATTTGACCATTATTTGAAATTGGATTGTTTTAGTTAAGTTTTATTTGACATCGAACTAATACCCGGCTAACTCCCAGGCCCAAGACACGGGTGTTACAACTCTCCCCCACTTAAGGAATTTCGTCCCCAAAATTACCTGGTGGAAACAGATACGGAAACTGCTCAACCATATCCACTTTCCTCTCCCACGTGGCCTCTTCCACACCTCTATGCCTCCACAACACCTTGACCAACTCTATGGTCTTGCCACGCAATACCTTGCTGTCAGAAGCAAGTATCTCAACGGGCTCTTCATTATAAGACAAATCCGGATTCAACTCTATCTCCTCAACGGACATCACATGAGAAGGATCCGATCTATATCTCCTAAGCATAGATACATGAAAGACATCATGAATCTTCTCTAACTCAGAAGGTAACCTCAACCGATAAGCCACAGGCCCAATCCGCTCAACTATCTCATACGGACCAATGAACCTCGGACTCAACTTGCCCTTTCGGCCAAATCTCATTACCTTCTTCCACGGAGATACCTTCAGAAACACTTTCTCACCCACTGTGTACTCAATCTCTTTCCTCTTCAAATCTGCATAAGACTTCTGACGATCCGAAGCCGCTTTCAAACGGTCACAAATCAACTTCACCTTTTCTGTGGTTCCCTTAAGCAAGTCTGGCATAGGTAACAACCTCTGACCTGTCTCAGCCCAACAAATCGGAGTTCTACACCGTCTACCATACAAAGCCTCATAAGGAGCCATCTGAATACTAGACTGATAACTGTTGTTGTAAGCAAACTCAACCAACGGTAAGTGCTTCTCCCAAGAACCCTGAAAATCAATCACACAACAACGAAGCATATCCTCTAGAATCTGTATCACTCGCTCTGACTGCCCATCGGACTGCGGATGATAAGATGTGCTGGAATGTAGACGACTACCCAAGGCACTATGCAAACAACTCCAGAACCTCGAAGTAAATCTAGGATCCCTATCTGAAACTATAGACTTTGGAACTCCATGAAGTCTCACAATCTCACGAATGTACAAGTTTTCCAACTTGTCTAAGGAATCCGTAGTGTTCACTGCTAAGAAGTGAGCACACTTAGTGAACCTATCAACAATCACCCAAACTAAATTCTTCTTCGAAGGAGACAACGGCAACCCCGATACAAAATCCATGGTGATTCTCTCCCATTTCCATTCCGGAATCTTCAAAGGTTGTAGTAGACCTGAAGGAACCTGATGTTCTACCTTCACTCTCTGACAAACCATGCAACGACTCACATTCTCGGCTACATCTCTCCTCAAACCAACCCAGAAGTAATCATTCTTCAGATCTCGATACATCTTGGTACTACCCGGATGCATAGAAAAGGGACTCGAATGTGCTTCGCTCAAAATCTGACGTCTCAGCTCAACATCTTCCGGTACCACAATTCTATCTCTAAAGCACAACAAGCTCTCACCACTGAAACTATACTCAGTCGGTCTTCCTTCGGCTATGTCTTGAACATGAGGAACTAAGCTCGCATCTTGCAACTGCTTCTCTCTAATCAACTGAATCAAAGAAGGCTTCACTTGTAACTCGGTGATCAAACCACCATCATCGGACACACTCAATCTAGCAAACATAGCTCTCAGCTCAACGGCCACTTTTCTACTCAAAGCATCGGCCACTACGTTTGCTTTACCCGGATGGTACTCAATAGTCAAATCATAATCTTTTAACAACTCTAGCCATCTCCTCTGTCTCAAATTCAACTCTTTCTGTGTCATCAAGTACTTCAAGCTCTTGTGATCGGTGTAAACAACACACTTCTCACCATACAAGTAGTGACGCCAAATCTTCAATGCAAACACAACTGCGGCTAGCTCTATGTCATGAGTAGGATAGTTCTTCTCATGAATCTTCAACTGTCTAGAAGCATAAGCAACAACTCTCCTATCTTGCATCAAAACACATCCTAAGCCTACGTAGGAAGCATCACTGTAAATCACAAACTCCTTACCTGAAACAGGTTGTACTAGCACTGGAGCATTTGTCAAAGCTTCCTTCAACTTCTCAAAGGCCTTTTGTCTTGCATCTGACCATTCAAACTTGACTCCCTTTTGCAACAACTTAGTCAAGGGAGCAGCTACTCTAGAGAAGCCATCAACGAACCTCCTATAGTAACCGGCTAATCCTAGGAAACTCCTAATCTCGGTCACGGACTTAGGTTGTTTCCACTCAACAATAGCCTCAATCTTCGATGGATCAACTCGGATGCCTTCGGTCGAAACAACATGGCCAAGAAATACAACCTCTCGAATCCAGAACTCACACTTACTGAGCTTCGCATACAACTGATTGCTCAACAATCTCTGCAAAACAAATCTCAAGTGCTCATCATGCTCTTCTTCTGTCTTCGAGTACACAAGTATATCATCAATGAAGACAACCATAAACCGGTCTAGATAGTCTCTAAAAATTCTTTTCATCATGTCCATGAATGCTGCTGGTGCATTCGTGAGCCCAAATGGCATCACAAGAAACTCATAGTGTCCATATCTAGTCCTAAAAGCTGTCTTCGGAACATCACACTCTTTCACTTTCAACTGATAGTATCCGGATCTCAAATCTATCTTCGAGAACACTGAAACACCCCTCAACTGATCAAACAAATCATCTATACGAGGCAACGGATACTTGTTCTTCACGGTCAACTGATTCAGCTGTCTATAGTCAATACACATGCGCATGCTACCATCCTTCTTTTTCACAAACAACACTGGAGCACCCCACGGAGAACTACTAGGCCTAATGAAACCACGGTCTAATAATTCTTGCAACTGACTCTTCAATTCTTTCAACTCTTTCGGAGCCATACGATATGGAGCTATCGAAACTGGATTAGACCCTGAAACTGTCTCAATCACAAACTCAACATCTCTGTCAGGAGGCAAACCCGACAACTCTTCAGGAAACACATCTGGAAAGTCACACACTGTTCTGATATCTTTCGGTCTAGCTTCACTCATATCCGGATTCATAACGTAAGCTAAATAGGCCCCACATCCAGAGTCCACCAACCTATGAGCCTCTAAAGCTGACACCACATTAGACAAGAACTTAATGTTCTCGCCCACTACCACTACCTCGTAGTCATCAGAAAGCTTCAAGGAAATTCTCTTTGTCTCAAAATCCACACTAGCCCGATGCTCAACCAACCAATCCATACCCAAAATAATATCAAAACCGTAGAAAGGAAGTTCCATCATATCAACTGAGAACACATGACCCTGAATCTTCAGTGGACACCTCCTATACATACGTCTAACCACAACTGTCTCACCAAAAGAACTAGTAACATGCATACCTACATCTAAGATCTCAACAGGAATATCTAACTTCTGTGCATGCTTACTCAAAATGTAGGAATGCGTAGAACCCGAATCAACCAAAGAAAGCAAGGACATAGACTGTAACTCGAAATTACCTGCTATCACATCGGTGTCGTTCCCGGCCTCTCTCTGAGCGTAGACCCTCGCTGGTCCTCCCGCCTCTGGCTGCACAGCCACAACATGTGCAAGGTTCCTCTAAGCATCTACCCTAGGTGCATCAGCCCTCGGCTGGAAGTAGCCACGACCGCGCCCACGGCCTCTCTGAAAATCATTACCTCTCGCAGGAGCCTGAGCTATGTTCGGTGCTTGAGCTGCCTGACGTGGACAGTCTCTCCTAAAGTGGTCCCTCGAACCACAATTCCAACAAGCATGAAAGTTACCCCAGCACTCTCCAGTGTGCTGTCTCCCACACTGTGCACACTCGGGCAAGCGCCCTCCTCCTCTATGGCCCTGATGGCCCCTACCATGGTGGCCACCGCCACGTCTCTGATCAAACTGATGTCCGCCACCCTTGTGTCTCTTAGCATCTCTACCATCAAAGTGGTTATGCCTCTTTCCAGAACCAGAACCACCAGCTCGTTTGGCTGAACCCAAACTCTGCTCCAAATCCTTGGCCCTCGCGACCAACACATCAAAGTCTGAGTAGTCAGAAGCCAACGTGTACCTCTTAACCTCTTCATTCAATCCGTATCGGAATCGGTTGCATCGTTCCATTTCAGTGGGAACCAACTCTGGGGTATACTGACTCAAGCGAACAAAGCGGATCTCATAATCAGTCACAGAAGCATCCCCCTGAGTAAGAGCCATAAACTCTCGCTTCTTCTCGTCCAAGTACCTCGGTCCCAAGTACCTCTTTCTGAAAGCAAACTCAAAGAAATCCCAATCTATCTCGGCCTCTGGAACCCCGGTGGTGATGGTGACCCACCAGGTGTAGGCATCACCCTGAAGCAGTGAGATCACACAACCCATCTGAGCCAAGATACGAACTGTCTTCTCCAACCATAACTCCGACCTCTCCAGAGTAGATCCTCTAAACTCCTCGGCTCCCAAGCTACGGAGCCTCTCCAAAGGTAAACTAGCATCATCACACCTAGGCTGAACTGCAGCCTGAGCTCCCGCAACTGCGGCCTAAAACGCTCCCGCTATCGCTTGCACAAGCGGAGTCATGTCAATTCCAGCTGGACCTTGGCCACCTTGAGGTCCCTCTCCTCCAGCTCCATCCTCGCCCCCAGCTCCAGGTGGAGGAGGTGGTGGAGGTGGTGGAGGAGCGCCAACTCCCGCTGCCCCCGGTCCCTCTATGTGAGCCCCCGCACCAACTACCGGCTCAACAGGAGCCACAACTCGCGGTTCTTGACGAACCAACCTCGGTCTACCTCTCGGTCTAGACATTGCCCTCTCAGATATTAACTACAACCACAACAACCAAACATACAAGTTGGGTTAGCAAGGCAAGGCTTCCAAGTGTCCAAGTATGTTTCCTCACTTATAAATCCTTTTCCAATGTAATAGTAGCAATGGGACCCACACACACATGCTTAAAAGTAAAACAATCAGCATACTTGTCACACAAGCAATCATTCTTGCAAAACAAGCAAACACCGTGCAATTTAATTTAAAAACTTAAACTTACCTCACTTACCTGCCCAAGGTCTCGGTAACCTTAGGCTCTGATACCAACAAGTGTAACCCCCTCGTCCCGGTCTGGTCGGATGACCGGTCCGAGTGGGCCACACGGGGAAAACCGAAGCGAAACCCGTTAAGGCTTCCCCTCGGTTAACGACCCAGAAAATTTCTTTTAAACTTTAGTCTTATCTAGATGCATTTATAGATCCTATGTGAAGCACTGCAGCGGAAGAAACAAGCAACGTAACATTCACCGACCAAACAAACATAAACAGTCCATTTTACTTCATTTCAACAGGCCGTTTCGAAACACCTATAGGGTGTTCCGAAACGCCCTGACCTGGTCAACGGGCCTGGGTCAACCACAAGGTGACCGTTCCGAAACAGGGGTGACCCGTATCGGAACGACCTTGACGGTCAATATCTCGTGGTCAACGAGATTTGACCATTTCGGAACTTCAAAGGCCCGTTTCAGAACGGCTTCATCTCGCCAATTTCTCAAAATTCCAGTGGCGAAAACGTTCCGAAACGACCCTCATCCGTTTCGAAACGGCAGGCCATTTACGCAGGGGCCGTTTCGGAACACGGGGACCCGTTCCGAAACACCCCCTGTTTGCAGACTTTTCTGGGCTGTTTTGAGGCACAAGGATGCCCCAAAGCATCCCCAAGACACCATACAACAGCCAAGCAATTAAACCCAAGATACTATAACATTACTATCATGCTTTAACACAACTTTAATATGTCTAATAACAAGGCAACAATCCACACATGCATTCATTCCTAACAACATTCAAAACACATGTAAAAACTCTTAAGGCATAGGCTAACATCCAAGCAAGCAAATAGGCATGAGTTAACATTCATCATGGCAACACAACCATGCAAAAGCAACATATATATAGGAGTCTACACATGCTCCTATCAACCAACAACAATCCAACAAAATCATACATGTCCCATTGCTCAACCATTACATGTTTAAGTACTAAAACCCATACTTGATGAACTCAAGTCACAATCACACTTGGAGGCCCTCCACTTGCCCGAGCAACCCACGAACTAAGGATCTGCAATGTTGAACAAAGAGAGCGTAAGCAATAATGCTTAGTGAGGGTAAGCTCTAAAAACAAACTTCAACATTGCAGGGTCCGAGCACGATCTAGCCAAAGCAACTTACATAAACCAAGAGTCTACAAGATATAGATGCATAAACAATATATCACATATATGCCATAATCATGAGCTCAACACTACCATACATGTAATCACATTTAAACATCCAACCGCTCATATATTCCAACACATTGATACACATATCAATTAACATTGGCACCTAGTTAAGACCCGAATACGCGGATAAACATGTTGGAAACTCAAATCCAACAACCACATTACCTCGGTGGGATTCCACTCATCACCGGTCTCGCGGAGGGGATTCCACTCATCCTCACGCCCCGTCGATGGGATTCCACTCATCACCGACTATATTCAATCACAATTCTGGGCGAACCCGTACTCCTCCTTGGTGACTCAACGCCACCAAGGCCACGCGCGACTTTAGACTCATGTGTACACACTAATATTCTAATGATCGATCATTTGTATCCAAGTTTACTAGTGCCAATATTTACTCACATCACATTACTCATTTCATAAACCTTGTGCTTAGCACATACTCATCAACAACCATCATTATGCATGTTTCAAGCATCATGAATCCAATCTCATCTCACATGTATGAAGCAATATACATAGCAATTCATATCGCAATTTATGCAAGACATACACAACCATAAAGTGAGTTCAACCAAGGGCTCTAGATCAAGCTTAGGATTAGGCTACCACCCTAATCCTAACTCTAGGTGGGTCTACCAAGCCCAACCTAGTCCGTATACTCGAACCAACCAAATTAAAACCATTTAAAACAATTAACCACTCACCTAAGCTCCCAAGCTCCAAGACCAAGCAAGCGACCTTTCCTCAAATTCCCGGATTCGATCCCGAAGCTTCTTCCACGTTTCCCCTTGCTTCTAGCCAAACAAAACACATACATCACTTCCCAAGTCAATGCTAATTCAACCATCAATCCACTTTGCAAAACACACTCAATTTCCACAAATTCCAAATCACATAGTATCCCAAAAACCCAAATTTTCGGACTCCCACAACCAAGGGCTCAAATACCCAATTCCAAGCACCCAAATGGCTTCCAAAACATCCCAAAACACCCTCCTAACATAGGTAAACCATCAGCCCTTCAATTCCAACATAAATCCTCTCAAAAACCCAATTTTTCATACCCTAAAATTGGCCCTAGAGACCCACTACGAAAATTCATCTAAAATTAACCAAATTAATATATGTTGTAAGTTTCATCATGATTAGGCATAACCCCAAAACAATTTCTCAAAATAAATTGAATAACCCCATCAAAACCCCAAATTTCCATATGAACCCTAATTTCTCAAAACCCATATTTTTTAAATTTAAGACAATATACAAGTAGAGGATGAAGAGGAGATTAAGAAAATAAAATTACCTCTTAAAATGGTGTTGAAATCGGGTGCTAAAATAGATGGAATAGTAACTCAAAGCTTGTAGGGTTTTAGAAATGGTGGGGGTTTTCAAATGTGAAAAGGAGGAAGAATGAGGGAGGAAGACAACTTTACAATAAAGTGGTCTTGCTTTATTTAAAACTTGGGTAAATAGCAACATAGATCCTTCCCTTCATTTTAAAACTCAATTTGACCATTATTTGAAATTGGATTGTTTTAGTTAAGTTTTATATGACATCGAACTAATACCCGGCTAACTCCCAGGCCCAAGACACGGGTGTTACAATGAACGTCCTTCTCCTCTAAATACTCAGTTCTTTACTGAAATTTCCAAGTTCTCAACCCTTAAATTGAGTTTTATTAAAGGTTTTGATGTTGTGATCTTGATTTTGGCTTAAAATGCAAGATTTGGATTTAATTTTGAAGAAATTCGTATTAAATGATTGGGCTCTGTTTTGAGATGTCTTTTTGATGTATTTTGGATGTCTAAATGATGTGTAATTGAGGTTTAATCAATGCAATCCCGAATAGGTTGATCTTCCTAAGTTTTTACTTGAGTTAATGGTGGTTTTTGGGGTGATTTTGATGTTCTGCTATAGCTGGAGGTATAAGGACGTGATTAGGTCCTTTTTGGATGTTAATTGATGTCTAAGAATGATTGGAATTGATGGATCTTGGCTGGATAATGTTGTGGAGGTGTTTGGATGTAATTTCGGTTGTGTTTGGTAGCCGAAATGTGAGTTTTGATGAGAGCAACGAGTTTAGGTGTTTTGGCTGAAGATTTTAATGCATGATGATACATTAATCCTCTGCTTTGATGTGTTTAAAACAGGGGAGACATCTTCGGATCCTTGTGGTGTTGATCCGGAGGTTTGATCGGCGTTTCGGAAAGCTTGCAAAACGGAATCGGTGAGTGAAGTTTGGTTTTCAGCTTTGAAACCAATGTTTGAAGGTTATGGGAGCTTAGTTTAAGTCTAAACAACTTAGCTAAGCTCAAGAGTAAGTTTTCGGAGAAACTCTCTTTTCGAAGAACCATGAGATGGTTGAATGCAATGTGTTTATTTTGCATGTTTAAATTCTATTTTGAAAGCATATGTTAGCATGTTTAATGTTGGTTTTGTAAGCCATGTGTTGGAGGATGCTCAAGGTAAGAGATCCTTGATTTGAACATTGATAAATGTGGTTTGATGCATTGTGATGCATGATTATTTAATGGCTTTGTTAAATGCTTTAAAACAGTGGATTGATGATGGTAAATGATGTATATTGGCAAGTGATGTGTTGGTTTAAAAGTACTTGAATCGGATATAGTTAGCCGGCTATAGGATTGGGTGCACCGTGAATAAAGTCGCCTTGGATGTTGAGGGGTTGTAATGGTACCGTAAACTCCATCCAAGAACACTAACGAGATGTCTAAGATCATAATGGTGGTTAAAATGCCATGTGAGGATCTTGTGTTGTGTGTCTCGTGTTCTCGTTAGTGATGTTATACAACTATCAATGAGTGATGTGGAGGGGTTGTAATTGTACCGTAGACTCCATCACGGGTGTTGAGGGGTTGTAATTGTACCGGTAAACTCCACCTTGAGTGTTTGGTAGTGTGTATGGAGTGTATGGGACAACGCTTGTAATACGCGTATCCGATTGTGTTTTGAGTTGAAAAAGGGTTATGGATTATCACTTGAAAGCCAACATGACATGTTGATGAATTGAAGCATGAGATGCTTGGTTTGTATGCATAAATGCATGATAAATGATGTTTTGAAATTAAAGGCCTTGGAAAGGTGTTTTTACAAAGTGCAGTATTGTGTTGTTTTATTAGAGCATTTTTCACTAAGCATATGTGCTTACGCTCTCTCTTTCTTGAACCAATAATGCAGAGCATTGAAGTGCTTTAAGGGAAGCAAGGAGGTCAAGGATCCAAGTGAAAGTCTAAGCTCATGTATGGTGACTATTTTCACAACACTATTAGCTTTTGGTATTTGGCAATGGGAACCTAGATTGTGTTTTTGGGAGATGTTTTGGACTCCCTAAGTTTGGTTTAATGCCTATGGATTTTGGAACATGTAAATGGCCATTTGGTATTTTGGTTTTGGAGATCTGATGATTGCTTGTTTTTCATTATAGGATGCATGCCTTTAGACTTGTGGTTTTTCTTATTTGAGGTCGTGGTTGAGCTTTGATGATGCAAATATGTTCCTTTAATGTTTGATGGCTTGTTGGCATGGTATAGAGGTCATACGAACATGTTTGGTGGGTCGAAAGAGTGTAAAACAGGCCTTTCTGGGCAGGGTGTTTCGAAACACCCTTGCCTGTTTCGAAACAGGTGCATATTTTGGCCTGGGTGTTTCGAAACGGGCAGAGGTGTTTCGAAACACTTTGGCTACTGCCAAGCCCCGTTTCTGAACGGTCTAGACCCGTTTCGAAAAACTTGACCGTTGGGCACAGATTTGAATGGTTTTGAGGTTTGCAAGCTTTACGTTTTAGTCCTGATTTTTGTATATGCAATTGATTGAGTTTGAGATGTCCGTTTGAGATGAAATTTGGCAGAGAAGCATGAATCATGACTAATTTCATAATGGTAACTTAAAAATTGGTAAAGTCCTCTTAATTTCTAGAATTTACGAATTGGTCCCTAAATTCGTATGTTGTGCAATTGAGTCCCTTATTGTTTTCTGATTGCTATGATTTTTGAATATGCTTATCTCAAGAGTACACATAGGGTTAATATGCATTTATACAAAGGTTAAAAAGAAAAAAAGGGTCGTTAATCAAGGTTGACTTTCGGGTTGACTTTGGTTTTCTCCGTGTAATCTTCGTAGTTCGGGTCAACCGTCTAGGCCGGGCTAAGGGGGTTACACACCAACACACCTACAAATCATGCAACAAAAGCACCTACAGACGCTATACAACCAAACTCGATCATCGAGCCAATAGAGCGGAACAGGGCAAGGGCCTGAACGCCCCGAAAAAGACACCTACATTTCTTGAGACAACCTCAAGGATAGTGTTTTCAAACCTAATAAAACCTGGACGGTACTGGGGACAACTAAAAAATGAGATCCACAAAATCTTTCATAAGTTTACGACAATAGCCGTGCCTGAGAGCTCTATCCAGAGGCAGGCTTCCGACACGATAACGTTGGTCCTTTTCAAGGCATCAACCATTGTCACCCGGTAAGAAAGATATGAGAACATTGAGTCACCCCCAATCTAGGCTTATCATACCTGCTATAGACATGAACAACTAAGGGAAAAAACCTAACGAACAACGACCAAGGATCAATCGACACCAGAGCTGAAACTGTGATCCGAGGGGAAAGAGAGACGCGCTTGAGACACCTATGACCCTTCCCATCATAGATTATACATCATGGAGGACTCATGGCGATTCTGGATAACTCTAATGAGAGTTATCCGATTCCAAGGCAGTTTCAATGAAAGTAATCACAACCATCTTCTTCCCTCTTTCTCTTTTTATTAGTTGTCATCTTCATTCTGTCTAAACCTACGACAAGCAAATTTTTCCATGAATCGACAAGATTTCCTTCTGGCTTATCAAGATTTTGGAGCGATTTGGTGCCATAATCGAAGGTTGTCTTTGAAGCTGGATTTGAAGGGCTTCCTTGTGCAAGCTCCAAAGTAGTGATATGTCCTAGGTTGTAGATTTTCTTGATTGGCTCTCCCGTGTCCAAAAAAGGAAAGGTAGAGTTGATTTGGTGAAGGGCTAATGGGACTTTGCATGCAACCTTAAGCAAAGCGCTCAGATCCCTTAGATTTGGGATAGATTGCGATTGGGCATAGTGCCATGGGAGTTTGTCTTTAGCTCTCTCCAATTTTTCTTGTAGTGGAGGTTGAAACGCAACGTTGGTGTCCACCTTTGGATGTGGAACCGTTTGTTGTCTTGCGCCGATGGGAGCACGTAGCCATGGTCCAAACTTGCCGGTGAGCTTTACCATCACCATATCGTTTTTACAGTCCCTTTCGACGTGCCCCAGCAGCCCACAACGGAAACAAAACTTCGACAATCCTTTATATTTAAATGCTACCTCTAGTGGTTTATCCTTTCTCCTATTTAGGACAAAGCCCGTTTTGAGGGGGTCCTCCACCCTTATGGCTACTCAAATATTCATAGTGCCTTGCCAAGCAACTTTGTCATTCTTGTCCATCGAGGAGCTGTAGTAGACTGGGAAAATTTTTCTGATCTGTTTAACATTATCAGCGGTGATCAAACCTATAGGTAGGTTGTGTATCTGCACTCAAAACTCCTCCGTTGAGAAATCTAACTCTTCTATGGCCTTATCCGGCTGCCACTCTTTCAAAACCAGGAGAGAGTCTTGTACCGACCACGGCTTACCTCCAAGAATGCGATGGCCGTCTTCCGTCGATTTGAAGATGAAGAGGAAGAAGTTTCTTCCAAGGTCATGACATTCAAGACCCTCACATTTCCAAGATTTCGTTAGGATAGCCGTCATCGCCAAAGGTTTAATGTAAGAAGGTGAAAACAGCTTCCCTAGCAGAGATAGATTTTTCAGTGTGAAATTTACCTCACTGTCTTCGTTAAGCTCCAACGCATCAATGAATTCCTAATTTGGTAGCTTGGTGTCATCCTGGTCATTGGAGAAGTCGTTATTAATGACCCCTATGCTGAGGCCTTGACCATGCTGCATCATGATCGCTAGGAAGCTATGGAAATAAATGCTACGTTGAAAAAAAAAAAAGACTCAAACATGAGTTTTGGAAAGGAAAGGGAAAGCCAGGGTGGTTGAGACAAGAGACGAGGGAAAGTAAAACCACAAAATCAACCGAAAAGAAAGAAAAGACGAAGCAGTGACTCCAAACCACCGCTACTACCAAAAGGAAACTACGCCCGCAAGACCGAGCCCTCAGCCTGAATAAACTAGGGCAAAGGATCAGAGAGATGAGAACAAGTTGGACTGGGAGAGAGAGCTTACTGTGAAGAAAGAACTATTTTTAATTGAGGCTGAAGCTGAAGGATAAAAGAATCAAGAGAGGAATGTTTGCTGATCATCTCTAGTTTTAGCAATTAAGTGGTAAAAAAAGAGAGAAGATACATAGTTGATTTATTGCAAGTATGATATACACGTTTGGCTCAGATAAATCTATTCGGTTAATTAAAGGCCAAGAAAGAAATTCAAAGAAAATCGTAGAAAAAATCTTCAAAAGCGTGCTGTTAGCACTCCTAACCTACTAGAAAACTAATATATTAAAAAATTTAATTTATTAAGTTATTAATCGAATATTTTCGAGATAAATATTAAAATTTTATTTTTTGGTTGTCTTTTTAGTTTCAGAATTTTATTATGACTAATTCAGATCAACCCGCGTTATAAACTTAGTTTTAATGAGTGTGTCTCCAAGAAGGAAATTTTCTACATACGCAAGACCTCAAACTCGAGATTTGCTTAAGTGATTACAATCTCATTACCACTTGAGCCAATCACGTTAGTAATATTAAAATTTTATTTGAACTTTCATCAAATGTGTACTTTATCTATAAATTTTAGTTTTTTGGATGAATATATGGTATATACGAACTTTGATTTTACTATACACATTTTAAAAAATATAAATTTATCTATT
Organism: Hibiscus tridactylites; assembly: GCA_958450335.1. Taxonomy (NCBI): domain Eukaryota; kingdom Viridiplantae; phylum Streptophyta; class Magnoliopsida; order Malvales; family Malvaceae; genus Hibiscus; species Hibiscus tridactylites. The sequence goes on along the minus strand of OY288279.1, from coordinate 19,912,189 downwards.
AATTTTCATATTGAATAAACATGCTTATCCGTGTATACAATAATGATCTCTAACAATTTTACTAATTTATTAAAATTAAATCAAATCAAACTTCGTATATATAATTTTACAAAACTCAAAGTGCATATGTAATATTGTATGTTTGATGAAAATGGATGTATAATTTTATTATTTATTCCAATATTTCTTGGTCAAGCGACCATTGAATTTAACCTTTTTATATAATGTTGAATTTTAATTTCTCTATTTTTATTTTTTAAATAGAAAAAAGGGAAAAAGCAGCAATTATGCGACATTGCCGGTTGTGGTCCAAAAATAAGATAACGATAAAAGAAGCTGAGCCAGATTCGCCGGTCGAAAGTCCAAACTCGCAATTTCAACACAAGACTCGGTCCATTTGACAATATGCCTTTATTTTCTTTACTATTCAATAGAATATTTTTATTTAATATAAAATTGTTAAGAAATATAAAATATTTTAAAAATTGAAAAAAGTTCCAAACTATAATTTAAGTTATTTTACGTATGAAAAGATTATGTATTTCAATGTTAAGAGGGCAAATATATAAACCTTACCAATTATGTAAATAGTTATGAATTTATAATAGTAAATGATAAAAAATATCATCATAAAGTAAATTTTATTTTTATGAAATTATAAATATTATTGTAACAGTAACTAAAATTAACTTAAAATAAAATTAAAATTAATGTTTATTCTCATAGAGATTTACTAATTGGATGAGTGATCAATGACGTTCATATAACTTTATTTTGTATGAGTTCAAATTTCAGCATTTATCTTGAGAATATAAATATCTCTTTACTTAATAAAAAAATTAATATTAATTTATAAATTGAAGCTTTCACATTGGACGTCCTTCTAATAGTTTGCTTTATTCACAAAATTATGATACAAACTGACCTTTAACGTGTCTTATCATGTTAAACCAATTAATTATTGATTAAAATTAAGGTAAACTACATAAATGACTACCATATTATTAGAAACATCGCGATTTGACCACCTTACTTTTTTCTAAGCAATTAAACCATCATACTATTAAATTAGATGCAATTTGACCGCTAACCGTTAGAGGTTAACGACATGGTGACGTGGTAGTTAAAAAATAAGGGTATAATTATATTTTGGTCCTTGTTACTTATACACTATATAAATTTGGTCATAATTTTAATTTAATAAAATAAATAGACGTGTCGACAACTTATTGGATGGATGTAATTATTCATAATTTATTAAATAAATTTATTTTTATTCTCCAATCATGTGGTGACACGTGTCACCACCTGTTTAGAAAAGAAAAATGAAATCACACACCTTTGTACTAGGTGAGACTCGAACCCGAGCAAGATAGGGAAAAATAGAGTGACTTAACAATTGCATCAAGCACAAGTTAGTGTTATAAATCACTAACTTCAATATTTATTTTTGTTTTATAGTTGTGTCATAATTGCCAAGAGATTAGGCTTTATTAATAACAATGGTTTAATTCCATCTGCCTTTCCTTCTCCTTATTTCTCCATTTTGCCAGCATTTTTCAGAGGGATCTGAGGTGCATCGAGGTTTGTTCATCAGTTCCCAAGAAAATATGGTAGGGTCATCCTTGAAAGTTATGTTTGTGAACGTACTGACCCTGTTTAGCACTGTTTATACTCTATATAGCCCAAAATGGAGAAACAGAGAGAAGGAAAATCAAAACCCAGAAATCTTTGCTTAAAATAAGATCTGGGTATGCTTCATTTGTAACACCCCAGTTTGGGCCTAAATGTTTTAGACGTCCGTTTAAATTGGTCAAACCTAGAGTTGGAGATTCGAGCTTTTAGAATCGGTTCAAAGAAATCATGATTCGGGATAAGGTAAAAATATGATAAAAATTTCTAAAATCATCTAAAATTATATAGATGAGTTTGGTAAAATCAATTTTACAAAAAGGATTTTGGGACATGTATATTTTGGGCAGTGACCAAATTGTAAAGATTTAAAACTGTGTAAAATAGTGATTTTCAAAGGAGAGTCAAATTCTTAGAATCTTTAGGGAGTTTTATGGCAATTAAGCATTTTCTTTAATTGGCATGTGATTTTATTGTTTTAATTAAAATGGAAGAAAGAGATTTTATTAAAAGAGATAGTTAATTTGTTAAATCATTTTCGACGTAACTTTTCTATTTCTCCCTTTCTCTTCAGAAAAATATTCTATCTTTTCTCTCAATTTCCAAAATTCTTTTCATCCTTTTTCTCTTTTGATTCACAACTCTTTTCCAATCAAAGATTTGCAAAGATTTCTTAAAGCTTCTTGAGTTCAAAACTTGCCAATTGGAAGAAAAGCAAGGATTGGAGGTAATTTTGTGCTACTCCTCTAATCAAGGTTCTTTAATGAAATTCTAAAGTATTTGACTCTTGATTTATGTTTTTAATTAAGGTTTTAATGTTGATTTGATGAAAATATTGAAATCTTGCTAAAAGATTAGATTAAATTAGATTTTCATTTGGGCACTATTTTGATTGATTTGAGAATGATTTTAAAGTTGATTTGGATGTTAAATGATGTTAATAATGAGCTTTGATCATAATAATCATGAAATCGTTGAGATCTCTAATTTTCTAGGTTGTTAGTTTTGGGTTTTTGGCTTGGAAATGTGAAATCTGAGTTGCTGAAGGTATAATGATGATATTAGGATGTTTTTGGATGTGAATTTATGGTTAAATGTGATGGAAGTGTTTATTGATGGCTGGGTTGAGTTTAGTGGTCAATCAAAGGTGATTTCAGTTGTTTCATATGGGTATTTTGGTGCCTTTGGGCAGAGCTACGGGTTTTTAGAGTTTGCTGGTGGTTTTAACGCATTGAGATGCATTAATCTTCTGTTCTTATGTGGTATAAACAGGGGAGGATTCATCGAAAGCTTTTAGCGAAGTTTCGGGGACATGAGATGCTTGATTTTCACGTCGACAATTGAGGTTTCGTAAGTCGGTGAGTGGAAATGGGATTTCCATCTTTGAAACATCTTAAAAGTTGTTTTAGGAAATTAGTGTAAGCTTGAAACTCTTTACTAAGTTCGGAAGTAAGTAAAGTGGTTTTCTCCCTCGGATTGTGCTATTGTAAGCTTGTGGATGCACTTGTTTTTAAATGTGTTTACCTACTATTTTAAAGCATGTTTTGAGCATATAATTTACTGTTTAAGATGCCATATTCTTTAAGGATGTACTAGGTAAGTGATTCTTGTAAGTATGTGTTTATACTTGTTTTTTGAAACATGATTTAATGCTTGGAATATAGCTTATTGTGAATGCTTTGAAAAACAATGAGGTTTGTATTAAAAGTGAATTATATTGGCAAGTGATGTTGTGTAAAGTATTTTGCAAATGAAACCGGATATAGTTAGCCGGCTATAGGATTGAGTACACTATAAACAAGTCGCCTTGGATGTTAAGGGGTTGTGATTGTACCAAAAACTCCATTCGATTACCCTAACGATTGAGGAAATTGAGTTGTATCCCGTCTCTCGTTAGTGGGGTTATACATCTACCGATGAGTGGTGTTGAGGGGTTGTGATGGTACCGAATACTCCACCACGGGTGTCACAACGGTGGAGGGTAGCTCTCGTGTGTAAACCTTGAGATGCCGGTGAGAATGTATGAAGTGTTGGGACAACACTTGGGAATCTGTGTATCTGATACCTTTTGAGAAACGAGAGTGTTATTGATCACTTGTGAACTAATATAATTGATTAATTACTATGGAATTGTTTATGGATGCAAACATGAAAAATGTATGTTTTACTTTAAAGCTTTGCATATTGGTAGATATGCATAGAAGGCTTGATTTATATGTTAGCAATGGATTTGCTTTTGAAATATTTGATACTTGTTGCATGATGTATAACATGCTGATTTTAATGAAGTGCATGGATTTCAAAGAGGGCATGATGGTTTTCAAAAGTGTGAAAATGGTTTTAAGCATTGATGGTGTTTTTAGTTTTTGAGCATTCCTCATTAAGCATGTATGCTTATGCTCTCTTTGCTCATAAATGCAGATAACTAAGTGTTTGGAGGCAGCAACTCACTCGCCTTCTTTCAGCATTGAATAAGTAACTTCCTTAGTTTAAACTTCTTTCCATTACTACCTTCGAGGTCTCAGTCCTTCTTCGTTGAAGGTTTATTACCCAGGTAAATTCCTCCTTGTTTCAACTTTAGGTTCTGGAATAACTAGCCCAACCATAGGCCAGCACAGATAAAATAACGACTGCTCCCTATACCTAATAAAAGGACAAAGAGAATTAATCGTTCTAAGATTCTACTGGCGCGATCATGCTATGCTCTCTAGGCCAGGCTTCGCAAGGGAATTTCCAAGAGACTTCACTTCGAAATTATGTTTCGGTTATGAACTAGAGTAATAAGGGCAATGGGAGATTTCGCGTTTGGTTTGAGTGATGTGTATGGACACCCTTTGAGCATGTTTGCTATATGCTTTTATACTTGTAAAAGGCCTTTAATTGGTGTTTGGAGTACTGGTTTGAGTTTTGACTCTTGAGTGGTTTGTTTGCTAGGTTGCATGCCTTTAGATTTAAATTGATGCAATTGGCCATGCTTTGATGCTAAAGTGCTGCATATGTTTGAGGAATAATGTTTATGTATGATGTATGCATGTTAGAAACATGTTAGATTGGTTTAAGTTGGAATTTTGGGTGAAAAACCAGCAAAATTTGTCATTACAGGCCCAGATGTTTCGAAACACTCGAGCATGTGTCGAAACAGGGTAACTGAAATGGCCTTAGGGTTTTAAAACGGGTAAGGTCTGTTCCGGTACGATTTGCTACTGGAAACCATGGTTTCGAAACGCCTCCAAGGCGTTTCGATATGAGCCCGTGTTTCGAAACAGGGCTTTAGTGTTTCGAAACATGTGACAATTATGTTAGTTAATGAAATGTTCTATGTTTTGAAACAGTGTTTTGGTGTTCCGAAACAGGTGACATTTAAGTTAGTTGATGGCATGTTCTGAAGTTCTGAATCTTTGTGTTTTAGTCCCTGAATGTTGTGGATGCAATTGAATGAGTTTGAATGATTATTTTGAGCGGAGTTTTGAATGAGATGCATGTAATGAGACTAATTAAAGGATGGAACTACTAAATGGCTTAAGACCATACGAATCGAAAAAATTACAAAATGGTCCCTAAAAGCCGTAATTGGGTGAAATCGATGAACGTTTGAGTTGCGAATGATTCACTGCAATGTTAAAAACATAGGAACCTAATTTGCATCTAGATAAGGTAAAAAGAAAAAATATGGTTGTTTATTGAGATAGACTTTCTCGGTTTACTTCAATATTCCCCGTGTGATCCGTTCGGTTCGGTCAACCGGCTAGGCCTAGTCGAGGGGGTTACATCATTTACTCTTGTACTATGTTTCTTTCTTGTCTTTGCTGCATTGTCAACCTTTTCTTTTTTAATCTTGTTTTGTTTTACTCTTGTTTTCTTTCTTTCTTTTTAGTTGGGTTTAAAGAAATGAAATTGTGAAATTTTAGTGTGAGGTTGAATGTTTGGTGAATTTTGAGAAAGAAATGAAATTGTGAAGTTGTTGTTGTTCAAGGCTGAATGTTTGGTGCAAGATTCATGATCTTTTTTCCTTGTTTTCATCGGATTCATTTTTATTGATTTTGAAGTAAGATATTCAAGAACTTTGTGTTGGTTCTTGAAAGAGTTGTAGAAGATTTATGATTTTTTCCCTTGTAAGTTTTTATCGGGAAAATGCTGGCAAAATGGAGAAACAAGGAGAAGGAAAGGCAGATGAAATTAAATCATTGTTGTTAATAAAGCCTAATCTCTTGGCAATTATGACACAGTTGTAAAATAAAAATGTATATTAAAGTTAGTGATTCGTAACACTAACTTGTGCTTGGTGCAGTGGTTAAGCCACTCTATTTCCCCCTGTCTTGCCTGGGTTTGAGTCCCACCAAGTGTAAAGGTGTGTGATTTCATTTTTCTTCTCTAAACAGGTGGTGACACGTGTCACGGCCTGATTAGAGGAGAAAATAAATTTATTTAATAAATTATAAATAATTAAATCCCTCCAATCACTACACCAGACTGGTTTTTTAGCGGCGTTTTTTTTGCTCTATAGTAGCGTTTTTAAGTGCCACTAAAAACATTGGTGGCGCTAGTAAAAGAGTCGTAAAAAGTTCCACTGTAAGCGGTGCCGCAAAAGATAGTGGCGTTTATGTTAAAAAATGCCACAAAAAACCATGACCTATAGCAACCTTTGGATATTAAAATGTCGGGAACATAATGGATATCGCGGAGTTTGAGTTCACAAACGCCGCAATAGATTATGACCTATAGTGGCGTTTAAGAGGGAAAATGCCGGGAATATTATGGATATAGCGACTTTTGTGTTCTTAAACGCCACAAAAAATCATGACCTATAGCGACGTTTCTTTCCCAAAATGCTGCAAAAATCAATGTTTTTAGTGACACTTTTGTTAGCAAACGCCGTTAGGCTTACTGCCTTTATAAAACCTCATTTTTAATGTTATACTACCCAAATTTAACATGTAAAAAATAATAGTAAAATGAAGTAGAAATACTTATCAACCAACCAAAACAAATGAAGTAGAAATAATACTAAAATGTAATTCAACATTTAAAATGTTCAACGTTTAAAATATAGTTCAAAGTTCATTACAATGCACACATGAACGATCTAAGATGGAGGATTCTTCTTTAACATCGCCATTAGTTCTTGAAATTAATTCTGGAGAGCTTGAGATGCTGCTTCTCTTTCAGCATCTCTCGTTTGTCTCTCAACTTCTCTCACAACTTTTCTCTCTTCTCTGTCAAGTTCCTTCTCAGCTTCCTTCACTGCTACTTCGACTTTAAATTGACCTAACTGTTGTTTTAAACGATTAACTTCTACTTGCGAAGACTGGCTTTGTGATGGAATGTACTGAGATGAGCTAGGTCCAAAATATCTTGTTGGAGTAACGAACGATCCTTGACAACGAACCTGACCATATCTTTCAAGACCCAAAACATCAACAATAACTTGATTTTCCATCTCATGCACATTAGTAGAACCATTAGTTGAAGCTGTAGCTTAATACTCCGCCCTTTCCCCCATCAATTTCGCCTGATAATCAAATAAAAATTGTTAACAAATTCAAAAGATTATTTAAAATAAAAAAGTTATACTATTGATATAAATATAACATAATCCATATTTTTGTCCAACAAATATACCATAATGTCTGTAGATTCAGGAGTCATAGGATAGCCATCATTTTTTGTGTGTGTAATGTCGAAAAGCTTTATCCGTCTAACACTAGTATCGGTTGCAACTTGCTACAACATATAATAAAAATTAGTACTTACGAAAAAGTAATACATCATTGAAACAATCAGTAGTTAAAAAATACCTCGTCATTAGCTATATGAGCAAAGCTCTTCAACCTAGCAGTGTGAGAAAAACTTATGTTGTTGTTTGCTAGCAACTCTAATGTGCTCTCGCTCTTACAATTTAAAATTTACATTACGTATAAAGTCAATGTTATAATGATATAGTATTATTTTTTAAAAGTGGATCGATCATACCTCTTCTTTAGTTGAACTCCAAAACCTAATTGCATCTTCCCATTGATATCGGAGCATTCTTGGTGGGACATTTTGTAGTTTTTCTTGAAGGCTGAGATTATTTTTGAAATATGTCTTCTTCAATGCGCTCTTATGGTCTCTCCATTTCTTACCTAGTGCATTTTTCAAATAGTCATCTTAAACCTCCAAAGAAAATTTATCCTACAAATTACACAGTAAAAGTAAATATCATTATTATGTAACTGTAATGAATTATATATTACAATGACATTATTACCTTAACCAGTTCCAGAGCTTGGTTTTTGTTATTATTCGGCTTTTGACGCCATGACTCATAATTGATTGGCAAAACTGTAGCATTGCGTGCAACAATGCCTAAGTAACTGGCCAAAACACGTGCTTCTTCCCCAATTGGTTGGCCAACATCATTACGTGAAACTTTCACATGTTCCCCAGGAGGAAGCTCGTACAATTCATTCAATGTCGTGCGCCATCTAGTCTTGCGCCTTCGACCATTGTCACCTACATAAGAAATAATTAAGTATAATTTGTAATATCAAGTCAATAGTTATAAGTTATATTAAAGTGTTGAACAATACCTTCTATTTCCATATTCTCAACTGTTTCTGAAACTTTTGAAGATCCAACAGCGCAAAAATTCTCATTATTTGCTATTTCCTCTGCTCGAGGAACTTGAACCATTTGCAGATCACTTAACTTCCGCCTAGGCATAATATATGCAATAAACAAACAAAAAATTTTACTACCAGATGACAATACTATTAATGTATGTATTCAACATCAAGTTAGAAGTTATAATATTTTAAATTAATAAGTTAAGAAATAAATCTTACTACATTGTTATGTACTCAATTTTCATTAAAATCTTCATCCATGTCATCTCGAACCCATTGGAATTGGGACTACAACAACTGATTGTTTCATCTATGTTTTGTGCTGCAAAAGGCAAAATTTTTGATCTTGTTTCAATGTCATCTCTACTTCCATCCCCGATGTCTATCAAGTCTCTATGGGTGTTACAGAGTACAACAAACCAACCCTTATCCAATAGATCATGGCAATAGAAAACTTGTTTGACTTGAGAAGAAAATACATATGGTTCATCTATCAATTGTTGACCTGTGTGAATTAATCGAGAGAAGTTCACCATTGTAAAATCAAATTGATCTCTTTTGCTGCCTCGAGTAGAATATACATAAGCCCAATCACAGCGAAATAACACAACCTTTTGTTTGCCATAATAATCCAACTCAATTATGTTTGTAAGTATTCCATAATATTCAACATCTCCTTTTATAGGATGATTGTCCCTAGCACTAGCATAACTTGTAGTTAAAGAAGCGACAACTATTCCACAATTTTGTGTCCTCCGTAATCTTTCTTGAGATTTCGTGTAGAACCTAAACTCATTAACGACAATAAAGCATAACGACCTTTGGTACTTCACCCAGATAAATTTGCATAAGTAGAGAAATCATTAATAATCCATAATAAAGTTTTACGCAAATTAAAGTTCTCCTTCTTCAACACATCATATGTTTCGACACCCACCCATAATTATTTCAACTCCTCAATAAGAGATTGCATGTAGATGTCAATATCATTCCCGGGACCTATCTCACCTGGGATTATCATGGATAAGATAAAGAATAATTGTTTCATGCAAATCCATGGGGGTAAATTACAACGAACAAGCACTACAAGCCAAGTACTGTACGAAGTACTCATGATTTTAAAAGGATTAAACCCGTCAAATGCAAGACCGAGCCTGACATTTCGAGGATCTCCTGCAAAACTTGGAAATTTTTGGTCAAATGACTTCCAAGCTAAACAATCCGCAGGATGCCTTAATAATCCATCACCGATTCGTCCATCATGATGCCACCTCATAAACTCGGCAGTCTTTGAAGACATAAAAAGTCTTTGAAGCCTGGGTATTAGTAGAAAATAACGCAAAATCTTTATTGGCTTTTTTCTTGATCGTGCTTCAAATTCGTCCTCACTCATATTTTCTGTGTCCCCATTCATCCATCAAGATTTACCACATACATGACATGACTCTTGTTTTTTTTTCGATCACTCCAATACAACATACAATCATTCGCACAACTATGGATTTTCTCATAACCAATGCCCAAATCTGCAATTATTTTTTTCATATCTTTGCCGGATTGAGGAATTTTTGCAAAAGGAAACATTTCATTCAAAAACTCTAATAATTGTGTAAAAGAGTTACCAGTCCACCCTCCCAAGCATTTTAAGTAAAAAAAGACGAATAGAAAATGAGAGTTTTGAATATTTTGATCCCTCATAAAGTTGCTCATTCATTTCATTTAGCAAATTGTAAAAATTTTCCGCTTCTCCATTTGGCTCTTGAACACATCCACTTCTTCCCATCTCGGTGAAATCATTAAAATTAGTATCACAATCATCTTTTTTAACAGATTGATGATAATCATGCATATTAAATGCATCTCACAGCATACCCTCCATGTCATCTTCTCTAAGAGATCTACGATGAGAATTAGGAGGATAAGACAGATTACTCGTGGAAGAATCTTTACGAGGTGTCAACTCTCCATAAAATACTCATTTTCTATAGCCCGGAACAAAGTCAGTCATAATTAGATGTTCGTGTACAACTTCACGAGTGAACCAATTAATGTTAGCACACTTCTAACATGGGCAAAGAATCTTATTCTCTTCTCTTGCATTCACAAAGCAAAATTCAGAAAAGTTTGAACTCCATTTCGATAGTCAACGTGGTACATGCATGAGAGAGGTGAAACTAATCATCTTGGAAAATAAGTTAAAATTGTTTTGCAAGTTAGAAATGTCAGTCAACTTGCGATTCCTTTTCAGATAAGATCCAGGCATTTATGGGTCGACATGTCTTCATGAAACTTGTCTGGCTGTCAATTAACTTTCCAACGAATCTTGAATCGCCTCAATCGGACATCTAGAACTTAAGATACATTTATTTTAGCGAAGAAAGAGCATGTAGAAATTCATATACGGGATTAATACGAGATTTTTGGATAATTACGAATTTTCAAGATTTTATTTGATTATTTGTAATTTAAATCAATATAGGATTCTGCAATATCTATTATGATCAGATTTATTTAATTAGGATTTTATTTTTAATATTTATTTATTATTAAAAGTTACTTATGTAATTAGGAGATTAGATTTCAGTATTTATTTATTGTATTTAATTTCTTAAGTTTACTAGGATTAGAACTTCTCCGATGCTTATATAAGAAGGCTTCAACCACATTGTAATTGAGATTTGAATGATTAAAAAAAGTTTTCTTTTGAGTTCAGACTTGCAAGAAGTATAACTTGTGTTTTTTATTTTAGAAGCGATTCTTCAAGTTCGTAAGAATTTGTTGTTGATCTTCACACTCCTGCTTGCCTAGGTAACTACATCTAGAAGGGTGAGTTAGAGTCGTTTGAGGTTGCTTGCTTGGTTAATTGCGATCAAGAGGGTGCCGAGGACAATTTATCTATTTATCTTTCATCTCCATCGTCATCGCCTATCTTCATCCATCTTTTTACCGATCTAACATTCGTGCCAACATCCTTATCCGCTTCTGCAAGCTCAACGTTCGCGTATACGGGACCGTGTCCGTATCATTTGGTACGCTTACCCGTGACAAATTCATCCAACTCCCATCCATTTTGTATTTCTGAAATATCCATTTCAAATGTTAATTGCTAATACTAAAAAATTAAAAGTCTGCAAAGTTTAACCTACCATGGTGCATATTTGAAGGATAAAGAGAGATGTAACTATTGTATTATCAATTAAGTAAAATCCAAGTTAAATATATAAAGTATCTATCAGTCATACTTAATCCACTTGATCTATTTAAAGAAAATCAACCAAACATGAAAATTCGAGAGAAAGTTACATGTTAAGAAAAACCATTGTTTGCCAACAAAGAATTTAACAATAATTTTGCAACTCAATGCAGAGATGTGGGATCCCTCTCAACCTATTCAGAAATGGCCATATCGTTAGATTTCTAGCAAAGACTGAACCTTGATCAAATGATATACTTCATACTTAGCTATAAACAAATGGGCTTTTTCTTCAACTTAATACCAATTCATTACAACAATAAGACCGTGCATGTCAGCTCGATTAAATGAAAAAATGAGAGAATGTTTTTAAAAACCGAGCATGCTCCTAATAAACAAGTATCAAAGATATATATCATCAAGACATAAAAATGCCATCTTGCTTCTAACATGAACAACATGTTCCAATTATTACTCTATTAACAATGTAACACATAACACATAATTAACAAAAACAGAACTAATGTTAATTGCCTTTCCTTTCCCATATGATTAAATTACAACAAGAGCACATCGCAATATTTTATTGTAGAAATGATCATCTCACTTTTCAGTACAACATTTGATTGGTGTTTAACATGATTGGACAGGCAAGAATGGACAAATACCCGAAAGCAATGCCATTTATGATTCTATTTATTTGATCAAATTCATAAAGGAAAAGTAAAAGAAGAACATTAGAAGATTAAAACAACTAGATGTAAGGTTGAAAATAATTATGAACTTCAAAAGTTTGAAAATATAAAGTAACATATGATTTTTTTAACTGTCTTTTGTTTGATGTGCTATGATTTTAACATTTAAGGCATGCATTATGCATAACAAAGATGTTTATAGATTATGATATATACCCACTTTTTCTCCACATTTTAAAAATAAAATGTATTAATTGCTCGTATCCGTTGTGAAAGTAGAGGCACAATCCTTTGCCTACCCATTCTTGTCATGGGAGAAAACTCTCTTTATCCAATGGTTAATCTACCAACTTGAATTTATTTAATGGATTTATAGAAAACATGCATACTAATTAATGTGTTAATTAATGTTTTTTTGTCAATTTAAACATTTTTAATTATTTTTTATTTATATGATATAAATTTTAGGAAATACTCTTAATTTTATTTTTTACGTTTATTTATTTTTAAATGATTAAAAAAATATTTTATTTTCATAAATGATTATATAATTTTATTTTTACATTTAGACAAAATTATTGTCTAGAAAAAATCAAATATTTTTACATTTATATACAAAAGGTAGAGGTGGGCGTTCGATGGAGTCGAGTAAAAAAATTTCAATTTATTCGAGTTGATGTGTCATATTTTACAACTTAAACTTTATTTTAAATTTTTATGATTCAATTCGAGTTTTTATACAAATTTAATTGTAATTATTTATCATGTTATAGTATAATTTGAATCTAATTTAAACGAATTTCTCTAATCATATAAGATATGTATATATATTTCATCGTATTTTTTCATATGCGTCACATATTTCTTCATATTTCTCTAATCATATAAGATATGCACATATATATATATATATATTTGATTCTAATTTGAGGAAGTTGACTTGAACTTAAAAATCAATCAACTAATTATTAAAAATTTGGAGTTATTCGAATTCCATTTTACAACTCAAACTTTATTTGAAAAAATTTCGAGTCGAATCGAGTTTTTCTTACCTCTAACAAAAGGAATTCGTTTATCCTCACTTTCTATCCTATTCATTGTCTCGTTCACGGATTATTGCCACATAACTTTAATTAATTAGGTTTTTTTAACATTATGCCCTATTTACATTTAATAAAATCTAATTTTTATTTTTATTGTACAATAATTATAAAATCTATTAAATTAAAATGTTCCATATACTATATACTTAAAGACTAGTTCTCGTTCTCTAATTTGATAATTTTAAGTTATATAATTTAGTTATATTGTCTTGGTATTACGAGTCAATTAGAATTTTTAAATTTAAAAAGTACATGAACCGAACCCAACCAGTGATCTCATTCTCCAATTTGATAAATTTAAGTTATATGGTTTAGTTATAATGTCTTGGTATTATGAGTGAATTGAAATTTTAAAAATTAAAACGAGTGGTGTTAGTGGAAATAGAGATTATATTATAATTATCTTAAGGGACCTGGGTTCGAGCCGCTTTGTCCGCAAAAAACATGGATCGAGACTATAAAAATTAGAATACATGAACTATTGGTTTTTTTGTTTTAAAAAACAAAAATCAACTATTTCATCTTAATTTCAGAATTTTATATTTCTTCAAGAGCTATTATTCGAAGCAAAATATTTTTATGGGGTAAAAATATGACAACTCAAAATATATTTTTAGTTAGCTTAATTTCTCTTCTTATTATGTTAAAAAAAATAAAATATTTCATTAAAAATAAAAATATTAATTATATTACGTTTATAATTATAAAAATTTTATGGGATAAAAAATATTAATTGTATTGTAGTTATAATTTTTAAAATTATTTATTGATGAAACTTAAAAGTGATATTAATTGCACTGCATTTATTGCTTATTAAAATATACATTATATTACATTTAATAGTTAACAAATCATGTGCCACATCAGCTGGATAATCTATGCAGTAAGTAAATGTAGTATTGCCTCTTGTCATGAAGGCTCTCATTATACCTCATTAATCATTATCACCTTACAAAGCCATTTTCATTTTCTCGTATAGTTTTTGGACAATTCCTCTTAAGAATAAATTGACAGATTTACCATTGTATATCCTCTTAACTTTCAATTAAGAAGAAACTTTCAAGATAAATTACAAGTCAAAGTTCAGCTAAAAAGAACTAAAAAATACTACCTTTTGAGACAAGTAAATAGGATACCCTGTTGGGATACATCAGAAGAAAAATAAAGTATACTAACCAAGGTAAGAGAGTTCCTTGGGGTTTGCCCAATAGTCAGGGTTTGGCCTTTAAAAATCTGAATGCGCCTCTATTTTATTCTCCCATCTAAAATCCTCGAGCCTTAGACGGATTTGCTTTGATTCTCTATTTCCAGCAATGTTGTTTGGCTCTTAGGTACGTGTGGCTTAGTCCCCGTCAATAGAGCATCGGTTTCCGGAAATCAAGGAGACGACGACGACTGGTGTTTTGCTTAAGAGAGCTGAGACGGCAGAGAAATAGAGGGTGTGGCTTTCGCGGCTTGTTTCTTGTCCGTTGTAAAGCTTCGCCAGATCAAATTTTCAGTTCCATCTCACCGGAATCTGAAAGTCGACGATTTAAGGAGCGTTTTTCTTGACCGTCGAAGATGGCTTAGGCCTCACGCTGCCACTGGTAAACGGTTTTCTTCTATCTTCCCCTTCTGGGACTCCCCGTTTTCTGGTCCACTTCCCCTATCCCACGCCATATCCCGCATCCTTGTGACTCATCCACCTTCCTTTCCATAGTTTTCTGTTTACCAGTCTTAGTTCTTATTTCCTGGAGTTTGCTCGTCTATTTTGGATTAATTGGTGGTTGAAGGATTGAATTTTTCTGGGGTTGTGTTTTGCGATTGTCTTTCGTTTTGGTCTGATCTTGATGATTTCTGTATCAGTGTGCGTGTTCTTGACTGTTTTTCTCCGATATTTCTGCCGGTTTTGTTTGTTGCTTTGAATTTTCGAAGAGCTATTGAGTTAAATCTGCCGTTTTTCCCCCTGAACTTGCACTTGAGTTTTTTTGCGCTCTTAAGCTTCCCCTCTTGGTTTGCCACGAATTTGTATGATTCAAAAATATGAATGGAAAGAAATTGTTGTATCTGAGTTTGCTTGGGAGAAGCACCATATTAACTCGTCATCTTTTTGCTTTCTGGTTTTACTGTATCTGAGTTTTTCTTCTGGGTTTTTCATCTTTCTGTGAACGGATCAGCAATCTTTATGGTCCTAGTTTTTTGCTTCGGTGCCCTTTAAGACCGTGAAGTTTCCAAGGTTTTCATCCTTCACTGACAGCTGAGGATAATCTTGTCATCTTGGAGTGCTATCTTCTCGGCGGTTTTTCTTCGCTACTGGTTGTTTTACTAAAAATAATGACTATACTCGCATGAAATGTGCGCATAATAGGAAACTAGGGAACTGTTAGAGCTCTTCGAAATTTTGTGTTGAAGCACAAGCCAACTATTGTTTTCCTGGGCGAAATAAAGCTAAAAATCAAATACCTAGAAAAAATCAAAATGAAAATGAAGTTTGAGTCATCATTTTATGTGGAGCCACAAGGAATCACCGGCGGTTTGGCTTTATGGTGGACAAATGAAACAAAAATTACCATCTTAAAGCATAGTAAAAACTTCATCGACGCTAAAATGACCCTTCACGAAGGCGGAGAATGGTTCAGTACTTTCATCTACGACCCACCGTATAGAGAAGAAAAACAAGCCTTCTGGGAGGAATTAAGTCAACTTAAAAGATCATCTAATGCAAAATGGCTAATTATGGGCGACTCCAATATAGTCACCTGTCAGGGGAAATGGAAAGTGGAACCCCTTTTAATCCGGAGAAAGCCAAATGTTTCACGGATTTTGTGGACTCTTTTGGGCTCGTGGAATTACCAATTAAAGGGGGTTCTTTTACTTGGTACAACCAAAGAGGAGAAGAAGAGGCTATCTTGAAGAAACTCGATAGAGTTGTTTGTTCTACTAAATAGAGTATCTCCTTCCCTAAATCCCTAAGAGTGATGGACATTGCTCTAACCTCTGACCATACCCCAATTCTCCTCTTCCCTCAAGGTTATACTAGGGAAATACAAGAGGGATTTTAAATTCAAAACAAAATGGCTCTTGGATGAGGAATGTCCTCAAACTGTTCGTACAGGTTGGAGCTCTTCCATAGGTTGAGACACCTCATATCATTTTGGGAGGAAAATCAGGAAAGCAAGAGTAGCTTTAATAAGGTGGAGTAAACTAAATTCCAAACAGAAAGTTGAAAAACAACGAACCCTGCTGGCCCAAATCGAAAACTTTCAAGGGATGAAACTCACAACACCGGAACTGGAAGAATACAAACAACTCAAAAAAGATATGGATCTTGAATGGGAAAGTGAAGAGAGATACTGGCATCAATGGTCCAGGATAAACTGGCTGAAATGAGGAGACAAAAATACAAAGTTTTTCATGTGACAACCCTTTAACATCGCAGAATGAACTCCATTCTCAAGTTAAAAAAGGAGGACGATACATGGCTCGACGAACAAACTGACATAGCTAACTTATTGCAACATCATTTCCAGACTCTTTTCACTAAGGACTGAACCGTCTATTTTCAATGCCTTGAAAACTACATTCCATGTCTCGCGACTGACATGATGAATTCTGAGCTCTGCAAAGAAGTTTTTGAAGAGGAAATCAAGAAATCAATCTTTAATATGGGGGAAACTAAAGCACCGAGTCCTGATGGATTCCCTGGGTGTTTCTATCAAACCTTCTGGGAAACCATCAACGAAGACCTTATAAGGATGATCTCGACTTTCTTCAATGAGGGCTTTCTGGACTATAGTTTGAACAAAACTAACCTTGTCCTTATCCCAAAAAGATCAAATCTTTGTGAAGTCTCTCATTTTCGTCCGATTAGTCTATGTAACTTCTCCCTTAAAGTTATAGCCAAGATTCTGGCATCGAGACTCAAGAGCTTCCTCCCCAATCTCATTCCTCATCACCAATCAACTTTTGTGCAGGGGAGATCAATCCATGATAATATTATACTTGCAAATGAAGCTTTTTATGCGATGAAGCGAGCCAAAAGGGGAAAAATGGCATCATGTCACTTAAGATTGATCTTGAAAAGGTCTGTTACAAAGTAGATTGGGATCTTCTTCGTTTTACAATGAACATAATAGGCTTCTGTAACTGGTGGATTGACAGAGTTATGAAGTGTGTTTCGTCAGCTTCCTTCTCCTTGGTCCTTAACGGGGAGAAACATGGCAACTTTCGTCCTAGGAGAGGCCTAAGACAGGGTGACCCTCTCTCACCTTTTCTGTTCACCTTCATTTCAAACATTGTTTCCTGGATAACGGAAAAAGAGGTTAAGTCCTCTCGTTTCGAAGGACTACAAATCAGGAGAAGATGCTCAATACTAAGTCACCTTATGTTCGCTGATGATTGCTAATGTTCTCCATAGCAAACGAAGGAAATTATCATGCTGTCATGAGTATTTTACAACTCTTTCAGAAATCAACTGGACATACGGCAAACTTTAAGAAATCTTCAGTCTTCTTCTCCCCAAATGTCAGCACCCAGCTAAAAAACCACATATCCAACATTTTGGGCTTTGGGCCAATGGAAAAAGACACCATGTATCTCGATTTGCCCTCCTTCTAGGGTCGAAACAAGAAGGAAGCTCTTGCATTTATAAAGGAGAAGGTTCAAAACAAACTTTGTGGCTGGAAAGCTAAATTTCTGAATCAAGCTGGAAAGGAGGTTCTCATTAAAGTAGTCGCCCAGGCTATCCTCACATATGTAATGCAATGTTTCTTTCTCACTGTCACCCTTTGTGATGGCCTCAGCTCGCTAGTTGCTAAATTCTGGTGGAACAACTGTGGAGCAAAGAAGAAGAGCATACACTGGCTTAACTGGAGGAACCTTTACCGTCCTAAGGATCAAGGTGGGTTAAGATTAAGAAATCTCAGATCTTTCAATAAAGCTCTCATTGCTAAAATTACGTGGAAAATTCTAAAGAACCTGGACTCTTTCTTGGTTTAAACTCTACGAGGGGTCTACTTTCCAAATGGAAACATCTTCGAAGATCCAAAGTGCCACAATCCTTCTTGGGCCTGCTCAAGCATTCGGGAGTGGTTAGAGGTTATTAAAGAAGGATACATGTCGAGGGTAGGAAACGAAAGAAGCATCTCCACTTGGAAGGACAACCGGGTACCCAAACTCCCTAGTTTTCGAATCCTCTCACAACCACCCTAACATGGTCTTGGTCCTTCCGTTAGTTCCCTCCTGAACCTAGATCAAAGATCTTGGAACCGATCTAAGCTCGATCGTTTCTTCTCGGTAACCGAATCTGAAGCGATAATAAATATTCCAATTGGAGGACTGAGAATCAAAGACTCCTTGGTTTGGGCTGGAACAAAGAATGGAGACTATTTTGCCAAGTCGGGCTATCGATTCATTGAGGACAAATTCCAAACGTCCTCCGATCCCTGTACAAGCGAAGAACCTAGAACAAACAAAGCCTTCTGGAGGTCCATTTGGGGCCTGAAGGTGCCATATAAAATTCGATCTTTCCTTTGGAGGATTTGTCATAACATTATTCCTACCAAAGGCATCCTCGCGGCTCGTTTCCATGGAAGATTCCAGGATTTGGAATGTTGTCCAAGATGTGGGAACGAGGAAGAGACAATTGAACACCTTATGTTCTTCTGCCCATTCGCACATGCGGTTTGGAAAGCATCATGTTTCAATTATTCTCCATCTCTTTTTGGTTTTCCAGGCTTTTCGAAATGGTGGATGAAAATTAACGAATTCAGAAAACTGGGAAATTTTGAGGAAGGTTGTGCTCTGATTGCTTTTCTCTTATGGGTAATTTGGAAATCGTGAAACACATTCGTTTTCGAAAACAGAAAAGATATTCCTTGGGAGGTTTGGCTGCGTGCTGAAAGAGGTTTTCATGAATTTGCTCATGAATCCTCATCTACCACAGAGGAAAACTCTCCCTAAAACAATACACCGATCCAATGGAATCCTCTGCCTCTAAGATCTTTCAAAATCAACTGCGACGCTGCCTTCGATCGTCTCACAGAAAAGGCTACGTTGGCAGCCATTGCACGTGTGTCCGTGACAACTTGAGATCCTTTGTACAAGTAATCTCAGCACCCTTGCTCGCTCCATCCGCAGTGACGACCGAAGCCTTGGCTATCATACTAGGCTTATCGTTAGCCTCTCTAAACATGTTGGCTCATATCATCATTGAATCTGATTGTCAAACAGTCGTAAATAGTCTTCGATCGGTCTCTCTCTCCGACTGGTTATCTTCGGCGGTCAAAGAGGACATCAGGAACGAAGCCAAATCTTTCGCCTCGTGTTCTTTTTCCTTTGTTTTTAGGTCTTGTAATCAAGCAACTGACCAGCTTGCTATTATTGCTAGGGACCTTCAGTTTCAAACTCTTTGGGGACATCCTCTCCCCTCAAGTCTTCTTATGTATTTGTAATTGTTTTCAATGAATTCTTCTTCTTTGGATAAAAAAGGTAAGAGAGCTCTCTAATGGATCTAATTTTCAGTGTAACATAGGTTAGCTCAGTACCTTTTCTAGAATTATCTTTTAGTGTAACATGGAAACAATAGTTACATCAAATGAGCAATGTAAAGATCTTTGCAGTCATCTTAAATTACTTTCTCTGCAACGAAAAACTAACATTGTTTCAATAGAGCAGATCGCAACTCTAACGCCCGGAGAACCAACCGTTCACCTAACATGAAGCAACCTCTTATTAGGAATCTTAATGATGGCCTTATTAACTGGCCAAAAACTCAATTTAGCTTTCAAGTCGTACACATTGATTCATTTAAAAGTAGGGGACTAATTTGAACCAGTCAGTATACACAGAGAGACTAAATTGATCCATTCAATAATAAAATGACTAAATTGACATAATTCTATACACTTTCACCTCTATTTACTTTTTAAATATTTATATATATAATTTTTATACTTTGAAAAAGAATTTTAAAGTGTCAGATTATTTGGGAATAAACCTGAAAAACACTTGCTTGATGGTGCGATGACAAGCCGAACGACGGTGTTTGCTCGTTGTTGCGATGGTGAGGCGAACGACGCTTGCTTGAGGTACGACGACAAGGCGAGCGCTTGGTCGACGGTGATGAGTAGCACGACGAGGAGGGAGCAGTAGAAGTTAGGGATTAATTCTTTTGCACGATAGAATTGGGGGAAACTGTGATATAATTGCTTAAACGCGGGGTTTTAATTTTTTTCCTATTGCGGCGTTTTCATTAACAAATGCCGTCAAAAGGGACTTATCGCGGCGTTTTATAAAAAACCGCCACTAAAACAAAATCACTTGCGGCGTTTATACTACCAAACGCCGCTAATTCTTTTACTACAAAGACGTTTTGTTTAAAAATGCCGCTAAATGTTCCATTTTGTGGTGTTTGACTCCAAAACGTCGGCATTAGTTAAATATTAGCGGCGTTTGTTAAGAAAACGCCACGAGAAGCGCCGTTGTAGAATGAGTCTGGTGTAGTGAATAAAGTATTGACACGTGTCACCACCTAATTAAATATTTAATTTATTTTAGTAAATTAAAATTATGACCAAATTTATAGAGTGTATAAGTAATGAGGACCAAATGTATAATTATACCCCTATTTTTAACGGCCATGTCACCCTGTCGTTAACCTCTAACGGCTGGTAGTCAAATTGCATCCAATTTAATAGTATGGTAGTTTAATTACTTAAAAGAAGTAGTCAAATCAGGACTTTTCTAATAGTATGGTGGTCATTTATGTAATTTACCCTTAAAATTAAGTGGGGTAAACTGTAAACCATATACTTAACGCCAATAGGCAATAAGTAATCTTAAATGTTGTTAGGGTATCATGTTTTGTATGGTCAAAATTAAACCCCATGAAACCGCGTTTTCACTTTGTTGACACCGTTTCTGAATAATTTTCCCCCTTAAATACAAGGGGCTCCTAGAATGCTTCCATTAGCATCGGATTCCTCTCTTTCTTTTATCACTCTTTATCAAATAGAAATTTTATATTTTTTTAATGTTTTTATTTATGCTTCCATATTAAAAAAATTAGATGTAAGACTTATGGTTAAAGTTTAGAATCAAAATTTAGGGAATAAAAAGTAGAATGTATTTTTGTAGAGACTCAATATGAAGATGACATTTTTAATTCAATTTATTTTATTTATAACACCAATATTTGAACCATTAACCTTACTTAAAAAATTTAGTGTTTAAACTCGCTAAACCAACTTCTTGTTTGTAAAGAACATTCATTATCCATGCTTGTTACAAGAAACAAAAATCCTCGCACCATTATTTACGATATAATGAACTCATGCTCGTCTCTGAGGGTGGGCCATAAGGGCGACGGCCTAAGATTCACCCATGTCAAAGGCTCACAGCTTATATTTCTCTAATAATTATTATTATGGTCTAAATTTTTTCAATGCTTATTATTAGGATCTATTATTAAAATTTATTTATTTTTTAATAGTCGTTATTATAAGTCCATTTTAATACTTATTATTAGAGACCTAAATTTTTAATATTTGTTATTAGGCATACTCTTAAAATTTAATTTTTTTAATATTTTTTATTACGAGTCTAATTTTTTTAATACTTTATTATTACAGGCCTAATTTTTTTCTAATACTTGTTATTAGAGGTCTACTCTTAAAATGTTTTTTTTTTCAATTCTTGTTATTAGGGCCCAATTTCTTTTCCAATATTTGTTATTAGTTACATACTATTAAAATATAATATTTTTCTAATATTTATTATTAAAGCACCGTTTTCTAATACTTATTATGATGAGTATACTCTTAAAATTTATTTTTTTTCAATACATATTATTAGGGACTTAATTTTTATTTTCACCCTTAAACCACTAATATTTCAGAAACGACTCTGAATGAACTTTATTCTAGTGATTTTTAGATTCTAAATTTGAGTCTCATCGTACATAAAATATCACATTAGGAGTGTTAGTGTTTATTATAATTTAATTTAACTATTTATGAGTTCTGTTTAAATTTCAATAATATAAGTTCATATAGATTTCAACTATCAATACTTTATAATAGTCACGATTAATATAATGCATTGATATTAAGTATAATGCCTGTGGTTCAAATTTTGGTGATGTAGTAAAGTAAACTAAGTTAGGAAGGTTGTTTTTATAATAAATTTCTAGAATATTTAATTTAAATTAGTTGAATATATAATTGTTTTTATACACCGTTAATCGGTAAACTGAGTTATAAAGGTTGTTCTTATAATAAATTTTAGAATATCCAACTCTCAATGGTTTAATTATTTTTAGGTCATTGATAGTTTTAAAACCTTTGCAATTAAGTTATTGCTCATCCTAAAAAGTTTTGGTTTATTATTTTAAAGACCCTTTAAGTTAAAATTAATGAGATCCTTATTTTTTTCTCGCTTAATCACTTTTTAAGACCCTTAAATTTTAAAATTATTGAAATTAAACATTAATTTCTTTAATTTGTATGATTTAATTATTTTTTAGAACCCTATTTATTTTAAAGTTAGTTAACTTGCTCCCTCATAGTTCAATCCTGACTCCGCTTCGTTGTTAATAGAATGAAAAATGCACATGTAGATATGACATAATATTAGATCATTTTCTATTTTTATATAAAGGCAATGTTAATTTTTAAATATATTTATGATTTTTTTTATTTTCACCAACAATGTATATAATTACCCTAATAACAAATAGTAACCGAAGAATAGAAAGTCTATTGATAACAAAAAAAATATTATATGGTCTCGGTCTATCATGTCATTTATGGTCTCGTCCACTAAAAACTAATTACACATTTTTTTCATGTCATTTTTTTAATGTTGAATCTTCACCTTTTTATGCTATGCAAATAGGGAGTGAATAGTTATATAGAAGCTAATTATAAAATAAATTAGTGACATGAAAAAAAAAAAATTGACTGATTTTTAATGGATGGAGATTACGAGTAACGTGATTAGCTGAATCTATAAAATAATTTTTCGTTGATAACGTAATATTTATAACATAAAACGAATATCTTAATTACACGTGAAAATGCTAAAAAAAACAAATGAAATTATTAGGACAACTCATAACCCATAATACAAAACTCGATGATTAATATAATATTATACAGTTCCATAATTCGAGACAACGTGTATAATATGTTAATAATATAATTTTATTTTCCTATAACATGGAAAAGAAAAGAAAAATACATCTAATACTGACAATATACTGATATAGGGATGATGAGAGAATTAAAACTCTATATAATTCTAAACTATAAAGATAAGATAGAATATATTCTTATTTTAGTTTTTATTTTATTTTATTTTCTCCAACAACTAGATCTGACATATTGTATAATAAATAATGTTTTTGTATTTTTATATTAAAAATATGAGTAATTATATTCATGCACAAGTGTTTATAAAAATTTTGTTTATACAAGCACTTTAGTCTTAAAGTATAGGGACACATTTTAGGGTTTAGGGGTAAAAATGTAGTAATTTTAAATTTAGGGGTCATCTGCATAATTTTGGATTTAAGGTTAAAATATAATGTTTATATGTTAAAACCTAAATCCCTAACTATATTACCCTAAAACCTAAACCTAAACCTAAACACTAAATTCTAACCGTAAACCTTAAATTTTAAATCCAAACTAAAATTGTAAATTCAAAAATTAAGGCGATTGTTGAAACAAAAAATTTATATTGCATGTATATATGATATATCAAATTCACTCGACATAGATTTAATCGTGAAGTTATTAAAATATATTATCATAAGGGTATTTTTAATTTTTATACTTTTATATAAATCTTAAATAAAACAATTGAAAATTATCAAACATAAAATCAATTCTTCAGCATTACAGGTATGTTGATTTGTTGATTGAATTTTTGTATAAATGTTTAAAGTGTCTGATTGAATTTAGTGTATCTTAATTAAGTGATACCAAATCAATTGAGAAAGCACACTAAAGTTGAAGTATACATTAAAATTATAACGTTAGAAGATTTAGAATAATAATTTAATTTTCTGTACTAAATTACTTTCATAGAAAATAATTAATTATTTAAAAATATATTTTTAATTTTGTTTAAATTATGTTTAGAATACAATTTTAATAAATTCAATTATTTTTTTCTTCTAAAAATACATTTTAAAGTATAGATTTATAAGGTAAGCCTTGCAATTTAAGTTTTGTACTAATAAATAACTTTTAATGAAATGGTTATTATTTAAGAAATATATATATATATTTTTAATTTTTTTAAGAAATTACTTTTAAAATATTATGTACGCAATTATTATTTTTAAGTCTTATGAACGACTTTATTTTATTTCATTTCAATTTGTTATGTGTTATATATATTATGTTTCATTACAATTATATGTATTGTTCACACATATATGTATCTCAATAAATTATTGTTTTAAGTCAATCTGATATCAATTCGATTAAAATTTTATTAAAATAACATTATTTATAAAGAGTAATAAATAATTATCTGAAATATATTTCAATATAACTATTTTTAATATTTTTCTCAATACAACTATACATTTTATTGGCTATATAAAATTAATTATTTTATTTATACCGCAAAAGATGGTATTTTTCGAAAGTGGAAGAGGTGGGTGGAGTTTTATCACCGCTAACATTAATCTATATTTGTCACAATCGGTCCTCAAATATTGGAATACAAATATAATTTTGTTATTTTAAAATATGACCGTAATAACGAGCCGAGCTGAGTCCGAGCCTGTCTAGGCTCGGCTCGAAAATCGTGTAATTGAATTCGATTCGGGCTCGAGATTCGCGAGCTCAGGATTTTAGGCTTGAACTCGGCTCGAAAATAATATTATTGGACTCGGCTCGGACTCGAAGCTCGGTTCAGTTTCGTCAGGCTTGAAATGAAAAATTTTACTATAGTTTTTTTATATAAAAGATTTGTTAAAAATCTCTTTCATAACCAACACAAAAGCGAAATTCAATGATCGGAAAGGGAAAAAGTGCCACAAATTAGATTAATTCAAATAATCAATAAATATTCTTATAATACAAATACATAATTAAAGAAAATACAAAATCAAACAACAACCGACTAATGAAAGAAAATACAAATACATAATTTACTTTAGTGCATATGTATAGGCTCGGCTCGGCTTGTTAAGGTTTCAAACCGAGCCCGAGCCTGAGTCAAACTCACTCAAGTCGAACTTTGACCGAACCAAACTCGAGTAGCTCGCGAGCCAGTCAGGCTCATTATCACCCCTATAACCGACAAAGTGTGTCAAGTATTTTATCCGAAGGTTTGATATAATTTTCTATTTATGTTTGGCTCATCAAATTAATAATATACAATTGCCTTTCGAATCACTAAAATTGTTTTAAAATATGTCATATTATACATAAATTTTGATTTTATATAATTATATCAAGTATTTAAATATATTAGATTATATTTTTTTATATACTATACAAACAACGATGTAAATTAAATTAAACATATTTCATTGTTATTAGGTTGATTATTGACTGTAGAAAAAACAACATAAATGCTTATAAATATTTTTCTAAGCTTTTGCCCAATTGACAAATAAACATAAATGTTGATAATTGGCTCCATGTTCGAAGCCCTGTGAGGGGCTATATTTTGACCAGCTCCACATCCACTCATTGTTTTAATTTCATACTTTATTATTAGGGTAAAGTACATGAATAGTCACTATTCTATTCCAAAAATATAAAATAGTCACTAAATTTTTAAAAGTTATATAATAAACATTAAACTTTAATTTTTGTTACAAAATGGTCATTGGACCGTTAACTGTCGTTAACTGGGTGACATGATATGTACAAAAATTTGTATAATAGCACATCTAATCCTCAATATTTACACATTCAATAAATTTAGACATCGATAATGAGGGTTAAATTAGGACTAAATTGATTTCTGCATAAATATGAAGGATTAAATATACTATTATTTAAATTTTCGTAACCGTCACGTCATTTACTTAACGACAATTAATTGTTTAGTGACATTTTTATCAAAAACTAAAGTTTAATGTATGTAACTTTTGAAAATTTAATAACTGTTTTATCTTTTTCTCGAGAAAATTTAGTGACCATTTATATACTTTACCCATATTATAAAATGAACCATGACATAGCCACTAGTCCCTGTTTGGTAGTGTCAGATATTCTTTAATTATCCCTACTAACCCTTAAACTTGACCTAGCACTCCCAATTAGTAGGATAATCAAACCACGCTATACTTGAAAAAGGGTTCTTATAACACAGTGGCGTCTGCCGTCCGGTAGGAAAGCAATATGAGCGATCGCTCAATATTTCACCTTTTATTTTCACATGTAACACTCGAGTTTGGGGGCCGGGAGAAAATAATATTTTAATATTATTTTGGGTTCAGTTTTATAATTAAAATAATGTTTCGGGTTTTTGTTTTCAAATTAATTAGTTGTGTTGGCCATATTTTGAAATTAAACCCCAAATAGCCATGGATTACATGCTCTTGTGAATATCTCATTTCATTAAGGGTAAAATGGTCTTTGGCCTTTAAATTTAAAACACCCAACTTCACTATTCACTCTCTTCTTCAAATCTAAAACCAACATGATAGGGGGAGAGCTCATCCCCTCCATTATTCCACTACATAGCTTCTCCATTTCAACCCGTTTTTGAAAGGTAACATCATTTTTGACTTTTCCTCAACTTCCTCTCTTCAAAAGTACAAATGGTTTTCATTTTCCTCAATGTTTTGGAAATGGAGCTTTTAGGGATTTTGATTAAAAATGATAACTTTATGTTGTTAAACTTAATATTTCTATTTAATGTGGTTAGTTATGAAGTCTAGGAGTTAAATGATGCAACATATATGAGTTTTACTTGGTTTTGAGCACATTCCCGAAATTGGGTTTAAAAGGGGGTTTTGAAGGGTTTTGAGTGAGTTTTGGGGGTTGTTTTAGGTTGGAATTGGTGGGCTAATGTTAGTGCTATGGTTGGAGGTTGCTTTGGGATCATTTGTGGGTATAAAATGTGTTGGAAACTTGGATTTTGATCAAGGTTTAATGGTTGCTCGAATTTGATAAAGTTGGGGTTTGTTCATGACTTGAAATGTTGAGGTTGATGTTTGAATTGTATTCCGGGTTAACTACTTTGATGCTTGGGCTGATTGGAAGTTGTTTGGTTTGTGTTGAGGTTGTTTAGAGGCGAAAACTTGTGTTGGTGAAGCATCGGGAGGAAACCCGGAAGCTTGAAGGTGGTTGCTCGCTTGATATTTGAGCTTGGAAGTATATGTGAGTGGTTAATGTTTTCAAATTGGTTTTTAAGTGGTTGGTTCAAGCATGTAGACTAGGTTGGGCTTGGTAGACCCACCTAGAGTTGGGATTAGGGTGGTAGCCTAATCCTAAGCTTTAGTTAGAGACATTGGATGAACTCTTTAATTGATGTTATGCCTTATGATGATTTTGTATAATGTGATATACATGTATGTTGAGGCTTGGCTAAATGCATTGTTATATGCATGTTGATGACAAATATAATGTGGATATACACATGTGTGAAATATGATGTGATAATTGTTTGGATGACATACATGTAGTGTTGGCTTGTGAAATGAGGTTATGAGGTGGTTGCATGATTTTGAGGATCATGGTGAGTACGTGCTAAGCACGAAAATTATATTGAAATTGATGTTGTGAAAGGTTATGGATTTTA
This sequence comes from Hibiscus tridactylites, assembly GCA_958450335.1. NCBI lineage: Eukaryota > Viridiplantae > Streptophyta > Magnoliopsida > Malvales > Malvaceae > Hibiscus > Hibiscus tridactylites. The sequence continues at coordinate 19,884,207 of OY288279.1, read as the reverse complement.
CTTAATATTGGCACTAGTATGCTTGGGTACAATGATCGATCATTAGGATGAGTGTGCACACGAGAGTCAAAGTCGCGCGTGGCCTTGGTGGCGTTAAGGCACCAAGGAGGAGTACGGTGATGTGACATTCCACCGGAAATATTTATATTAGTCGATGATGAGTGGAATCCTATCGACGGGGCGTGAGGATGAGTGGAATCCCCTCCGCGAGAACCAGTGATGAGTGTAATCCCACCGCAAGTAATGGTTATGTTGGAAATGCGTTTCAACATGTTATCCGCGTATTCGGGTCATAGCTAGGTGTCAATATGATATGAAATGTCATCTTACCAATATATATATATATATATTGATATGTGCATCAATGTGTTATGGAAATGTGATTCCTCTTTGGATGATTATACGTGTTCACATCTGTTGTGGAAAGGAGCTTATTGAGCATGACATACTATTGAATAATTGTTCATGCATCATTGACATTTGGCTCTTGTGGATTGAAGGTATGAACATGCATTTTACCTTGGTTGAGAATCGTGCTTGGACCCTGCATTGTCGAGATTTGTTTTTAAAAGAGCTTACCCTCACTAAGCTTTATTGCTTACGCTCTCTCTTTGTTCGACAATGCAGATGCTTAGTTCGTGGATTGCTAAATGCAAGAAGGGGGCCTCTAAGTGTGCTTCGTGGTGCTTGTTTAGCTATCAAGTATGAACATTTTTAGTTATGGTGTAATGGTCAAGCAATGGGACATGTATTCGTGCTATAATGTTTTTGAAGTATGTTATGTCTTGTCGATGCTTGTGTGATGACATGCCTTATGAACGTTTGAGCTGCTTTTGGATGGCATGTAAACCTTATTGTGATGAATTGTGCCTTTTGGCTTTTAATGTCTTCAAGCATGCCTTATAATAAAATGTTGCTAATGTGTAAATGCCATGAATGAATGTTTCAATCTAAGCCTTGTGTGTTTGAGCATGCTTGACATAGGAACCATGCCTCTAGTTCATGTATGTTGGTGTTAAGTGCCTTTTTGGGTCGTTTGGGACCTTTAGAATTGTTGAGAAACGCCTAAGTTTGGTTTTTGAGGGTTGCAGACAGCCCGCGTTTCGAAACGAGCTGAGCCGTTTCGGAACAGGTAAGGCTTTAGGGACCCCATATCGGAACGCGTTTCGATACGGTTTGGCCACTGGAGCCCCTGTTTTGGAACGTTTTGGCTACTGAAAATCTGAGAAAATGACGAGATGAAAGCGTTTCAAAACGGCTCTAAGGGTTTCGAAACGGTCAAAATCTCGTTGACCACGAGAAGTTGACTGTTGAGGGTGTTTCGGAACGGTTGACCTCCGTTTCGATACGACCTCCTCGTAGGGCTTGGGGCAGTTGACCTGGTCAAGGGCGTTTCGATACGCCTCAAGGGTGTTTCGAAACGGCCAGATTAATGGATTAAAATTGGACTGTTTAATTGACGTTTTGGGTTCGGATGATTATCTTCTTCATTTTTATTCCACTGTCTTGATCACGTAGGACTTAAATGTGCCATTAGAGAAGATAAGTTAAAAGAAAAAAAATTAGGGTTGCTAACCGAGGGGGAACCTTAACGGGTTTCGCTTTGGTTTTCCCCGTGTGGCCTACTCGGACCGGTCATCCGGCCAGACCGGGACGAGAGGGTTACAGTTTAGTGACATTTTTTTAACAAAAACTAAAGTTTAATGTATGTAACTTTTGAAAATTTAATAATTGTTTTATCTTTTTCTCGAGATAATTTAGTGACCATTTATATACTTTACCCATATTATAAGATGAACCACAACATAGCCACTAATTCGTGTTTGGTAGTGTCAAATATTCTTTAATTACATCTCTGAATCTGATTCTTATCCCTACTAACCCTTAAACTTGACCTAGCACTCCCAATTAGTAGGATAATTAAACCACGCTATACTTGAAAAGGGTTCTTATAACACAGTGGCGTCTGCCGTCCGGTAGGAAAGCAATATGAGCGATCGCTCAAGATCCCACCTTTTATTTTCACAGTTTTAAAGATTTCCAAGTTACAATTTAGTAAGTTAATGGTTGTTCCTTATTTTTTTAGATGTAATTATGATATTTTTTTACAAAATAATAAAATATATTTTTATGGTTTATTAATGAAATATTAAATTAATTGTTCAAATTAATAGATATAAGGATCGTTTTTTAGTTTTCATTTTGGGCTCTAAAATGTTTAAGACGATTCTGTTATAACTTATAACACTTAATAATTCATCTTAAAAAGAAATTGTTTTTGCTTCTATAGTCAATTTTGACTCAAAATGATAAAAATTAAATTCAAAATCCTTTGAAACTCAATTTGGTTACATTAATTTTTTATAGCCACTTGATAATTGGGATGCAAGTGGAGAGAATTGAGAGTTGAGGACTCTTTAGACTTTACACCTCACTTTCAATAACATTCTTCGGGTGTATTAAGTATTATAATACTACTATTTTCTTTATAATAATTCTTAATTCAAGGGTTCGATCAATAATGTCCAAATTAATATAATTAATATAACAATTATTTTAATAATTTCTAATTTCAAGGTTCCAAACATTAACCCTGAAATTACTTTAATAAATACATCATTTATTTATTTTATTTTGAAAGAAATAAATACAACATTTAGCCCCCTTAAAAACGAAGTTTTCTAATTTCTTAGGTTGCGTTTGGCCTACGGAATGTAAGATTATCTTTAGGAATAAGATTCTCGGAAGGTAATATTACCTGATATATTACTGGGAATGTTACATTAACTTGTTTGATTTATTGGGTAGAAATGTAAGATCACTGTATTTAGTTGGGGGTATATAAGATTATCTAGAAGTAAAATTTACTAAACTGCCCATGTGTTACAATTTTTTAACATGTTAAGTTTTTAATATTAAATTAAAAATATATGCACAAAAATAATAGAACTATTTTTGTTACATTATATAAAATTTGTAAAAATCATATATTTATCATAATATTAATATAATTATTATATTAATTATTCTTTAAAAGAACCCAACAAGTGGCCTCAGTAAAAAAAAATGGATGATGTTTATCTTGAAAGACTCGTGTTCAATCACTTTCAATAAGGTGTGTGTGCATTGTTAAAAGGTTGAGAATATGTATGAATAGATACTATCTTGTAATCACCTTTAGACTATTTAAAAAAACTATTTATATCATAAGCTTAACATACTAAAATATTTTATAAGATGATAAACATCTTTTAAATCAAAGAATAAAATTAAAAACATCAGCTCTTAACTTATTAATTTTCATCTTTCAAAAAAAATTATTAATTTTCAAACAATATGCTATCCCAACATAACCTATAAACATCATAAATATAATATTAATAAAAATATAATAGATATTAAAATAATATTTTAATATGTATAACACTATTTAAATATTAAATAAAAATATTTAATTAATTTACAACATACATATTTAATCATCTAATTAAATTCAACAAAGAATTTATACGAACAAAATTCATTAATTTAAGGGTAATATGGTCTAAAGGGTAGGGAATTGACAAATACCTAAGAAATACAAGGGAATCACATTCCCACCATTTAATGAAAAAACTGCTACTATTGGGAATGTAATATTACCCCTAAGAGAGAATACTCTCTAACCAAACGTGAGTATGTGATTCCGAAAAAGATCATCCCCTTAGATAATGATCTTTTCCATGAACCAAACGCCCCTCTTAGATTTTTACTTTTAGCCTTATTTTTTATCATGAAATTTTAGCCTTAAATCATTTAAGAAATAATTTCCTTAATAAAAATGGGAAATGATAATTAAAAATAAAAAAGCTAATTACATTTCCCCATTAATTAAGATGGCAAAGAATCAATCAATAAATAACCAAATCATACAAACACTCCGTTGGTTTAGTAGGATAGATCATTGAATCTTTAAGTAAGATTAGAGGTTTAAATTCTGATATTGTGATTAACCAAATTAGATTAGAAGAGTTACCTCACATTAGCCATATTCAGTACACGTAAGGATGACCATTTGTCAGAGACCTGACTCGACTCTATGATTTTTTTAAAAAGAAAATTTCAGAGTTGGGTCGGACTTTTTAAGGATGAGGTCGAATCGAGTTTAGGATGAAAAATATCCGACTTGACCCGACATGAAATAATAGTTTAGTTTTATTCTAAATATTTAGGTATAATTGCTATAATGACCACCACTTTATATATATTTTCAATTATCTCCCTATTTTGTCTAATAAAAATAGAATAATTATTATAATTTACATCTCTATTTGTATTGTTTTTTCAATTAACTCTCGATTAAACTCTACAAAATTATTAAAATTTTCGTTTAAGTCTCATAATTTTTTTTTGAAAATTTTAATTAGAACTTCAAATTAAAAAAAATAGTCTCATTAAATTCTCAATTTTTTTAAAAAATTAATTAGTCCTCTAAAATTTTTAAATAAGCCTCCTCAAATATCACACCAAGATCCGCCCTTAGACGGAAGTGTTAAAATTTCAAGTCGAATGCAGATTGATCAAAAACTCGACCCATGGACATCCTTAAGTATTCATATGAATTAATTAAGCAATGAGTTAGTGTTGATTATACTAAAAATAAATAAATCAACCTAACCATGCTTTGAAGGTGCCTTTGTGGCATCGTCATGGGCAGGAAAGTGGGAAACTTGGAAACTATTAAATATGGCTGCGATGCCTTTCTTTGACCTCTCTGTTTTCTCATTACTAAAATAAAATTCCATTTCCATTTACTTTTTCTTGTCCTTTTGAAAAATAATTTCAGAAGTTAAACACGGTCAATTTTTTGCAATTTCTTGAGAAAGTGTCAAATGGAGCCATTGCATCCCTATAAATACCCAATCGCCTCTCTTTGCTTCATTCACCATTCACCAAGCAAAAAACAGTTCTAGCTTTACAAAATTCATTCAATTTTAGTGTTTTCTGACATCAACAATGGTGCTTTCTAAGACAGCTTCTCAAACTGATGTCTCTGTTCATTCAACTTTCGCCTCTCGTTACGTCCGAAACTCGCTTCCAAGGTAACTTAACCCTTGAATCTAGCCATGTAAAAGGGTATGTTTTGATGGTGCTAATTTGTTTGTGTCGGGGGAATGTTTGCAGGTTCAAGATGCCGGAAGAGTCGATACCGAAAGAAGCTGCGTATCAGATCATCAACGATGAACTTATGCTCGATGGTAACCCGAGGTTGAACCTTGCCTCTTTTGTCACCACCTGGATGGAGCCTGAATGCGATAAGCTTATCATGGATGCCGTTAACAAGAACTACGTCGACATGGACGAGTACCCCGTCACCACCGAGCTTCAGGTAACGCCGTGTCGAAACTCGAAAGGTCAATCTAATGGTGTCACTTGTGGAATGAAAGTATGTTACATAATCCCTGATAAAAAGAATTGTACTTCTTTTTTTGATGCAGAACCGTTGTGTGAACATGATAGCACATTTGTTCAATGCGCCACTAGGGGATTCCGAGACTGCGGTCGGAGTTGGAACGGTCGGGTCATCAGAAGCAATCATGTTAGCTGGCCTTGCCTTCAAGAGAAAATGGCAAAACAAGCGTAAAGCCGAAGGGAAACCGTATGACAAGCCCAACATCGTGACCGGAGCCAATGTTCAAGTGTGCTGGGAGAAATTCGCTCGGTACTTCGAAGTCGAGTTGAAGGAAGTGAAGCTGAGGGAAGGTTACTATGTAATGGACCCTGCCAAAGCTGTGGAAATGGTTGATGAAAACACCATATGTGTTGCAGCCATTCTCGGTTCGACCCTCAATGGAGAATTCGAAGATGTCAAGCTACTGAATGATCTATTGGTTGAAAAGAACAAGGAAACTGGGTAAACAAAACATTAAAACTGTTCACTTTATAAATTCGAATGACTCGAAACAACATCGAGTACTGAATTTGATATTTTTTGATGCAGATGGGACACCCCAATTCATGTTGATGCTGCTAGTGGTGGATTCATTGCACCATTTTTGTACCCAGAGCTTGAATGGGACTTTAGGCTTCCACTTGTGAAGAGCATTAATGTTAGTGGCCATAAATATGGCCTTGTTTATGCTGGTATTGGTTGGGTTATCTGGAGAAACAAGGAAGATTTGCCTGAAGAACTTATTTTCCATATTAATTACCTTGGAGCTGATCAACCCACTTTCACTCTCAATTTCTCCAAAGGTTCCAGCCAAGTCATTGCTCAGTATTACCAGCTGATACGATTGGGTTACGAGGTACGAATCCGACAAATGATTGTACGAAACAGTTAAGGTCACGCCCGTAACATGTCGTTCGACTAATGATTTGATGGTGTTTGTTAATTGTTACAGGGATACAGGAATGTGATGGAGAACTGTCATGAAAACGCTATGGTTCTGAAACGAGGATTGGAGAAAACAGGTCGGTTCAACATCGTGTCGAAAGATGAAGGGGTTCCATTGGTGGCGTTTTCCCTCAAGGACAACAAGAGCCACGACGAGTTCGAGATAGCCGAGATGCTGCGCCGGTTCGGCTGGATCGTGCCGGCCTACACCATGCCGGCGGACGCGCAGCACATCACCGTGCTGCGTGTGGTCATAAGGGAAGACTTCTCCTGCACCTTGGCGGAGCGTCTCGTGATGGACATCGGGAAGGTGCTGCATGAACTCGATACGCTTCCTGCAAAGGTTAGTGCCAAGTTGGCTATGGCTGAGGAAGAGCATGGCAAGAATGGCACTGTGAAGAAGACTGCCATTGAAACCCAGAGGGAAATCACTGCCTACTGGAAGAAATACGTCAGCGAAAGGAAGACTAACAAGAACAAGATATGTTAGAAATTTATTCTAACACCAATTTTTAATTCATTGCCCATTGTTTTTTTTTTTTAATTCAAGATTAAGAAGCATATGGAAAAAAAATGAATTGTTGTCTTCCTGAGTTGAACCATTAATGCAAGGGACTATTTCATTTTGTGATTCTAAAAATGAAAAAATGCATTGTTTTGGGGCAGCAAAATGTAAGTGTCCGAAAAGAGTTTAAACAGAGAGCAGGAGATGGGTTTCAGCTCGAAACCTTGCCTCATTATTTTGTTTGTGTTTTTGGTAAGTTTGAATGCATTGGTTTGGGATGTTGGTGCGTGCCATAGGACCCCAATTAGGTCCGCTGCCTCGAGTTTAAGCCCCTGCTTGGGCGCGGCTCTGAATGCAAGGGCTAAAGGCCCGCCTGCTTACTGCGCCAGGGTTGCTATCTTGTTATCGCCATTGACAAAGCAGGCCGGGATGTGGCAGTAAGTATCCCATTGTGTTCTTTACTCTTTAGTATTGATTTCGATATCGATATATCCACCCATAGAATTGTTACTACTCTGCTCTTTTAGCTTATGAAAGAGTGGGAAATGGCAATGCCCAATGTTCACGTTTGGTTTTTAAGATTAATGGAATAAGCCTTCAAGTGATTGATGAGTGGTCCAAGATTCCCTCATATTTTCAATGGCCTTTAACTTTTTCCACTCGGAGATTATAAATTATATAGGTGTAGTAGTAAAATATTTGTAATTAGATCTTCGGTTAGCATCTGTTTCAAGTTCGATAATTGAACAATTATTATCCGAGACAAATATGTATATATATAGTGGGAGTGACAAAATAATTATGAACATGTACAATAGAAAACGTAATATACTCTCTTAATTTAGTTCCCAATTCTAACATCCCTATTACTTAAAAGCATTAGACATAAAAGAGACATTTGACACACAAAATACAATGCGGGTAACACAGATATTCAGACAGTTTTTGGACCATCGAAACTCAATGAGTGGAAAAGGTTTGGTCCCACTTCTCCACATCAACTGTTCATCTTGTGCTTCTTCCTCCTTGGATGATGCTGAAATGCTTCACATTTTTCATGGACCCCACAAGCATGCCAATATGTGGACCCTCTATCGCCACCTATTACACAAAAGACATTAAAAGAAAGAAAAATCCCACCTACGAAGATTGAATTTAGTTCGTCGGTATGTTGTTTGTATAAAATACAATATGAGATCGAAGATGTTTAAATATTTAATATATTTTAATTTATGATTGAGAATGTATTTTGATCCAGAACCTATGGATGTTGTAACAAATTGGAACGATAATATTTGATAAATAGTTTTGTTATTATAATGTAACATAAATGTTTAACATTAACAATAAAATATAATACCCATATCATCCCTTAGTCATGGAATCAGCATTTTATCTTTATTTTATGATAAGATTTAAAAAGAAAAGAGACCCCCACAATGGAGAGAATGTGCAAAGGCAAAATGAAATGGAAAAGTTGCCAATTGGAGAAACGGTTGGTAACCATATCAGAAGGAATGGAAAAAGAAAAAGGAAAAAAAGCTGAAATTTGAATTATGTCTACCCATGTTTTCTTTCAAACAACCCCTTTGCTTTTACATCAAAAACAACAGCATATGATATCATAACTTTTGCAATTATTTAGTCCCCCATATACCAAACCCCACACTTATGATTAAAATTCCAATCCCCAGCAATTTGCAGAAAGAAACAGAAACCCTAAAATCAATTAAAAACTAAATTCAAAAAAATGTTCCATATCCCAAGAAATACACACTTTTTCCCCTCTCTCTCCATTGCCGTTGACTGATCATGTAATTCTCAATTCTCATCCTTCTCTCTTTAGAACAACCCAATCAAACCATTACAAGTTCACTTGTTGGTGTGTGTTTTATATGTTTATTTAGCTATTTAAGACACAACCCTAGTCCCCAACAAACATGAGTCATGAGTGAGTTTAAGATCAACTCTATGGCCTATTACACTACTGCTGCTACAAGCAACAGCCTCCATGGCCCTTCCCTAGGTTGGGATCTTCAAAACCTTGGAGTTCTCAACGCAGACATGTCTTTAGGTACAACAACACACTCTTTTCCTTTCTTTATTGTCTTCCTTTCACTGTAGTTTTTGCTTTTGTTTTTTACTCGGATGATGTGTTTTTTTTTAAGTCATGTTCTTGTTTAAATTGAGTTTCAGTTTAACCCCATTTATGTTTCTGTCTCTCTGCATGTGAATGCAGTAATGGATGGAACTGGAACTGCAATTTCCCCATGGTTTCCACATCTAGACCCTGCAGATTTCTCTTCTGGGTATCTCGAAGATGCTTTGCTCGAATTCGCCGATCGATCGAAACGAAGACGACTGTTGCAGTACAATGATATTGATCATGATCATGGTCAAATCAATGGTTTCAATGATCTTGCAATGGTATTTTTTTTAAACAGTTTAGATTCGTGTTCTATTTTTGTATGCAGACTTAAGTTTTAACTTTTAACTGTCATTATGCAGCAAGGAAACTGGAATTATAACTGTAACTGGGGCCTGTCTGAAGATTTCACCTGCATGAGCCAGTTAACAAATAGCATTAATGGTGTTTCAGGTAATGATTATGAGAATTTTCACCATGCACACTGATCCAATCATGTTCAATTTTCTAATATGTTTTTTTTTTTTAAATATAAAAGCAGATGAACTTACAGAGATAAAAACACCAGAAGAGACAATATCAGACAGCCCCGGAGAAGCTTTTGATTCATCGTCTTCCTCGTACAAACTCTCAACAGAGAAAACCAAGTCATTTTCTTCTGGTAAATTACAAAGGAATTTCTTACAATTCTGTTGATGTTATAGATAAACAGTTTAACAGTTTTTTTATTGTGTTGCTTTTGTTTGATGTTTTTAAGGAAATGATGAAAAGGCGAAGAAGAAAAGGGTAATAACAAGGGTTGTTTATCCATTCGCATTGGTTAAACCCGGTGGCATCGAAGGCGATACGACGCTAAACGACATCAACGAAAGGATACTAATGCCGCCGACAAGGCCGGTGAGGCACCCTGTCGGCGACTTCGCATGTAGGCCATGCGTATCTGCGGATGGTCCGGGCCTTTCCGGAAAAGCTGTTGTGGCCCTCACCAAAATACACACTCAAGGGAGAGGCACCATCACTATTATTCGGACCAAAGGTTAAGGAAACACAATTTGAAAACTTTGTTGTTTACTTAAGCATAGTTCATGCTTTTGTTTGAAAATTTGTATAGGAGAGGAAACAATGGAGGTTTATGAATGTAAAATATCATGTTATCTTCCACTTATTTTACACATTAAATTGTTGGGTTTTCATGCTTAAACTTGCTTTGTTGCTATAGTAACGGTGTCCATCGAACTATAACTCAATCTGGTTTGTTTTGAAGTTTAGATTTGTACTTTTGTGAGAAAATGACATGTTGTGCTTTGAATCAAATGGAACGTGAAGAAGAAGCAAGAACAAAGAAAAAGAGGAAAAAGGAAAAGCTAAGGGAATTATTGTTTTTCCAAATTTTGTTTAGACAAAGACACCAAACCAAAGCCAACTCTAGCTTTTGTCCCTTTGGTGTCTGAAATCATATCATGAACCTTGACCATGTGTGAAGCCAATTTTGCTTGCCCATTTTCAGTTTTAGTAACTTCAAGCAAATTCACCTGAGAAAAGGGTCTAAAACCTGAGATGAAGTTGCCCCACTCTCGAATCCGGTCTCGTAAAGGATCGGAAATGATACGAACATTCAACCAACTGAACCAATCCATGTTCGCAGTAGAGATACATCTTTACTACTTAAAACAATAGTGTAGGATATGAGCAAGAACCCATTGTTGTCCTTGTCAATAAACATTAAGCACTACCAGATTTTCAGGCACAAAGGGGAAATGGGTATCTTATATAAATTTATTAAATTCATGAATATGCTCCAATCATTGGTCCAATATATGCCATGGAGTATATTTTATTATTATTTTATTAAGTATAGACCTTATACACTCTAAAAATAAATGATAAGATTCGAATTCATAAAAAATAAAAATATAAACATTCTTGATAACTCAACCGGATAATGGGTTTTAGAGTGCATTTTCAACATCTACAAATGGCTTGGGATTTGTCTTGTTGTTGCTAGGTCAACAATACTCTAGTCCATACCCACCCATTTGCTACCTCACTCACCTACAGACAAGAATAATGAAACATGGGACCCCAAAGGTAAACCTAATGCTGTATCCACCATATCTTTGCTCTCACCTGCACTTTAAATCATCACCGTTCGTTTCCTTTGACTTCTCAATGTGGGGAATTATTATGCATATCCAACGGTTCTGATGAGAGGTGGAGCAACGAATGAGAATGAGGGAAAGTAGCTTGGTTTCTCACAGCTGTAAGGCAAAAGAGAGTTGCAGCACCTACGTGGTTGGAAATAGAAATGATGGAGATTTAGGGTTTTGTCTCTTTAAATCATAAACACATCTTTGTTTAGGTGAAGAAGATTTTGACCTTTTTAGATTGTGTATACCTGTCCTCTTTATAATATCATATTAGATAGGCCCCATTTAGATTTTTCGTAATTATTTTAGTAATTTGAATTTTAAACTTAATTTATAACGGCCATTAATTAGAAATAAAGAATAATATATCAATATCTATTTTGGTATACATCAATAGTCCCATTGTTTTAGTAATTAGATGACATTGACACTCGATTAAAATTTTATCCCTCAATTATAAAAAAATGGTCGCACTAAGGTCCTCTCGGAAATTTCCGTAGTCCTAAACGAAAATTAAAAAATAAATACATATATAACAAAAGTATATCTCATTATTTCAAATAATTAATTCACTATTTTTTTTGGTTTAAACAATAGTATCCAACTCATTGACTAATTAATTTAGATCAGGTACTGTAGAGGCCCGCTATTTAACCCAATATTTCTTTAATAAATCATAGAAACATGATTAAACTTTGTCAAACACATTATTTTTATTGTTAGATTAATTTATTTATATATAAAATTGAATTATTTTTATCATTAGATTAATTAATTTATTTGATAAATTAAAAACTAAAAATTTTAAAATATGAATAATTAAATTTTAGAGACCCTATGCTGAATGGGGGCTTGTGCGATCGCTCATGGTGCTCCCATTATACCCAGTCTGCTATACATATAAATATAGTTAAGTTGTATAAGCTTGGGATATTTGAAGAAAGGGTAAAACTAATTTTAATTAGGGAAAATTACCTAGTGACCACTGACCACCAGTGGCGGAACTCATTATATTTTATTGGGGGCTATCTATAAAATATAAACTTATATATATATATATATTAACTAAAATATTTTAATATATACCAACATAAATTATTTATTATAAAATATGAACTACAATTCATTAAAATTCATTAATTCATAAAATATTCAAAGAAACAAAATACATCGATAATAATGTTACTTAAAATCAAAAAAGCAAAATACATCGACAATAATATTACATAAATTGTAAAAATCGTTCTTTTAAAGAAACAAAATTTTCAAGAAATGAATCTAGTATTTAGCTCTTGCAATTAAAAATCAATCACTTCATTGAATATGTCGAAATGATAATGGTGTTCTACAGTTTTTTAAATTTGTTGTTGTCGACATCCACCTTTAAAATATTGTGCACTTAAAACAGGAACATCCAAATCATTTTTTCCACAAACGATAGCACATGTTTCAACATATTTACCTTCGAATTCGACTGTACTGAAGTTAATTTTTAGAAGTTAGAAAGCTTTTAACTTAAAGATGAAGGGGCAACACTGCAAAAGACAAAAGCACAATGTTTTTTTTTACTGAAACGACAAATGAAATATATATTTTATTTTTTAAGAATAAATAATTTAAAAATACCCATTGCGCCCTTTGTCACATTTACTTATTCTGTTATTCACTCTTGTTTTAATAACTTGTATTTAACACGATTTAAATTTCAATTATATAATAAACACGTTTCCTTTGTGTCTCAGTGTGTGTGGGGAAGGGGACAGATTGGCTTTGGGGGTAAATCAAATAATTAACATATAATGACATATATATACATATAATGCTATGTATACTATAAATAAAAATTTATTATTCTTGTAGGGGCCACGGCCACTATAGGCCTTTGGGAAGTTCCATCACCGATGTACACTCAATTATTGGTCACAACCTGTTTTGACCACTCAACTAAAAATTTAAAATTTTACCACCTAATTATTTAAATAGACCTATTTTGACGATTAACCATTAAAATTCAACAAAAAGATGACGTGACAGTTAGAGTAAAATTTATATAATTGCACTTTTAGTCATTGTTAATGACCTATTATATCAATTTGATCTTAATTTTAATTTAATTAAGTAAAATTAATCAACTAATCAGATAAAAAGATGTGTCATCATCTGATTGGACGCATTTACTTTAATTTTTAATTTATTTAATATTATATATATTTTACTCAAATCAGATGGTGACTGTTACCACCTGGTTGAAGGAAACTTCTAGAGAGAAAAATATAACCATGGCAGGGTTTGAACCTATAACCTTTAGAGGATAAAAGCCAAGGCTTAACCACTATACCAACTACTAAGATATGATGTAAACTGCATCATTCTATATATATCTTATAATGAATTAAGTGCTAGGAAAAAAAGAAGTAAAAATGTTTGAAAGAAGACTTGAACATGGGTCACATGAGATATATAAAAACAAGCATATCAAATATTCGATTTAAATGAAAAGAAATTTGATTTTAAAAAGTATTCAAATATTTTTAAAAAAATCAAATATTTTATTTAAAAATATTAAATTGAATTATTAAAATATTAAAATATTTTTTAAATCAAATTTATTTTTTTTAAATCAAATATTTTTTAAATCGAATATTTAATATTTTAATAAATATTCAATTTAATTTAAATATGAAAAAGAAAAAACATTGGAAATTTTAAATCGAATTTCTTTTAAAATAAAATATTTAATAATTTCTTATATATATATATATTATTAAATAAATTAAATTAAAATTTAAAGTAAATTCATCCAATCGGGTGATGACATGTGTCGTTATCTAAATAGTTGATTAATTTTATTTAATTAAATTAAAATTAAGACTAAATTGATGTAATAGGTAATTAACATGGACTAAAAGTGTAATTATACATATTTTAGTTTAACTACCACATCACCTTTCCTTTAGATTTTAACGACCGGTGGTCAAAATAAATTTATTTAAATAGTTGGATGGTCAAATTTTAAATTTTTTTAGTTAAGTGGTCAAAACAGATTGCGACCAATAGTTAATTGATTATTGAGTTAGTTTCCCTTTTAATTATTGAATTTGGTATAAAAAAGGCACGCGGCAAATTTAGTTCAACAAGGCATTAAAATGCGATAAAATGTTGAATTTAGTTTGAAAGTTATAAAATATTAATAAATTTTTTTTTTGTTATAGATGTCATTGAGTCATTAATTTTTATTAAGAGGTGACGTGACAGCTAAAAAAATTTATATAATGATACATTTAGTCATTCATATTTACATATTTAATTAATTTAATTTTAATTTGAAAAAGATTCAATAAATTTAACTCTCATACATTTTATCAATTTGATCGTATTTTGAATTACAAATAATCATGAGCTCAATTATAAATAATATATTTGAATAAAACATACTCCCTCCGTCTCAATTATAATGTCCATTATTGACTTTTCACGTAGTTTTAGGTAGAAAGGTAAACGTGTCTTGTAAAAGTTGATTTTTTCAATGAGACATTTTAAGTGGGACAATTTTAAAACACAAGATGAACATCTTAAGTGGGACGGAGGGAGTATTAATTTTTTTTAACAAATCTTAATTCTAATCCCAATCTTATCAAAAGAGAAGAGAATGTACAATATAAATAGCTTACTTTGTGCAGCTCGGGAAATTCCTTATGATTACACCATTCAATTCCTTTCTAACTTGATTTTGTATAAGCTACATGAATGATCATTTAATCATGGTTGAGGTTCTAATTTGGCCATTTATCTATTAATTTTTTTAATAAGATCACTTAACTATCTAAATGATATTAATTAAGTTGCATGTTGTTAAAACTTGGCGTAGAATGTGACGTGACACTTACTATTGTCTAATAACAATTAAATGTGTAATTATACAAATTTCTGTTAACTGTTACGTTACCTTCTCTGTTAGGTTTTAACGATGAGTGGCTTAATTAATATCATTCAGATAGTTAAGTGACGTAATTAACAAAATTAATAGATTGCTCGTCAAATTAAAGTTTTACTAGTAATTGAATGGTCATTCATATAATTTATCCTTTGATTTTCTTCCTAATATTGTAATATATTTTAGGGTAAACTATAGTAATGACCACCAAACTATGAGGTTGTTGTTGATTTGACCACTATATTTTCAATTGTATTAAATATGCCACATAAGTATTTAATTGGTCCTAATATAGCCACATGCCGTTAAATTCTAACGGAAAGATGATGTGGCAGTTAAAAACAAATTGGTATAATTACACATTTAATCCATATTACTTAGGCATTCTATCAATTTAGTCCTAATTTTTATTTAATAAAACAATTAATTATTGGGAAAACTACACCATTGACCACCGAAGATATTGGGGATACCTATTTGAACCACCGAACTAAAAAAAAACGTCAATCAAACCACCAAACTTATAAAATCAACCTATTTTGACCACCGCCGTTAAAAACCTAATGGTGGAGTGACGGAACTGCCACGTGACAACTGATGGGTATATTTAAAAATTACACATTTGGTCCCTGTTATTTACAAATTCTTTCAATTTAGTCCTAATTTCAATTAATAAAATAATAAATTATTAAAATTAAGTGGTGACACGTGTCAAGACCTTATTGGAGGATTTTAATTATTTATATTTAATTTTATTAATTTATTTTCCCCCTCCAATCAGGTGGTGACACGTGTCACCACCAATTTAGAGGAGAAAAACAAATTTCCCCTCACATGCACGCTGGGGGATTTGAACCTAGGTCTCACAGGTGGAAAGACATCTACTCTACCACTGCACCAAGAACACCTTAGTGCTATGATTCTCCAGATATAAGATATATCTCTTATAAGTTTTTACATTTATAAATCAAAAGCTCAAACCCTAAACACTAATTTCACATATATAAATCTTAAACCCTAAACTATAACCCTAAATATTTCAAATTAAACCTCAAACCCTAAAATTTTCAAATTAATTACATGCTAAATATTTCAAATTAAGACTTAAACCCTAAACCCTAAATATTTTAAATTATTTTCATGCTAAATATTTCAAATTAAACCCCAAACCCCAAACCTTTAACCTTAAACTATAAAAACTTCAAATTAATTACACACTAACTATTTTAATTTAAACCCTAAATATTTCAAATTATTTTCACGTTAAATATTTCAAATTAAACCTAAATATTTTGCGTGTACTTAATTTGAAATTTAGGGTTTAAGGTTAGAGTTTAAGGTTTAATTTGAAATATTTAGGGTTTAGGGTTTAAGGCTTAAGGCTTAATTTGAAATATTTAACGTGGAATTAATTTGAAATTTTTAGGGTTTGTGTTTAGGGTTTAATTTAAAATATTTAGCGTGGAAATAATTTGAAAATTTTAGGGTTTGAGGTTTTATTTGAAATATTTAGTGGTGAAATTAATTTGAAATATTTAGGGTTAGAGTTTAGGGTTTAGGATTTATATATGTGAAATTAGTGTTTAGGGTTTGAGCTTTTGATTTATAAATGTAGAAACTTATAAGAGATATATATTATATCTGGAGAATCATAACATTAAGATGTGCTTGGTTTAGTGGTAGAGTAGTGGCTTTTCCACCTGGGAGACCCAAGTTCAAATCCCCCAGTGTGCATGTGAAGGAAAAATTGTTTTTCTCCTCCAATAAGGTCTTGACATGTGTCACCACTTAATTTTAATAATTTATTATTTTATTAATTGAAAATTAGGACTAAATTGAAAGAATGTGTAAATAACAAGGACCAAATGTGTAATTTTTAAATATACCCATCAACTGCCACGTGGCAGTGGTCAAAATAGGTTGATTTTATAAGTTTGGTGGTGTGATTGACGTTTTTTTTAGTTCGGTGATTCAAATAGGTATCTCCAATATCTTTGGTGGTCACTGGTGTAGTTTTCCCTTAATTATTTAATTAAGTGATGTCACGTGTCACCACCCATTAAAGAAAAATAAATAAATTTTATTTTAAAGTGAGAGTAGTAGGGTTTGAACTAAAGACCTCTTAGTGAGAGGTGCATTTGTTTACCATCAAGTCAAACAAACATTTATGATCTACTATACAACATTTATTATTTATCCTTAAATGATGGTAAGACTGGTGGTGGCTACCCGTACCAGCCAACTGCACCACCACTAACAGCTGTTTGTTATAACGGGAAGGTAGCTGCTCCTGGTGGCTATGGTCCGGGAAAAGCAATTGAGGTAGTGGCACCGATGAGTCCGGTCTCATCGGAAAGGATTTGTACCAATCAAATTGATAATCCAGATTCACAATTCGGGATAAAGATTGGTGTAGTACGAGGAAGGCAAAGGATTGTTGATGGTCCAATAGAAAAGTTACATTTCCCACAGTTGATGCCTCTTGTAAATGGATGAATATTTTTTACACCTTTAACTGCAGCCTGTGTTTGTAGTTTGGTATAAGTTCACATTGAGTTATGCTCCATGATCTAAATGTTTCTTCCATGGAACGTTCAACTTTGGAACCAAATTTTATTGAACCCTTGGAGAAAAGTACGAAGTATGGCATACTTAACAGCAACTTTATTCTAGAAAACCTTGAGAAGTTCTCCAAGCAAAATTTGTTTGCAGAAGGAGAGAGCAACAATCCAAGAGATAAAATAACCAAAAATTCTGCTGAAGTAGATTTCATCGTGGAGATGGAGCGGAGCATTTCCCTGAACTAGAGCATTGCAAAATGGATGGCCATGCTCGAAGATTGTCAACAGAAAGCCTTGGAAGTGTTTCAAGTTCCATCCAAGCTAGTGACACAACAAACTTGGGAATAGCTAGTTTGTTTGGTGATGGATTACATGACTTGCCTGAAAATGCTCGTAGAACCTTGGATTCTCTTAGCTCAGATTTGCAATTCCATAGAGATTTGCTTATCCTTGTTCTATCAGATGAGAGCCGTAAGTTAAAGCGGGTTCTTAATACGCTGTAGAGGAGACTAGCTATGTAACACCCGGGTTTAGGGGTTAGGTGAATATAATATATTAATATTATTTTGGGCTCGGTCTTATAATTAAAATGATTTCCAAGAATTTCAGGTTTCATTTCCAAATTTAATTAATTTAATTCTAGTTACTATGTCTTTGCAATTTCACCCCAAATAGCCATAGAGGGTATGCCCTTGTGAATACCCCAATTCATTAAGGGCAATTTGGTCTATTGACTTTTGGGATTTAAAACAATAATTAAAACACCCATTTCTTCCTATTTTCCCACTATTCACCTTCTTCTACAACGTGAAAAGAGTCTCCTCCCTTCAATCTACTATTCCATCCTATTTCTTCTCCGTTTCAGCTCCAAATTGAAAGGTAAGGGTAATTTTGAACTCCCCTCACTTTCCTCTTCCTAAAAGTACAATTTATTTTCGTTTCCATGAAGATTTTAAAAATGGGGGTTTTGAATGTTTTGATTTAAAAATGGTGTCTTTATGTTGCAAAGTTAAATGTTTTGATTTAATATGGTTAGTAATGGTGTATAGAGGCCAAATGATACTACATATATGAATTTCAAATGATTTGGGGCAATTTTCGGAATTGGGTTTTGAGAGGGTTTTTGGAGGGTTTTAAAGTGGGTTTTGGGGTTGTTTAATGTTAGTTCTTGAGGGCTGTAGATAGTATGATATATGAGGATCATTTTGGATGAAATTGAGGCTTGTTTGGGTGCTTGAAATGGAAGAAATCAGTGGGTTATAGAGGCTACTCGAAAATTCTGTTTTGTGACTTTGTTGGGGTGTTAAATGCTTGTTAATGATAATCCGGGTTGTTTCCGATGATGTGTTATTGATTCGAACGTTTTGGTTGTGTTTGAGATGATTAGAATCGAGCTTGGGCATCGGTGAAGCATCGGAAGTGAATCCAGAGAGTTGAAGGTTGTGGCTTGCTTGGTCTTGTGCTTGGAAGCTTAGGTGAGTGGTTGATTTCCTTGAATGATTTTAAATTGGTTGGTTCGAGTATGTGGACTAGGTTGGGCTTGGTAGACCCACCTAGAGTTAGGGTTAGGGTGGTAGCCTAATCCTAAGCTTGATCTAAGCCTTTGGATGAACTCAATTGTGTGAATGTATATGCCTCGTATGCCATGTGATATGAATGTTTATGTATATTGTTTTATACATGTGAGTTGTGGCATGGATTGTATTGCTTAAAGCATGCATGGTGATGGTTCATGGTTGTGTCCATGGTGAGTACGTGCTAAGCACGGAAATGATTGAAATGTGTGTTGTGGAATGAGTAAAATATTGGCACTAGTATACTTAAATACAAATGATCGATCATTAGGATGTTAGTGTGTACACATGAGTCTAAAGTCGCGCGTGGCCTTGGTGGCGTTGAGTCACCAAGGAGGAGTACGAGTACGCCCGGAAATGGTATTTAAATATAGTCGGTGATGAGTGGAATCCCATCGACGGGGCGTGAGGATGAGTGGAATCCCCTCCGCGAGACCGGTGATGAGTGGAATCCCACCGAGGTAATGTGGTTGTTGGACATGAGTTTCCAACGAGTCTATCCGCGTATTTGAGTCATAACTAGGTGCCACTATTAATTGATATGTGTATCAATGTATTGGAATGCATGAGCTGTTGGATGTTAAATGTGTTTACACGTATGGTAGTGTTAAGCTCATGACTATGACATATATGTGAGATAATTGCTCATGCATCTATAACTTGTGGACTCTTGTTGTACGTGTGTTGCTTTGGCTAGATCGTGCTCGGACCCTGCAATGTTGAGGTTTGTTTTTAGAGCTTGCCCTCACTAAGCATGATTTGCTTACGCTCTCTTTGTTCAACATTGCAGATCCTTAGTTCGTGGGTTGCTCGGGCAAGAGGAGGGCCTCCAAGTGTGTTTGTGACTTGAGTTCCCCAAGTATGGATTTAAAATGCTAGACATGTAATGGTTGAGCAATGGGATATGAATGTTTTTGTGGTGGTTGTTGGTTGATAGGAGCATGTGTAGACTCCTTTATATGTATTGCTTTTGCATGGTTGTGTTGCCATTATGTGTGTTAGCTCATGCCTATTTACTTGCTTGAATTGTTAGCCTATGCCTTAAGAGTTTTACATGTGTTTGAATATGGTATGAATGAATGCATGATATGGATTGTTGCCCTTGTATAATACATGATTAAGCCTTGTTGAAGCATGCTTGTATGGTTGCTATACTCTAGGATGTCTTGCCTTGAAGTGGTTTGGAGTCTTGGGGATGTTTTGAGGCATCCTTGTGCCTCAAAACAGCCCAGAAAAATCTGCAGACAGGGGGCGTTTCGGAACGGGTCCCCGTGTTCCAAAACGGCCCTGCGTAAATGACCTGCCGTTTCGAAACGGATGAGGGTTGTTCCGGAACGTTTTCGCCACTGTAATTTTGAGAAATTGGCGAGATGAAGCCGTTCTGAAACGGGCCTTTGAAGTTCCGAAACGGTCAAATCTCGTTGACCACGAGATATTGACCGTCAAGGTCGTTCCGATACGGGTCACCCCTATTTCGGAACGGTCACCTTGTGGTTGACCCAGACCCGTTGACCAGGTCAGGGCGTTTCGGAACACCCTATAGGTGTTTCGAAACGGCCTGCTGGAATGAAGTAAAATGGACTGTTTTATGTTTGTTTGGTCGGTGAGTGATGCGTTGTTTGGTTCTTCCGCTGCTGTGCTTCACATAGGATTATAATTGTATCTAGATAAGATTAATGTTAAAAGAAATTTTCCGGGTCGTTAACCGAGGGGAAGCCTTAACGGGTTTCGCTTCGGTTTTCCCCGTGTGGCCCACTCGGACCGGTCATTCGACCAGACCGGGACGAGGGGGTTACACTTGTTGGTATCAGAGCCTAAGGTTACCGAGACCTTGGGCAGGTAAGTGAGGTAAGTCTAAGTTTTAAGTTGAATTGCACGGTGTTTGCTTGTTCTGCAAGAATGGTTGCTTATGTGACAAGTATGCTGATTGTTTTACTTTTAAGCACGTGTGTGTGGGTCCCATTGCTACTATTACATTGGAAAAATGATTTTTAAGTGAGGAAACATACTTGGACACTTGGGAGCCTCACCTTGCTAACCCATTTTGTGTGTTGTTGTTGTGGTTGTAGTTAATATCTGAAAGAGCAATGTCTAGACCGAGAGGTAGACCGAGGTTGGTTCGTCAGGAACCGCGAGTTGTAGCTCCGATTGAGCCGATGGCTGGTGCGAGGGTTCACATAGAGGGACCGGGGGCCGCGGGAGTTGGCGCTCCTCCACCACCACCACCTCCTCCACCGGGAGTTGGGGGCGAGGATGGAGCCGGAGGAGAGGGACCTCAAGGTGGCCAAGGTGGCCAAGGTCCAGCTGGAATTGATATGACTCCGCTAGTGCAAGCGATAGCGGGAGCGTTCCAGGCCGCAGTTGCGGGAGCTCAGGCTGCAGTTCAGCCTAGGTGTGATGATGCTAGCTTACCTTTGGAGAGGCTCCGTAGCTTAGGGGCCGAGGAGTTTAGAGGATCTACTCCGGAGAGGTCGGAGTTATGGTTGGAGAAGACAGTTCGTATCTTGGCTCAGATGGGTTGTGCGGGCGCACGTAGATTGGGTTGTGTGATCTCACTGCTTCAGGGTGATGTCTACACCTGGTGGGTCACCATCACTACCGGGGTTCCAGAGGCCGAGATAGATTGGGATTTCTTTGAGTTTGCTTTCAGAAAGAGGTACTTGGGACCAAGGTACTTGGATGAGAAGAAGCGAGAGTTTATGGCTCTTACTCAGGATGATGCTTCTGTGACTGATTATGAGATCCGCTTTGTTCGCTTGAGTCAGTATGCCCCAGAGTTGATTCCTACTGAAGTGGAACGCTGCAACCGTTTCCGATACGGATTGAATGAAGAGGTTAAGAGGTACACGTTGGCTTCTGACTACTCGGACATTGATGTGTTGGTCGCGAGGGCCAAGGATTTGGAGCATAGTTTGGGTGCAGCCAAACGAGCTGGTGGTTCTGGTTCTGGAAAGAGGCATAACCACTTTGATGGTAGGGATGCTAAGAGACACAAGGTGTAACACCCGGGTTTAGGGGTTAGGTGAAAGTAATATTTTAATATCATTTTGGGTTCGGTTCTAAGATTTAAATAATGGTCCGGGTTTAGCTTTCAAATTAATTAAACTAATGATAAACTAAATTTTAGAATTAAAAACCCCAAATGACCATGGAAAATATGTTCTTGTGAATAATCGATTTCATTAAGGGCGATTTGGTCAATTGGCTTTTAAATTTAAACCAAAGATTAAAACACCCATTTCTTCCTATCTTCCCCCTCTCTTCCAAAAGAATCAGACAACCTCCCCAAGCCATTGAAGCTACTATTCCATTCCCAAAGCTTCTTCATTTCAACTCCGAATTTGAAGGTGAAGGTAATTTTGAACTCCCCTCACCTCCCTCTTCTCAAAAGTACTCTTCTTTTTCATTTTCATGAAGTTTTTGGGAAGTAAGGGTTTTGAATGTTTTGATTAAAAATGGTGTCTTTATGTTGTTAAAGTAAATGTGTTGATTTAATATGTTTAGATAAGTTATGTAGAAGTCAAATGGTATGATATATATGAATTTCAAGTGATTTTAACCAATTTTCGGAATTGGGTACCAAGGGGGTTTTGGGAGGGTTTTAAAATGGTTTTTCGGGTGTTTCAATGTCGGTTTTCGAGGGCTGATGTTAGTAGGATATGTGAGGGTTGCTTTGGGTGTGTTTGATGGTTATTTGGATGCTTGAAATGGAAGATATTGGTGGGCTTTAAGGGCAGCTCGGGAATTCTGTTTTTGGGACTTGGTTTGGGTATTGAGTGCTTGAAGTATTGTTCCGGGTTGTTTCCGTTGATGAGATATTGATTATGAATGTTTTGTTTGTGTTTGAGGATGATTAGAACCGAGTTTGGGCGTCGGTGAAGCTTTGGAAAAGAATCCGAGAATTTGAAGAACGGTCGCTTGCGTGGTCTTGGAGCTAGAAAGTTTAGGTGAGTGGTTGATTTCTTTGAATGATTTTAAATTAGTTGGTTCGAGTATACGGACTAGGTTGGGTTTGGTAGACCCACCTAGAGTTAGGATTAGGGTGGTAGCCTAATCCTAAGCTTGATCTAAGCCTTTGGATGAACTCAATTGTGGGAATGTATATGCCTCGTATGCCATGTGATATGAATGATTATGTATAATGTTTTATACATGTGAGTTGTGGCATGGATTGTATTGCTTAAAGCATGCATGGTGATGGTTCATGGTTGTGTCCATGGTGAGTACGTGCTAAGCACGGAAACGATTGAAATGTGTGTTGTGGATTGAGTAAAATATTGGCACTAGTATACTTAAATACAAATGATCGATCATTAGGATGTTAGTGTGTACACATGAGTCTAAAGTCGCGCGTGGCCTTGGTGGCGTTGAGTCACCAAGGAGGAGTACGGGTACGCCCGGAAATGGTATTTAAATATAGTCGGTGATGAGTGGAATCCCATCGACGGGGCGTGAGGATGAGTGGAATCCCCTCCGCGAGACCGGTGATGAGTGGAATCCCACCGAGGTAATGTGGTTGTTGGATATGAGTTTCCAACGAGTCTATCCGCGTATTTGGGTCATATCTAGGTGCCAATGTTGAATGATTTATGCATCAATGTGGTGAGATATATGAATTGTTGGATGTTAAATGTGATTACATGTATGGTTGTGTTAAGCATTTGATCATGACATATATGTGAGATAATTGCTCATGCATCTATATCTTGTGGACTTTGGTATACGTGTGTTGCTTTGGCTAGATCGTGCTCGGACCCTGCAATGTTGAGGTTTGTTTTTAGAGCTTGCCCTCACTAAGCATTATTCGCTTACGCTCTCTTTGTTCAACATTGCAGATCCTTAGTTCGTGGGTTGCTCGGGCAAGAGGAGGGTCTCCAAGTGTGTTTGTGACTTAAGTTTTCCCCAAGTATGGATTTAAAAATGCTAGACATGTAATAGTTGAGCAATGGGATATGAATGTTTTGTGGTGGTTGTTGATTGATAGGAGCATGTGTAGACTCCTTTTTATGTATTGCTTTTGCATGGTTGTGTTGCCATGATGTGTGTTAACTCATGCCTATTTACTTGCTTGAATTGTTAGCCATT
Organism: Hibiscus tridactylites; assembly: GCA_958450335.1. NCBI lineage: Eukaryota > Viridiplantae > Streptophyta > Magnoliopsida > Malvales > Malvaceae > Hibiscus > Hibiscus tridactylites. Next base: position 19,859,879 of record OY288279.1, on the reverse strand, counting down.
GCCTTAAGAGTTTTACATGTGTTTGAATATGGTATGAATGAATGCATGATGTGGATTGTTGCCTTTGTATTTATACATGTTTAAGCCTTGTGGAAGCATGCTTTATGGTTGGTTTGCCTTAGGGATTGATGTTAGTGGGTTGGTTTAAGTGTTGGAGGGATTTAGGGGCCTCCTTGTGCTCTAAATCAGTTCAAACCTGCAGATTCGTAGCTGGGGTATCGATACCGTTGATCTGGTATCGATACTGCCCTGTGGTTTCAGGCCTCGTGTATCGATACTCGAGGAGGAGTATCGATACCTTTTTGGCCACTGGAGCCACTGTCGATTTGGGTATCGATACCGACCTCTAGGGTATCGATACCGTTGTCTTGGCTTTGACCGTGGGAAGTCAACTCTAGGGGAGGGTATCGATACCCTCATTTGGGGTATCGATACCGTCTCCTCAGGTTGACCAAACCTTGTTGACCTAGTCACAGGGGTATCGATACCCCTCTTAAGGGTATCGATACCGCCTGCAGTTTAACTAAAAAAAAATGGGCTTTTAAGTGTTAGTTTGGGTTCGATTGATTGCTTCGAAATATTGTTCCACTGTATGATCACTTAGGATGTAATTCTCATCTAGACAAGATTAAAATGAAAAAAAAAGGGGTTGCTAACCGAGGGAGAGTTCCTTAGGGAGTTTTCACTCGGTTTTCCCCGTGTAGCTCACTCGGACCGGCCATCCGGCCAGACCGGGACGAGGGGGTTACACTTGTTGGTATCAGAGCCTAAGGTTACCGAGACCTTGGGCAGGTAAGTGAGGTAAGTTTAAGTTTTAAGTTGAATTGCACGGTGTTTGCTTGTTCTGCAAGAATGGTTGCTTATGTGACAAGTATGCTGATTGTTTTACTTTTAAGCATGTGTGTGTGGGTCCCATTGCTACTATTACATTGGAAAAATGATTTTTTTTTGTGAGGAAACATACTTGGACACTTGGGAGCCTCACCTTGCTAACCCATTTTGTGTGTTGTTATTGTGGTTGTAGTTAATATCTGATAGAGCAATGTCTAGACCGAGAGGTAGACCGAGGTTGGTTCGTCAGGAACCGCGAGTTGTAGCTCCGGTTGAGCCGATGGCTGGTGCGAGGGTTCACATAGAGGGACCGGGAGCCGCGAGAGTTGGCGCTCCTCCACCACCTCCACCACCACCACCTCCTCCACCGGGAGTTGAGGGCGAGGATGGAGCCGGAGGAGAAGGACCTCAAGGTGGCCAAGGTCCAGCTGGAATTGATATGACTCCGCTAGTGCAAGCGATAGCGGGAGCGTTCCAGGCCGCAGTTGCGGGAGCTCAGGCTGCAGTTCAGCCTAGGTGTGATGATGCTAGCTTACCTTTGGAGAGGCTCCGTAGCTTAGGGGCCGAGGAGTTTAGAGGATCTACTCCGGAGAGGTCGGAGTTATGGTTGGAGAAGACAGTTCGTATCTTGGCTCAGATGGGTTGTGCGGGCGCACGTAGATTGGGCTGTGTGATTTCATTGCTTCAGGGTGATGCCTACACCTGGTGGGTCACCATCACTACCGGGGTTCCAGAAGCCGAGATTGATTGGGAGTTCTTTGAGTTTGCTTTCAGAAAGAGGTACTTGGGACCGAGGTACATAGATGAGAAGAAGAGAGAGTTCATGGCTCTCACTCAGGGAGATGCTTCAGTGACTGATTATGAGATCCGCTTTGTTCGCCTGAGTCAGTATGCCCCAGAGTTGATTCCTACTGAAATGGAACGCTGCAACCGATTCCGATATGGATTGAGTGAAGAGGTCAAGAGGTACACATTGGCTTCTGACTACTCAGACTTTGATGTTTTGGTCGCGAGGGCCAAGGATTTGGAGCATAGTTTGGGTTCAGCCAAGCGAGCTGGTGGTTCTGGTTCTGGGAAGAGGCATAACCACTTTGATGGTAGAGATGCTAAGAGACACAAGGGTAGCGGACATCAGTTTGATCAGAGACGTGGCGGTGGCCACCATGGTAGGGGCCATCAGGGCCATCGAGGAGGAGGACGCTTGCCCGAGTGTGCACAGTGTGGGAGACAGCACACTGGAGAGTGCTGGGGTAACTTTCATGCTTGTTGGAACTGTGGTTCGAGGGACCACTTTAGGAGGGACTGTCCGCGTCAGGCAGCTCAGGCACCGAACATTGCTCAGGCTCCTGCGAGAGGTAATGATTTTCAGAGAGGCCGTGGGCGCGGTCGTAGCTACTTCCAGCCGAGGGCTGATGCACCTAGGGTAGATGCTCAGAGGAACCTTGCTCATGTTGTGGCGGTGCAGCCAGAGGCGGGAGGACCAGCGAGGGTCTATGCTCAGAGAGGGGCCGGGAGCGACACCGATGTGATAGCAGGTAATTTTGAGTTACAGTCTATGTCTTTGCTTTCTTTGGTTGATTCGGGTTCTACGCATTCCTACATTCTGAGTGAGCATGCACAGAAGTTAGATATTCCTGTTGAGATCTTAGATGTAGGTATGCATGTTACAAGCTCCTTTGGTGAGACAGTTGTAGTTAGACGTATGTATAAGAGGTGTCCACTGAAGATTCAGGGTCATGTGTTCTCAGTTGATATGATGGAACTTCCTTTCTACGGTTTTGATATTATTTTGGGTATGGATTGGTTGGTTGAGCATCGGGCTAGTGTGGACTTTGAAACAAAGAGAATTTCTTTGAAGCTTTCCGATGACTACGAGGTAGTGGTAGTGGGCGAGAACATTAAGTTCTTGTCTAATGTGGTGTCAGCTTTAGAGGCACATAGGTTGATGGACTCGGGATGTGGGGCCTATTTGGCTTATGTTATGAATCCGGATATGAGTGAAGCTAGACCGAAAGATATCAGGACAGTGTGTGACTTTCCAGATGTGTTTCCTGAAGAGTTGCCTGGTTTGCCTCCTGACAGAGATGTTGAGTTTGTGATTGAGACAGTTTCAGGGTCCAGTCCAGTTTCGATAGCTCCGTATCGTATGGCTCCGAAAGAGCTGAAAGAATTAAAGAGTCAGTTGCAAGAATTATTAGACCTTGGTTTCATTAGGCCTAGTAGTTCTCCGTGGGGTGCTCCAGTGTTGTTTGTGAAAAAGAAAGATGGTAGCATGCGCATGTGTATTGACTATAGGCAGCTGAATCAGTTGACTGTGAAGAACAAGTATCCGTTGCCTCGTGTAGATGATTTGTTTGATCAGTTGAGAGGTGCTTCAGTGTTCTCGAAGATAGATTTGAGATCCGGATACTACCAGTTGAAAGTGAAGGAGTGTGATGTTCCGAAGACAGCTTTTAGGACTAGATATGGTCACTATGAGTTTCTTGTGATGCCATTTGGGCTCACGAATGCACCAGCAGCATTCATGGACATGATGAACAGAGTCTTCAGAGACTATCTAGATCGTTTTGTGGTTGTCTTCATCGATGATATCCTTGTGTACTCTAAGACAGAAGAGGAGCATGATGAGCACTTGAGATTTGTTTTGCAGAGATTGTTGAGCAATCAGTTGTATGCGAAGCTTAGTAAGTGTGAGTTCTGGATTCGAGAGGTTGTATTTCTTGGCCATGTTGTTTCGGCCGAAGGCATCCGAGTTGACCCATCGAAGATTGAGGCTATTGTTGAGTGGAAACAACCTAAGTCCGTGACCGAGATTAGGAGTTTCCTAGGATTAGCTGGTTACTATAGGAGGTTCGTTGATGGCTTCTCTAGAGTAGCCGCTCCCTTGACTAAGTTGTTGCAAAAGGGGGTCAAGTTTGAATGGTCAGATGCAAGACAAAAGGCCTTTGAGAAATTGAAAGAAGCTTTGACAAATGCTCCAGTGTTAGTACAACCTGTTTCAGGTAAGGAGTTTGTGATTTACAGTGATGCTTCCTACGTAGGCCTAGGGTGTGTTTTGATGCAAGATAGGAGAGTCGTTGCTTATGCTTCTAGACAGTTGAAGATTCATGAGAAGAATTATCCTACACATGACATAGAACTAGCCGCAGTTGTGTTTGCACTGAAGATTTGGCGTCACTATTTGTATGGTGAGAAGTGTATAGTTTACACCGACCACAAGAGCTTGAAGTACTTGATGACACAGAAGGAGTTGAATTTGAGGCAGAGGAGATGGCTAGAGTTGTTAAAAGATTATGATTTGACTATTGAGTACCATCCGGGTAAGGCAAACGTAGTAGCCGATGCTTTGAGTAGAAAAGTGGCCGTTGAGCTGAGAGCTATGTTTGCTAGATTGAGTGTGTCCGATGATGGTGGGTTGATCACCGAGTTGCAAGTGAAGCCTCCTTTGATTCAGTTGATTAGAGAGAAGCAGTTACAAGATGCAAGCTTAGTTTCTCATGTTCAAGACATAGCCGAAGGAAGACCGACTGAGTATAGTTTCAGTGGTGAGAGCTTGTTGTGCTTTAGAGATAGGAATGTGGTACCGGAAGATGTTGAGCTGAGACGTCAAATTTTGAGCGAAGCACATTCGAGTCCCTTTTCTATGCATCCGGGTAGTACCAAGATGTACCGAGATTTGAAGAATGATTATTTCTGGGTTGGTTTGAAGAGAGATGTAGCCGAATATGTGAGCCGTTGCATGGTTTGTCAGAGAGTGAAGGCGGAACATCAGGTTCCTTCAGGTTTGCTACAGCCTTTGAAGATTCCGGAATGGAAATGGGAGAGAATCACCATGGATTTTGTATCGGGGTTGCCTTTGTCTCCTTCGAAGAAGAATTCAGTTTGGGTGATTGTTGATAGGTTCACAAAGTGTGCTCACTTCTTAGCAGTGAACACTACGGATTCCTTAGACAAGTTGGCAAACTTGTACATTCGTGAGATTGTGAGACTTCATGGAGTTCCGAAGTCTATAGTTTTAGATAGGGATCCTAGATTTACTTCGAGGTTCTGGAGTTGCTTGCATAGTGCTTTGGGTAGCCGTCTGCATTTCAGCACATCTTATCATCCACAGTCTGATGGGCAGTCAGAGCGAGTGGTACAGATTCTAGAGGATATGCTTCGTTGTTGTGTGATTGATTTCCAAGGTTCTTGGGAGAAGCACTTACCGTTGGTTGAGTTTGCTTACAACAACAATTATCAGTCTAGTATTCAGATGGCACCTTATGAGGCTTTGTATGGTAGACGGTGTAGAACTCCGATTTGTTGGGCTGAGACAGGTCAGAGGTTGTTACCTATGCCAGACTTGCTCAAGGGAACCACAGAAAAGGTGAAGTTGATTTGTGACCGTTTGAAAGCGGCTTCGGATCGCCAGAAGTCTTATGCAGACTTGAAGAGGAAAGAGATTGAGTACACAGTGGGTGAGAAAGTGTTTCTGAAAGTATCTCCGTGGAAGAAGGTAATGAGATTTGGCCGAAGGGGCAAGTTGAGTCCGAGGTTCATTGGTCCGTATGAGATAGTTGAGAGGATTGGGCCCGTAGCTTATCGTTTGAGGTTACCTTCCGAGTTAGAGAAGATTCATGATGTCTTTCATGTATCTATGCTTAGGAGATATAGATCAGACCCTTCTCATGTGATGCCCGTTGAGGAGATAGAGTTGAATCCGGATTTGTCCTATAATGAAGAGCCCGTTGAGATACTTGCTTCTGATAGCAAGGTGTTGCGTGGCAAGACCATAGAGTTGGTCAAGGTGTTGTGGAGACATAGGGGTGTGGAAGAGGCCACGTGGGAGAGGAAAGCTGATATGGTTGAGCAGTTTCCGTATTTGTTTCCACCAGGTAATTTCGGGGACGAAATTCCTTAAGTGGGGGAGAGTTGTAACACCCGGGTTTAGGGGTTAGGTGAAAATAATATATTAATATTATTTTAGGCTCGGTCTTATAATTAAAATGATTTCCAAGAATTTCGGGTTTCATTTCCAAATTTAATTAATTTAATTCTAGTTACTATGTCTTTGCAATTTCACCTCAAATAGCCATAGAGGGTATGCCCTTGTGAATACCCCAATTCATTAAGGGCAATTTGGTCTATTGACTTTTGGGATTTAAAACAACAATTAAAACACCAATTTCTTCCTATTTTCCCACTATTCACCTTCTTCTACAACGTGAAAAGAGTCTCCTCCCTTCAATCTACTATTCCATCCTATTTCTTCTCCGTTTCAGCTCCAAATTGAAAGGTAAGGGTAATTTTGAACTCCCCTCACTTTCCTCTTCCTAAAAGTACAATTTATTTTCGTTTCCATGAAGATTTTAGAAATGGGGGTTTTGAATGTTTTGATTTAAAAATGGTGTCTTTATGTTGCAAAGTTAAATGTTTTGATTTAATATGGTTAGTAATGGTGTATAGAGGCCAAATGATACTACATATATGAATTTCAAATGATTTGGGGCAATTTTCGGAATTGGGTTTTGAGAGGGTTTTTGGAGGGTTTTAAAGTGGGTTTTGGGGTTGTTTAATGTTAGTTCTTGAGGGCTGTAGATAGTATGATATATGAGGATCATTTTGGATGAAATTGAGGCTTGTTTGGGTGCTTGAAATGGAAGAAATCAGTGGGTTATAGAGGCTACTCGAAAATTCTGTTTTGTGACTTTGTTGGGGTGTTAAATGCTTGTTAATGATAATCCGGGTTGTTTCCGATGATGTGTTATTGATTCGAACGTTTTGGTTGTGTTTGAGATGATTAGAATCGAGCTTGGGCATCGGTGAAGCATCGGAAGTGAATCCGGAGAGTTGAAGGTTGTGGCTTGCTTGGTCTTGTGCTTGGAAGCTTAGGTGAGTGGTTGATTTCCTTGAATGATTTTAAATTGGTTGGTTCGAGTATGTGGACTAGGTTGGGCTTGGTAGACCCACCTAGAGTTAGGGTTAGGATGGTAGCCTAATCCTAAGCTTGATCTAAGCCTTTGGATGAACTCAATTGTGTGAATGTATATGCCTCGTATGCCATGTGATATGAATGTTTATGTATATTGTTTTATACATGTGAGTTGTGGCATGGATTGTATTGCTTAAAGCATGCATGGTGATGGTTCATGGTTGTGTCCATGGTGAGTACGTGCTAAGCACGGAAATGATTGAAATGTGTGTTGTGGAATGAGTAAAATATTGGCACTAGTATACTTAAATACAAATGATCGATCATTAGGATGTTAGTGTGTACACATGAGTCTAAAGTCGCGCGTGGCCTTGGTGGCGTTGAGTCACCAAGGAGGAGTACGAGTACGCCCGGAAATGGTATTTAAATATAGTCGGTGATGAGTGGAATCCCATCGACGGGGCGTGAGGATGAGTGGAATCCCCTCCGCGAGACCGGTGATGAGTGGAATCCCACCGAGGTAATGTGGTTGTTGGACATGAGTTTCCAACGAGTCTATCCGCGTATTTGAGTCATAACTAGGTGCCACTATTAATTGATATGTGTATCAATGTATTGGAATGCATGAGCTGTTGGATGTTAAATGTGTTTACACGTATGGTAGTGTTAAGCTCATGACTATGACATATATGTGAGATAATTGCTCATGCACCTATAACTTGTGGACTCTTGTTGTACGTGTGTTGCTTTGGCTAGATCGTGCTCGGACCCTGCAATGTTGAGGTTTGTTTTTAGAGCTTGCCCTCACTAAGCATGATTTGCTTACGCTCTCTTTGTTCAACATTGCAGATCCTTAGTTCGTGGGTTGCTCGGGCAAGAGGAGGGCCTCCAAGTGTGTTTGTGACTTGAGTTCCCCAAGTATGGATTTAAAATGCTAGACATGTAATGGTTGAGCAATGGGATATGAATGTTTTTGTGGTGGTTGTTGGTTGATAGGAGCATGTGTAGGCTCCTTTATATGTATTGCTTTTGCATGGTTGTGTTGCCATTATGTGTGTTAGCTCATGCCTATTTACTTGCTTGAATTGTTAGCCTATGCCTTAAGAGTTTTACATGTGTTTGAATATGGTATGAATGAATGCATGATATGGATTGTTGCCCTTGTATGATACATGATTAAGCCTTGTTGAAGCATGCTTGTATGGTTGCTATACTCTAGGATGTCTTGCCTTGAAGTGGTTTGGAGTCTTGGGGATGTTTTGAGGCATCCTTGTGCCTCAAAACAGCCCAGAAAAATCTGCAGACAGGGGGCGTTTCGGAACGGGTTCCCGTGTTCCGAAACGGCCCTGCGTAAATGACCTGCCGTTTCGAAACGGATGAGGGTCGTTCCGGAACGTTTTCGCCACTGTAATTTTGAGAAATTGGCGAGATGAAGCCGTTCCGAAACGGGCCTTTGAAGTTCCGAAACGGTCAAATCTCGTTGACCACGAGATATTGACCGTCAAGGTCGTTCCGATACGGGTCACCCCTATTTCGGAACGGTCACCTTGTGGTTGACCCAGACCCGTTGACCAGGTCAGGGCGTTTCGGAACACCCTATAGGTGTTTCGAAACGGCCTGCTGGAATGAAGTAAAATGGATTGTTTTATGTTTGTTTGGTCGGTGAGTGATGCGTTGTTTGGTTCTTCCGCTGCTGTGCTTCACATAGGATTATAATTGTATCTAGATAAGATTAATGTTAAAAGAAATTTTCCGGGTCGTTAACCGAGGGGAAGCCTTAACGGGTTTCGCTTCGGTTTTCCCCGTGTGGCCCACTCGGACCGGTCATTCGACCAGACCGGGACGAGGGGGTTACACTTGTTGGTATCAGAGCCTAAGGTTACCGAGACCTTGGGCAGGTAAGTGAGGTAAGTCTAAGTTTTAAGTTGAATTGCACGGTGTTTGCTTGTTCTGCAAGAATGGTTGCTTATGTGACAAGTATGCTGATTGTTTTACTTTTAAGCACGTGTGTGTGGGTCCCATTGCTACTATTACATTGGAAAAATGATTTTTAAGTGAGGAAACATACTTGGACACTTGGGAGCCTCACCTTGCTAACCCATTTTGTGTGTTGTTGTTGTGGTTGTAGTTAATATCTGAAAGAGCAATGTCTAGACCGAGAGGTAGACCGAGGTTGGTTCGTCAGGAACCGCGAGTTGTAGCTCCGGTTGAGCCGATGGCTGGTGCGAGGGTTCACATAGAGGGACCGGGGGCCGCGGGAGTTGGCGCTCCTCCACCACCACCACCTCCTCCACCGGGAGTTGGGGGCGAGGATGGAGCCGGAGGAGAGGGACCTCAAGGTGGCCAAGGTCCAGCTGGAATTGATATGACTCCGCTAGTGCAAGCGATAGCGGGAGCGTTCCAGGCCGCAGTTGCGGGAGCTCAGGCTGCAGTTCAGCCTAGGTGTGATGATGCTAGCTTACCTTTGGAGAGGCTCCGTAGCTTAGGGGCCGAGGAGTTTAGAGGATCTACTCCGGAGAGGTCGGAGTTATGGTTGGAGAAGACAGTTCGTATCTTGGCTCAGATGGGTTGTGCGGGCGCACGTAGATTGGGTTGTGTGATCTCACTGCTTCAGGGTGATGTCTACACCTGGTGGGTCACCATCACTACCGGGGTTCCAGAGGCCGAGATAGATTGGGATTTCTTTGAGTTTGCTTTCAGAAAGAGGTACTTGGGACCAAGGTACTTGGATGAGAAGAAGCGAGAGTTTATGGCTCTTACTCAGGATGATGCTTCTGTGACTGATTATGAGATCCGCTTTGTTCGCTTGAGTCAGTATGCCCCAGAGTTGATTCCTACTGAAGTGGAACGCTGCAACCGTTTCCGATACGGATTGAATGAAGAGGTTAAGAGGTACACGTTGGCTTCTGACTACTCGGACATTGATGTGTTGGTCGCGAGGGCCAAGGATTTGGAGCATAGTTTGGGTGCAGCCAAACGAGCTGGTGGTTCTGGTTCTGGAAAGAGGCATAACCACTTTGATGGTAGGGATGCTAAGAGACACAAGGTGTAACACCCGGGTTTAGGGGTTAGGTGAAAGTAATATTTTAATATCATTTTGGGTTCGGTTCTAAGATTTAAATAATGGTCCGGGTTTAGCTTTCAAATTAATTAAACTAATGATAAACTAAATTTTAGAATTAAAAACCCCAAATGACCATGGAAAATATGTTCTTGTGAATAATCGATTTCATTAAGGGCGATTTGGTCAATTGGCTTTTAAATTTAAACCAAAGATTAAAACACCCATTTCTTCCTATCTTCCCCCTCTCTTCCAAAAGAATCAGACAACCTCCCCAAGCCATTGAAGCTACTATTCCATTCCCAAAGCTTCTTCATTTCAACTCCGAATTTGAAGGTGAAGGTAATTTTGAACTCCCCTCACCTCCCTCTTCTCAAAAGTACTCTTCTTTTTCATTTTCATGAAGTTTTTGGGAAGTAAGGGTTTTGAATGTTTTGATTAAAAATGGTGTCTTTATGTTGTTAAAGTAAATGTGTTGATTTAATATGTTTAGATAAGTTATGTAGAAGTCAAATGGTATGATATATATGAATTTCAAGTGATTTTAACCAATTTTCGGAATTGGGTACCAAGGGGGTTTTGGGAGGGTTTTAAAATGGTTTTTCGGGTGTTTCAATGTCGGTTTTCGAGGGCTGATGTTAGTAGGATATGTGAGGGTTGCTTTGGGTGTGTTTGATGGTTATTTGGATGCTTGAAATGGAAGATATTGGTGGGCTTTAAGGGCAGCTCGGGAATTCTGTTTTTGGGACTTGGTTTGGGTATTGAGTGCTTGAAGTATTGTTCCGGGTTGTTTCCGTTGATGAGATATTGATTATGAATGTTTTGTTTGTGTTTGAGGATGATTAGAACCGAGTTTGGGCGTCGGTGAAGCTTTGGAAAAGAATCCGAGAATTTGAAGAACGGTCGCTTGCGTGGTCTTGGAGCTAGAAAGTTTAGGTGAGTGGTTGATTTCTTTGAATGATTTTAAATTAGTTGGTTCGAGTATACGGACTAGGTTGGGTTTGGTAGACCCACCTAGAGTTAGGATTAGGGTGGTAGCCTAATCCTAAGCTTGATCTAAGCCTTTGGATGAACTCAATTGTGGGAATGTATATGCCTCGTATGCCATGTGATATGAATGATTATGTATAATGTTTTATACATGTGAGTTGTGGCATGGATTGTATTGCTTAAAGCATGCATGGTGATGGTTCATGGTTGTGTCCATGGTGAGTACGTGCTAAGCACGGAAACGATTGAAATGTGTGTTGTGGATTGAGTAAAATATTGGCACTAGTATACTTAAATACAAATGATCGATCATTAGGATGTTAGTGTGTACACATGAGTCTAAAGTCGCGCGTGGCCTTGGTGGCGTTGAGTCACCAAGGAGGAGTACGGGTACGCCCGGAAATGGTATTTAAATATAGTCGGTGATGAGTGGAATCCCATCGACGGGGCGTGAGGATGAGTGGAATCCCCTCCGCGAGACCGGTGATGAGTGGAATCCCACCGAGGTAATGTGGTTGTTGGATATGAGTTTCCAACGAGTCTATCCGCGTATTTGGGTCATATCTAGGTGCCAATGTTGAATGATTTATGCATCAATGTGGTGAGATATATGAATTGTTGGATGTTAAATGTGATTACATGTATGGTTGTGTTAAGCATTTGATCATGACATATATGTGAGATAATTGCTCATGCATCTATATCTTGTGGACTTTGGTATACGTGTGTTGCTTTGGCTAGATCGTGCTCGGACCCTGCAATGTTGAGGTTTGTTTTTAGAGCTTGCCCTCACTAAGCATTATTCGCTTACGCTCTCTTTGTTCAACATTGCAGATCCTTAGTTCGTGGGTTGCTCGGGCAAGAGGAGGGTCTCCAAGTGTGTTTGTGACTTAAGTTTTCCCCAAGTATGAATTTAAAAATGCTAGACATGTAATAGTTGAGCAATGGGATATGAATGTTTTGTGGTGGTTGTTGATTGATAGGAGCATGTGTAGACTCCTTTTTATGTATTGCTTTTGCATGGTTGTGTTGCCATGATGTGTGTTAACTCATGCCTATTTACTTGCTTGAATTGTTAGCCATTGCCTTAAGAGTTTTACATGTGTTTGAATATGGTATGAATGAATGCATGATGTGGATTGTTGCCTTTGTATTTATACATGTTTAAGCCTTGTGGAAGCATGCTTTATGGTTGGTTTGCCTTAGGGATTGATGTTAGTGGGTTGGTTTAAGTGTTGGAGGGATTTAGGGGTCTCCTTGTGCTCTAAATCAGTTCAAACCTGCAGATTCGTAGCTGGGGTATCGATACCGTTGATCTGGTATCGATACTGCCCTGTGGTTTCAGGCCTCGTGTATCGATACTCGAGGAGGAGTATCAATACCTTTTTGGCCACTGGAGCCACTGTCGATTTGGGTATCGATACCGACCTCTAGGGTATCGATACCGTTGTCTTGGCTTTGACCGTGGGAAGTCAACTCTAGGGGAGGGTATCGATACCCTCATTTGGGGTATCGATACCGTCTCCTCAGGTTGACCAAACCTTGTAGACCTAGTCACAGGGGTATCGATACCCCTCTTAAGGGTATCGATACCGCCTGCAGTTTAACTAAAAAAAAATGGGCTTTTAAGTGTTAGTTTGGGTTCGATTGATTGCTTCGAAATATTGTTCCACTGTATGATCACTTAGGATGTAATTCTCATCTAGACAAGATTAAAATGAAAAAAAAAAGGGGTTGCTAACCGAGGGAGAGTTCCTTAGGGAGTTTTCACTCGGTTTTCCCCGTGTAGCTCACTCGGACCGGCCATCCGGCCAGACCGGGACGAGGGGGTTACACAAGGGTGGCGGACATCAGTTTGATCAGAGACGTGGCGGTGGCCACCATGGTAGGGGCCATCAGGGCCATAGAGGAGGAGGGCGCTTGCCCGAGTGTGCACAGTGTGGGAGACAGCACACTGGAGAGTGCTGGGGTAACTTTCATGCTTGTTGGAACTGTGGTTCGAGGGACCACTTTAGGAGGGACTGTCCATGTCAGGCAGCTCAGGCACCGAACTTAGCTCAGGCTCCTACGAGAGGTAATGATTTTCAGAGAGGCCGTGGGCGCGGTCGTGGCTACTTCCAGCCGAGGGCTAATGCACCTAGGGTAGATGCCCAGAGGAACCTTGCTCATGTGGTGGCTGTGCAGCCAGAGGCGGGAGGACCAGCGAGGGTCTATGCTCAGAGAGGGGCCGGGAACGACACCGATGTGATAGCAGGTAATTTTGAGTTACAGTCTATGTCTTTGCTTTCTTTGGTTGATTCGGGTTCTACACATTCCTACATTCTGAGTGAGCATGCACAGAAGTTAGATATTCCTGTTGAGATCTTAGACGTAGGTATGCATGTTACTAGCTCTTTTGGTGAGACAGTTGTAGTTAGACGTATGTATAGGAGGTGTCCACTGAAGATTCAGGGTCATGTGTTCTCAGTTGATATGATGGAACTCCCTTTCTACGGTTTTGATATTATTTTGGGTATGGATTGGTTAGTTGAGCATCAGGCTAGTGTGGACTTTGAGACAAAGAGAATTTCCTTGAAGCTTTCTGATGACTACGAGGTAGTGGTAGTGGGCGAGAACATTAAGTTCTTGTCTAATGTGGTGTCAGCTTTAGAGGCACATAGGTTGATGGACTCTGGATGTGGGGCCTATTTGGCTTATGTTATGAATCCGGATATGAGTGAAGCTAGACCGAAAGATATCAGAACAGTGTGTGACTTTCCAGATGTGTTTCCTGAAGAGTTGTCGGGTTTGCCTCCTGACAGAGATGTTGAGTTTGTGATTGAGACAGTTTTAGGGTCTAACCCAGTTTCGATAGCTCCGTATCGTATGGCTCCGAAAGAGTTGAAAGAATTAAAGAGTCAGTTGCAAGAATTATTAGACCATGGTTTCATTAGGCCTAGTAGTTCTCCGTGGGGTGCTCCAGTGTTGTTTGTGAAAAAGAAAGATGGTAGCATGCGCATGCGTATTGACTATAGACAGCTGAATCAGTTGACCGTGAAGAACAAGTATCCGTTGCCTCGTATAGATGATTTATTTGATCAGTTAAGGGGTGCTTCAGTGTTCTCGAAAATACTATCAGCTGAAAGTGAAAGAGTGTGATGTTCCGAAGACAGCTTTTAGGACTAGATATGGTCACTATGAGTTTCTTGTGATGCCATTTGGGCTCATGAATGCACCCGCAGCATTCATGGACATGATGAACAGAATTTTTAGAGACTATCTAGACCGGTTTGTGGTTGTCTTCATTGATGATATACTTGTGTACTCAAAGACAGAAGAAGAGCATGATGAGCACTTGAGATTTGTTTTGCAGAGATTGTTGAGCAATCAGTTGTATGCGAAGCTCAGTAAGTGTGAGTTCTGGATTCGAGAGGTTGTATTTCTTGGCCATGTTGTTTCGGCCGAAGGCATCCGAGTTGATCCATCGAAGATTGAGGCTATTGTTGAGTGGAAACAACCTAAGTCCGTAACCGAGATTAGGAGTTTCCTAGGATTAGCCGGTTACTATAGGAGGTTCGTTGATGGCTTCTCTAGAGTAGCCGCTCCCTTGACTAAGTTGTTGCAAAAGGGAGTCAAGTTTGAATGGTCAGATGCAAGACAAAAGGCCTTTGAGAAGTTGAAGGAAGCTTTGACAAATGCTCCAGTGTTAGTACAGCCTGTTTCAGGTAAGGAGTTTGTGATTTACAGTGATGCTTCCTACGTAGGCTTAGGATGTGTTTTGATGCAAGATAGGAGAGTTGTTGCTTATGCTTCTAGACAGTTGAAGATTCATGAGAAGAACTATCCTACTCATGACATAGAGCTAGCCGCAGTTGTGTTTGCATTGAAGATTTGGCGTCACTACTTGTATGGTGAGAAGTGTGTTGTTTACACCGATCACAAGAGCTTGAAGTACTTGATGACACAGAAAGAGTTGAACTTGAGGCAGAGGAAATGGCTAGAGTTGTTAAAAGATTATGATTTGACTATTGAGTACCATCCGGGTAAGGCAAACGTAGTGGCCGATGCTTTGAGTAGAAAGGTGGCCGTTGAGCTGAGAGCTATGTTTGCTAGATTGAGTGTGTCCGATGATAGTGGTTTGATCACCGAGTTGCAAGTGAAGCCTCCTTTGATTCAGTTGATTAGAGAGAAACAGTTGCAAGATGCGAGCTTAGTTCCTCATGTTCAAGACATAGCCGAAGGAAGACCGACTGAGTATAGTTTCAGTGGTGAGAGCTTGTTGTGCTTTAGAGATAGAATTGTGGTACCGGAAGATGTTGAGCTGAGACGTCAGATTTTGAGCGAAGCACATTCGAGTCCCTTTTCTATGCATCCGGGTAGTACCAAGATGTACCGAGATTTGAAGAATGATTACTTCTGGGTAGGGTTGAAGAGAGATGTAGCCGAGTATGTGAGCCGTTGCATGGTTTGTCAGAGAGTGAAGGCAGAACATCAGGTTCCTTCAGGTTTGCTACAGCCCTTGAAGATTCCGGAATGGAAGTGGGAGAGAATCACCATGGATTTTGTATCGGGGTTGCCTTTGTCTCCTTCGAAGAAGAATTCAGTTTGGGTGATTGTTGATAGGTTCACAAAGTGTGCTCACTTCTTAGCGGTGAACACTACTGATTCCTTAGACAAGTTGGCAAACTTGTACATTCGTGAGATTGTGAGACTTCATGGAGTTCCGAAGTCTATAGTTTCAGATAGGGATCCTAGATTTACTTCGAGGTTCTGGAGTTGTCTGCATAGTGCCTTGGGTAGTCGTCTGCATTTCAGCACATCTTATCATCTGCAGTCCGATGGGCAATCAGAGCGAGTGATACAGATTCTAGAGGATATGCTTCGTTGTTGTGTGATTGATTTTCAGGGTTCTTGGGAGAAGCACTTACCGTTGGTTGAGTTTGCCTACAACAACAGTTATCAGTCTAGTATTCAGATGGCTCCTTATGAGGCTTTGTATGGTAGACGGTGTAGAACTCCGATTTGTTGGGCTGAGACAGGTCAGAGGTTGTTACCTATGCCAGACTTGCTTAAGGGAACCACGGAGAAGGTGAAGTTGATTTGTGACCGTTTGAAAGCGGCTTCGGATCGTCAGAAGTCTTATGCAGATCTGAAGAGGAAAGAGATTGAGTACGCAGTAGGTGAGAAAGTGTTTCTGAAAGTATCTCCGTGGAAGAAGGTAATGAGATTTGGCCGGAAAGGCAAGTTGAGCCCGAGGTTCATTGGTCCGTATGAGATAGTTGAGCGGATTGGACCCGTAGCTTATCGATTGAGGTTACCTTCCGAGTTAGAGAAGATTCATGATGTCTTTCATGTATCTATGCTTAGGAGATATAGATCAGACCCTTCTCATGTGATGCCCGTTGAGGAGATAGAGTTGAATCCGGATTTGTCCTATAATGAAGAGCCCGTTGAGATACTTGCTTCTGATAGCAAGGTGTTGCGTGGCAAGACCATAGAGTTGGTCAAGGTGTTGTGGAGACATAGGGGTGTGGAAGAGGCCACGTGGGAGAGGAAAGCTGATATGGTTGAGCAGTTTCCGTATTTGTTTCCACCAGGTAATTTCGGGGACGAAATTCCTTAAGTGGGGGAGAGTTGTAACACCCGGGTTTAGGGGTTAGGTGAAAATAATATATTAATATTATTTTGGGCTCGGTCTTATAATTAAAATGATTTCCAAGAATTTCGGGTTTCATTTCCAAATTTAATTAATTTAATTCTAGTTACTATGTCTTTGCAATTTCACCTCAAATAGCCATAGAGGGTATGCCCTTGTGAATACCCCAATTCATTAAGGGCAATTTGGTCTATTGACTTTTGGGATTTAAAACAACAATTAAAACACCAATTTCTTCCTATTTTCCCACTATTCACCTTCTTCTACAACGTGAAAAGAGTCTCCTCCCTTCAATCTACTATTCCATCCTATTTCTTCTCCGTTTCAGCTCCAAATTGAAAGGTAAGGGTAATTTTGAACTCCCCTCACTTTCCTCTTCCTAAAAGTACAATTTATTTTCGTTTCCATGAAGATTTTAGAAATGGGGGTTTTGAATGTTTTGATTTAAAAATGGTGTCTTTATGTTGCAAAGTTAAATGTTTTGATTTAATATGGTTAGTAATGGTGTATAGAGGCCAAATGATACTACATATATGAATTTCAAATGATTTGGGGCAATTTTCGGAATTGGGTTTTGAGAGGGTTTTTGGAGGGTTTTAAAGTGGGTTTTGGGGTTGTTTAATGTTAGTTCTTGAGGGTTGTAGATAGTATGATATATGAGGATCATTTTGGATGAAATTGAGGCTTGTTTGGGTGCTTGAAATGGAAGAAATCAGTGGGTTATAGAGGCTACTCGAAAATTCTGTTTTATGACTTTGTTGGGGTGTTAAATGCTTGTTAATGATAATCCGGGTTGTTTCCGATGATGTGTTATTGATTCGAACGTTTTGGTTGTGTTTGAGATGATTAGAATCGAGCTTGGGCATCGGTGAAGCATCGGAAGTGAATCCGGAGAGTTGAAGGTTGTGGCTTGCTTGGTCTTGTGCTTGGAAGCTTAGGTGAGTGGTTGATTTCCTTGAATGATTTTAAATTGGTTGGTTCGAGTATGTGGACTAGGTTGGGCTTGGTAGACCCACCTAGAGTTAGGGTTAGGGTGGTAGCCTAATCCTAAGCTTGATCTAAGCCTTTGGATGAACTCAATTGTGTGAATGTATATGCCTCGTATGCCATGTGATATGAATGTTTATGTATATTGTTTTATACATGTGAGTTGTGGCATGGATTGTATTGCTTAAAGCATGCATGGTGATGGTTCATGGTTGTGTCCATGGTGAGTACGTGCTAAGCACGAAAATGATTGAAATGTGTGTTGTGGAATGAGTAAAATATTGGCACTAGTATACTTAAATATAAATGATCGATCATTAGGATGTTAGTGTGTACACATGAGTCTAAAGTCGCGCGTGGCCTTGGTGGCGTTGAGTCACCAAGGAGGAGTACGGGTACGCCCGGAAATGGTATTTAAATATAGTCGGTGATGAGTGGAATCCCATCGACAGGGCGTGAGGATGAGTGGAATCCCCTCCGCGAGACCGGTGATGAGTGGAATCCCACCGAGGTAATGTGGTTGTTGGACATGAGTTTCCAACGAGTCTATCCGCGTATTTGAGTCATAACTAGGTGCCACTATTAATTGATATGTGTATCAATGTATTGGAATGTATGAGCTGTTGGATGTTAAATGTGTTTACACGTATGGTAGTGTTAAGCTCATGACTATGACATATATGTGAGATAATTGCTCATGCATCTATAACTTGTGGACTCTTGTTGTACGTGTGTTGCTTTGGCTAGATCGTGCTCGGACCCTGCAATGTTGAGGTTTGTTTTTAGAGCTTGCCCTCACTAAGCATGATTTGCTTACGCTCTCTTTGTTCAACATTGCAGATCCTTAGTTCGTGGGTTGCTCGGGCAAGAGGAGGGCCTCCAAGTGTGTTTGTGACTTGAGTTCCCCAAGTATGGATGATAAGTGTTTATTTTGGTTATGTTTTTAGTCCTTGTTTTGATCGAATATATGTTTGAAGGACTTAATTGGGCTGTTTTTGTGTTGTTTTCGTGCAGGTTACGTAATGCCAGAAACGAGTTGAAGTGCAGCAAGAAATACTGAATTCATGGGTAGATTCATGGGCATGAACCAGGGCATGAATGCTGACTAGGCGCCACATCAGCACCTTCTAGAAGATGACGTCAGCAAGCTTGATAACCTATCAGTCCACTTATCAAGATAGCCTATCATCCGAATTTTATCTTTTAAATTCAAAACTTTGATATTTATCTTATGTAATTTTATTTAAATTTATTTTAGGATTTATCATCTTAGGTTTTTAGGGTTTTTCAACTACTATAAATACCCCACTTTGGGGGTGAATTATTCATCAATCAATTTCCATTGTTCTCTTCTTCCTTGAGTAATAAAGTTCTCCACTTTCTTTTCTCCATTTTTGTTTATTTTATTAAGTATGGTTTTTTCACAAACCATGCTTAACTAAATTCCCTTTAGCCAAAAGCAACGCCAAACCCGACAAATCTCGTGAGATTAGGAAAATACTTCAATCCTTCAACAACTCCTTTTTAGATTCTCTGCAAAATTGATTAGGCAATCGGCCTATTCTTTAGGCATCGCAATTGTTTCATTCCGAGAGAGCGCATCGGCTTGAAGTGGTTTAGATCCATCGTTGGGGACGAGGAAAAGCTTGTAGCCAATTCAACTCCCTAAGAACAAACTTAGTGGCGGTCCACTAAGGGGAATCGAAATCGGAAACAACTCTCATCGAGACGAATATCCGAGCATGGGCTTCTCCAGCACTAACTCAGATCTGGGTTAGCATCGATTGCCGTAGCTAATTCACAAAAGTTTGACTTCAAGGATTGCCCTAGGAGTCGAATCTACTAACGAGAAGTAAGTTACAAGGGTTGGGCCTTGTAGACTGTAACCTGCAGGAAAGTCGAAGAAAAATCAACTTCAGTGATCGAAGATGTCGTGGCAAAGCGTGGCTTGAGGCTATTTCTATCCATAATTCTTTCTCAAAATTTATTTTTACGTTTTTACTATTTTTCTCATTTAAATCACTATTCTAAAATCCCCCTTATATTCTACAGGTTTTATTTTAAATCCGATGACCAAATCAAACTTAGAGCTTTTCCATTTTCCTTATCTGATATAGCGAAAGATTGGTTATTTGATTTACCCCCTAATTCTGTTACAACATGGACTGACATGGCTAAACTTTTTCTTGACAAGTTCTTCCCTGCAGCGAAGGCGAGCGAAATCAGGCGCAGCATCCTAAGCATTCAACAAAGAGAAGTTGAATCCTTGTATGAATACTGGGAGAGGTTTAAAAAGTTGCGTGCAAATTGTCCACAACACGGGTTGTTGGAACAAACCCTCCTCCAATATTTTTACGAAGGATTAACGCCTATGGACATGAAGGTGATAGATGCGGCCAGTGGCGGAGCTTTAGTCAACATGACACCAACAACGGCTAAAACTTTGATATCAACTATGGCCGCCAACTCTCAAAGATTCAATCAATCTAGTGAACCATCTCGAAGGGTTCGCGAGGTAAGTACAGTTTCATTAGAAAACAAAATCGATAAATTAGCTGAAATAGTGCAAACTCTTGTTGCAGATAAGAGAAAAACAGCTAGACTTTGTGGAATCTGTATCAGCCCAGAACATCCGACAGACTGTTGTCCGATGATTCAGGAAGATGATGTCGCCCAAGCCAACGCCATAGGAAATGCATATAATCAGGGATGGAGAAACCAATCAAACTTCGGTTACGCGCAAAACTAGAGGCCAAATCAAGCTTATCAACCAATTGCACCACAACAATATCAACCGCAGAAGCCATCGTTGGAGTCAATTGTTGAAAAGTTAGCTCTAGCCCAAGAAAAATTTCAACTAAGAACCGAAGCTCACTTTGAAGCAATTGACAAACAGATAAGTCAATTGACCTTAGTGGTAAGTCGCTTAGAATCCAAAGGGAAATTACCTTCTCAAACGGAGCCTAATCCAAGAGAGAATGTGAACGCCATCACTCTACGAAGCGGTACAATCATCGAACCTAAAGCTAAAGAAGATGGCGTACAAAAAGAAGAGAAAAAGCAATCACCCCCTACTAGAAAAGGTATGCCCGATCCAACCCCTGTACCTTCTCCCTACGCTACACCACCACCCTTCCCGTCGAGATTAATGAAAAGAGACAAACAAGCAGAAGAAAAGGAGATCCTAGATGTGTTTCAAAAAGTAGAGATCAATATTCCACTCCTCGACGTAATCCGAAAAATCCCAAGGTATGCTAAGTTCCTTAAAGATTTATGTACTAATAAACATCGTCTTATTGGAATTGAGAAGGTTAATCTAGGAGAGCATGTATCGGCGGTCTTCCAACGAAGGTTACCGCCAAAATTGAAGGACCAAGGTATGTTCGCCATTCCCTGCAAAATCGGTAAAGTGGGTATTAAACGAGCCATGTGTGATTTAGGTGCTTCAATTAATGTTATGCCTTTATCTTTATATAACTCACTTTCTGCTGAGCCTTTGAAAGATACAAAAGTAACTATACAGCTGGCGGACAGATCCATAATTTACCCGGAAGGATTGCTAGAGAATGTCCTGGTAAAGGTAAAAGATTTAATCTTTCCGGCAGATTTCTATGTCATAGACATGGAAAACGATCGGACTAATAATTCTTCCGAAATCCTTCTTGGTCGTCCCTTTTTGAGCACTGCAAACACGAAAATCGATGTGAGAAGCGGGATCCTTACAATGGAGTTCGATGGCGAGGTGGTAAAATTTGATGTTTACAAAGCGATGCGACATCCTGATAATGTTGCTAGTATAAATTTTATAGATGTTATTGAGCCCACCATTGAAGAATTTATAGAATCTAAATCTGTTGATGATTCGTACAGGGATTTGAAGGATCACGACAAAGGAATTAAAGAGTTGAAAAATGTTTCTTCTATTCATTCTGATATATGCCTAACTCCATCAAAATCTAAAATGTTTTCTTTCATTTTGCAGGAATTGAATTTGGAGTTAAAATTACCTCCAAATAAATTGAAGAGTGGAAGAGAAATTTTTCCAGTAAAAAAACTCCATAATCGCAAAATTTCTCGTAGGGAAATACTCAGTTGGATAAAGCGCAAGAACTGGAAGAAGTATTTGTCGCAATGCCTGTAGTCTGAACCAGGTCGTCGAGCTAAACGACGTTAAATAAAGCGCTAAATGGGAGGCAACCCATTTCTTTTCTTCTTTTTATTTTAATTATTTTTATTTTTCTTTATTTTATTTTATTTTATTCCATTTTAAACTGCCATAATTTAATGTTATTTAAATTCTCTTTTTAGTTAAAAAAGAAAAAAAAAAGAAAAAAAAAAGGAAAAAAAAAGAGAGAAAAGAATCGAAATTATCTAATCTAAAGATTTTTAATTTTGATTTTATCTTTTTTCAAATTTATTTTCATTATTTTTCATATTTTTTTTTGAATATTTTCTTATCTACTTTTAAATTTTTATCTCATTTTATTTATCTTTTTGAATTTATTTTATTATCTCATCATTTTATCTTTTTTATTTTGAATTCTATTTTTATCTGATCTTTTATTTATTTTATTTGCAGATAATTTAGATCGAATAAAGAGATGAGAAGCTATCAGGATTTTTTGGGCTAAATTTTTAATTTAATATTCAGATTTTATCCCTTTATCCCCATCCAAATTTTAAATTAAACAATTTTTTTCCATGGACCCCACCTAAACTTTTAAGCACCCCTTATCAAAACAAAATCCCAACCCTGTGAAACTCTGTCCCTCTTTTCGGTCAACTCACCAATCTCCCACCCAAATTTTAAACTAAACCCTAGGCCCACTGACTTTATTCCCCCCACTATAATAAAACCACATTCTTTCCTCTTATCCCCACAGACGCTTTTTTTTCCAAATAACATTTTTTTGAAACAAAACCCAATTTTTTTTTCTTTACACTAGCAGCCGTCTTCCACTCATTTTCAACCTTCACCCTAAAATCAAACATCACTCGACAACCATGCCACGCACCAGGGTGCAGACCCGCCGTAGCAGCCACCACCCAGCCCCGATCATCTCAACACCCGCGGTCGTGGCCGCAATTGATTAGGGGAGTCTCTCCTTTCCTCTCTTTTATTTTAATTTTTCATTTTGGGACAAAATGCATCTAAGTGAGGGGGAGGGAGATATGCTTATCAATTTTTATCTTGCTTATCCGTCTTGATTGTTCGCTTGAAATCTTGGATTTATTAATTTAAGTTCTCTGTTTAAATCCTTAATTTCGCCTTGTCTCACTGTTTTCACATGGTTCTGAATCTATCTTGTTAGAAAACTCTAGGTTGCATGGTAAATTTTTGGCATGATTAATTTTTAATTTTATTATGACATTTTTATTTCTCTATTAATCCACATGATGCTTACCTAAGTACACAAGACATATTTGTGAGTTTTTGAGCCTAATGAGCATGCATGATATTTGCTCTTTGTTTCTTTGAGTGTGCCTAGCTAAATTAGTTGCATTCTAGAACTTGTCTTTAAATTCTTTTTGAGATTACATTGATTGATTATGATGCTTTAATATGATAGAGGCACTAGGTTTTAACCACTTCTCTTCCCAAATAAATCACCTACCCTTTAATTAATTTCCCCTAGTGAAACAATCTTTGAGCCTTAGCCTTTTTCTTGAAAATTACCACATTTTAAGCCTAATCCAATTTCTTCTCAAATCCATCACTTTTGTTCCCTTTTTCGAGACAAAATTCATCTTAAAAGAAAAAAAAACTGATTCGAATAAATACAGTGCAGAATTGATTTGAATATACAGTGCAGAATTGATTCGAATATACAGTGCAGGAAATTGTTCGAGTCTGCAGAAAAACAAAACCAGAAAAAAAAAAGAAAAAAACAGTGCAGTTCGAAAAAAAAAGGGTACACTGTCGAGCAGATTTGGTTCGAATGAAAAAAAAACAGTTTCGAATATATTTTGAGATGATTTTTGTCTTGAGTTTTAGCCCTTATTTTCAGCCTTTATCCTACCCTTACCTTAGCCCCATTACAACCCTTATTTAAGACCTCTTGATTTTTGCATCATATTCATGTTAGTAGTGGAGATTAGATTTAAACACAAGCTTATGGTTATGCTCTAATTAGCTTTGGCTCGAGTGATTTTTCTTACCCTTAAACACTTTGAGTGACATGAGCGATTCCTTGTGAGGGTACTTGGTTTGCATCATTGATGTTAGTAGAGTTTTAGAATGTCGTCTTAGCTTTAAACTATTAGTCTTGCCATTTATCTATTTTTGCTCCTTAGTTTTCTCTCATATTTAGATGCTTAATCATATTGAGAATTTTTGAGACTTCGTGAAATTAAGGATGAAAACTTGAACTTAGGATTATTTAATTTTGAGATACTTGAGGACAAGCATCGGATAAGTGAGGGGGAATTTGATAAGTGTTTATTTTGGTTATGTTTTTAGTCCTTGTTTTGATCGAATATATGTTTGAAGGACTTAATTGGGCTGTTTTTGTGTTGTTTTCGTGCAGGTTACGTAATGCCAGAAACGAGTTGAAGTGCAGCAAGAAATACTGAATTCATGGGTAGATTCATGGGCATGAACTAGGGCATGAATGCTGACTAGGCGCCACATCAGCACCTTCTAGAAGATGACGTCAGCAAGCTTGATAACCTATCAGTCCACTTATCAAGATAGCCTATCATCCAAATTTTATCTTTTAAATTCAAAACTTTGATATTTATCTTATGTAATTTTATTTAAATTTATTTTAGGATTTATCATCTTAGGTTTTTAGGGTTTTTCAACTACTATAAATACCCCACTTTGGGGGTGAATTATTCATCAATCAATTTCCATTGTTCTCTTCTTCCTTGAGTAATAAAGTTCTCCACTTTCTTTTCTCCATTTTTGTTTATTTTATTAAGTATGGTTTTTTCACAAACCATGCTTAACTAAATTCCCTTTAGCCAAAAGCAACGCCAAACCCGACAAATCTCGTGAGATTAGGAAAATACTTCAATCCTTCAACAACTCCTTTTTAGATTCTCTGCAAAATTGATTAGGCAATCGGCCTATTCTTTAGGCATCGCAATTGTTTCATTCCGAGAGAGCGCATCGGCTTGAAGTGGTTTAGATCCATCGTTGGGGACGAGGAAAAGCTTGTAGCCAATTCAACTCCCTAAGAACAAACTTAGTGGCGGTCCACTAAGGGGAATCGAAATCGGAAACAACTCTCATCGAGACGAATATCCGAGCATGGGCTTCTCCAGCACTAACTCAGATCTGGGTTAGCATCGATTGCCGTAGCTAATTCACAAAAGTTTGACTTCAAGGATTGCCCTAGGAGTCGAATCTACTAACGAGAAGTAAGTTACAAGGTTTGGGCCTTGTAGACTGTAACCTGCAGGAAAGTCGAAGAAAAATCAACTTCAGTGATCGAAGATGTCGTGGCAAAGCGTGGCTTGAGGCTATTTCTATCCATAATTCTTTCTCAAAATTTATTTTTACGTTTTTACTATTTTTCTCATTTAAATCACTATTCTAAAATTCCCCTTTATTCCCTACAGGTTTTTGGTCTAAATCAGAAGAAAGGTGTTAGAATTCCTATTCCCTGCGGATCGACCCTTACTCTCACTATATTAATTTAATTCTTATTTATTTTGAGTTTAAGGTTTTATTTTTGACACTATACGACGCGTGTCAATGGATTTAAAATGCTAGACATGTAATGGTTGAGCAATGGGATATGAATGTTTTTGTGGTGGTTGTTGGTTGATAGGAGCATGTGTAGACTCCTTTATATGTATTGCTTTTGCATGGTTGTGTTGCCATTATGTGTGTTAGCTCATGCCTATTTACTTGCTTGAATTGTTAGCCTATGCCTTAAGAGTTTTACATGTGTTTGAATATGGTATGAATGAATGCATGATATGGATTGTTGCCCTTGTATGATACATGATTAAGCCTTGTTGAAGCATGCTTGTATGGTTGCTATACTCTAGGATGTCTTGCCTTGAAGTGGTTTGGAGTCTTGGGGATGTTTTGAGGCATCCTTGTGCCTCAAAACAGCCCAGAAAAATCTGCAGACAGGGGGCGTTTCGGAACGGGTTCCCGTGTTCCGAAACGGCCCTGCGTAAATGACCTGCCGTTTCGAAACGGATGAGGGTCGTTCCGGAACGTTTTCGCCACTGTAATTTTGAGAAATTGGCGAGATGAAGCCGTTCCGAAACGGGCCTTTGAAGTTCCGAAACGGTCAAATCTCGTTGACCACGAGATATTGACCGTCAAGGTCGTTCCGATACGGGTCACCCCTATTTCGGAACGGTCACCTTGTGGTTGACCCAGACCCGTTGACCAGGTCAGGGCGTTTCGGAACACCCTATAGGTGTTTCGAAACGGCCTGCTGGAATGAAGTAAAATGGACTGTTTTATGTTTGTTTGGTCGGTGAGTGATGCGTTGTTTGGTTCTTCCGCTGCTGTGCTTCACATAAGATTATAATTGTATCTAGATAAGATTAATGTTTAAAGAAATTTTCCGGGTCGTTAACCGAGGGGAAGCCTTAACGGGTTTCGCTTCGGTTTTCCCCGTGTGGCCCACTCGGACCGGTCATCCGACCAGACCGGGACGAGGGGGTTACAAGCTACAGCAAGAACAGATATGGAAGATGTTATATCAAGGTTCAATCAAGAAAGTGCAGTGAGTCGGTTCCTCGCAACAAAGGTATTAACATACTTATGGAAGCTTAACCATATAATTTGATTAGCATGAGATGACTGAATTGATTCATTTTCTCTTGTAGGTCAAGGATTTGGAAGTGGAACTTGAAACCACTAGAGAGAATTGTGATGAAAACATGCAACAAGCTATTTTGCTTGAAAAAGAAAGATTTACTCAAATGCAGTGGGATATGTAGTTACTTCGGAAACATTGTTTGGAGATGGAATTGATTCATTTTCTCTTGTAGGTCAAGGTTTCTCTTGAGCAGCTACTTTCCTGTTATAACAAACCGCTGTCAGTGGTGGTGCAGTTGGCTGGTACTGGTAGCCACCACCAGTCTTACCATCATTTAATGATAAATAATAAATGTTGTATAATAGATCATAAATTTGTGTTTGGCTTGATGATAAACAAATGTACCTCTCACCAAGAGGTCTTTGGTTCAAACCTTACTACTCTCATTTTAGAGTAAATTTTTTTTCTTTAATTGGTGGTGACACATGGCATCACTTAATTAAATAATTAATTGTTTTATTAAATAAAAATTAGGACTAAATTGATAGAATGACTAAGTAATAGGGATTAAATGTGTAATTATACCAATTAATTAAATAATTAATTGTTTTTACCACATCATCTTTCTGTTAGGATTTAACGGCAGGTGGTTATATTGGAACCAATTAAATAGTTATGTGGTATATTTAACACAATTGAAAATATAATGGTCAAATCGACATCAACCCCATAGTTCGGTGGTCATTACTATAGTTTACCCTATATTTTACAATTGCACGCGGTATATTTTGGTTTTTTTTCAATTTTTTATGGATAAAATACTTAAATCATCACTCAACTTTGTTCTCTAACCTATTTTTGTACTAAACTTTTAAAACGTCTAATTTATTCGCAGAACTTTATACATTAACTAATTTTAGTCATTCTTTGATGACTGTGTTATTTATTAATATTTTTATTCTAACATGTCATTTTTATTAATATTAAATGTCAAATAATTTAAAATTTAAAAAATATTAACCCCCTCCCCACAATAGGATGAAAATTCTCTGCCACTTTTCGGTGCTCTTACTTATGCTCTCATGCTCAAAATTAGGTTTAGAGTTTAGGGTTTACGATTTTAAGTTAGGGTTTAGGAAATTTAGGATATGACGTATTTTTAGGGTATGTGATGTAGGCTTTAGAATTTAAAGTTAGAGTTTAGAATTTAATTTTATAATATTTTTTTAGTGTTTGGGCATAAGTAAGAGCACCGAAAGATTACTTTTATCCCCCACAACAACTCCCCTTCTTCACCATATTGCCATCTCCTCAACCACAACAATTCCTTTCTTCACCATCTCGCTATCTCCTCAACCACAACAGCCGGTTTTCTTCACCATTTCTCCGCCAAATGATTTAAAAAGGAACTTGTCTGTTAGAGGGGGATAATTTCAGTGCACAAAATACAATCATGGATATAGGGGTATATGATGAAGCATGGATATAGGTTATGAGCATTCCTTTGGCAAAATCATCAGTCTAACTTGAAGATCAAAATGTAACTTTTGAAACTTTAATGGCTAAGGTCAGTGCTTTAAATTCGGATTCTTTTACAGCATTATATAGTTTGATGGGTATGATCGAATTCTAGTTTCTGTTTAAGGGAGCTTAAAATTTTGCATTTCTTTTACTACTACTGCACATGAATACTATTCATTTAGCCAAAAACTGATGGGTGCAGGGGAGACATTTGTATTCTTTACTCTGTAGAAACATGAATATGGGAATCCTTTCATCAAAATATTCCGATTTAAACTCGAGTCGATCACATCGTTTACTTAACGAGGACGACAACCACAAAACTAGACTTGACAAAGTTTTCGAAACAAGGGTGTTGCTTTTCATTGCTATGTTAGGTACATTTGCTTTTCACAACTATATTGTTGACACTGGTCATGATCATCATAAGGAGAACGCCACCAATACCGGTTGCAATGTACTTTGTCATCGTTTTTACAATGGAAGGTGTCTACGTGAGTGCGGTATTAACCGAAATTCCCGAAGGTGGATCATGGATGGATACCATTTGCCATATCCTTTATTCTTGCCTTCATTATGTTCTGTTGGTACTATTGAAGACAGAGGAAGATACAGTATGAACTAACTCACAAGATTGACTCGGGAAGACTTGGAGCACTATTGTTGGACCTGACCGTGCAAAGGGTTCCGGGATTGTGCTTCTTTTACTCGAACATACAAACGGACTGATTCCCATCCTCGGAACATTATATTAAAAACATGAGATCACTTCATAAGGTCACTATTTTCACAACACAGATATTAAATGGCTCTCAAACTTGCTCTACAGGGGAGGATAGTGGTGAAAAAGTCAGGTCTTAAAGGAGTTTATGCATGTGTGATTCAATATGGTTATGCGGGACTCGCTAATTGTTACTCAAGTTATGGATAGCTTGCGAGTGCACATTGAAAACAGCTCCGGTCGTTTACCTTCTGACCTTACGCAGGGTCAAGAGGAGATTTCGGAACTGAGGGGCGAAAATTGCCGGTGTAATTCATGTTTTACATAGGGAAGAACACCAGCATGTTTGACAGATTAATGCTGGCCTTCTATCAAGTGTTGCACAATAACTGTAGGTTCTGCACTGCCTGGCGCCTGCTCTCGGGGTGCCAGCGTCCGGAGGTCAGGATGTTTTACGAGGCTTGAACTGGTTTAGGATCGGATAACTGTACAAGTTACCTATACCTCGATTCAGGATTGGGTAATTTCATGTCAAACAACACCAAATGGGACAAATCTTCGATCTTTGTTTAATCGATTCGATGCATCCACCATCTCAACTCATATTTCAACAAGTAGGAAGCATTTGTTTCCGACTTTTTCGAGCTTAAAAATTTCATCTTTATACTTACGAAATTTAAAAAGTTGAAATCTTTATTTCAATTTGACAATTTGGTATATATTGCATCGACCTGCTTTAGGCACGATACCATGGCTGCTGCAACAGCAGATGAAGGATTCATCATGGAGCTCATAAAGCTCAACCTTGTCATTAAATTTACGAAAAAGAATTAGAATAATAATTTTATAAAAATGGAAATGCTATTTTTCTCCATATATGATATGTGATGTATCCACCCGGTTCTCTCTCTCCATATATATATACATACTCTCTGCATTGCCAATATTCACACTTCCCTTCACGCCTCTTGCATTTTCTCTCCTTATCCCGACCCAAAATGAAAAACATCGGCGCCGGTTGTCCGGCAGTTTTAATCCTCGGAGTTTTGTTCATCTCCTGTCTTTCCCATGTTAGATCCGACGCCTCCGACCACCGTTACAAGGAAGGTGACCCTGTCCCTCTCTACGCCAACAAGGTCGGTCCTTTCCACAACCCCAGGTAATTAGGCTAATTACCCCAAGTTTCGTTTCCTTCTCTTCTTCACTGGATCTGAAAGTTACTTGCTTTTCGATTCAATGCCGTCATTCCCATTTCACAACACCCAAGTTTCGAACATTTAGCATTTTGTTTTGTTTGATTGCAGTGAAACCTATCGTTACTTTGATCTGCCCTTTTGTTCACCAGGTTCGATTTTTTGAATTAGATCTTAAGCACTTTAATTTAGATTCGTAATAAATTGGGGTTGCTTTTTAATGTATAAATAATTTAGATCACGTGAAGGAGAAGAAAGAAGCATTAGGCGAGGTATTGAACGGAGATCGACTCGTGAGTGCTCCTTACAAACTGAATTTTAGAGAGGAAAAGGATTCATCTGTTGTTTGTAAGAAGAAGCTATCCAAGGATGAGGTCCTGTTCTTCCGAAAGGCGGTCCAGAAAGATTATTACTTCCAAATGTACTATGATGATTTGCCAATCTGGGGTTTCATTGGCAGAGTTGACAAGGAAGGGAAAGCTGATCCCAGCGAGTATAAGTATTACCTTTACAAGCATATCCAGTTTGATGTGCTTTATAACAAGGATCGTGTTATCGAGATCAGCACTAGGATGGATCCGCATTCGCTCGTGGATTTGACCGAGGATAAGGAAGTCGATGCTGAGTTTATGTACACTGTGAAATGGAAGGAAACTGATACTCCCTTCGAGAAGAGGATGGACAAGTACTCCATGTCCTCTTCTCTGCCGCATCATCTGGAGATTCATTGGTTCTCGATTATTAACTCTTGTGTGACTGTTCTACTTTTGACCGGTTTCCTTGCAACAATTCTCATGCGGGTCTTGAAGAACGACTTCATTAAGTGAGATCCATTATATATATCATATATTTTTCTTTCATTGTGGTTGTTGGTTGCTATAAATATTTGAATTTTTTATGAAAGGTATGGACAAGATGAAGAAGCAGCTGATGACCAAGAAGAGACGGGATGGAAGTATATTCATGGAGACGTATTCCGTTTCCCAAAGTACAAATCCCTATTTTCCGCTGCTCTTGGATCTGGAACACAGCTTTTCACTTTGTAAGAGTCCTACTTGCTGTTGTGTTTATGTTTTCATTCAGATTTGTGAAGTAGCATTTAATACATTGTGATCTATATGTCAATTATCGGTGTTCATTGCTCAAATTTGTTTGAACCTTCATATGTCTTTCAGAACGGTCTTCATTTTTATGCTTGCATTGGTTGGTGTCTTTTATCCGTACAACCGGGGAGCTCTGTTTACTGCCCTGGTGGTCATATATGCACTCACCTCAGGGATTGCAGGATACGTAGCAACTTCTTTCTACTGTCAGTTTGAAGGGACGAACTGGGTATGTCTAGATGATCTTTTAGTATGAAATGTTAATGTTGCGCTTCTAAAATCTAGGTTTCTAAGTGGACTAATGTATGTGGCATGATTTCTGCGATTAACAGGTTAGGAATCTGTTATTGACCGGTTGCCTTTTCTGTGGGCCCTTGTTTGTAACGTTCTGCTTCCTTAACACGGTTGCTATTGCATACAGTGCAACTGCCGCACTACCTTTCGGAACTATCGTAGTAATTGTCCTCATATGGACGCTTGTGACATCTCCGTTGCTTGTTCTGGGTGGTATCGCTGGCAAAAATAGCAAGGCTGAGTTCCAAGCTCCTTGCCGCACGACGAAATATCCTCGAGAGATTCCACCACTGCCTTGGTATAGGAGTGCCATTCCTCAGATGGCAATGGCCGGATTTCTTCCATTCAGTGCTATCTACATCGAGCTTTACTACATATTTGCCAGCGTCTGGGGCCACAGGATCTATACCATATACAGCATCTTGTTTATTGTCTTCATAATCCTTCTGATTGTCACCGCTTTTATTACCGTCGCTTTGACATATTTCCAACTTGCTGCTGAAGATCATGAATGGTGGTGGAGGTACATAAACTCCCAATTTCTGCATTCATCTCCCCATTGCTTTTTGGTTTGCAATTTCGATATATCGTCTTACGTCATGTACTTAATTTGTAACAGGTCTTTCCTCTGTGGTGGATCAACTGGTATCTTTATCTATGCCTACTGCTTGTATTACTACAATGCACGATCGGATATGTCCGGTTTTATGCAAACCTCGTTCTTCTTTGGTTACATGGCCTGCATCTGCTATGGCTTCTTCCTCATGCTCGGGACTGTTGGTTTCCGTGCCTCGCTGCTCTTTGTTCGTCACATATACAGGTCTATCAAGTGCGAGTAGCGGGATTCGTTGTCCGATACCACCAATTGTCATAGAAAAAAGTTCTATGATTTTTGTTAGTGCCTTAATTGTTGTTAGGTAGCAAATGAGGCATGCTTTGATCATGCCTAATGGGAGGTTTACAAAATCATGTGTTTATTAATATTTGGATTTGTATGTAATCAATGTCCATGTGACACATCTGTCTTTGTCTAGTAGGTTGCTGTTACATTTTCTTTATTTTCGAAGACAAAAATCTATGATATTTTCATACTCATATATATAATCTTCAAATAAAAGAAGTAAAAAAAATTACCAAAAAATCAGACTAATGAATTCATGTACAAATTCTCGTCTGTTTATACGTCCAATAACTGAGTATTACCAAAAATTTCATCATCTATGTTTTGGATGTATTTTTAGGTAAACAAAATAGATTCATATGTGCGTACAATAAATACTTAAAAAATAGGATAATAGCACTTTTGCCCCTTGTATTATACAAAACTTGTCAATAAGGGGTCTGTACTTTGAAAATATTCAATCAGTACTTTGTACTTTACTTTCGTTATACAAAATATAGGGGGTGAT
This sequence comes from Hibiscus tridactylites, assembly GCA_958450335.1. Classification (NCBI taxonomy): domain Eukaryota; kingdom Viridiplantae; phylum Streptophyta; class Magnoliopsida; order Malvales; family Malvaceae; genus Hibiscus; species Hibiscus tridactylites. The sequence goes on along the minus strand of OY288279.1, from coordinate 19,827,491 downwards.
TGAACGTTTACAAAATACATACATCACATTAGAATATTTTGTATTGTACATGGAGCATTTGTGACATTATCCTAAAGAAATAATTAGAAAGCTTATGGGCTTTATAGTAATAAATTTATTTATTTTATTTATGTCCAAATAAAATTAAATGTTTTGCTATACATCTCTTTCCAGCAAGATTTGCAACTCTTCTCCACCTACACTGCTGCCATGGCCGCCGAAAATAATAATAATTTTTCGTTTTCTGTTCTTCTTCTCCACTACGAAACTTAGAGTCGTCATCCATTATCGCCGTTTCTAAGTCCTAACAACCTTAGACTTCTGACACGAAATTTAGTATCGATGACATCAGTAAAAATTTTATAAAACCTTGGTACCTATATAATTGGTTCAAGATGCAGCCTAGAGGAAACGCAAAACACAAACCAGCTTTTCAAGGTTTTTTCAATCTTAATTCGGACTAAGAAAAATAAGTAAGAGTCGCAACAACCAAACACTATACTAAAAAATCCTTATGTCAGTGGTTCGAATCCACTTCTAAACTCAAAAAATCTAAATTTCAGATTTGATTTCAAGAGGTTTTCAGATGTTTTAGAGAAAGCTAATGTGATAGAACAATAGAGAAAAAAAAACGCTTTAAATCGGTAGTGATTATTGACCGGATGATGAGAAGAACCTTTGACGACGAAGACAACAATAGTGAAAAAGAAAAGTTGTAGAGTTGCATGCTTTTTTCTTTTCAAGAAAATGAATAAAAAAAATATTGTCTAATTTAATGTAGAAATAAAAAAAAAAAGAAATTGTTCTCATGTCCTCTAGTTTATGTTATTTTATTTTTTTAAATGTAAAAGAAAAAAGGTAAAATTGTTTTCAAACCCCTTAATTTAAGTTATTTTTTTTTAAAAATGACACGTGGCAGCATAAGAAAGGGATAATGGCACAAATGCCCCCTATACTATACAAAATATTCTAATGTGGTGTCTATACTTTGTAAACGTTTAATCAGCCCCTGTACTTTCCTTCCGTCATACAAAATATCCCTCACTCCTAACGCTAATTTTGTATGACGGAAGGAAAGCACATGGGGCTGATTGAACATTTTCAAAGTACAAACCCATATTAGTAAATTTTGTATAGTAAGGGGTAAATGTGCCATTATCCACACAAAAAAACAATACTCAATCGGTAATGGATCATGTGATGTTGAATAACAATTATAGTTGGATTGATGTGTAGAATGATTATATGTGTTGAGGTGGGATCTTGGAGGCACTTTACTTGAGTTGTGATTGTGTTGCTAAGGAATCCGGGTATACTATAAACAATATTGTACTACTTGATATAAAGGGAGGGACGCTTGATGCTGTGTGACCCGACTAACATCCAACGTGTTTGATGCTACATGACCCGAGTGCTCGGTTCTTGAGATATATTCGTTGTTGTGTGACTCGGGTACAGTTGAGACAAACTAGTTGCTATGTGATCGGGTATAGTTATGCTAAACCCGATTTCTGCGTGAGCTCGGATAAAGTAATACATTGTGTGCCATGTATGATGATTCTTGTGATTAGAGGGGTAAATAAGTCGAGTCGAGCTCGAGTAATGCTAAGCTCGACTCAGTTTGTTAAAATTTCGAGTTGAGTTCAAGCGTGTGTAGTTTTTAACAAGCTTAAATAATATGAGCTCGGCTCGGCTCGGCTCGTTAAGAACTCGAGTCGAGTTCAGGCTTGAGTCGAGTTCAATCGATTCGAATGTTGACCGAGCTTTGATCGAGTCGGACATGAGTAGTTCGCGATCTGTCTCGTCCATTTAAAATCCTATTAGGGAAAAAAACTTTGATACACAAGTTGTGTAAACTTTAATTTTAGGGTTTTATGGTGATAGTTTAGGGTTTAGAGGTTTAGGTTGTTGTGTTTAGAATTTAGGATTTAAATTTTAGGGTTTGAGACTTATGTTTAGGGTTTATGTTATAGAATTTTAGAATCTAGGATCTGGTACTTATGTTTAGGGTTTATGTTTTGAGATTTTTAGGTTTAGCAATTTAGATTTTAAATTTTAAAAATTAAAAATTTTAGTATATTATATTTTCGAGTAGCTCGCGAGCTTTTTAAGTCGGGTATCGAGTAGCTCCACCCGGCTCGTTAAAAACTCGAGCCGAGTTCAAGCTCGAGTCGAGTTTAATCGAGTTTAACATTAATCAAATTTTGATCGAGTCAAGCTCGACTAACTCGTGATCTGTCTCGTGTCATTTATAACCCTACTTGTGATGTTGAGCATATATTTAATGATGCCTTGTATTGTTGATCTATGAACTATAGCATCTGTAACCTAGAAACAAATTCATAAATAGCTGAGTCACATTTATACTTCTTTGTCTATACTTATCTTGTATGCTTATGTTTATGAACTGCACGAAGTATAGTAGGGTAGAAATATTCCACTGAGCTTATAAAGTTTATTATTCGGATGTTTCCGTTCGCAAGTTAGTAGGTTGATATGTGTTCGAGGAGCACATCGACGAGGGATTCTCAGTAACGCTTCATCCAAAGTACAACACCTTTGCTTTAGACACAAACTTATATATTCATAGGACCTTATTGTATTTGGTTTTGTAACTCTTTTTGATATAGGACATGTTTGATAAATAATTTTTTGAGCCAAAATTAGAAGTTTAAATCACTTTTAGAAGTTTGACTAGTCAAATCTACTAATTAGGATGTTTGCTGAATACATGTTTGTAAGAGCAGATTGGGGTAAAACCTCTTAATTTGAATAAACTGTTAATATGAGCTTTTTGGGTTTAGAAGTTTTGACATAAGAGCTATAAAGACTCTTTTACCTTTAACAATTAAAAAAAGTCACCAAATTAATACATATGCTTCAAATATCATTTAAATTTAATATATTAAAAATAATTATATAAATAATAAATTAATATATAAGTCTTTCAAATATGCTTAATGTTATATGGAAAAAAATTAATTTTCATAGTCTAATTAATATTAGGGAAAACTACACCGGTGGTCTCCAAACTATTACCATTTTCCTATTTTGGTCCCCGAACTATGTTTTTCAGCAAAATCGTCCCTTCTGTTACATAGTTCTCTTGTTTTGGTCTCCGACGTTAAATAGCTAACGGTTTTGCTGACGTGGCATTTTTTTAAGAGGAGAGTGAAGTGATTAAAAAATATTTAAAAAATACCACGTCAGCAAAAACGTTAGCTATTTAACGTCGGGGGACCAAAACATGAGAACTATGTAACATAAGGGATGATTTTGCCCAAAACATTGTTTAGGGACCAAAATAGAAAAATGGTAATAATTTGGGGACCACCGATGTAGTTTTCCCTTAATATTAATATATAGGGTTATAATCCACTTACATTGTGTAAAGCTCAGTTATCTGTTCACATTTTTAGACCGTTGGGTCATGGTAATAAATGGTTAAGATTATTTTCTTTTTTTTGAAGTGATAATTTCTCATTTTCTACAGTTAATCTCATACATCCATTTGCCTTCATCCAACGGTCCAAAAAATGTGTAAAACTTTCAAGTTTTATACATAGTATAAGAGGATCCTGTCTCTATAAAAAAATCTTGATAGCCAATAAAATATTCAAATAAATATTGAATATAATCATGTCTTTATATGTCATTTTGTTTGTTCAAATAATTAAACAACTATTAGCTATCAGTTAATTTTACCAAACATTTTTATTCAACCAGTTAATGTAATCTGCTAATCATATAAGCTATTAACTAATTTAATCTGTTATCAGCTATCCGCTAATTATTAAACAAGACTATAGTATTTTGATATACAACATTTATACTCGGAGCTTCGGTTTTGTAAACCAATTTATACTCACGTTGTTACTATTACTATGTGGTTTATGAGAATGGTTTAATGTGTTCTGACTAAACAATTTATTTGAAATTTGGTCGGTTGTTATGGTAGCCCAATGTGGCACATTGGATCATTCACATTTGTCGGGTCAGATTTATGGTGTTATACAATTATAAATATTAGTGTCACGTCTTAGAATGGTGAGAACATTAATTTTACATTAATTTGGTCTGTTCTGTTTATAATTATATGTCCAATAATCGAGTATTGCAAGTGGGCAAATTCTCGTCTTGTAGCATGGACTAAATTACAAAATTGAAAAGACAAAAGGATCGGATAAGATTTTATGGAGATTTCTTGGCTGTACATATTAGAATGATTTTCGCCTCCGAAAATAATTTGTTAAATATACCATGACTATATTCCTCTTAAAAGAAACTTAACAATAAATAAGATTAGGTTCTAATATCTAGGCAATTATTTGATGTGGAAAAGTTTTTTTTTCTACAAGTATGTTTTTAAAAGTCATGTATTTTTATAAGGGCTTTAAATTTTAACTTACAAACTCTAAAAGTTAAATTAAAAATTTATTATCAAATCTTAAAACTCAATCACACAGTAAAATATAACATTAAACTATAAATTTTATCTCATAAACTATACAATTAATCACTTGTAGAAAAAAAAATCTATTACTAATGCATAAAATAATAATCCTTTAATACCTACCTAATTTTATCTTTTTTTTATTCTCGTTGACGACATCAATTTTAATGGATTGTTGACCGTTTACATTTTTTTTCTTGTTTATTTTCTTACTCTCCCTTCATTTTTCCTTCAGACTTTACCACAACTTTTAGCGTACTCTTGTTTTGCATGTCTGAGTTGTGCTATATTATTTTGTTTAACTATTTTTTTCAATTTTACATGAAAATAGTAGATGGTTTTATCGCTCTTGTAGCATTTTCTTTGACTGTTTTTTATCACATTTTTTCTTTATCAATGTTGAAGTTCATATTACCTCTTCAATTACTGTTTATTTAGTTATTTAGAATTAGCTAATCTAGTACCGTTATATATTAATTTTTTTGGGTGTCACCAATCAATAACATGGCTCCGCCTATAGTCATGGTTAAGTAGTCATAAAGTTAATTTGTTCACGTGTTATCATTGTTATATGCATTTTTATATTACTGTTAATGATGTTTATTATTCACCGTCGACTGTGGTATTTGTTTATCTACTATTTTTTCGAGTTATTTGGCTAGAGTTTTATCACTTTCTTTATATAGTCTTATTCTATCCTTCAGTGAGTAGTTTGTACAATTTAATGTATTTTGAGAAAATAATTGATTTATGTGAGGTTGAGTCTAGAACGGGCGACGCAGATAGTTGAACCCTACTAACACAATACATCGTTAAACACCATTAATCTTTAAGAACTTTTAAATAATTATTAAAAACCTCAAAGGTCTGACATGCAATTAATCACATTTCAAAAATAAAATTAGAAGTAACTATTTCATGAACTATTCTGATAATCTCATTCATGGTATTTCCCAATTAAATAAACACACGTCATCTTTATTTTTTAAAATATATTTTCTTATAAATTAAAATTTATAAATCATCATCTTCTTCTTCATGCCTCATATATTTATTTCAATATGTTAATGAATGAAGTTGTTAAAATAAAAAAACACTCAAAAGACTTAACTCGCGAATCCAAGAGATAAAAATAAAATTATTATTAATGAGATTATTGTATTTCCTAATCCAATAGAATGATCTCAAAATTATTTATGAGACACCAGCTCAGCCAGTAAACAGATAAGAGATGATGCGCTAGACCCATATTGATAGAAAAGGCAACAACAACCTTAATTGAAACAAGTTTGCATGACAGTGATGACTCAACGAAACCAGACGTTGATGATTATAATGGTGACATCGACGTGTCAATGGATAGTGCTCAACTACCTCATTCTAATGCTAACAGTTAAAATGTAGCATAGAAAATAAGACTTAAAGGCTATAACTAACAGGCAGTGCCCTTTTCATGGCCAAGAGATTCTCGTCGGCATAACATACTTGTTACAGTATTTCAAACTTATTTCTAAAATTATTTCATGGTTACAATATTAGTATCAGAGCCTGACTCCTATATCTATGTATCCTTCAATTTATAGACTTTTAATGGAAGACTATCTTTCATATTCATATCTAATTTAAATTTAGCTACCACTTCTTTTTCAGCTATTACTATGACTGATTTTTTCTTAAAAATAACCTCCGCAAAAAAGATTTATTCTCTCTGTGAAATTACCTACTTCTCAAAAGAAGAGAAAGTTCAACCTACTGAACTTCCTCTTGTAAATCTCTACTCCACTTATAAAAAACCTCTATTTTCTTTCATTAAGAGTATAAAATCTCTCATACACACTCTCTCGCGAAATGTAAAAGAATATGTATAATCTTTCAGGTTTGACAAACACTTCATTGCTGGAGCTGCAGCAGAATAATTTGTCACGTTGAAATCTCACCAAATTTTCCACCTAAGTGAATTGATGTTGGATACTTTATTATCCATTTTGGAGCTATTAGGTTAACCTTAGATTACCATGAAACCGAAAGAAATTTGATGGTTGCAAGAACTGCGTTGCTTGACACCAGATACTTAAAGTACCAAGATGCTTGTATTGGTACGATCGAAGTAACTCTCAACTCGGGTCTTATCATGGTAACCTTGTTCTCAAATTTTACCATGGCTCTAGAAGATCCAAATATGTTAAATGCCTTCAAGGTCCATATCTAAATAGTAGGAGCACCTCAAATTGCTTCTTCAATCATTGCTACCCTTCACTATCAAATTGTGTACCAGATCATGACTATGCATTCTGATTGAATGGAACAGGATCAAGGGACTCTCTGCTTATCTCAGTCAACACTTAAAACAACCACACTGTGTTCATATACCTCGCCAAATTCTCAAGAAAGACCTTCTTAAATTTCTCCTTGAAAAATAAATTACCAACTATGAACAACTCCATAAATCAAGAGAACCGGTATAGTCAACCAAAAGTCAAGTCATCTCAGAAGGTGATGGAACATCTGAAATTAAGTTTGATCATAGCCATTTTCACAATCAACAAACTCCATCAATCTTCCCCACTCAATTAATGTTGATGCTTGTAGAAGATCCATGCGCTGAACACGATCCAATAAACTCAGAATGCTACTACAACATATGCCAACCGGGTCCAGAAGCCTCACTTATTGAAAACTTCCAAGCTGATGAAAAACCCCTTTACATGTTCAAAGACCCCACGACAGGTCACTGTTTGTGGGACCCTGAACGCCAGTGTGACTTTTGCATAGATGATCGCTTTGATGCCTGGCTTGGAAGCCTGGACAGATCAGCACACAATCCTCACAAAACAAAATAATAATAAAAAGAAGTCATCCTAGGCAGAGTTTCACAAATGGTATATGAAAAGAGATTCATGTATTAGACCGCTTGGAGAAGATAATGGGAAATTTATTTACCTAGTCGACTATTCTTCCTCCAAACCACAAAACCAAACGATATCCACTCTTCAACCTCCTCAAAACCCACATAAACCTTCACCACCAAAGGTTCCACCCCAAAACCAGATTCAACCTTGTTACAAAAGAATCCAAAAATTGGTCTAAAGCAGTCTATCCCAAACCAGCCGACATCATCAATTTGTGTGTTTGGGTCATCAAATCCATCATATGACAAAGAGTTCTCTCCCCGTGAGGAATTTACTGAAAAGGAATACAAACATGCTCCAAAATTTTCGTCCCCTTCCTAACATGAACCTCAGTAAACCCTATCAGTACTATAAATGCCACTCTTAATTGGGAATCAGAAAATGTTATTGCCTAAAATGCTAAAAGAATAAATTCCAAGCTCACCAATATTGATGCAAAGGTCTCTCGGGTTGAATCCAAGGTGGACAAAAACACCAAAATCGTTGAACTTATTGTTCTACTTCATAAAAGGATTCAGGAAGTCACAAGAGAAACTGCTGCATCAGGCCAAGATTTCTTTCTCCATCTTGAACAGAAGGAAATTGAAATCAGAAAGCTTAAGGAGCATATAAGAATACTCCAACAAACTTGGCAGATTCGAAGGCCACAAAGAGAAGAACTTTTTTTCTCAATGAGAGAACCATCAATAAACGCTCAATCATCAATTTTTTCTTACCTGCACAAAGAGGAACCACTGACCTTACAAGGTATTTTTTTTCTCCACCTGAAGAGAAAATAAAAAATACAACTTATGAAATATACCAACGAATCAAGAGAGAAGAAGAAAGAAAAAGGGGGCAGAGGCTATTGACAAAGGAGAAAGACAAATAAATCCCTAAGAAGAGGATGTACCCCTTCCCTGAAGGTTTCAAAGGCACTCATGATTCAACAACAAAATTCTCTTACATCCTTCCTAAAAAATATAGGGAAAACTTTATCCTTAAGATCTCTGCGGTTCATTCAGCAACATAAACAGACCCTGAAGACATAACAGAAGATGAAACCTCTGAAGAAGATCTATCTGACAACTCAGATTCTTCTTCAGAAGGTCTTATTATGGAAACCACCAATCAATCTAGAGTTCACGATGAAGAACCGGAGAAGTTTGTAGCAGAAACATCAACAACCAGTCAGCCTAAAGCCTATCCAATAAATGAGAAATGTATCTTTACGTTAGACGATATCCCTTCGTCTAAGTGGCCACAGAGATTACAAGAATTTCATTCATGGTTAGAAACACAGAAGTTGACTCGAGAAAGCAACCATGAGATTCTTACTGAGTTTATCTCAAGATTCACTGGCTTACTTAGAGATTGGTGAAATACATTAGAAGAAGGTGATCAGATGATTTTTCTTGTCCAACAAGACTTCTCTTATGTTATCAAGATCATGCATAATATTTTCCTTGGCAACCCTGATAATGCCAAAATACTCAGAAGGGGAGAATTTTTCAAAAGAAAGTGCTACTTTTATGAAAGGGTAAACTACATAAATGACCACCATACTATTGCAAAAGTCGCGATTTGACCACCTTACTTTTTTTCGAAGCAATTAAACCATCGTACTATTAAATTGGGTGCAATTTGACCACCAGCCGTTAAAGGTTAACGGCAGGGTGACGTGTCAGTTAAAAAAATAAGGGTATAATTACACATTTGGTCCTTGCAACTTATACATTCTTTTAATTTAGTCATAATTTTAATTTAATAAAATAAATTAATTATTTAATTAGATAATGACACGTGTCATTACCTTATTAGAGGGATTTAATTATTTATATTTGATTAAATAAATTTATTTTCATCCTCCAATCAGGTGGTGACATGTGTCACCACCTGATTAAAGGAAGAAAATGGAAACAAACCACAAATGCAAGAATGCAAGTGGGGGGAGTTGAACCTGCAACTCCTAGCAAAGAAAGGTGATAGCTTACCACCACACCAAATGCTACATTGTGATACAATTCCTGTAATATAGTATATCTAAATAAACATTAAAATTGTTTTCCATTGCCTCGCATCATCTTCATCTTCTACTAAAACATCATTAAACGTATACCAATTTTTTTCTTCTTTGCCTGCAATTCAGTCGACGAACCAACCGCAGCCTTTTAATCAACCTCTCAATCAAGCACTAAGTATTGGTGGTGACCTGGACGGTTCTTCAAAATTGGGTCTTTTTCAGGGATATGGTATCCCTTCCTTCGGGTCACAACAGCATCAATCAATTCAACAAACCCAATTTTTTTCCATGGCTGATAGTGGTCAAAAGACTGTAAATGTGTGCCCATCTGATCAACAGAGGCTGATTCAGTCTAGCAGGACTGCTGCATGTAACTCTTCTCAGCAGAATTGGCATCAAAGTTTCATCAATAACCGTGACCCTACAGTTTCTGAAGCGGCTTTGTGGAGTATCAACAACAGCAGCGGCAACACAAGCAGCCTTGGGAACACAAACACAAGCAGCACTACGGGTGCTTCTTTGAATCCAAACCAATGGTCTGATCTTCCAGGTTATGACGCTCCTCCATAGTCATCTTTTGTCACCCATTGTTGTAAACGTCCAAAGGTAGACAGCTTAAAAACTCTAAAATTGAAATTCATTTTTCGTCTTCTCTATACAAAAAGCCATCGAGCTTTGATCCTGACATATAAAAAATTGCATCTTTTATCGTCTGTCCAGCTGCTGTCATCGGGTTGGTTTTAATCTGGTTCAAGTTCAACTTGAGGACATGAATTCAGAGAGAATCTTGTAATGTGGGTTTTGATTACTGTAAATGAATGAACAGTACGGCTAATCGCCATTTGTTTTTTTTCTTTCGAATGTTATATAGATTCTGGGAATCTGGGTTGTGTTTTTACTTTAACTCTTTAAGCTTTTTAGTATTCCTGGGAAAGGAAACATCATCTGAGTTGGGTTTTGATGATGTTCTTTCAAAACTTTTTTATATTATAATAATGGGCAGTATATAGTTTCAAGTTAATGTTTGATCAGGGCTGAGGCTTTTGTTTAACTTCTGCGTTATCAGGTTCCATTCAGAAACTGAAACGTATACCAATTTGTTCTAGTTAAATAGGGTTTGCATTTGGAAGAAGACATGGATATGGTGGAGCTGATGTCTTTTGTAAAAGTAGTTGAAACTAAACTAGATGGATAATGCAAATAAGATGAAGATGATGGGAGGCAATGGAAAACGATTTTAATGTTTATTTAGATATACTATATTACAGGAATTGTATCACAATGTAGCATTTGGTGTGGTGGTAAGCTATCACCTTTCCTTGCTAGGAGATGCAGGTTCGACTCCCCCCACTTGCATTCTTGCATTTGTGGTTTGTTTCTATTTTCTTCCTTTAATCAGGTGGTGACACGTGTCACCACCTGATTGGAGGATGAAAATAAATTTATTTAATCAAATATAAATAATTAAATCCCTCCAATAAGGTAGTGACACGGGTCATTATCTAATTAAATAATTAATTTATTTTATTAAATTAAAATTAGGACTAAATTAAAAGAATGTATAAGTTGCAAGGACCAAATGTGTAATTATACCCTTATTTTTTTAATTGACACGTCACCCTGCCGTTAACCTTTAACGGCTGGTGGTCAAATTGCACCCAATTTAATAGTATGATGGTTTAATTGCTTCGAAAAAAAGTAAGGTGGTCAAATCGCGACTTTTGAAATAGTATGGTGGTTATTTATGTAGTTTACCCTTTATGAAAAGAAGAAATTGGCCAAACACTTCAACATTATGATCAAACTTTTCTACACATTAGGTGCAGATCAGAGCCTGAAACAAGCTATTCTAGCCTCAATTCCAGAATTGCTCCAAAATATTGTTAATAGACAATTACAACAGCAGAGAAAAAATATTCTTAATCTTACCGTTGGTGAGGTACAACAAGAAACATATATTGCCTTAGAAGAGATTTGCGACGGAAAGAAACTCTTCAAGGATTATATGTTTGGAAGCAGAGAAATTGACAAAGCATGTAAGAAGCCATGCCTTACCATCAAATGCAAGAAGAATAATTCTTGTAGCTGCAAGGACAAAAAGAAGAGATATTCTCAACAAGAAAAGTCCTTCCGGCCTCCCCTACTCTTCAGCAAAAGAAGAAAGAAATGGAGATACCTCAGAAAAAAAAGATCTACGGGAGTAAAGTCATCAAAGTGTTATGTTTGCAAACAAAAGAGGCATTTTGCACAAAACTGTCCAAAACAAAAAAGGGAACCAAGATGATCCAGCAAATACAACAGAAAACTGGATCATTCTCAAAGATGATGATGATATCGAAAGTCTCTTTTATGTTAACGATGAGCCAACTGACCGGTCATTGTTTGCCATTCAAAGTATTGAATTTGAAGATCTTCATTAAGAAACATAATGATCTTCTAGGGGCGTAATCTATATGCTACAAAGACAAAACAAGATTGGCGTAACTGTTTCATCAGCGGTTCTCGTTCCACATATTCTAGTATCAATATATCTGGAAAAGTATGAGAACCATATTACAACAATTGCCTTCATTGATACAGAAGTAGCTGAGACGATCATGAATCCAAAAATTCTCCCTTTGAAATGGTGGAAGCCTCATACCAAATATTTTAATTCCGCAGCAGACCAGACGTTATCCACTCACCTAATCAGCAAACCTATTACTATACAATTTTTCCCGTGATGTGCAGTAACAACCACAGTCCTAGGATCATAGTTACGAGGAAAAGATATTGTTGTGGGCTTTGACCTTTACACAAAAGCCCAACATCTAAGAATCCTGCCATAAGGGCTCAAGTTTAAAAGACAATTCATTCCATTTATAGACATCTCCAGACTCTACTCCATCCAGTCTCCTAAGTAGGGGTGAGCAAAACTCGACTCGACTCGAAAAAACCGAATAACTCGACTCGACTCGAGGCAAAAATACTCAACTCGTCTTGACTCGACTCGAAATTTCATAAACTCGAATAACTCGAAAAATTTTCAAATAAAGTTTGAGTTGTAAAATGGAAATTCGAATAACTCGAATAACTCGAAATTTTTAGTAATTAGTGGATTTATTTTTAAGTTCGAGATGAGTCTCTCTATTTTTTATGATATATACATACTGATATATAAAAATATGAAGAAATATTGTCACATGTGAAAAAATATATATGTGCATATCTTATATGATTAGAGAAAAGAGTTTAAATTGGAATCAAACCCTACTATAACATGATAAATAATTACAGTTAAATTTTATAGGAACTCGAAAACTCGACTCGACTCGACTCGAATTTCTTAAACTCGACTCGAATCGAAAAAATTTCAAATAAAGTTTGAGTTGTAAAATATGACTCGTCAACTCGAATAACTCGAATTTTTTCGACTCGACTCGATCGAACGCTCACCCCTACTCCTAAGATAACTCAGATTGCTGAAGAACTCGAGCTAAAAGCCTGTGCGGACTCACATTCTGACTTTCTCAATAAATGTGACCATCTGTTATGGAAAAATTTAGAGTTCTTTATCAGACTACCCTTCAAAAGAAATGAATATATCAACCCAACCAAGGCATGTCACTCTGGAATGAATCCTGACCATCAAAAACTGGCAAATACAGAGTGTGATGAACTTCTACAACAGGAATTAATAGCACACTCAGACTCACAATGGGCTTGTGAAGCCTTATATGTCAACAAAAGATCAGAACAAGCTAGGGGCAAGCTCAGACTGGTTATCAATTATTATCCTCTCAACCATTTTCTGCAAAACAACAAATTCCCATTACCAAGTAGAAATGCTTTATTTTCAAGCCTAACCAAAGAAAGGGTATTCTCTAAGTTCAATCTTAAAGCTGGATTCTGGCAATTGGCAATAGATCCAGTTGACAGGCCAAAAACAGGATTCTGTATCCCAAATCATCATTTCTAGTGGAAAGTAATGTCTTTCGGACTCAAAACAACACCATCATTATTTCAAAAGGCGATGGTCCGAATTTTCCAGCCCGTTATGGAAAATGCATTGGTATACATAGATGACATCCTTCTTTACAGCCTAGATCTGAAGCCCATACTAAACTACTCCAGCAATTCAAGGACATTGTTGTCCAATATGGAATAATGCTTTTAGAAAGAAAGATGCAGATCAACCAACAAGAAATTGAGTTCCTTGGAATGCATCTTAAAGACGACCAATACCAACCAGGATCCCATATTGCTCAAAAGTCACTCAAATTCCCAGAAGAAAATCTCACTAAGAAGCAGGTCTTACAATTCTTAGGGATTGTAAAATATCTTCGAGATTTTGTCAGCAAAATTTCCAAGTATACCAATACTCTGAGGGAAATGCTGAAAAAAGACGCTACTCCATGGAAAGAAACGCAAACTAGGGTTTTTCGCGTGCTCAAAGAAAAATTGCAAAACCCTCATCCATTAAAGATCCCTTCTAATGGAAAAGAATTCTTCGGACGGATGCCAGTGACAAATACTGGGGACAATCCTACTCGAAGAAGTTGACAAGAAAAGATATTTATGTGAATATGAAAGTGGAAGATTCTCAGACGCAGAGACACATTACCACTCCACATTCAAAGAAATCCTCGATGTCAAAAAGGGAATTACGAAGTTTGAATTTCATCTTATTGAGAATCGTTTCTTGGTCGAAATGGACATGTCTTCCTTTCCACAAATGCTTAAGTTCAAACAAAAGATAATTCCTCATCTGTAGCTTCTCAGGTGGGCATAATGGTTTTCAAAATATTCTTTTGAATGCAAACACATTAAAAGAAACACCAATGTCCTTACAGATCTCTTATCAAGACCATCTAACCAGATCATAATGTATCAACCATTATCGTCTAAAGCTTTATCCAAAGCCTCATCCTCAACAAAGCCACCTACAACTTTCTCGATTCTCCCAAATTTCAACCCTGAACATCCCCCTGAAGTACCAAGGTTGATCATTGAAAAGTAGTTTCATGAAAAGGCCAGAGACATGATATTTGAATATCAATTAGAATTATTCAGAAGTTTCGGTGGTCTTATACTTAGACCTCATGCTTTACACCCTGACTATCCGTTCATCCATCCTCTCTAGTTTGAATTTACTGAAGTCCCAGATGAATTAAAGTGGTTCTTATGGTATTTTACCCATATTTACCATATAGCCATACAATTATTTATCCTTAACCTTTAGTATTTCCTTGCCAAAGCAGTCCATGATGATATCCAGCCATAAATGAAGAACTTCTTTAATTTCTTAAAATGGTTCTATCCTCTTTCTCAATGGCTTGATATGATAAACACAAAAATTACAAAAAACTCAAGATTGTCCATGATCATTGTCTTCTACAAACCACAATATTTCATCCAGCATAAAGATTCCACACAATTAGAACCGTTCCCTACAGTTTGGATCCATAGAATTTATTCAGAAGAACTAAAAAATTTAGATGGCCAATACAAACAACGTCAAAAATATCTTTTCTAGCTTAATAGAACAATCCTTATTGAGATATGGTCACCTTCAGACATTCATACAACATGAGACTCATGGCCTATTACCCCAGATCCTTATCACAATGAAATAATGGTAGCCATAAAATAATACAAAGAAGGTGTTACTGATCCAACATGATGGTTCTAAGATTATCCATGAGACACCAGCTCAACCAGTAAACATATAAGAGATGATGCGCCAGACTCATATTGGATAGAAAAAGCAACAACGGTCTTAATTGAAACAAGTCTGCATAATAGTGATGACTCAACGAAATCAGACGTTGATGATTATAATGGTGACAACGATGTGTCAATGGATAGTGCTCAACTATCCCATTCCAATGCCAACAGTTAAAAAGAAGATAGGAATCATACGCTACTTTTTACTTTAAGTCATTGTTTGTAATTATTATATGTAAAGGTGGAAAGTAGGTTGTTTGTCATATCTGCTCTCTTATGCTTATAAAAGGAGAGCTTAGCTATGTAAAAGGGTATCCTCATAGATTAGAAATCAGTTGGGTATATTTGATTCTAATCTATTAAAAAGTCCTCGCCCAATTCAATTCCTACAATAAAGCTCTATAAATTACGAGAGATGAATGCAGTGATCTCCCATAATTTCTTTTCAAATGTAATTCAATTATATTTCCGTCCTATTACAAAATAATCATAATATCATTATTCAAATGTTGTAATCACATTTTTAATATCAAATAATTTAATTATAGATTCAAATCCCAACTTTTTAAAAAAAAAAATACAAATGAATCAGATTTGATTCTTGCAGGATATTGTATAAATCTATTTCAAATCCCAACAACATTAAAAAACTAGAAATGAATCAAATTAGATTCTTGCAGGAGATTATATATATATTTATTGATTTTTTTGGAAAAGTGAACTCCCCACTTGCATTTATTTATTTTTTAAGAAGGGAAGTAAAATGAATATAAAAAATACCGAATACCTCAAAACAAGTAATAAATAAGGGATGGCATGCATGGTGTTGGCAAGGTAATTGTAAACAGTAAACATGGATGTTGTTAGTAGCAGTCCAGAGTTGAATCGTCTTTCACATCAAAGCATCCCAACATTCCCCCTTCATTCAACCCACGAGAAAGGGATTCCACTTTTAGGGTTCGGCACGGCCGAATACCCTTTCGGTGCTTCCATCCACACCATGAAAGACACCATCATCCAAGCTATCAAAGTAGGGTACCGTCACTTCGATACGGCTGCTCTTTACCAAACCGAGCAGCCATTAGGTGAAGCAATAGTTGATGCACTTCGTCTCGGGATAATCGAATCCCGAGACGAACTGTTCATCACTTCCAAGCTCTGGTGCAGCGATGCACATCGTAACTCTGTCGTCCCCGCTCTTCAGGAAACACTCAGGTATGCATGACACGTCGTTTCACTGGTATGTGCTTTTCGTGACTAATGGTTTTATTGATTTGGATATAGGAGTTTGAAGCTGGAGTATCTCGATTTATATCTTGTTCATTGGCCGGTGAGCGTGAAGCAGGGCGAAAGGGAGTTACCTGTTAAGAAAGAGGACCTTGTTCCTATTGATCTCAACTCTGTGTGGGAAGCAATGGAGGAGTGTCAAGTTCTTGGCCTAACCAAATCCATAGGAGTAAGCAACTTCTCGTGCAAGAAACTCAAAACCATCCTTTCCACTGCGAAAATCCCGCCTGCTGTCAACCAAGTGAGGCCTCACTTTAAGAAAATGATTCCCACTTGAGATTTCATATCATCTGCTTAATCTGTTTTTTTTTTTCTTCTCAAGGTGGAGATGAATCCAATGTGGCAGCAAAAGAAACTGAGGAGCTTCTGCAAGGAGAATGGCATACTCGTCGAGGTTTACGCTCCTTTAGGGGCCAAAGGAACGCTGTGGGGATCGAATCGGGTCATGGAATCCGAGACACTCGAAGAAATTGCAGGAGCCAAGGGGAAATCAGTAGCTCAGGTTTGCTTGAGATGGGCATATGAGCAAGGAGTATGTGTGCTTGTGAAGAGCTTCAACAAGGAAAGGATGAAACAAAATCTAGACATCTTTGATTGGAAGCTCAGTGCTGATGAGTTGCACAAAATAAGCCAACTCCCACAGTGCAAAGGGTTTCCTGCTATCGAATTTGTGTCGGAACATGGTCCTTACAAGTCTCTTGAAGAGCTTTGGGATGGAGAGATTTGATGTCTTGTCTGAAACCGAACTGTTGTCCGAGCTCCTTTGTTCGAAATAATAAGTGAAATGAAGCCTGTTGTTGGTATGAACAGATGGATTTTTTTCTGCAATGTGAATTGTTCTCTACAGTAGTTCCCATTCCATCTATACTATAAGCTCTTATAATTTGCATAAGCAAAAGAATAAGCCAATAGTTTGCAAAATTAGATACATCAAAATTCTTAAAAGCTGAGCAATAAAATATTACAAACTTCTATCCTCTTATATTAAATAATACCTTTTATTATTCAAGCACTGTTACTGCTTCCATTGGCTGATCCAGGCATCAGCTCTCTTAGCAATGCCACCACCTGCAACATGTTAGGCCTTTTCGAAGGGAAGTCGTCGACGCATTGCAACGTTATCTCCAAGTACCTCATCATCTCTTTAACTTCCTCTGCTTCTGCTTCATCGGTTCCTTTTGTCGCCAACATTATTTCAGGGTCTATCACTTCCATGTGTTTTTGTTCTCTTACCTTCATTTTTACCCATCCAACCAAGTTGGTGTCCCCGAAATCCTCTTTATCAGTGGGACGCTTTCCGGTCAAGAGTTCCAGGAGTACGACTCCGAAGGAATAGACATCGCCCCTTGCCGTGCAACGGAAACTTTGGTAGTATTCGGGTGGGACATAACCAGGTGTGCCTGCAAGTGTGCTCACACTTAAGTGAGTGTCAAGGGCACTTATGAGCCTTGCCATGCCGAAATCGGAGACCCTGGCTTCCATTTCATGGTCTAATAACACATTACTTGACTTCATATCTCTATGGATAATATGAGGGATGCAATTGTGGTGGAGGAAACAGAGTCCTTTAGCCGCGCCCCGTGCAATCTTTTTCCGTTCCTCCCATGTTAGTATCCGTCGGTCTCTCGCCTTTACTCTTCCGTGGAGCATTTCTTCGAGACTTCCGTATTCCATGAATTCGTACACGAGAAGTCTTTCCTCTCCAATCATGCAGTATCCCAACAATGGCACAAGATTCTTATGCTTTATCTTCCCTAACGTTTCCATCTCAGCCATGAATTCTCGATCGCCTTGGCAGCTCAATCGAATAAGCTTCTTGATTGCAACACTCGAACCGTCCTTCAAAGTGGCTTTGAACACTTCTCCGAACCCCCCGCTGCCAATGAGACTTGCTGCCGAGAAACCATTTGTAGCCTCAATGAGTGTGGAAAACTTTAGCTTCCTTAACTGTCTCTGAAACGTTGCGACATTGATGCTCAGCGGTTCTCTCTCTTTCTCGATCTTCCATGTGGTAGCTGCATGAACTGCTTGCAACCTATTAAGCATCTTGACTTCCTCTGCTCCCCTCCGCCGTGCACGCATCGCGATCGCCCATACAATCAAAATGCATGTAGATGCAATGGAGATAAGGACC
Organism: Hibiscus tridactylites; assembly: GCA_958450335.1. Taxonomy (NCBI): domain Eukaryota; kingdom Viridiplantae; phylum Streptophyta; class Magnoliopsida; order Malvales; family Malvaceae; genus Hibiscus; species Hibiscus tridactylites. Next base: position 19,809,000 of record OY288279.1, on the reverse strand, counting down.
CCAAGGACAATGCTATTAGCCCATGAAACAGCAGCAGGCTTCCTACTTCTTTTGCCATCTAAATCTGAGCTTGTAGGAGCTTGATTGTTTCCATTTCGACATTCGGGCAATGGAACTCCACAAAGTCCAGGATTATTAGCATACTGAGACGCTGGAAGCGTACTCAGCTGACCCCTTTGTGGAATCGGACCGGTTAATTCATTATAGGACAAGTCAATCTGCACCAGGAATGATAGGTTCGAGAATGACTCTGGGATTTGGCCCTGCAACCTGTTATGTGATGCATCAAACACACCTAAATTCCGCAACCGGCCAAGCGACGAGGGAATCTCTCCGGATAGCTGATTATGTGCTAATTCAAGAACTTGTAAAGCCACCATTTCACCGATTTCGTCCGGGATTTTGCCACGAAGCTGGTTGTAGGAGAGATCCAAATACTCCAACGTTTGGTATTGTGTGAAAAGACTCAACACTGCCCCAGAATACATCCTTGTAAAGTCGCAGCTTTTCAAGTTTGGGATCTGCTGCAGTCTTTCTGGCCTAATACCAGCAAACTCCAACAGCCCTCCGACACCTTTGCACGAATTCCCCACATTCCGTACAAACACCAGAGTGTTACCTGAAAGGATTCCGCTCAATGATTTCGCCCCGAGCTGCCGGCCGAGTCTGGATGGAATCTCTCCAGTGAGCTTGTTGCTGTTTATATCTAACCAAACCAAGCTGGTGCAGTTCCCTAGCTCTCCTGGTATTTCACCACTCAAGCTATTGTTTGCTAGCTGAAGAACTGCTAACCTCGACAGCATGCCGAATTCTAGCGGGATCGAACCGGTTAGTTCGTTGCTCGTGAGGGATATCCATTCGAGATTGCTGCAGTTGAATAACTCAACAGGAATCTCTCCACTGAGTCGATTGTTGTTGAGGATTAGATCTTTTAATTTACTGCATTTCCCCAATTCTTTCGGGATTTGTCCCTCCAAGTCATTAAACCATGCTATCAGCTGCTCAAGACTCTCAAGTGCCCCCAATTCGGCCGGAATCGATCCGTTGAGATAGTTCAAACTCAAATCAACTGTCCTCAAATTCGGACATTGTGACAGTTGAGATGGGATCTGTCCTGTTACAAGATTGTCTGGGATCTTCAGCTCTTCAAGTGCTGCAGCTCCAGGGCATATATCAGGTGGAATGGTCCCGAAGAATTTATTCGAACTCAAATCCACAACTCTCAAGCTCTTACAATACGAAATCGAAGAAGGAAACCGTCCGAATATGATGTTATTACTCAACAACAAGGCCTCCAATGAACTAAGATTCTGAAGGACAGAATCCGGGAAAGGACCCGTTATGTTGTTATTAGACAAATCAAGAACTTGCAGATAAGAACATGAAGACAATGAGTCCGGAACAGGACCTGACAAGTTGTTGTAAGAAAGCCTGAGTTCCAAAAGTGAGTCACATGCATTCCCCAACTCGGGAGGTATCCAACCGGTGAGATTGTTAGAAGAAAGGCCGAGCCTCTGTAAGCTTTTCAACTCCCCGAAAGAGCTCGGGATCTCACCGGTGAGAGAATTCGACGAAAGATTCAATGCCGTGAGCTTCGTGCAATTCGAGAGACGGGCCGGGATTGAATCGACGATATGGTTCCCGGACAAATCGAGGACTAACAACGATTTACACGAGTTCTCCAATTTCAACCCTGAAATGGAGCCTGTTATGTTGTTGAACGAAAGATCAAGAACCTGCAACTTATCAGTGTTTGACAACAAAAGATTATCAGGCAAAGACCCTGTTAGATTACTATGTGACAAATCGACATATTCGAGATTCGGAAGCTTGGAGAAGATGGTATCAGGGAAGGGACCAAAAAGACCGGTGTCGGACAACTCGAGACGCTTCAATCCAGACGGGAGGGACATCAAATTAGTTGAATTCACAGTGAACATATTCCCGGACAAAACCAAAACAGACAACATGTTCAAAGAAGCCAAAGGATTGAAAAAGATAGTCCCATAGAGGCTACACTGGTTAAGTTCAAGCTGAACCACTCGTCCTAAAGAACATTTAACTCCATACCAGACGCATGGACTCGTCTCACGCTTCCAACCCGACAAAACTCCGGTCGGGTCGTTGTCGATCATCTTCTTGAACGCAAGAAGAGCCGCTGCATCGGTTCTGATCGACGGAACCACCGCCGCGGAAACTGAAACATAGACTGTAAAGATAAGTATCAGTGGGAGATTATAGTAAAGATTAACTGGTTTGGTCTCCATTGCTGAAAATAACAATTGAGTGGGGGGGAAAAGGGGGAGAGTGGTGGATGCAAAGTAGAAGAGAAGCTTTAGAAAAAAAGATGGTGCTTTTTTCTAATATAAAAAAGAATCGATTTTTAATACGAGTTTGTTTTTATCCATTGATGTATTGTTCAAGTACTAGAAAACGTAGAGGGGAGCATGAAAATAACCCAAAGTTTTGATTTTGAGAGATGGTCAAAAGGAGAAGGAGAAGGACCCACCGACAAGGGGTGTCCTAAGATCGGCTACAGGAAAAAAGAAATGTTAAAATTGGAGTACGTATGGGGGGGTTGGTGGTTTGATGATCATTGATGCCGGAGGAGTCGCTGTCTGCTTGTTTTGTCAGAGAGGCGTGAGAGAATGTTTGTTTGTTTCATGTGAGATCGGATGAACAAGATTCAGTTCCATTGTTAGTGCAGCACTCTGCACTGCCTGTGTTCCATGGAAAGTTAAAAAACAAATTTAATGACAATCAGCTTAATATTGCTTAAGCAAATCTCGAATTTTAAAGGTAAACCTTATGTATACAGAAAATTTCGTTAAAAAACTCACATATCAAAATTAGGTTCACGACACATGTGGATCCGAATTAGTAGAGACAAAACTCTAAAAATAAAGAGAACAGCCAAAGAAAATATATTTTATATTAATGATTTAATTTCACTCATAAAATCTTAAATGTACATACATAATTTTATTAAATATAATAATTCACTTTTAATATAAAATCATATATCCATTCTTGTATTCATATAAATTTATTTTTACTTCCAGGCAATTCCGTACTTGGCTCCTATTATCAATCTTTGGGTCAATGTATTTATTCAATCTTTATGTTTCAAATATATTTGATTTTCAAATAGAATGATTCTGGATAAAATTTATGTATGATGCTATTTGAATAAAAATAAATTGAATTCTGTGAGATTCAAATACGAGATCTCAAAAAAAAAACTAAAGCCTTCTTATTATTGGACTTAGAGAAATATCATGGATTCGGATATTTATAAATATTCAGTTCATTCTTTAGATTCGAACCATGCTTAAATTTCAATATTTTTTTAAATATTAGTATCTAAATTTTATTAAATATCATGAAAGATATTACAAATATAATACATTAAAAAGAAAAAAAAAGAATTACCCCACTAAAAATCTCATACAAATGTGCTAAGAAAAGCAAACACTTCCATGAAGATTAACATACCGTCAAAATCCAGAAATTTTCATAAGTTTTTTTGTTTCTAGCCAAACGAGACACTTTGCGGGATGAAAATGAGTCGTGAGCGTATCAAACTAGTAGGTATATTTGTCACGGGGCTAGATTTCGACTCGCTAACCCGTGCGGCCTTAGTCGTTGATCTTAGGTCGGGGACTAAGTAAGCCTTCGAAAAGCTAAGCGGTTGCGCTTAGAATGTGCTGTGTGGAAGCTTTGGAAAATAAGGGTGATGGCTAAGCAAGGCAAAAAGAAAAGAGGCGAGGGATTTAGCAAGCAACGAGCCTCTAAATCCCTCGCCTCGTTAAAAACTCCTCCTAAACCTAGACGAAGAGAAAGAGTACTCGATGCCCTCTTGTATTAATAAAGAACAATGAAAGATGAAAATGAGAAATTGTGGAGTGATTACAATGGTTGGGGAAGGCTCCTATTTATAGCCTTGGCCCCCTCGATCTAATGGTTACGAACGACTCGATCCAATGGCTATGAATGAGTCTTACAAAGAGAATCTCCCAACAAAGGAAAGCTAGTCACTCAAAATACAAAGATGCCTAATATACATGGCTATGACATCATACATTGGTTGTCTTTGAGAACTTTCCTTGATTGTGGCTTCAAGGATGGAAGCTTTCCTCGAATAGGCTCCATGGAAGATATCTTTCCATGAGCGTTGGTGTAAAGATGACACCTTGGCTTGAGTCTTGGATGCTTGGGTGGATTGGGCTTGGCATGGCCCGGATATTGACTCCAAAACCTCATATTTAGCATGTTGGGTGCTAAAACGGGCCCTAGGGGTGTGGGTAACTTGGATGGGCAACCCCTAGGCCTCTTGACGTGCACATCAGGTGCAGACTCGGCCTCATAGGCGTGCACGTCGGGTGCGGGCTCGAGCTTCATGGCTTGGGCGGAATGAAGGCAAGGCCTTTTCGGATGCGGACTTGGCCTCCTTAGTGTACACGTCGGGTGCGGGCTCGGGCTTCATGTCTTGGGCGGCATGAAGGATGGATGGCAAGAACCCCTCGTGTACAGACTCGGTCTTCATGGTGTGCACATCAGGTGCGGGCTCGGGCTCCATGGCATGGGCGGCATGGAGTGTGCTGGGCAAAGGCCCCTCGGGTGCGTGTGTTGGGCCCCCTCGGGTGCAAGGCTTGTGAGCAGCACATGGGGTGCTTGACAAGGCCCCATGGTGCGGAGAAACAGGCCCAGGTCGGTTGTCTTGGGCGCGGACACCACCAAGGGCGTTGGGCATGGCCCCTTGGTGTGTGGAAACAGTAACACTTTGTGTCCCTCGGTCGGGTGGTGCGTGTGGTGTGCGAAGTTTAGCACCTATGGGTGCGGGTGACTCAATCTCAGAAAGTGAGTTGATAACATTTTCCCACACTGAAGCTATCGACGTCCTCGTCAATTGGTAAGGATGATGCTCGGTCACCTTGTTCTCGAACGGCCTCGGCTGATCGTCTCGTTCCCGCTTGGCTAAGGGAACTAGGTCCTTGAACGATTGCCACTCCTCGGCGAACTCACGATCACCCTCGGCTTTGGGATGATCCGTCCAAAATGCAAAGCCTTTGTGCCTTGACGATTGGCCCGTCTCGATGGTTGGTCTCACCTTACTTTGTGCTTGGCTCGATCGCATCGGCGACCTAAGAACAAAACCAGAGTAAGTTAGTCTTAAATCATCAAAATAACTTAACTTACTCACCTCGGACACAAAGTCCTTGTTGGCTTGGGTCACTTTGCCTTGTCGATACTCAAGGCAAGTCATGATGGCGGGGTCTTGGAAAAGCCATTCTTCGGTGCACTCTTGCACTCTCTCGAATTGCAACCCATCTTGGTAGGCCGTCGTGCCTACTTGCTCTATGAAATGGCTTTGTTCTTCGCACTTTCTCGTTGGCGACCTATAAACAAAATCAAAGTGAGTTAGTCCCAATTTAGATGGAAAAATGGGCTCACTTACCTCGTCGCTTGACTTTTCATTATCCTTGTCGCATGGTTCGACTAGGATAGTTTCTCGCCCCACATCTTAATTTGGATCTTCACTCAAACTCGTAAGATGCCTACAAAAATCCAAATGACAATGGGTTAGAACGGACTCTTTAAGCAATAAAGAACCACATACCTCGGACTCAAGGTCCTCTTTGTCTCGATCCACTTTGCCTTGTCGATACCCAAGGCAAGTGTTGGCATGGATAGGCCCCTCTTCAATGGGCTTGGGCATCACAAAGCTTTGACTCGTTTCTATGGACTCATGCCACTCGTCCATGGAATTGGACCACTCGTCAAACTCCTCTTGGAATTCTTCAAGGAAAATTGCTAGCTCTTCTCCATCGGCTTGGATGGTGTCTCGATCACTTGGCTTTCTATTCTCGAAAGCAAAAAGGTGTCTCACTCGCATCGGCAACTCCTCGATGTCAAGTGTTTCATCAAACTCGAATGACTTTTGATCCGCTTCATCAAACTCGATCACATGGTCCACCTCACTCTCTGGCGGACAAGTAGCATGCCTTACCTTATACCCTCGGCTTAAGGCATCGTTGGCTACTTCCTTCGACAATCTTGGGTTGCACTTCCAAGTAAAGTCGAACAGCGAAAGGCTTTTCTCCCAATGAACCTGCTGAGGAGACAACTTTGCATGGGTTAGAAAATAATCTTTTAATTCACTATTGGTATAGATGGCAAACCTCGACCCAATAAATTGTTTTCTCCAAGCGTGCAAGCAAAACGCAACTGCATTCATCTCTTGATCAAGACTCGAGAGACTCTTCTCGCAATCGAATTTGAGCTCTCGGATTTTGTGTGCAATTGGGACTCCTTTCTCTAAAAGAATTATTTCAACATAGTTGGCACTTGCAAAGGTTTGGACTTCGAATGCCTTCACGTCCTCGAACTCATCAAGGACTTCATCATCCTCGGCTATCTTGGTTGAACCTGCATAATCCTCATCGTCGGATTCTGGCAAGTCAAGTGCATTAATTTTCTCCAAATAAGATAATCCAATAACAAGTTCATTTTTACCAAGAGAATGATAAGACATTACCTTGATGTTTGTTGTGCCTCGAAAATCGCCGATTTGAAGGTACACATCCTTCGAGATTCCCACAACTGGTTCATCACTGAAATTGACTCTTTCAACTTGTTCATTTACCTTCTCAACTTGAAGGTTTAACGTCTCAGCTACTAGCTCAGACACGAGAACTGAAGATGCACTTGGATCCACTAGTGCGCCTAGCGTAAATGCATCGAAAAACACTATGTCTACAAACATAAGTTCTTTTTCTTCAAAGTCACTTTCGACTTCACAAGATGACTCTTCATCGTCATCGTCGCTGGAATACTCCACGTAACATGTGGACTCGTTGCACTTTTGCAACCTTTCCTTAATCAAAGCTTCACTATCGAACTTTGACACCCCCAACAACCACCAAACTAGGTGATTCACCGAACAAAGAAGCAAGCTTTACGGCCTCGGTCTCATCGGGCAAGCTTCGCTCCTCGAACGTCTCTACCATACCAAATGGTAGCACATTGCACTTCGTATCAAGCTTCAAAGCCTCGATCTCGTCGGACTCGTCCCGTAACTTGGACTTATTGAATTTGTGCGGGCATTGGAAAGAAAAGTGTGGATCTCCACACCTCCAGCATTTCGACGGCCTCCTCTTTGGGCAGTCTTCAACATCATGATTGATTCTACAAAGAGAACAAAACCATGAATTAGTAAAAACATCACTCAAACGTGATTTACTTACCTCGCTTTCAAACGAGAATTTTGGTGACTCCACGCTCTTCTTTGTCACAACATCCCTTATTCTTCCTCGCGTCATCTCGTCTCGAATAGGAGTGGAACTTGCTCTGATACCACTTGTCACGGGGCTAGATTTCGACTCGCTAACTCGTGCGGCCTTAGTCATTGATCTTAGGTCGGGGACTAAGTAAGCCTTCGAAAATCTAAGTGGTTGCGCTTAGAATGTGCTGTGCGGAAGCTTTGGAAAATAAGGGTGATGGCTAAGCAAGGCAAAAAGAAAAGAGGCGAGGGATTTAGCAAGCAACGAGCCTCATTAAAAACTCCTTCTAAACCTAGACGAGGAGAAAAGAGTACTCGATGCCCTCTTGTATTAATAAAGAACAATGAACGATGAAAATAAGGAATTGTGGAGTGATTACAATGGTTGAGGAAGGCTCCTATTTATAGCCTTGGCCCCCTCGATCTAAAGGTTACGAACGACTCGATCCAATGGCTATGGATGAGTCTTACAAAGAGAATCTCCTAACAAAGGAAAGCTAGTCACTCAAAATACAAAGATGCCTAATATACATGGCTATGACATCACATATTGGTTGTCTTTGAGAACTTTCCTTGATTGTAGCTTCAAGGATGGAAGCTTTCCTCGAATAGGCTCCATGGAAGATATCTTTCCATGAGCGTTGGTGTAAAGATGACACATTGGCTTGGGTCTTGGATGCTTGGGCGGATTGGGCTTGGCATGGCCCGGATATTGACTCCAAAACCTCCTCTTTAGCATGTTGGGTGCTAAAACGGGCCCTAGGGGTGTGGGTAACTCGGATGGGCAACCCCCTAGGCCTCTTGGCGTGCACATCGGGTGCAGACTTCACCTCATAGGCGTGCACGTCGAGTGTGGGCTCGGGCTTCATGGCTTGGGCGGCATGAAGGCAAGGCAATGCCCTTTCGGATGCGGACTTGGCCTCCTTAGTGTGCACGTCGGGTGCGGGATCGGGCTTCATGTCTTGGGCGGCATGAAGGATGGATGGCAAGGCCCCCTCGTGTGCGGACTCGGTCTTCATGGTGCGCACATCGGGTGCGAGCTCGGGCTCCATGGCATGGGCGGCATAGAGTGTGTTGGGCAAAGGCCCCTCAGGTGCGTGTGTTGGGCCCCATCGGGTGCAAGGCTTGTGAGCCACACATGGGGTGCTTGACAAGGCCCCATGGTGCGGAGAAACAGGCCCAGCTCGGCTGTCTTGGGCGCAGACACCACCAAGGGCGTTGGGCATGGCTCCTTGGTATGTGGAAACAACAACACTTTGTGTCCCTCGGTCGGGTGGTGCGCGTGGTGCGCGAAGTTTAGCACCTATGGGTGCGGCTGACTCAGTCTCAGAAAGTGAGTCGGTAACATTTTGCTCTTCTACACAATTCTGATTACATCGGCTAACAAACCATCAAACGAGTGGAGATCAATCTTTTCTATGACCATCGGCGGAATCAAATCAAAAAGCTAGTGCTGTGAGGATCTCTATACGAGCACCAAATGACCGCTAAAGTATGTTGAAATCGTGTCAAACGACAGATAAAATGAACCACAAAGTCAATAAAAAGCATGGCACAAATACAAAGGAATCGCATGCCACCGAAATTTTTATTGAAATTGAGAAAATAAAACATGAAATAACAAAAAATTTAATGAGCATTGATGGTCGACAATCAATACTTAGATTATTACCGTCACCAGTTAAACAAAAAAGAGATAAAAAAAAAACTTGCAACGATTGTGAAGAGAAACCTAGATTTTTTCGACACCAAATGTTAAAAATGCATGTGATTTTAGATTCAAATATTCTAATTGCTTTTCTTTGTCAATATCAATATGTAACTTTCATTTATGCAAAGATATATATAATTCTTATTATTGTATAAAATTAGGACATAAAACCAATGAAACCAAATACAATAAAAGTTATGGAACTAAAAAAATAAAAATATATTAAAGTAAAAAAATATAAATATAGAGAGAGAGATTGTCTTTGTGGCGTATTGAAAAATAATGAAGGGCTAATCAAAAAAGAAAAGAAAAATATGACGGAAACGCATGGATGATTATATAACATAAAATGTGAAGGGAATATGGATATATGATTACGGTCCACTTAGGGAGAAAACATTAATTATAGAAATTTTATTTTTTAAAAATAAAATAAGAGGAGATGAACAAATTGTGGGAGAATAAAGATAAAGGCCCACAATACAAATAACACTCAATTAGCTCTTGTGGTTAATGGCTGGAAGAATATTTGGCATGACAAGTGATGATGCCCCCATTTGCAATTTCTCTTTTTTCTTCTTTTTTTTCACTTTTTTTTCTGGCTAACCAAACATCTGGCTTAGCTCTGCTTAATGTTAAAAAAATATGGTTTGAAAAAGTTTAGAATAAATTAAAAGTACGTTTAAAATGTTTGGTGAAAAAGTTAATGAGGTCGATCTAATCAACAATTAATTGGTTTAGCCGATGATGTATTAGATTTCATAATTAAAGACAATGGTTTAAATTTTGTCTTTGTGAATAGAATAACTGGATTGGAAGAGTCTCCCTCATAACGAGACTTCGCAACACCTAAACCGAATTAGTCAACTAATAAGTTGAATATCGATGATTATATAAAAAAAACTAAAAAAAAAATATCTTGATTCAATGATAAAATTAAAAGCCTAAAAATTTCAATATCTCACATCTAAGTTTCATCATTTTCAAATATCACATGTGTAGGCTCTTAATAATGAATAAAATGGTTTATTGCTAATTTTTTTAATATGCTAGTGTGATGCAAGGGTAGTATATGTTCAACTTTCTTAGTCTTCTCAAAGACGGCACACACGACATGCATTATTGATGCTCAAATTCGGGTCCCAAAGGATGATGACATCTACCTTTGTCGCCAGAACACAAAAGAATGAGCGGTTCATTGCTACATTTAAATATACGTAAGCATGACTAGTGAAGAAACGATAGAGTAGGGTTTCATGTCAATTTATGATTATAGATTCATATGTTTAATAATAATAAATTATTATAATCTTCAATTTAGGGCAGCCCACCCAAACCTTTGTGGGAGACAAACCAACATTCATAATCTTTTTCTATGCAAATAGTCTAGGAAAATATTTTAACATGAATAAAATATAAAAATATATAAGAATATTGATATGTTAAACTCAATTTTGAAGGGTTAAAATATAAATTTATCATAGATTAAACGTATAATTTTATAATTTTTAAAAAAATAAATTGAAATGTTATCATTTATAGGAGGCAGAATGTAGCTTTACGGTTATTTAAAATTAAAATTTTAGAATTTACCGGGATTAAAACAATATTTTCTCATTTTAAACAAGCAAGGTCTCCGTCAATTACCGATACTATCTCTACTTAAAAGTACATAAATATATTAGGATACACAAATTATTAAATACAATATATTTAAAAGATAATAGGTCATCAAATAAAAGCTCACACTCATCCATAAGTGTTGGGTGCATTTGTAAGGCACATTGCACTTTTAAGGAGATGACGTGAGTTTAAATTTTAAAAACAACATTGTTGGAAGGAATAGCCTCACACTCCGAACATAGATTGTAAAATGAACATGCATATAACAAAAATAAAACTTGCACTCAATTATTTTACAATGTATTTTGAATCAAAGATGAAATCATGTAGGAATTTTTTTAGCATTTAGTGTGGTATTGTAATAATATTTTGGTCATCTTTTATTCTTTGAATAACACACGTACATTTTGTAAACAGACTATTCGAAATCGAGTCTTTTAGCATTAGGGGTAGTAATGTAATCAATTTAGTATATTAGTTTTAGTGAATATAAATTATTTGCCTCTTTTTATGTCCCATGCTAAAAATATATATTTAGGGTTAGGGCTTAGAGAATTATGGCTATAGTGTATTTTGTAAGGTTTAAGGTTTATGATTTAATTTTTAGGGTTATGACTTATAATTTAATTTTTTAATGTTATGAACACCGTAAAAAAACAAGATTTTTGCCCAATTTTAGTGTTGTTAAGTGAGTGTATATAGTATTTTAATAATACATACACTTTGTAAATAAACTATTTGAACTTGAAGAATCCGTATACAGAACTCTTTTGATAATGGACTGCGTTTTCACTAGTAGAAAAATAAAAAAGTTGTTTTATATGCCACATGTTGCCACTATTATCATTACAATTTTGATATAATAATGTGCAATGTTATTATTATTAGCGTTGAATATATCATATAGTCCTACTTGGTGTAATTATTATATTCTTCTTCTTGGGGCCTATTTATATATGGCAAATGGATAAAGTTTTAGGGTATTGGAGTAGTTTGTCTACAAATATTGCCTGCCATTTGAATTTTTTAATAATTTAAAATTATTTATAAGGTAGTATTTGTTTAAAGATATTTTTAATCTAAATGTACATACACATTACGAACAAAGCGATTGAACTTAAGTCTCCTATAATAAATAATGGCCATGTTTGACAATTAGCGGATAGCTGATAGCGGATAGCTGATTGCATTAGCTGATTTGACGAGCGGATTGTATTAGCTGATTGTATAAAAGTGTTTGGTAAAATTAACTAATAGCTGATAGCTGTTTGATTATTTAAACAAGCAAAATAACATATAAGGACGTAATTATATTTAACATTTGTTTGAATAATTTATCAGTTATTAATATTTTATATCTAATAAATATTAATTAGATTTGTAAAAATTATTTTTAATATAAATTTCCTAAACATATTTGAAAGATTTATATATTAATTTATTATTCATATAATTATTAAATTTTTTATATGCGCATATAAATATGTGATAATAAAAAATAGAATTAACTTACAAATGTCACCATATAAATTAGTGGTAACAACAAATAAGTCTAATATTTAATATGTTATTATTTATATTAAAAAATATTATTATTTAATTTAAGTTATTTGGAGATTTTTGATCATTGTTAAGGGTAAAAGAGTCATTACAACTCTAATATCAAACCTCTAATCTAAAAAAGCTCATATTAGGAGCTTTTTCAAAATTAATTTTTTCACTCATATCCGCTATTTACCAAACATCAATATTAGCGTATTTGACTAGTCAAACCTCTAATTATACCTCAAATCTCTAATTCTTACCCAAACCGTCATTTACCAAACAAGACGATTATATATTTTCCCACTAAAATTACTTGGGTTCAAGTTCAACCATTTGAAATTTTTATTCTTGTAGATGATGCCTCAGCCCTCATGGGAGCAGAAATTTATTGCAAAAATAATCGGTTTGCCTTGAGCACTGAGCAGCCGCTTAATTTGTTAATGTGTTTAGTTTAGCTAGGTTAATTCATGCTTTATTCACGCATTATATTGTAATTAAATTAAAATAATATGCACTTAAACTTATTGAGAGGTCCTAAAGCTAAAGGTTAGTGTTGTTACTCCTAGGAGCCAAACTTTGACATTAACTGGGGTAAAAAAAAAAAAATCAGAACAATTCTTAATTATCCAATAAAAGCTATCAATTTAATATATAAAATAAATGTAAAAAAAAAATTGTGTGGCGTAGGACACAATCCCTTCTACCACATAATAGAAATTTTCTGTCATTTTCTAATAATGTCTTACACTAAAAGAATTAAGTTTGAGATTTAGAATTAAGGTTTAAAGTTAGGGTTAGTGGTTAAGATTTATAGAATTTGGGTAAGATATATTTTTAGATTTAAAATTTAAAATTTAAAATTTTAGCTTAAAATTTAAATTTTTAGTGTTAGAGCATAAAATAAATACTAAAAAGAGATTAGAGGATTTTTGTTCCCCACCTCACAAATAAATCTGTCTCTAATCACGATAAAAATAAACCTTCAACTTCAAGTTCAACTACTGATTAAGATGAATTTTTTTATCATGCCATTTTAAACCCGTGATTGCTTTTCTTTTACTTTTGCTAATTAATTGCACACGCATGGATTAAACTAGGCTGGCATTCAAAAGTATAATTTGACCCTATTAAACCTACAATTAACTGCTAACTCTCGCGAGTTATATGATTTTCTATATTGCATACCAAAATTTTGATAACTTCAATAAATTCCAACATATATATAACTATTTTGTCTGACTAAAACATTATAAGAGTTGTAAACAACTTCATTTTCTAAGTAATTTTTGTTCCAGATGAATGATTAATTATTCTTTTAATCGAGCAAAAATATTTGGTTGGTTGGTCAAGCTGCTCATCTTTATTCTTTCGCATTCACTTAGATCATTAGCTCTAGACCTACTAAGAACACTCTCTTTACTTCTCACAGAGTCCATTTTCCCTCGTGTCTATGTAAGATTCGAATGGTTTAAGATTTGTCAAAACAATTTATTCTCTCAATTTCAATCATAATTATTTTTTTCATTTCCAAACATTCTAATTCAAGTGAAAAAGAAAAACTTAAAAGGAGTTAAATGGAAAACTTAGTACTTGATTTGGCATGTTTTTTTAATATACTGGTGTGATTGTATGGTAGTGTCCGTTCATATTTTTTCTATCTTTTTTACAACGTACACACATCTTGCACACATATAAACTTGAATTTAGGTATCTTAAAGATGAGCATCATTCTATTTTTCCACTAAAATCACTCGTTAGATTCTTAATTCGAGATATTTTAAAACCAATATCTTAGATTCTTTATGAATCATAAATTTTCATCTCCTTTATTTTTCTAAGCCATGTAAAATTCTTCCATTCATATTTTCAATCGATACCCAACAATAATTTGTATTAACCATTATAAAACATGATCAAAATATATTCAAAATCGTATTATAATAATGAATCTTGAATATGGACCATAAAATTAACATATACTATACTAAGAAAATCTTATTATAAAAAATTAAAAATATACAAAGACCTCATTAACGTGCTCAAAAAAAAAATATATTCGTTGGTTAAAATGCTTGAAGTTACAACTCATGAACGTGCTCAATTTATCATTGAATTGGGCCCTACCTAGATATTGTTGGGAACGCAATCCAAATCCCAATTAAACCTCTCCCTTTAATCTTGTAATTAATTACCCTCCACGGTTGTTCACATTTTAAATTAGCAGTAAAAAAAAAGTCAATAAAATTGACTAATCCAGACGTACCAATAATGTGAAAAAGCAAATTCAACATTGCTACCCAATGATAAATGTGCTTTTCAATAATTCATGGCAAAAAGAAAAAAGAACGAACAATTTCTTTAAGACTTTATAGATTATGTTTTACAAAATATTATTTAGATTTTACAAGTAAAATTAATAATTATAAGTACTGAATTAAATAACAAATTCAACTTAAACTAATTTACTAGAGTAAATTCAAATCATACTGCACATACTCAAATTTAGATGAGTCTGTCACGCTCGACGAGCACCGATGAGCACCACTAACGACGAGCACTATTAGTTTAATTTATAAATATTTAAAATCTAAAAGAATCAGTGTATAATTATAAATTATTTTAAGTAAATTAATTAAAATACATTTTTTTAATTTTTAATTTTTTTAAACACAATTAGATCAAAATACTTACCCCTAAATCACAAAATCCTATTTTTTTTAAAATTCAATTCTTCGTCGCCGCCTCACCATCGTGGCCGCCGTTGAGCCCAGCCGCCACGGAGGTTGTTATAGTGTTTGTTGTTGTAAAATTTTGTTTGCCATAACCATGGCAATTGACATATGTGCCTCTAGAATCTCCATTTTTAAACTCAATTGTACTTAAAGTTTGATAAAATAGTAAAATAGAATTGAAATATATTAATGAAACAGAGGTGCGGCCGTGGCCACAGAGGTGCGATAACCATGGCAATTGAACTCAATTGCAAATGTGCCTTTGAAGGCGAATTATATTTTGTACTTTTACCAACCTTTCTTGCAAATGTGGTCGGGTTCGTTCAACGGTTGCCAGTTGCCACGGACCGCCTGACGGCGGTGGCGGATTAAATTTCAAAAAAAAATTGGATTTTATAATTTAGGGTATGTATTTTGATTTAAAAAAATTAAACATAAAAATGTATTTTAATTAATTTACCTCTTAATTTTTAAATAATGTATAATTCTACGTTGAGTCCTTTAAATTTTAAATCTTTATAAATTAAATTAATAGTACTAACCGGTGCACATCGTTAGTGGTGCTCGTCGAGCGTTGTAGAATTTTCCCTCAAATTTTGATATAAATTCAAATTTTGATGGGTGTATATATAAGAATATAAACCACTTATACAATATATTTTTTTAACTTTTACACATCTTATGGATCGTTGAATAAGTGAAATAAATGCTTGAGATTAACAGTTGGTGAAGATTATCACTTAAAAAATTAGGAGTTAATCTTAATTATCTATTTCACCCTTCTAATGATCCAAATAAACATGTAAAACCATGTGTATATTCTATCACTAAAGGGTTAGAAATGGGAGGAAATGAAGACCAAATTGTCGTGGATTGCACGCCAAATGGACCAAAAAGTAAAAAAGAAAGAAACTTTGAACCGCTTCCCACTGATCCGATTTTTATCGGAGAACTCAAAATGATTGGTTATGACTCATGACCATTTAATGATTAAATATTATTTAGTTATATTTTCAAATTATATTTTTTCATATACATTCACAAGTTATAGTCAGTCATGTGTGTATTTTTGAAATTTTATAAAAAAAACATCTATTTTAGTACAATATATTAATTTTTGTGTTTAATTTAAATATGAATAAATTATACACATATAAAATAAATTATTCGAATTTAAATTTCTTAGATAAATCACGTCTATCACTAAAATACTTTTGAATCCTATTTTAAATATCAATTCTCAATTAAATTAGTGTTATTGGGTCAAGTAATTAAAAATTTGAGAGAGCATCATGGGTCTTTTCAAATGATGGAGAACGATTCCCTTGGCGTGCTAATTCTTGCTGGACTATACTATTTGTGACTTGTAAGATAGAGGTTACTTATTATTATCAACCAAACAAGTGTCTCAATAAAAAAACGGGTGATGTTTATCTTAAAAGATATAGTTTCAAATTATTTTGTTTACAATGTGTATGTGTATTGTCAAAGGGTTAAAAATATATATGAACAAATATTACTTGTAATTAGCTGTAGACTTATTCAAAAAATATTGTTATTATTATTGCATATATAATTTTAAGTCGAATATGTGGTCCGAAGATTCAAAGTAAATCAAATAAGTTTTATTAATAAAATTTTTGATTTTTTCTCTCTGATGTTTTGATCCAAATGTCATTTTTATTGATAGGTATGGCTCGTTTCGATGACGAGGTTTGATCTTGAAAATGAGTTTGATCCAAAGGTTGTTCAAACTTGTTCTTGAGTGGATGAATCCAATCAGTTGTAATTTTTCCGTCTAAGTGATCCACGTGAACTGTACTCTTCTGTTTATTATTTATCCCTTATTAATTAATATAAGGGTAAATTAGTCCCGTAATTACCGAACTTTGGGGGCGTACATATTTTGACCACCGGACTATCGAACTCGTCAATCAGACCACCAATTTTTTTTAAATTGACATATTTTGACCACCGCCGTTAAAAAAATAACGGAGGGGTGACGTGGTCGTTAACAGAAATTTGTAAAATTCTACATTTAAGCCATGTTATTTATCTATTATATCAATTTCATTATAATTTTAATTTAATTAAACTAAAATTAACTAACCAACCAAATGACAACACGTGTCTCGTCTATTTTTTTAAATTTTAATTTATTTAATTTATAAATTTAACCCACCAACCAGATGATGACACATGTTACCATCTGATTGGTCGTAAATAATGAGAGGAATGCAAACTAAAGCAAAATGCAGTCAGGGGATTTGATCACACATACAAACACATGGAAGGCAACCAGTCTAACCACTGAGCCAACTTTACTCCATTAATATAAATACTAACATAGTTTATTAAAGGATTACTTTGTTGGTGTAAACTAAAGAGTATAACAACTGAAGTAAAATGCACTTAAGGGGATTTAATCTCTCACCCAAACACATGAAAGGACGCTACTTTAGCCACTAAGTCAACTTCACTTAGCTAATATAAAATACTAACATAAATTATTAAAGGATAACTTTGTTGGTGTAAACTAAAGAGTATAAAAAAATTAATGAGATTCAAACTCGAGACTAATTATTAAAAATAATAAATATCTACTCAAAAAATAAACTAAAAATATATATTCAAAAAATAAAATAATTGTAAAACCAATATTTGATTTTGATATAACAAATAGTCTAAGGACTAAATTACAAAATAAATAAATTTTTAAGTAATCAAAATACTTACACCTGACAAGTAAAATTCATACTTAAACCCCATAAATTTTTCTAAGTATTTCAAAGCCAAAATACATAAAATTGCCCAGGCGTTTCGAGACACCCCAAAGTGTTTCGATACATTTTGCCACTAGAAGGATCCGTTTCGATACGAGCTATTCCCGTTTCAATACAACCTTCATCTGAGCTTTTGATTTTTAAGTGTTGTTTTAAAACGACTCATACTCGTTTCGATATAGGGGTTAAGTATTTTCAAACTCGAGCATTAAATGAACTAGCCGTTGCTTGTCAAAAACAAACTTTTGAAAATTTGGTTAAGTGTTTCGATACACCCATATGTTGTTTCGAAACAGAAGTTTACAATTTCAAAACGTTTCGATACAGTCTGTTTCCATTTCGATACGACCCTCTTGTTGCATGTTACTGTTTCGATACATCCTATAGTTGTTTCGATACGACTACTTTTTACACATAACATCTCTTTCTTTTTTTGGTGTATGTTTCGATATAGGGGTCTCGTGTTTCGATACAGGTAGTTGCAAAAAAATATTTATGGAGGGAAGAGAGAGCCCCAATGACTCTATTAATGATCTCAACCACTCAAACGACTATAAATCAATGAGAATGTATAAAAACAAGTCTCCAAAGCTACAACAACAACTATTGAACCTTCAAGCAACATCAAAGCATTAATTCCAAACCCTTGTGCCTTTAGAGTCAAATTCTTGTAGCCAACTCATTTGAAACTTTTTATTGTAAATCTTTTTAGAGTTTGAGGAGTGTTTATGTGTAATTGGGTAAACAATTAGCCTTTGAGGTACATAAAAAGTTTGCCTATCTTTCCTTTGTAAAGAGTGATATTGGGTCAATCTTTGGGTAGAGAAATTGACCAATTTGTAAGGTTTCCTCCTTAGCCGAGAAAAGGGGACGAATTCAAGTTAGTGAATTGTTGAAATCCTCAGTAGGGTATTGAGGTAGTGGATGTAGAGCATGTTCGAAGCTTGAACCACTCTAAAATCGCATTGTCTTCAATTTTAAATTATCTATTTGCACCCTTCATTTTTTTTAATCCACCAATTCACACCCTCTTGGTGTTTAGCCATCATTTGATCAACTCAATAATTGGTATCAGAGCTACACTCATTGGAAAGATTAACACTCTCTTGAGTAGATCTTGGAAGAGTTTGATCAATTGCACTTCAATCAACATCGTGCTATGGCATCCACCACAGACCAAAACCTCTCACGAGTCTCTATGCATCACAAAACCACCATTCTTCAATGTGGATAACTATCCTTATTGGAAGAACCAGATACGACTCTTCATCAAATCAAACGACTACATGGTGTGGGACGTGGTAAAAGACGGTCTTACTATTCCAATGAAGAGAGATGATGAAGGAAGGCTCGTTCCGAAGACCAAAGCCAAAATGACCGATGAAGATAGAAGACGTTTTCAAGTTAACGACAAAGCCTTGCACATAATCTTTTGTGCTCTCGGTCCTGACATATACTCAAATGTGTCTTCAATCGAAAGTGCTGAAAGTGTGGGACAAGTGACGTCAAGGAGACGAAGATCGGGTTACTCAATTTGAGTTATGAAAACTTCAAAATGGAAGCCGACGAAAGTGTCTCCAAGATGTTTGATCGGTTCTCGGTCATTGTTAATGGACTAAAGGGCTCTGGTGAAGTTATTCAAGAAGAAAAGCTAGTTCGAAAACTACTTTACTCTCTTCT
The DNA here is from genome assembly GCA_958450335.1 of Hibiscus tridactylites. Taxonomy (NCBI): domain Eukaryota; kingdom Viridiplantae; phylum Streptophyta; class Magnoliopsida; order Malvales; family Malvaceae; genus Hibiscus; species Hibiscus tridactylites. The sequence continues at coordinate 19,789,644 of OY288279.1, read as the reverse complement.
AGAGTCTTGGGATGGTAAGAGGACGACCATCATCAAAGCTCGAGATTTAAAGACTCTCAAGGTAGACACCCTTGTTGGATCTCTACTCACCCATGAAATCGTGAAGCAAGGGATAGAAGAAGAGAAGAAGAAAGAAGAGAAAAAGTAGAGAAGAAAGAGGTTGAAAAGAAAAAAGTTAGGAATCACACTCAAAGCGTCATACAACGAAAGCGATTCTAGTGAGGAGGAGGATGAAAAGATGGCTATGTTGGCCAAACGATTCACTCGATTCATGAAGTTTAATTGAGGAAGAAAATTCAATAGAAGAAGGGACTTCAAGAATAAAGCAAAAGAAGAAGAAAATGATCAACTCGCTTGCTATGAGTGCAAGAAGCTCGACCATATCCAAACTGATTGCCCTCAATTGAGGAAGAAGAGCTTTAGGAAGAAGAACAAGCTCAAGGCTCAAATGGCAACTTAGAGTGACGAGGAGTCATTCGAGGAAGAGGATGAAGTGGTCAATATTTGCCTCATGACCTTTGAGGAGGATCACATGGTAAACTCTAACTCAACTCTTACTTATGATGAATTACAAAATGTTTATGATGAATTGGTTGAAAAATATAAAGAGACTATTTTGAAAAACATTAAAATCATTTCCGATTTGAAATCTAAAAATGAGTATCTTTCAAAAACTAATTCCGAATTGGAAAAGAAGGTTTTGTACTTGATAAATCTTTCAAATGAGCTTAAAAAGAAAAATCTTGATGTTGAAAATCTTCTTTCCGATTTCCAAGATTATCACACTAAGGAAGTGGATAATCGTAAAACTTCTCTTACTATTGGTAAACATGCTTTTAAAAAGGGAAATTCTTCAAAAACCCAATATGTTAAGAGAAAACCATTTTACCCCAAATAAAGATATTTTCAAAAGCAATCTAAAGTTAAAAGAATTAGGAGTGTATGGGTTCCAAAGGAACTCATTGTTTCTAATAATGTAAATGCAATTGGTTCTTGAATTTCTAAGGGGACCAAGCTTTTGGGAGCTAACTCTCATGGACCAAAATCATTTTGGGTACCAAAAATCAAAGCTTAATCTATTTGTTTGTAGGAGGAGCAATGCTTCAAGGTGAAAGCTTCAAGTAAGAACACATGGTACCTTGATAGTGGTTGCTCGATACACATGACCAGAGACAATAGTAGATTCTTGGATCTTAAACCAAAATGTGGAGGATGTGTGACATTTGGTGATAACTCCAAATGGCACATTGAAGGCATATACTCAATTGGTAATCTCTCATCTACATTCATTGAAAATGTTTTATATGTCAATGGTCTAAAACATAATCTTTTAAGCATTAGTCAACTTTGTGATAAAGGCTTTAATGTTCATTTTGATAAAAATGAGTGTAAAATCATGAACATTAAAAGAAATAAAATAACACTCATTGGTCATCGCATAGGAAATACTTATATGGTGCATTTAGATGACATACATTCATCCCGCGCATGTTTAGTTGCACATGTTGAGAATGATGCATGGTTGTGGCATAAGAAACTTGGGCATGCTAGCATAAGTATTTTAGAAAATTGGCTTCCCAAAATCTAGTTAGAGGTTTACCCAAGCTAAATTTTTCATTAGATAAAATATGTGATGCTTGTATTAAGGGTAAATAAAAGAGAACCTCATTTAAACCCATTAATGATGTTTTGACTAGTAGTGTGTTACAACTAATCCACATGGATTTATTTGGGCCTATTAGAACTATGAGCTTAGGTGGTAAGTCATATGCATTTGTATTGGTAGATGACTTTTCTAGATACACTTGGGTTCTATTCTTAAGTACCAAGGATGAGGCTTTAGAAGATTTTATTACATTTACAAAAATTACCCAAAATGATCTTGATCTTAAAATTTCACATATTAGAAGTGATCATGGAACCGAGTTTCAAAATATGGGTACTAAATATTTTTGTAATGAAAATAGTATTAGCCATAATTTTTCAGCTCTTCGCACACCCCAACAAAATAGAGTAGTTGAGAGGAAAAATAAAACTTTAAAAGGGATGGCTAGGACAATGCTCTGTGAAAACAACTTACCTAAGTATTTTTGGGCGGAAGCCAATAATATGACTTGTTATATTATTAATAGAGTAATGATTAGGCCAATTTTAAAGAAAACACCTTATGCGATTTTAAAATCCAAAAAGCCTAACATTAGCTATTTCCACCATTTTGGTTGTAAATGTTTTGTTTTAAACAATGGAAAAGACAACTTATGTAAATTTGATGCTAAAAGTGATGAAGCAATATTTTTGGGGCCATTCCCTAAACTCTAAAGCCTTCCAAGGAATGAATCTTATGATGATGATGTAGGGATCATTGAAGCCATTGATGGAGGAAAAACATCAAAGGTGGATAGGATTCTAACTAAAGAAGAGAAATCACAAGATCCACCTCTTAAAGCCTTAAAGGATTTGGCTTTTGAGGAAAAGGAGGTGACATACGCAAGAGAGTTCAACTATGTCAAAGGTGGTGAAATCTTGGGTGATCCATCCAAGGGGGTAACTACTGGATCCTCTCTCAAACTTATGAATCATGTTGCATTTATATCATGCATAGAACCTAAAAATATCAAATAAGTACTAAAAGATGATTTTTGGATATTGGTTATGCAAGAGAGTGAATCGTATCGAAACAGACTCCTCACATTTTGATACGGGTTCATGGTGCTGTTTTGAAACATGGTCAACCTGTATCGAAACTAGTCTGGTATCGAAACGACTCGAAAGCGTTTCGAAACGCTCGTTCTAAAACGCCATTTATCAAACTTTAATTAAAACATCAACTCTCTTTTTCTCTAAACCCTAACCGAAAACCCTTATATAAACTCCTCAAATACCTTGATTTTTCACATCAAAACCTATAATTTTTTGAGGGTTTTCAATCTACATATCAAGGTTAGAGCTTTGCAAGCGATTTGGTGCATTAATCATCCCTCATTCATCAATTATCCTATATGGTATAAACCATTTATCTTTTTAATTTAAATTTTTGTTTAATTTTATTGGTTGCTTTTAGTTACTTTTTGTATAAAACATATATATATAGTATGAGTTTTCAAGTTTTTGCAAAATTCTTTAAAATCTAAATTTTTTTTATTCGAATATACAATTATATTGTATATTTTTTTAATTTTTTTGAAATTCTTTTTACCAAAAATTTGTTTAATATTTATATATGTTTTTAAACTATATTGTATAGTTTTTATCAACACCTTGATTATCAGATTGCATATTGGATTGCATTTGGTTAATTTACGCATACATATGTTTTTGTGTCTTGATTTCCTTCCAGATATCGAATATGAGTTCTAGGAAGAGAGTATGAACCAATGAGGATGGTGGAAGCTCTAACATTGATGATGATTCTACTCGTCCCAACCTCACTCTGCTCTACCAAAGGTGTCTTCAAAATAAAGACGTCTATACCAACTTCAAGCTTTTCAAGATCATGCTATCCGTCGTGAACGTATCGTCTCTATAACCTTTTTGGATTCCGAACGATTTCAATTTTGTTATCTTGATTTATTGAGGCGTTGGAATTTCATGTCTTTTTTGGGCTTACCCAGTACTTTGTACCGTAGCATAGTTCTTCTCTTCTATGCGATGCTCGTTGTATCTCCAATGTCGTTTAAATGGTTGTCATTGAGTCCTATCTAATGGGGAAGAAGTTTAGGGTTGATCCAAAAACCTTAATCAATGCTTTCAAGTTTGAAGATGAGGGTATTTCGGATGAGAACTCGTTGGGACATACCCTTGGTGGCTCCGTCATGGTCTTTGATGCTCATGATCGCATCCTTCATCTCTTGATCTCGTGGTGGTTTCGCCCTTTCGAAAAGAAATTCTCCTACATTCGACAAGTGGACGATTTTTGGATTTGATTCTTTCGTGAGTGACATCAACCAAATCTTTGTCAAATCATGTTTGCCGAGATTGTGTATCTTGTCCAAAACCGCAACTCAGATCTTGTCACCTCCTTCACTTATGGCACTGCCTTGAGCTACTTGTTCAAAAAGTTGGGGACTAACTGCTCTCTTAACTTTCTAGAACCTCTCAAGAATCCCATCGATCAGCGCACACTTCTCCGATGTAAATTACATTTCATTGATGGAGAGTGGACTCGTATCGAAAATCCTCCTCAAGTTGCGGCCCCCAAACCTCAATCTCAAGTTGCTCCACCAAACAACGAAGCCCACATAACTTTCCTTACCGAGCAATTTAATAGCTTGCGCACCCACATGGATTCCGGTTTTGCCACTCTTGACACTCGTCTCACTTCCATGGAGGGATGTATCCAAAGTGTTGAGAATCGACTCACTTCGGCTGAAACTTAACAAACCTCTATAGACATGTCCTTTACCGACTTCTATGGCGAATGGAGACAATTTCGAAAAGGCTCCGCCAATGATGAAGATGATGATGAGCCTTAGATCTTTGTATTCCATTGTATATCATCCAATTTAGGATTTCCCCTTTTATGCACCTATTCATGTTTTTGCTTTAAGACATATGCTTTGATTTAAGTTTGGATATTATGTTTTAAGTTTTAAGGTTTGGATATTATGGACTTATTTTGCTTTGGTTTCGAATGCTTAATAAAATTATGTTGCTTTAACTTTGCTTTGCCTTAGGCTATATTGTTTTATCTTTGCCTTCATTGATTTTGATCTAACAAAAAAGGGATAAAGGTTAAGCTAAAAAAATTCAAAATATTTTTCAAAACTTAGCTTCAATTTAGAGGGAGTTTACATAAAAATTTTCTTTGGTTTTGTTATATCAAAAAGGGAAGATTGTAAAATCAATATTTGATTTTTGATATAGCAAATAATCTAAGGACTAAATTGCAAAGTAAATAAATTTTTAAGTAATCAAAAATACTTACATCCGACAAGTAAAATTCAGACTTAAAATGTTTTGAAGTCAAAACTTAAACCCTATAAATTTTTCTAAGTGTTTCAAAGCTAAAATACACAAAATTACCTAGGCGTTTCGAAACACCCCAAAGTGTTTCGATACGTTTTGCCACTAGAATGATCCGTTTCGAAACGGGTTATTCTCGTTTCGATACAACCTTCATCTGGGCTTTTGATTTTTAAGTGTTGTTTCAAAACGGCTCATACCCGTTTCAATACAAGAGTTAAGTATTTTCAAAATCTAGCATTAAATGAACTAGCCGTAACTTATCATAAACGAACTTTTTAAAATTTGGTTAAGTGTTTCAATACACTCATATGCTGTTTCAAAACAGAAGTTTACAGTTTTAAAATGTTTTGATACAATTTGTTTTTGTTTCGATACGACCCTCTTGTTGCATGTTATTGTTTCGATACAGCCTATATCTGTTTCGATACAACCCCCTTTTACACACAACGACTCTTTCTTTTTTTGGTGTCTGTTTCGATAAAGATGTCTCGTGTTTCGATACGAGTAGTTGCAAAACAAAATTAATGGAAGAAAGAGAGAGCTTTAACGGCTCTATTGATGATCTCAACCACCCAAACGGCTAGAAATCAATGAGAATGTATAAGAACAAGTCTCCAAAGCTACAACAACAACTATTGAACCTTCAAGCAACATGAAAGCATTAAATCCAAACACTTGTGCCTTTAGAGTCAAATTCTTGTACCCAACTCATTTGAAATTTTTATTGTAAATCTTTTTAGAGTTTAGGGAGTGTTTATGTGTAATTGGGTAAACAATTAGCCTTTGAGAGGTACATACAAAGTTTGCCTATCTTTCCTTTGTAAAGAGTGATATTAGGTTAATCTTTGGGTAGAGAGATTGGCCGATTTGTAAGGTTTCCTCCTTAGCCAAGAAAATGTGATGAATTCAAGTTAGTGAATTGTTGAATTCTTTAGTAGGGTGTTGAGGTTGTGGTTGTAGAGCTTGTTCGAAGCTTGAACTACTCTAAAATCGCATTGTCTTCAATTTTAAATTATCTATTTGCACCGTTCAATTTTTTAATCCACCAATTCACCCTTCTTGGTGTTTAGTCATCATTTGATCAACTCAACAATTATAAATATGTTAATTAAGCATATTTATTATTTTGTTAAAAATATATTACTAAAATACTATTTATTAATATATTTTCAAATAATTTTAATAATTTAAAAATTATTATTTTCATTAATATTCTAATTTTTTATAATAAAGTATCAATATAATTAATCATATTTATTATTTCATTAGATTAAAAAAATTATTTCATTAATTGTTACTCAACTCGTATATTATATGTAGCTACATTTTCCAAAGCTATAAGGTTGATTTAGTGTTTTTGTGTTTTAGTTTTGTATAATTAGTCCCGAGTTCTAATCCTATTAATTCCTTTTATTGTAACACCCCTCACCCGAGTTAGGAGCGAGGGGCGTTCGAAAACAATTCAAATGTAGATTAACTGAAAGGTGGGCCAATTTAAAAAAATCTTTTCTAAAACAACAACTAAACAATGATCAATAAAACAATTTCCAAATAAATATCTTCACTATAGCAATTAAATTTTGATTATTAAGTAATCTATTGGGTTCTAATCCTTAGCAAATAATGCAATTTAATCATCATATTTAACTCTTATAACTATGATCTCTTCTCTAATTAACAGTTTCAATTATCAATTACAAGATTTTCATTCAATTTGAATAGTTTACAAGTAATCCAAGTGACTAGTTTTCTCATATATATATATATATATATATATAAAACTTCTTATACAATTCGAACCCACAATAAGTATAGCAATTTCACTAAACTTCCAAAAAAACCATACTCGTTTTATTTATTATCATATGATCTCATAACAAGAGGCATACATGACTATAATTCATGCTCATATCCGTGACATATATACAACAAAAAGAAGATTATCATGTATCTATACAAAACACCATGAAAATAACATTTACAATCTCATGGTATTCAAAAGAAAGTCACCATCCTACCATTCAATACACACATCTTAAATAAAGTTTAAAGGTCATCATGATGCAAAGAACCAAAATCACAATGCAAGATCCTAAGTCACTCACTATCATCAAAACATAACCAAAGCATGTCATACTTTCAATCTTCTTTCACTTGTATATACATAACTCCAAGAATTAAGAAATTCTAACCGATCGATCCTGAATTTTAGGAAGAATAACAACAAGAGGTGATAAGTACATAAAAGTACTTAGTGAGGTAATGTTATTTTTTAATTTCAAGTTTAACTTAAAGATGACCAAGTAATACATAGATGCACATCAATCGTCCAATTCATGACCAGGATAAGTACATCACACCTTTTAATTTTAATTACCATTGCTAGACATGCTTGATTCATTTGGAACAATCAATGTAATTCCACTTCAAATTCATACAAATTAACATCAGATTTCAATTCGATTCACACCATATTCATAAGAAACAATTTAATATATGACCTTTATTATATTAACCAACTCAATTAACAACAAGATTCATATAATTAAATTTAGCCTTGGTACCTAATTAATATAAAGGTATACAGGTCATATATTTTAAGTAAATACATTAAGTATCTGAAACAAGAAGATGTCTTCTACACCCAACCAAGTCGATACACATGGTATCTATCAAGTCGATACCCTAGGAATAAAAAAGAAGATAGCTATATCATCATCAAAATAGTATACTTGGTACTTTAACAAGTCAAGCTCTAGACTCTAGGCATGTCATACTACCTAGGAATAACTAGAACCAAGGTCTTTGTTTCACACTCTTTAATTTATTCTTTTAATTAATTGAAGAGAAGACAATGCAAGCAATAGTAATTAACCATCATATAGTCATACTTCTATTCAATTCGGCCAATTAAGTACTTACTCTCCATTACACACTTTGACTTCTAGGCTATAACATACCAAAATAAATAACTCAATGCATAGAAACAATGCATCAATTAATAATCTAAGGTAACAATACAAGTTCAATCGAAATTATATATATATTCATCTAATTCGATTAATAGCTATATCAATACATAAGTTTCTTTAATTTGAAGATCTCTCTCTCTCTCTCTCTCTCTCTCTCTCTCTCATCAACAAGCATCAATTACACAAACAATCAAGGATTCACAAGAAAATACCCTTCCAATCATCCATAAGTTTCAATCAAAGCATTCAATTGTATTTTAAGTTATTTTTCCATAGTTACCAAATATATATTAATCCGATTTCATAATTGAGGTAAATTATCATGATAAATTAGTAAGAACCTGAATTCCAACCCTAGGGAGGATTACACTCACAATACTCCTAGTTATTCTTGAATTTGGATGCCTTTGAGTGGGTCCTTCTTGGTTATTGAGGTGCCTTATTCAAAACCCTCTTTCCTTTGCTCTAGTCTAATGCATTTCAAACAATAGACATAGGTTAATATCTTCTTTTAGAATACAAATCTTAAATTGCAAGCAACAAATGATAGATTATTAGTCATTGCACTATTTCGGACAGTTTGCAACTCTTTATATTGGTTGACTTATAACTTTTTTATCCCTAAGTCAGAATTATGATTATCATATATCATTAGAAAGCTTACATAACTAACTTTAAGACCATAAAAAAATTATACTTAAATTATTTCCCAATTAAAGCAGTTTATTCATTAAAGTTGAGCCAAATCATTGTTTTCAAACTGTTCTCAATTTTAAAAGCATTCTAAAATGGTTTGATCAATCAAATTTTCACACTAATTCAACTAATTTCTTTTTAGGGCACAACATCTCTTCTATTAATTAAATTCATGTACTGAAATTAGCTTCAATTAATTCATCTAAATCCTTCAATTTAATTCATTTTTCTAGAATAGTCCTTATTAGCTTATTTTACATCTAACACACTTAATTATCTTACTTCCATTGCTAATCAATCTTCTAATTTCTTCTTTTATTTACTCCTATTAAATTTTTACTCATTCTCAATATTTCCAGCTTCTACCTTACCCAATTAACTACCGATTTTTCAATTCAACTGTTCTAGTCCCTATATTTTTCATTTTCCCTTTTTCAGTTCTTAGCTTCAATCTAACATCAAGTTAACTATTCTCATTATCTTTTTCCTCAAATTAGCATCTCTATCTTTTAGAATACATCTCTCCAAATGATTTGTTCCTACATGAATTTTTTTTAATTTTGGTTACAAGTCTTCCCATTTTCAAGATTTTCATATACCATAATATTAAGGAAAAACTTAAGAATTCTTCTAAGATTCGGCTAACCCCAAATTTAATAACCATTTTTTGCAAGATCAATCACTTCTATCACACAATCTTTGAACTACTTTAACTGAATTTTTCACCTCAAGGATCGAATCAACTAATAAGCATGTCAACATTCATAATTTCCATAATCAAAGCTAATATCAAACATAGCTTGGAACAAGGAATTCACCAAGCTTTTTCTTTAAATTTTTCCAAATCAAAATAAACTTCATGCAAGAGGAATATAGAGATTCTCCATGGATTTTCAGCCAAGCTCCAACTCTTCTCTCTCTCAATTACTTAGCCAGTTAGGAGAAGGGTTGGTGGTGATGACAAATTGTCACTCACCAAGCTTTAGTTGGACTAATTTGCCCTCTTTAACTGACTCTTAAGAGGTAAGATAGTGGAGGGGCAAATTGGGTAGTTCCGGGTTTGAGACATGCAAGTACCCATAATTTAATTTTACTCAATTGGCTCCTAATTTATTCCATTCGGTAATTTTTCATTTATTCAATTTGATCCTTAGTAACCGAATTACCAAGTAATTTATCAATTAGTTTAACTTTAGGGTAAACTATACTAATGACCACTGAACTATGGGGTTGGTGTCGATTTAACCACTATATTTTTAATTGTGTTAAATATACCACATAACTATTTAATTGGTTCCAATGTAGCCACCTGCCGTTAAACCCTAACGGAAAGATGACGTGGAAGTTAAAAATAAATTGGTATTATTACACATTTAATCCATATTACTTACGCATTCTATCAATTTAGTCTTAATTATCTTCAAACTTTCACATGCGTTCAATATTTTCAAAAATAACCCATCAAGTTTGGATTAAATTTTTCCGATATAGAGTTGCAGGGTTTTTATGGAGTGGGAAACAAAGAAAATAACAATTTGTTGGATATGAGTTTAGGAGGGCGAAAGTTTGGGTTACTCATTAAAGATCTTCGATTTTGGGTTGTCGGCCTTGCCCGAGCAGCTTCGTAATGATGGGCTCCTCCACACTCAGTGTGGGACTCCGGCATATGTCGCCCCTGAGGTTTTAAGGAAAAAAAGGGTACGATGGATCCAAAGCCGATATCTGGTCCTGTGGGGTTATCCTGTATGTTCTTCTCGCAGGTTTCTTGCCATTTCAAGATGAGAATATTATGAAGATGTATAGGAAAGTTTTCAAGGCTGAATTCGAGTGTCCGCCCTGGTTTTCGACATAATCGAAGCGTTTGATCTCTAAACTACTTGTTGCCGACCCTAAAAAAAGGATCACAATTCCAGCTATAACGCGAGTTCCGTGGTTTCGAAAACGATTTACACGCCCACTTGCGTTTTCAATCGAAGAATTACCGATTTCGGATACCAATACGGTAGACGACGATGATTCTGCTGAATCTCAGTCTAACAAGCTATCATCTCCCAAATTCTTCAACGCTTTTGAGTTCATTTCCTCCATGTCGTCAGGGTTTGATTTGTCGAGTTTGTTCGAGAACAAGAGGAAATCGGGGACGATGTTCACTTCAAGATGTTCAGCTACTACAATCATGGCTAAAATCGAAGCTGCTGCTAAAGGGTTGAACTTTAAGGTAGGAAATGTCAAGGACATCAAGATGAAACTACAGGGGTCATCGGAGGGGCGGAAAGGGAAGCTATCAGTGACAGTGGAGGTGTCTGAGGTGGCACCGGAGGTTGCAATCGTGGAGTTCTCCAAGTCCTCAGGGGACACCTTGGAGTATGCCAAGTTTTGCGAGGAAAATGTGAGGCCTGCATTAAAGGACATTGTGTGGACATGGCAAGGTGACAACTTCAACACTAGTCACTAATAACGTTAAAAATTTAGGGAGAAGAATGTGGAAACTGAAAAAGTATGTGCCAGCTCCATATAGCTTAACCCTAAGTACATATTAGGGAAATTTTCTGTGTTATTTTTCCCTTCTATTTTGGAAATAGGTTCTGTAAATGCACATGCTCTGTGATTAGTACATCAATGTATGGCTTGCAAGTTTTTTGGGATGCACACAAGCAAAGATGTTTTTCTCGGGATCTGTATGCTATATTTTGAGGGTAAATTACACCAAGACAATCACAACCTACTTCACTTGCTTGCGTTACTCATTAAACCCTCCTAAACTCATATCCAACAACTTGTCATTTTCTTTGGTTCCCACTCCATAAAAACCCTGCAACTCTATATCGAAAAAGTTTAATCTAAACTTGATGGGTTATTTTTGAAAATAATGTACGCTGATGAAAGTTTGAAGATAATTAGGATTAAATTGATAGAATGCATAAGTAACAGGGATTAAATGTATAATAATACCAATTTAATTTTAACTGCCACATCATCTTTTCATTGGGGTTTAACGGCAAGTGGCTATATTGGAACCAATTAAATAGTTATGTGGCATATTTAACACAATTGAAAATATAGTGGTCAAATCGACACCAACCCCATAGTTCAGTGGTCATTAGTATAGTTTACCCTTAACTTTATTATTAGTTAATAAGTCCAATTATCACTTACGTACATTTGAGGGTGTTACATTTATACTTTACTCCAACAAAGTAATCCTTTAATAAATTATGTTAATATTTTATATTAGCTAAGTGAAGTAGACTTAATGGCTAAAGTAGCATCCTTTCATGCATTTGGGCATGAGATCAAATCCCCCAAGTGCATTTCACTTGAGTTTTATACTAAGTGCATTTTGGTAAGTTTTAATTTCTCTCATTATTTACGACCAATTGGAAGGTGACAGAGTCACCATTTGGTTGGTTGGTTAAATTTATAAATTAAATAAATTAAAATTTAAAAAATAAATGGGACGTGTGTCGTCATTTGGTTGGTTGTTAATTTTAATTAAATTAAATTAAAATTATGACTAAATTGATATAATAGATAAATAACATGGACTGTATAATTTTACAAATTTCTGTTAACGACCACGTCACCTCTCCGTTAATTTTTTAACGGCGGTGGTCAAAATTGGTCAATTTAAAAAGTTGAATGGTATGATTGATGAGTTCGATAGTTCGATAGTCAAAACAGGTACGCCTTCAAAATTCGGTGGTCACTAGAGTGATTTACCCTTAATATAATTAGAGATTTGTACATTACCTTTGAGTGGAATTAGTCTATTTTTTGTGTCTCTTTATATTTTTCGTCAATAATTTTATATCACGTGTATTATAAATAAAATATTAAAAATAATTTTTAAAATACTTGATATAAAATTATTAATAGAGATAAAAGAAAACACAAAAAAAATCAGATTTTGTTCTGGTATTTTTACCAATATAGGTGACTCGGTTGAAGAGAGCACTGAGTGAGTCGCCATTAGCAAGAAAAGAGAGTATTCTGAAAGGGATTTACATAAGAAGGTGGAGGATGAAAATGAAGTTGAAGCCCTTACGATGGCATTTCCACATGCCATAGCCCACTCTTCTGTAAAAAAATATTTTTTTTTTTAAAAAAAAGCATCATTAACTTTGCTTTAATTGCAGTAAATTTATTTGTAAGAGGATCACCCCCAGGCCAGCTCCATCAGATCCTAATTAATTGAAAAATAAAAGTTAAATGTCTATCTTTTTCCTTTCACATTACTCAATTTTTTCTTTCTTCCTTTAATCTTAGTTTCCTATGACTTTATCCTGATTAATTTAAATTAATTTATATCATACATCGTTTTTAGTAGATGAGTTTATCAGTAGAGATTTTCTGCATATATAAGGTTTTAAATTCGAGACTTATTTAAGTAATATCAAATTGTTTACCACTTAGATCAACCCAATTAATTTAACTCAAATTTATTTTAAATAACTGGTTTCATTTTTCATATTTGCTCTTGGGCCGGGAAAAATATTATCTAAATTTGGTTGCCATATAATATGTAGAAATTGTTTTATAATAAAAAAAATATACACAAGCTTGTTATATTTATAGTTTTAGAGTTTAGGTAGTGGTGTTTAGAATTTATGATTTATGGTTAAAGTTTATGGTTTAAAAATTTAAGGTTTTAGGTTTGATAATTTAGAAATTAATTTTAAAGAAGGGTTATGTAATATTTTTTTACGTGTCTTGTGCATTAGAATAAAACTCTTTATAATTTAGGTTGTATTTTTCTTTGGATAATATGTATGTCCATTTTATGGTCCATTTTCGGCATGCGAGACTGCTCTTCCTAACAATGCTGTTTTCGAGGCTTGAACTCACGTCCTCCTCATAGGAGTGCAATGTACCTTATTAATACACCCAACACTTGTTGGTATAATTTATGTTGTATTTGATAAATCATTGAGAGATTTCAACGTTTTTCTACATATGTTTCATATTAATGTTTTAATTAATAATTTTTTTAAAAAATATAATTATTTATGTACATAATACGTAGACATAAAACGATGCTACGTCAATAAAGATTTTAATATTTTAAAAGAGTAAATTGAATCAAAACTTCATCTATAAACTACAAAAAAAAAAATAAGTTTATAGATTAAAACTATAAAATAAATAAATTTTAAAAACATTCGAAGCATTTTTTTTCTAAATTCATTTTATAAAAATTTGGACTATAATTTTAATATTTATTTTTCAAACCTTATTTTCTTCTATTTATAGTAACAACATCTCAATTGAATTTTAATTATCTCTATATAACCCGGTATTTAGTACAAAATTAAGCCAATAATGTAATTTATGAGCTTTACTTCCTTTATGTTCTTTTTCCTAATGGTTAAAGCTATGAAATTTTGGGTTAAAATGGACTGGATTTAGGCCTTATAATAGAGCCAATCCATTGCTTATCTATTTACCAAAACTCAATTGATGAAATTATTATTGGATAATATACATTTTGGTACTTGAATTTATCTTCAACATTTAATTGATATTTATTTTTTAATTAGGTACTTAATTTTGGATTTAATTATACAAGTTATCCCAAAGTCAAGTTCGCTTTGTAGCTTAATTTAGTACTTTAGTTTTTTAAACCAATCTAAATTAAGAAGTCGAGATTAGCTACCAATTTGAAACAAAAAGTCAAGTTTACATATTTTATTATATCAAAAAATTAAATACCAAATTAAAGCTAATTTAGAAGACTTAAATAAACCAAAAAGATTTAGATACTAAATTAAATCTTACAAATTCAAATAAGTGTGTATATCTAAAGTTAAAAAGGCTCCTAACAAGTAGTTGGCCCAAACCTTGTATTCTGGAACGAACAAAGCCCAAATATTTGCTGGATTTTAGAAAATCCAAGGCCATTTATCAAATGACAAGCTACCTTCACAAATTTTAAGGAAATATCTTTTTGTTGAAAAAATACAGTATGGTGTGAATAGTGTAAATTAGAATGAAATGATCGTTTTCATAGCGAGTTTTTTTAAAGTTTGACTTTAATTAATTAATTAGATACCGGTGCTTATATAAAAAAATATAATAATATTAATGTATGGAATTGAAATATATTTTTTTCTAATCAAATTAAAATTTGTTCACCCTATCAATAAGTACTCAATCCGCTGAACCATCTCTACCGTAATTTTGTGTATGCATAGCTAAATTGAATTTGATATAAATTTAAAGAAATTATTAAAATATTAGATTGTTCAAATTTAATTAAAATATAAACTATCCAAATATATAACTTATTCTAAGAGTAAGCCTTTTCCCGTACATTCCATGTGGGAGGGATTTTAGATGCTATCAACTAAGAAAGATAGAGACATGGAGGATACAAACCAATTTTTTTCAACAATATTTATTTGTTTAATAAATAAAGTGCTTCACTTTATTTTATTTTATTTAAGCTTTTACATTTTCTTTTTGGCTGGCTAAGAGTTGTACTTTTATCTCCTAGTTTATTTCTTCCATTTCCTCTATCCTCGTAAATAAATGTGTCGAGGTGCAAAATGATGGTCATCTAAAAAAAGACATTTACGGGATGGCTATGAGTTGTACATTTTATTTACGAGGACGGGCTGTTGATATGAGTAGGGGTGGTAAAAATACTGGAACTTGACTTGATTTGGTGCGCATGACTTGATCCGATCGAGTTTTTATTTATAAATTTCGGGAATTAGGGCGGGTGGATATTGAAAAGCTTTGAGTCGGGGCAATGCAGGTTCGGGTAGGAGGTAGAAATTTGCCGCCCGCCCTAATATATTTTTAATTATATTTATTTATTTTTTATTATATCTGTGACTATACCACTATATATAAATACTTTTAGGGGTTTAAAGTTATATTTTTTTAGTTTGTGTTTATCATAATTTTTTGTTATATATAGTTTGTGTTTAGAGATCTATGTATGATTGTATTCTGCATACACAATACTTCGAACCCAAAATCTTGTTTAAGCGATATCAAGTTGCTTACGACTTGGACCAACCCCGTTGGTTATGATTTTTAGCAATATATATACACACATGGTATGGCTCCTCTCATCCTTCTCTGCTTGCTGGTAAAATATTATTGAATTTCGTTTCTCACAATACAGAAATAAAGTACGGATGGTGATACAAAGTGTAAATTCATATATTTGTAAACATCCAACTTAATTTTTAGTTCAAATATTTTATTTACTATCCGTAACGGATTCAGAACAATCACAAATATTAAATCATGTATATTCATTATATGTATCTTTTTACTTTTATAAATATAAGTTTGAATTCAAATTTTTTATGGGTACATTTTCATTTCAGTGCATGAATTTGGCTTTAAGGTTTAATTTTATATTTAAGTTTTTCCTTCCAATTAGGTATTTTAACTTGGCTCTAAGGTTCAATTTGGTACTAAACTTGATTTATTAATTTAAATTGAAACTTAAACTTGATTTATCTATTCATGTTGATACTTATAATTTTTAACCAATTTGAATAAAAAAATCAAGTTTAAATATTTTATCAGACAAAAATAGACTAGATTTCAAATTGAACCTTAAAGTCAAGTTTAATTATCTAACTGGGAAAAAAACTTAAATGCCAAATTAAACCTTAAAATCAAGTTCAGCCATAAAATGAAAATAACATTTGATTCTAGTCTTTTACCACTCCATACTTTCCTTTTCATTTCATTTCTATTTCTAAAACAAATGAAAATAACGAAAGAACCATTCAATTGCTATCCAATGAACAAAAAAGAAACTGCATTAAAAGGTGGGGAAAGAGCTGCCCGTGGTCCCAAACTCAAACACATAATAAGCCTTGATCCCCTATAAAGGGGATAAAATTCATGTGCACCTTTTCGGTGCCCCTGTTTATGCCCTAACATTAAAATACATAATAAAATTAAATTTCAAACTCTAACCTTAAATTTTAAATTTTAAACTATACACCTTATATTCTAAAAATACATACTAACCTAAATTCTCTAAACCCTAACCATAACTACTAACCTAAAACCCTAAACTTAATTTTGAGTGTTTGTGCATAATGTCACGGGGCTAGGTCTAGGCCAGTCTAGCCTCGTGCGGCCTTGGTCGCAAAGCACTCGGAATGGGCTTGGAAAGCGGCCAAGTCAGCCTTACTCACTAAGCTTGGAAGGCTTAGTCTCGGATTGCGGAAGCTCTCTTGGAAAATGGGAAGGGTGATGGCTCACAAAGTAAAGCAAGGAAGGGGATGCACACTCGTTTAAGAAAGCTAAGGCCTCGTTAAAAACTCCCCCTAAGCCTAGATGGGAAGAAAAGAGTACCAAAGCTTCTTTATTAACAAAGAAGAGAAAAGCTTACAAAAGATAGAAAATGGTGAAGTGTGGAATGAGTGGAATGGATGGAGGAGGGCTCTATTTATAGCCTAATCCCCCTCGATCCAATGGCTAGCAATGAATCGATCCAAGGGCCATGGATGAGTCTCACAAAGGAATCTCCTATTCAAGGCAAGCTTGTCATATTCATATTGACTTGCCTTGATTACAAACACTATTGCCCTAAATACATAGCCTATTACATCATAGCTTGGTTGTCTTGAAATACTTTCCTCATGGATGGATGGCTTTCCATAAGTATTTCTTCAAGGATGACAACTTGGCATGGGAAATGAATGCTTGGGCGGATTGGGCTTCCCATGGTCCAATCTTGGTGTCCAAACTCCCCTCTCTTGGATGTCTTTGGCTGAATCGGGCCCTAGGGGTGTGAGCAACTCGGATGGGCAACCCCTAGGCCTATTGGCGCGCACATCGGGTGCGGACTCGGCCCTCTTAACGTGCACGTCGGGTGCGGGCTCGGGCTCCATGTCTTGGCCGGCATGGAGGGTGCAAGGCAAAAGCCCCTCGGGTGCGTGTGTTGGGCCCCCTTGGATGCAAGACTCATGGGCAGCACATGGGGTGCTTGACAAGGCCCCATGGTGCGCTGGAACTAGCCCAGCTCGGTTCTCGTGGGCGCGGACACCACCAAGGGCATTGGGCATGGCCCCTTGGTGCGTGGCATCCACAGCTACTCGGGCCCCTCGGTTGGGAGAAAGGCATGGTGCGCAAGGGTCAGCACCTATGGGTGCGGCTAGCTCTGTCGTAAAAAGTTCCCCTATGACATTCTCCCCCACTAAATCTATCGACGCCCTCGTCGATAGGCATTGAAGAGACTCGGTCGTCTTGATCTCGAACGGCCTCGACTTCTCCTCTTGTTCCCGCTTGGCTAAGGGAACTCTCGTGCGAATGGCAAGGCTTTCGCACTTTGGCTCACGATCCGTCTTTCCCTCGAACAGACTTGGCTCTCCATCACTTTTCCCTTCGGCTAAGGGAACTCTCGTCGGATGGGCATGGCTCTCATGCCTTGACTCTTTATGCACTTCCATGGATGGCTTATCATGTTTCCACTTGGCATCGGGAAACAACCTCCAAAGCTCAAGGCTCTCATGCCTTGGTCCACGATCAAACTCGAGTGGTGGCTTCTCGTCTCTTGTGATGTCTGTCATGCTTGGTGCGTGGCTAGCCTCGAACCATTCTCGACCATACTCGTCTAACGGCTTGGGGACGATTTTGTGGTCCACTTGATCGCTTGTTGGCAAACTCAAGTTCTAGGCATCTTCGCCTACTTGCTCTTATATCGACTCTCTACTCGAACTCACGAGCAACCTGCGCAAGGAACCAAAGCAAGTTAGTCCAAAATTTTCACACAATTTTGACGTACTTACCTTGGACGCAAGGTCCTCTTCGGATTGTGTCATAATGCCTTGTCGATACTCAAGGCATGTGATGATGGCGAGGTATTGGAAAAGCCCCTCTTCGGTGCACTCTTGCACTTTCTCGAATTGCGACTCATCTTGGTAGGCCGTCGTGCCTACTCGCTCCATGGAATGGCTTTGTTCTTTGCACGTTCTCGTTGGCGACCTACAAACAAAACCAAAGTGAGTTAGTCCCAATTTAGATGGAAAATAGGCTCACTTACCTCGGACTCAAAGTCCTTGGCGTCTCGATCCACTTTGCCTTGTCGATACCCAAGGCAAGTGTTGGCATGGTTTGGCCCCTCATCAATGGGCTTGGGCACCTCGGTGCTTTGACTCGATTCCATGGACTCATGCCACTCGTCCATGGAATTCAACCACTCGTCGAACTCGTCTTGCAACTCTTCGCAAAAGATTGCTAGCTTCTCTCCATCGGCTTGATCTACTTCACCAAACTCAGATGGCTCTTGGAACACTTCATTAAACTCGGATGGTTCGGATGGGTACTCCACCTCATGAACCGCTTCGCTCTTTGGTGCCTTTGGCAACTCCAAAGACTTCTCCTCGTCTTTGATCTCTTCAAAGACTCGTCCCATTGTGTTGGAACTTTCCATGGACTCTTCCATGGCTTGATCATCATTGGCTACCTTGGACTCGCACACTTGCTCGCCTTCATCTTGGCTTAACAACTCGTCATCGCTTTGTTGCAAACCTGCATTATACTCACCCTCGGCTTCTAGCAAAGCAAGTGCGTTAATTTGTTATAAACAAGAATAACCAATAATAACATCCTCATCAAGACAATGATCAGAAATTACCTTGATGTTGGTTGTGTCGCACCATTCTCCGATGCTAACTTTCACGTCGCATGCAACTCCATCGATGTACTCTTCATTAAAGTTGATGAACTCGGTCTCATCATGAACCGTCTCCACTTGAAGGTTCAACCAATCGGCAACTTGATCGGAAATGATCAACGATGTTGCGTTAGAGTCCACTAGCGCCTCAAACTCTACGTTGGCAATCACGATCTTAGAAAACTCGCGCTCCTCCTCGTCTCGGCCACTCTTGGCTTGAGTTGGGCATTTTTGCTCCTTGGTCATCTCGGACTCAAGCACTTCTTCATGGATGCTTGTCGATGCCTCAATCTTGTCTCCCTCATTGTCGCTCAACGACTCCACGTCTTGTTGGTGTGGATCTGCAACACACCTATCCTTGGCTTCTGACAAGACAAGCGCATCAATTTGTTCCAAACAAGATGCACCAATTAGGGGTGGGAGAAAATACCCGACCCGATTGACCCAACCCGAAAACCCGACTACCCGAAACAAAAATACCGGGTAATTCCCGAAAAAAAATTACCCGACCGGGCCGGGTACCCGACCCGGAAAATTTCCCGGGACACGGGCCGAGAGTTTTCCCTTACCGGGTACCCGACCCGACCCGATAAAATTTAATATATATTTTTATATTTAAAATTATATTTTTATTTTATATTTCTTAATATTTTCACTCTAAAATTAAGTTTAAATCCCTATATTTTTTCTATGTTTGTATTATATTCTTTTAAGTTTTAAGTTTAATTTTTTTTTAAATATTTTTGTGTTTAACATATGATTTTTTTTAATTTTAAAATAATAAAAAATAAAAAAATATATGAACCGGGTACCTGAATTTTATGGGTACCCGAATTTTACGGGTACCCGGATTTAATGGCCCGGGACACGGGCCGTTTAAAGTGGTACCCAGACGAACCGGGTACCCGGTTTTTCGGGTACCCGAATCCCGGGTAGCCGACAATTCCCACCCCTAGCACCAATAACAATCTTATATACATCAAGAAATTTACAAGAAATTACCTTGATGTTTGTTGTGCCTCGGAATTCGCCGATTTGATGGTACACATCCTTCGCGATTCCTACAACTTTCTCGTCATTGAAGTTGGCTGTCACAACTTGTCGTTTAACCTTCTTAGCCTGAAGGTTTAACTGCTCGGCTGTTTTCTCAAACACGAGCACTCCATGTGCACTTGGATCAACTAGTGCACTTAACATCGCCTCGCGGAACACTATGTTGACATACATAGGATCCTCTTCCTCAATGTCGCTCTCGACTTCGCTTGACTCCCAACATGGCTCGTCATTTTCGCTAGAACACCCCACATAACCTGGCTTCTTCCACGGTTGTGTGGCCTCGTTGCCCCTTGGCAACCTTTCCCCTACTTCACTCTTGAAGTTTGACGCCTCAACCATCATACTCGCTGATGATTGTTCCCCGAACAAGGAAGCAAGCTTCACGGCCTCGGTCTCATCGGGCAAGCTTCGCTCCTCGAACGCCTCTACCATCCGCACTGGTAGCACAGTGCACCTCGCATCAAGCTTCGAAGCCTCGGTCTCGTCGGGCTCGTCCTGTACCTTGGACTGCTTGAAATTGTGCGGGCATCGAAAAGACTCGTGTGGCTCTCCACACTTCCAACATTTTGACGGTCTCCTCTTCGGGCAATCATCGTGATATTCACTGCAACGAAAATAAAACAACGATTTTGTAATAAGAATATCACTAAACTCAGATTCGCTCACCTCGCTTTTATACGAGACACCTTGTGATTCCACTCTCTTCTTTGCTGCAACGTTCCTTTTTTTTGCGCCATCTCTCGACTCGATAGGATGCGGAAAATGGCTCTGATACCACTTGTCACGGGCCTAGGTCTAGGCCGGTCTAGCCTCGTGCGGCCTTAGTCGCGAAGCTCTCGGAATGGGCTTGGAAAGCGGCCAAGTCAGCCTTACTCACTAAGCTTGGAAGGCTTAGTCTCGAATTGCGGAAGCTCTCTTGGAAAATGGGAAGGGTGATGGCTCACAAAGTAAAGCAAGGAAGGGGATGCACACTCGTTTAAGAAAGCTAAGGCCTCGTTAAAAACTCCCCCAAGGCCTAGATGGGGAGAAAAGAGTACCAAAGCTTCTTTATTAACAAAGAAAAGAAAAGCTTACAAAAGATAGAAAATGGTGAAGTGTGGAATGAGTGGAATGGATGGAGGAGGGCTCTATTTATAGCCTAATCCCCCTCGATCCAATGGCTAGCAATGACTCGATCCAATGGCCATGGATGAGTCTCACAAAGGAATCTCCTATTCAAAGCAAGCTTGTCATATTCATATTGACTTGCCTTGATTACAAACACTATTGCCCTAAATACATAGCCTATTACATCATAGCTTGGTTGTCTTGAAATACTTTCCTCATGGATGGATGGCTTTCCATAAGTATTTCTCCAAGGATGACAACTTGGTATGGGAAATGGATGCTTGGGCGGATTGGGCTTCCCATGGTCCAATCTTGGTGTCCAAACTCCCCTCTCTTGGATGTCTTTGGCTGAATCGAGCCCTAGGGGTGTGGGCAACTCGGATGGGCAACCCCTAGGCCTGTTGGCGCGCACATCGAGTGCGAACTCGGCCCTCTTGGCGTGCACGTCGGGTGCGGGCTCGGGCTCCATGTCTTGGCCGGCATGGAGGGTGCAAGGCAAAAGCCCCTCGGTGCAAGACTCATGGGCAGCACATGGGGTGCTTGACAAGACTCATGGGCAGCACACTTGATTTTCTTTCGGGTAAGTCTTTTAATAAGAATTTTCGATACACAAGAATCAAGACATATTTAAGCGATACCAAATTGTTTACCACTTGGACCAACCTAAATTGATAACCCTTTTATATTTTTTTAATTCAGCTCCACCTTCACCCTTTGTTTGCACTTGTTAAACATCAAACCTTAAATATAGATCAAAATTTTAAATACCGGTCCGCATTCATAATAACAACCCTTATACAGCGGTTTTTACATGGTCCAAATTTGCGATATTCGGCTACTCGTAATTGTTATATCCTTAATACTATTTGTTTTTTTAAAAATTCCTACCGCAATATTTACCGTGGTTGCAATAACATTTTTTACGTCTATAATCGTTATAAACGTAATGCAACTGAAAATGCGGTCGTAACTACGACTTAAATCCATAATTTAGACAGTGATTTCCCTCATTTGTTGTTGTTTTGAATTATAGTTGGATTGTTGAAGAAGGCAAGTTTAGTTTCTTTTGCTTTCAACCGGTAGTCATTTAAGTTTTGGCTTAAAAAGAAGTTAATGAAAAGAAATGGCAGTGGGTGTTTGTGTGTCTCTCTGCCATAGCTGCTGCTGGCTGACCACTCTGCTAGCTTTTCTGCAACTGATAAAGTGTGTGTGAGAGAGAGTGTGTCTGTCTGTGTGTTTGTTTGTTTTTATGTGAATTGCATGTGTTGTTTATGTTTTGAGAAGGACTATTGCCTGCCTATAACTATTTCAACTGTGGCACTGAAAAACATGGTGCTTTTATTTTTCTTTTTTATTTAAAAGGGACACAAATGCAATGAAAATGATATTCCTTTCCCCTTCCCCCACCTCTCTCTCTCATCTAACATTCAATTTTGGTGTTTGAATCTATGGGTCACCATCTTTGAATGGTTCCTATTTTCTAGCTAAATTGGCCCCCCAAGCCAATGTAAAGAAAATCCATTTATATTTTGCTCGGGTTAAATTCGAGTTTAGATATAGTCAAAGTTCTATACAATGTAAAGAACAAATTTTAAAACAGGAAACCCACATCAACTGCCTATAGTATCAGGTGAAGATAAATCCAACACCCTTTGTTAATTTGTTTTTGTTTTTATTATAAACTAACAATTTTCGGGAGCCTGTCTTTCTTTTTAATTTGCATTCTGCCTAATCTAGATTAGGATAATTCAATACATGTACATACTGCATACATATGTATATAATATATATAGGTTAGGGGTTTAGGCTAGTACAGAGATGTTTTAAAACATTCACATGGCATACCTGCAGGTATTATAGCACTGCTGCAATAAGAGGTGGAGAAAATCTCAGAGGGCATGATTAATTTGTTCATATCAGAATCTCGTATAGATTGCAATGTCTATTTTTTATGTTAAACAAATGAAGGCATACGGAGTCAATTTAAGAACTGTTTGAAAAGACCCTTTTTTTAATATCAGAATTCAGAAGTGAAAATACTTGACATTTGACAAATCAAAGAAAAACTCGACATGCAGATCAAGAACAATGATATTTCTAAGGGCTAATGGAGTTTTGTTTTATCATTCTCCTTCACCTTCTGTTGTGGCTGAAGACATATAACTCATAACAAGTGAGGTTTCATCGTCTGGGACAGCGGATGTAGATGTTTGGAAGTGGTGTTTGCAAGTTTGGCAAGTGATTTGCATGATGGTAGAACTTATCTTCTTTGTCGCTTGATCTTTCAAGGCTTGAGCTTTCTCGAGTTCGGTTTGTGCTTGTTGTCTTATCCTCTTTGCACTTGCGAACTCGAGCTCGGCCATTTCGATCTGCCTCTTGGCTTCTTGTCTAGCTTTCTCGGCATAGGTCTTCTCGGCCATGGCTAAATTAAGCTGTCCGCTTGCGAATTCTTTCATCCGAGTAGCTTCCAATGTTGTTTCATTGCTTGCATTCTTTTCACCGTTTTCGTTTGATCCTATTGATAGCTTCAAACGAGTAGCGTAATTCTCATCCGGTTCCGAATCCCTCGTCGGGAGAAGTTGGAGTTCAAGATTGTGTTGCTGCTGCTGTTGCCGATGGTCTGAAGTGGATGCGTAGAGGAAAACAGGCTCGGTCGAGTTCAGCATCGGCAATCCATGCAACGGAGCGATGCGGAAGTTGGGTGCATCGCTGGAAGCTGTTCGAGATGAGCAGGCGGGTTGCAATTGCAAAGCCTGCAAGTGGTCAGGTTGAACTCGTGGGACGGTGCAAGCATCTTGGTGTTCAATGAAACTCTCCACCCTGAAACAACAAAAGAGAGACAACATGAGATTATGTTTTAGGGTTTAGACTTAAGAAGTTAAGATGAGATTATGAAAAACGAACCTGGAAAAGACACGGCCACAGTCACAAGAATGGCCTCGGGTGCCACAGGTTTTGAGATGAGCCTTGTAATCCGACTGAACAGCGTACCCTTTCGAACATTTCTCGCAAACCCATTGTTTCTGGTTGCTGTGTTTCCTCCTGAAATGTTTCTTGATCCCGACCAGATCTCCCAGAGCATGGCAAGGGTCATGGTGCAAGCATGTAGGCTCGGGACAGACGAAAACCCTCTTTTTCACCTCCTGTGATTCCCTTTTCAGCAACTTCCATGGCACCTTATGTCTCCTCCGATGCATCTGGAGGTTCTGGTCCCTTTGAAACCCTTGGTTACAGATCTCACAAACATACCTGTCGGATTCCAACAACGTTTTCGGCGACAAAGAAACCACCTCCGCATCCGGATCTACAACAACAGAAATTAACATGTTGATTATAAATAATAGGGTATTGTGAATTTGGTAGTGGCAATCAAGAATTCAAGAATCCAAAACCTGGTGTGCCTGCTGGTTTCCTTTTTCTTTTGTGGGTGGCCCCATTTTCGGAGGAAGATGGAACCGGGAGTGCTTCAACTGAAACTGAAGTGCTGTTGTTGTCCAACATTAAGTATGTGTTGTTTCAGTGCTGGATTTTTGAAGTGAAAAACAAATCAATCAATCTTTGCTTTAGCTGTACAGGTGGTTGAGCTAGTGGGGGATTGAGGAGGGGAAAAAAATCAGCCTTTACTGATAAAAAGAGAGAGAAAAAGGGAACATGGAGAAGAAGAAAAGCTATTGCTTTCTGCAAATATATCAACTTTGTTTGAAAAAAAAAGAAGAAAAAAAAGGAGTCTTTGGGTTATATAAAGCTACTTTGAAAGAGAAGAGAATCAAGAGAGACCACACAGGCATTTGGACAGAAACAAAAAAACATCCCCACAAGAAAACAAACAGTCATTATTCAATCACACAGTGTAATTTGCATGAATTCATATATATATTATATGATGTGCAGGCCAGGCCATACCTCTTCTTCTATTTCAAGCTGACCTTTTCCTTGAGAAAAAAATCTGGGGAAACTTGGATTATTCTGTTTGGTTAAGAAGAAACTGTGGACTAAAAACCTAATTACTACTGTGTTTTCTAGAGATGAAGGAAACAAGATTTGTCACTTTCAACAAGGTTGCAATCATTTCTACTAGAGAATTTACTTACCTTTTTCTGTTTTTTAGAAAATTTTCATTCTAACCCCCAACCCTTCAAAATTGGTCATTTTACTCATTATGTAACTCTTTATTCAATAAAGGGAAAAGGAAATTGGAACCCTAATGATTCTACTTGCCAGAAAGTTACTGTTGTATCACTGCGCTAATGGGTTGAAAAAATTATTGTGCTAGATGTACTTTTTGTAGTGATTTTGTCTGGTCAAAATGGTTTTGAATCAAAAATATTATACCTAAAACTAAAATTACATGAAATAAATTATACTAATAAATTTAATAATTAAAGTTTTAGAATACTAATTGTATAAAAATATAATAATATAAGGAGTTAAATAATAATGTTGGAATGAATTTGTATGAGTTCCAATTCTAAATATCCTAAATAGTATATATTGTTTTATCGTACAGATCATTAAATAATATGATGGAAGTTTCAATAATTTGTAAACTTAAAATCATAAATTAAGATTTAATTAATATGTTAATGACTAAATAAATAATAAACATATTTTTGTCTTGTTATATAATAAAAATACGTATAATATATATTTATATGACCATTCAAGCTTCCGTAAATATATCAACAAATGTGATTCAAATATATCTGATAATTTATGTGTTTGATTCATATAACACAATAGTAAAATAAAAAATATATATTGCTCCCAATTAGTAATTGTTGGTTTCTTTTTGTTTTTACATAAAAAACCAAAACTGCACACAATTTTTAACTTTTTTTCGTCAGTACAAATTCACATTTATTTCAAAAAGGACTAAATTATCCAACTACCATTTTTAACAAATAAAAGTTAAAAAAACATCAAATACAAATTAATAATCCATATTCACAATAAACATTAAAAATTCAATAAATTATATTAAACAAATGTATATTTCACACTATTATAAATCACTAATCACTAAATGCCAACGGCTGAAATATCACAATGATAATAATAAATATTAAAAATCACAAATCCAGAAGAAAAAAAAAGAAGCTCCGAACTATTTGTCTACTGGATATAATATAATATTTTAAAATATAACATTAAAGGAAAAAGACCATACTAATAAATTTGATAAACTCCAAAGGGGCCTTATGATATTATTCCATTTCGAATTGGAAGGTGTATAATATTTGAATTAATTATTGTTATTGATATAAAAATCATGAAATGTTTGGTAAAGAGATGTTTGAGCAGAAATTAGAGGTTTGAGGTATAATTAGAGGTTTGACCAGTTAAATTCATTAATATTGTTGTTTGAAGAACAACGGATTGAAAGAGTGGATTGGGGTGAAACCGCTAATTTTGAAAAAGCTGAGCTTTTTGAGATTAGAGGTTTGATATTAGAGTTGTAAAGACTCTTTTACTCTTATCAGTTACCAAAAATCTCAAAATAACTTAAATTAAATATTTTCTCACCCTATTTATAAGCTAATCCTATTTACTTTTTTCTTTTTATTTTCACATATTTATATGTGTATTGAAATTTATTAATTAATTAAATTATATTAAAATAATTATATAAATAATAAATTAATATATAAATCATTCGAATATGTTTAGAAAAGTTATATTAAAAATAATTTTATAGATCTAATTAATATTAATTAGAAACAAAATATTGATAACTAATAAACTATTCAAACAAGTATTGAATATAATCATGTCCTTATATGTTATTTTGTTTGTTTAAATAATCTAACAGTTATCAGCTATCTGTTAATTTTACCACACTTTTATACAATCAGCTAATACAATTCGCTAGTTAAATCAGCTAATGCAATCAGCTATCAACTAATGTAATTCGTTATTCGTTATCAACTATTCGTTAATTGCTAAACAAATTCATATATCAATTCGGCCAATCCAATTATGTAATTCAGAAATTGAAGAATATCTGATTTATGTTTGGTGAGATTCTTTTAACAGTCTTGATTATATAAATATAACAATTAACACCATCAGTACAGCTTGAGAAACAAAGTTTAATTATTTTCCCTCTTCTTACGATGACCAAGTTGTACGGTACAAAATAATTAACAATGGCATATAACAATACCAATTACTAATAAGATTACACTAATTCAAATTAAATATTTCCGATTATAATATAAAAGAATGGAAAATACTTTGATGCACAAGCTTGTGTAAACTAAAGTTTACACAAGCCCTTTAATTTTAGGGTTTAGGGTTTAGGGTTTTAGGTTAGGGTTTAGAGGTTTAGTATGTAGGGTATATAATTTAACGTTTATGGGTAGAATTTAGAATTTAGAGTTTAAGATTTAGGGCTTAGGTTTTAGGTTGCTAGGGTTTGTGATTTAGATTTTAAATTTTATAAAAGGAATGTGTAAAAAAAAATTTACACAGCTTGTGCATCAAAATAAAACCCTAAAAGAATCTAACAGTTTTAATCTTGACACGAACTATATAACAAATATTAAATTTGAATCTTCAACAATACTAATAACAAATGTATCTGTTAAATATGACTCATATACTAGATAAGAGATAAATGCTACGGTACAGGGTATTTTAATAATTGTACTGGGAGGATTACTCTTATATTTATTATTTGTAATTTAAATTGATGATTGATATTATCATAAGAAAAATATTCACTCTTTGCTCCCGACGACCTAAGCACACTGTTGAACCTCGTTAATCTCTTGTGTTTTTGTTTATTTAAATTTCTTGTTCGTTTGCATGATTTCACACCAATATCCGTATGAGAATCATATTAGATCAATGCATATCTCTTCCCCCAATTGACACATTCAACATCAATTCTCTTTTAGATATTTTTTTCATTAGAACAATGTTGGATCAATGGAAATTATCCGGTAATTAACGCATTGTTGCAACATTATTTTACATGTTTTCATCGAATCGTAGCTCTATTTTTTTTTAATTTACGGGTTAGAACGTAATCAGTGAGACAGCGAGATCAACATAAAATAAAAAACTAACCACACTACAGAAAAAATATTATGTAATCCGTCTACGATCCCAAAAACAATACAATATTACTCTACTAACTTATAATTTTTACACAAATAAAGCTGCAGATCATATCCATAACGTGTAACTTTTTGAACACATAAAACTAAGAAACTTCATCACATAAGAATCCATTATGAACTTCATCTCTTCTCGTCTTCTTTTATTATATATAATTAGAATGTAATATATGTCTTAACATTTTTACAACACACATCTTGTAGACATTTATAATTACATCAGAGTTTTTAAAATAAACATCATCTGTTCTTTTCTTCTTCTTAATACAAAAGACGAGACAACTGACTTTATTTATATGGTCTATTACTTGATCACCAAGATTATCTACCTATTAAGAATATATACTTCAATAAATAAACTTAATTGTCATTAATTTATAATCATTAATAGAATTCTAATTAAATATCGTTAATTAGGAATTAATTATAACAATTAAAATCCAAATCCAAACCCAAAATTTTAAATTCACATTCTCAAAAATTACATAAACAAGGGTTTAATTATTTGGGACGACAAAATTGGACATGAAAAGTAATTTTATTTTATTTAAATGGATGATGATTACTTAAGCAGTCTAAGTTTGATTAACGTGGACTTGATCATGGCTCGTATAAGTTAATACCAAATAATTAAATAAAGCTTGGAAAAGTCAAAAGTAAAATATTGTTCTTACAAAATAAAATAGTGAATGGTATCTAAAATAAAGTTAAAAAGGTAATTTAGTATAATAATAAAATAGCAAAAAAGGAATTAGAGGATTATTTAATTGTTGAAGTTGAGTTGGAAAGAAAGGGGAGATGATGGTAGATTGATTCCCAACACATGTTGTAATCTTACAATAAAGCAAGGCAGAGCTGCAAAGGCAATCATCTCCCCCAAGTGTCATGGATTCCAAATCCTTTAAGCATCTTCTTTTTATTATTAAAACAATCCAAGTAAAACCATTGTCAATGCCATGGTTTTAGATTAATGTTTTGTTTTGTTGATTTTATTTTAAAAATTAGTATTTTAGAATCTAACGAGTGTTCAGTAAAAAAAAAGAATGATGATTATTCTAGAAGATTTATGTTTGAATAGCTTTATTAATAAGGTGTGTGTATTATCAAATAGTTAAAAAAAAATATGAACAAATATTATCTTGTAATACCCTTAAAACTATTAAAAAAACAGCGTGTTACATTTTTCTAACATCTAAATACTCTTTATTATATTAAAAGTATAGGGATTAAAATGCAATTTTCACTAGAATATA
Organism: Hibiscus tridactylites; assembly: GCA_958450335.1. NCBI lineage: Eukaryota > Viridiplantae > Streptophyta > Magnoliopsida > Malvales > Malvaceae > Hibiscus > Hibiscus tridactylites. The sequence goes on along the minus strand of OY288279.1, from coordinate 19,759,823 downwards.
GGAATATCCTAAAAAGAACATATTCATAATTTATTAAGCACTACAATATCAATTTTTCTTAATATTGTTATACATATCAATTTTAAGTAGGGATGTTCAAAGATTTAAGAGTTCATGTATAATTTAATAAAGAGATATATTTTAATACATAAGTTGTGTAAAAAAAATTACACAATCTTTCATATTAAGCTATAAAATCTATAACCTAAATTCCTAACCCTAATACCTTAAAATCTAAACCTTAAACCCTAAACTCTAAACTTTAAATTCTAACCATAAATCTTAAATTCTACACCCTACAACCTAAATCTCTAAACCCTAAAATTGAAAGGCTTGTGTATGAAAGCATTTTCCTTTATAAGATGAGACTACCATCACTTAAATCTATGAAGTACAACAACATTTTACTTTCTTTGTGTGCTTTAACACATGTCTGGAACTAACTTTTTTTTCTCTTGCAAGCATTTAACTTTAACTCATTTCCGGCTTCCTTTTTTCAAGATCATGTATGGTCACTCTTATTACGCATGTCTAGATAATAGATATATATGCCAAAATGGTAAAAATTCTATTTTAGCCACTTTAGTAATTGTTAAATTTTAGATTAGTACACTTGTATTTTTGTCTACCCTAAAATAATAAATTTATAGTTCATTTTTTAAAAAAATTATAAAATTAAAATCAACAATAATAAAATTATATTTTAACCTCTCACAATTTTTTTATATAATATATGTTCGGGATTCGTGTTAAAAATTTATAACATTTGAAAATCTTATATGATTTATAACATTTTTAGTAATTTATTTTTATGTATTTTCTGTTAAAAAGTTATTTTTGTTCATAACATAAAATTTTACGTCCATCCTTGAATAGAGATCAACATACAACTAAGGTGAGGCAAGGGTAATGGTAATGGTAATAGCCTCCTCGTTCTAATGCACTGAAAGCTGAGGGTTTTTGTCTTGTTTAGTTTTGTTGGTATCCACAGAATTGGCTTCTTGTATTAGCAGACACTGAAACCCAGAAATCACACCCAAATTTAAAAGAAAAAGAGAAGAATCCTGGATCCCATTGCACCTTATCTCTCTTTAACCCCCGCTTTTAAGGCATAAATATACAACATTTTGTTTCCTTCTTTCACTTTGATGGAACTTTCATTTTTGTTTTCTTGGCACTTTTGTTTCATCTTCTGTCCTTCCTATGTCTGTCTGTGCATTGGGTTTTGGTTATTTTCTTAATCTATTCGCATACTTAAATTCTAAATTCTAAATCTTGAATCTGCATTAACACAAGTTCGATCACATCGTTTACATATTTGTATAGTATAGTATAGAGAGAGAAAGAAAGGGAAAGGTAACATGTAAATGAGTTTAGTATGATAAATTGTTCGTGAACCGTTTGTATAACGCTTGTTTATTAAACTAAATAAATTAATATGAACAAAATTTTTATGCTCATTTAATAAACGAACGAACAAGAACCGATGCGTGTTCAATTCGTTTACGTTCTCGAACAAGCTCGTTTATCGACTCACTTATTGGCTCGTTTACCCGGTTTCCCTTTCCTTTTATTTTCGTTTTATATTTTAAATATCGATGAAAGTATGGACTAAATTGAACACATGATAAACTTTAGTGTTTAAATTGTAAAACTTGATGAGCTTAAGGATTAGTGGTATAATTTAACCATATTTGCGAATATAAAATGAACATGTTCGCGAATGCTAAACCTACCAAACACAAATACATTCAGAATTACAAAGGATCACATATAAAATATAAAAAAATTAAAAAAAACCCTGCATATACACACATTTAAAAATAAAACAAACGAATACAAACACACGCCGTAGTCATTTACATTTTACACCCATTTGAAAAAGGTGAGGTGAGGCTGGCAAGTTGTTTGTTGGGTACTGTCAGGTTTCTGAAAAGCAAAACGTGCCCTTTAGTAATTATATCAATTACATAGGGAAAAAGTTACCTAAAACTTTAAAAAAATAATAAAGTAAAAACTAAACAAAGTAGGGTAAAAGTAAATCTTAAAGTAAGACAAGATTGTTAGGGGGACTTAAATCAGTTCCCTTAAGGTCAATAAAGTAGTACTTTTTTCTAAAAGTTTGGCCCATCCTCAGAGACAAATATACCTATTCCCAGGCCCTAATTTAACAGTCCCATACCAATTTAACCTCCCACACAACATTTAGGACATATCATTTTTACCCCTACCTTTTAAACTTTTCACTTTTTACCCCCTATACTTTATGAAGGTTGTTCTTTCAAGCAACTGTCAACTTGTCTCTAATGTCTGTCTGTATACAATTAAGGGAAAGAGATGAAAAAAGAGATAGAATGGGACCATGTTTCTTTACCTCCAACATCATACGATGTTCCATAGTCACATTAAACCCGATTTTAGAAAATAAACTTAAAGAATTTAAACTTAAAACTTAACTTAAAAAAGGATATCGATCTTTTTACCATTCGATAACGGGACCATGTACATTACTTACCTTAGGGTGTTCAAAATGCAGATATATTTGGATGTTGGTCCACACGTTATCCAAGTACAAAAGGAGAGTTTTGAATGCTACTATACGACCACTGTTTACAGCAAATATAAATGCTGTCCGTACGACACAAAATCTATGGCTTTACAATCGGACACATCTCCACCGCCATGGCAGACAATACGTCTGCAAAACCTCACTACCTTCTCAACAGCAAAAATAAAATCCCTTCCTTAAGCTTTACTCCCCTTCACATGGACCTACATAACATTCATTCATTCTTTACTCATTAAAGCCATATCTTATCTGTCCACAGATTTTTCATTTATTTAGAAGTCTTCGAAATATAATCCGTCGAGGACTTGATAAAACCATTAGCAAATAAAATTTCTATATCTATAATGATCTTTGTCACAATTTTTACATGCTATATTTCTCCACCTGTTAGGTTTTCAGAACTACTCATGTGGCTATGCTCAATAAGCACCAGCTAAGCGGGTTTTCAAAGCATGACATATTGAAATCCTCTGGAATAATCTCGACCAAAAGCTATACTTACTTCGATAAGACAAACGGCAAGCTCAAAGTTACCCGGAACGTAATACGATACGAAACGAAGAACGAAAACGAGAACGCGGAATGTTACTTTACTAAATCTGTACGATGAGATAAGGTATATAAGTAATTATACTGCTACTACTAATATAATAATGATAAATTTTGAAATTAAGAATCAATTTTAAGTTATTAAAATCTTGGATTAAATTGGAATTTGTAAAAAAAATTGGATTAATTTGTAAGTTTTAAAAGTTTTGGACTATTTTATGAACTCTAGACTGCTCAAGAGTTGAACTACTAATTTTCTACTTTCTATTAAACCTAAAAGAGAGGGCCCACCCATTTTCGAGTTTTTATAAAAAAAAAAACGTGTCATTTTAAATACTCATTAGCAATTAGGGTTTTTAACCTCACTATCGTTTCATCTTACTCGACTATCTCTCTTTTTCTTCCTGTTTATTTTTTTCCTCCTCACTTTCCCCTAAAACCATGAAAATCGTTTTGAGCCGCATTCTAAGTTGCGTCTCACGGCATTTCGTTCTCCGATTAGGATCATCGTTTTAAAAACACCGTACAGTGGGCCGTTTTCAGTTTCGGATAACTATGGTCAAGCCTACCGACTCCCCAGCTTAGCATATCAACTGTCAAACACATCCGTAATATTTTATAAGGATTAGACTTGACACCACCGTCAAGCCTCCCAATATATACACAAGAGAGATTATCAAATTCTCTCAAACTGAATCTCACATAAAAGGTGGATTCAAACTCTATTTCTCTCCTTCTCTCTCATCGATATCGACTGAGTCTCTTCGCTTGTATCAACCTGGCCCCACCACCATCATCTTATTCAGCTCATCAACGAAGACGGTTTGTGAGACTTGAGCCTAACGTCTGTGTAGTTGTTAATAACTATTTAATCAACTGATCCAACTTATATCGAAGATAAATACTGATTTTACAGACACTTTCCCCTAAAAGGCATATAGGAAAATCTTGGGTTTAAAGCTTTTAATGGAAAGGGAGTTAAGAGACACAACTGCATGGACTATATATGTATAAATTTGGATGAATGTGTAGTCAAAAACCTATACATATATGGCTACAGTCTGATAAATAAATTTTTCTTTTCCAAAGTTTTCCTTGTCGCCATGCACTTGTTTTCACCCTGATAGATGTATGCCGAGATGAATGGATATAACCAAAACAAATTTAAAAATCTCAAGACAAAATCCTAAGAATGGTGGCCAGTAATCACTAGGGTAGTCGTTAGGTCAATTTTATGTCTCCAGAAGTCCATGGATTTGACCCCACTCTGTGTGATTTCAATTTTTTTTGAATATACATACATACACACACATATATATATGTTTGATATCTTAACAGACATTGAAGATTCAAATCATGGTTTGTTAACAAATTGTAGAGCTTGGAAGCCTAAACCATAACATTTATTGTTGTGTTTGGCAAGCGTCAGGGAATGGAAGCTGAAGAAGCTACCACATACAAAATAGCTGCCTGATTTTTTCCTGTTTGGTTTCTCAGGAAAAAAAAATCTTTGAAGGAAAAAAGGAAAGGAAACATTGTTGTAAATGGTGGTGTGACAAGTCGTCGTTTAACCGGTCAAAAATAAATAAATATTTAACCTCTTTCAACAATAAATAAAGTAAATAAATTGAGTAGATATAGGGAAAGAGGGTCGATCCACAGGGAGATTAGTCGAAATTTTTGACTTAAATTTTGTCGGATTTGAATTCCCAGGAATATCTGCAAAACAAGGAAATAAAAGGGGGTGATCTGATATTGAGTGAAGTAATAATGCAAGAATTAAAAATAATAATAGGAAAAACCAATTATGAAAATTAGCCTCGAGCTAGCCTTGTCAATTCTTTCGATCATTGAAATAGATTTTTACTTCGGGGATCATGTCGGTTACAGTCTGCGAGGCCCAACCCGTCGTAACTTGCTTCTCTCTCGAGTAACCAATTCTCCCAAGACTATCTTCGAAGGTTGATTCTTAAACAAATTAGCCACGTCTATCGCCGTTAAAGTGTTTAGTTTTGAAAGCAGGAAAAGCCCGACTCAGAAATTGTCTTAAAAAGAATCGCTTCTGATTTTATCTTTCCTTAGCGGACCGCCGCTAAGAGTGTTCACAGGAAGTCGAAATTGCCACAGTCCGATCCTTCCTCCCAACTATGTCTTTAAACGATTCCAGATCAACGAGCTCTTTTTGATTTGAAAAACGATTAAAAACTTTAGTAAGGCCGATTGCCAAACTATCTAAATAGAAAGATAAAAATGTATTCCCGAAGGAATTTAGGCAATGTTCAATTCTCACGATTAGAATTGATTTGGCTAACTCTTGGCTCAAGAAATTTAGCTAAGCATGATATTAATTATCATACTTAACTTAATTTTAGAAAAACAATTAAATAACATAAAAAAATGAAAACAAGAAATTAAAGGAAAATGAACTTGAATTAAAACTAAAAAGAGTTTACAAAGATAAAAACTAAAATGAATGATGGATGAATGAATGATGATCTAAGCCTTTACCAAGGGTGGTATTTATAGGCTTAGATTTACAAAGATAAAGTGATGAAATAATTCAAAATAATAAACAAAAGATAAATAATTCAAATGTTTTAAAATTTAAATGCAGGAGTCTGATCGGATAAGCTGATAGCATCTTCCAGAACGTTCCAGAAGCTTCTAGAAGTCGCCACGTCACTGCCACGTCACTGCCACGTCAGACGCGTCGTGCCTGGTGTCGTGCCCATAATGCCAGTCATGACAGAATTGTAATAAAAACTGCAGAAATGCCCCATTTTCACTGCTATTTCCAGAATTGGATTCCTGCACAAAATGTAACGAAAACAACATGTATTAAGCAGCAAGAAGTCCCAATAGCTAGAAAAATAACAAATGAAATATGTCATATTTGAGCACTCATCAAATTCCCCCTCACTTGTCTCATACTTGTCCTCAAGTATGTCCGAAAAAATCATAAACCCAAGAATGCATTTCTCAACCATTACAAGCATCAAACATAATCATAAGAGTTCTAGCACGAAAGGAGGTTCATGAAAGAAACATAATTAAAACCAAATAGATACAAGCAAAGAGTAGCCCTTGTCCCTTTCAATTACCTATCGAGCATTAATCAAATTCTAACCTAGTCTTAATCCTCACCAAGGTACACTCAAGAGCACTCAAAGTGTTTATAGGTAAAAGTGAAGCAGAAACACTCAAAGTCAATCATGAATAAAGGTTTCCATATGCTTGTAAAGTGTTCAATTCTCCACTACTTTAATAGAATCGAGGTGCAAAAATCATTAGGTCTTTTATTCAAGGTGTAATGTGAGTTTAGGAAAGGGAAAAAAGATGGGAAGGAAATAAACAAGAAGATGATCAATGCAAGATTTTTCAAAGCAATAATCAGTGAAGACATTAAAAAGGAGCTAAAAATGGGCAAGCAAAACACACATTTTTTCTTTCTTTCTTTTTTTTTCTTTTCTTCTTTTCGAAACTGTTTTTTATTCTTTTTTTTCCCGAAGCAATTGCTTCCTTTATTCTGTTTTTTTCTTTTTTTTCCGAAGAATTATGCCCTTTATTCGAATTGCAGCTCCTTATTTGCCTAGTAATATAGTTTCTAGCATTTGATCAATCAAAAAGTGGTTAAGCAAGGAAATGGGGTGTAAGGCTAACAAAGGCTCACTAGGCGATGAGAAAGGGTAAATTAAAATGAAAGGGAAGGAAAAGGTTTAAAGCCTAATGCCTAAATCATTTTAAAGTACCTCGTTCTTAGTGTAGTCTCGAATTGTAAGCAAGCCACAAGTTCTAGATTCCTAAAACTCAAGATGACACTCTCAAGCAAAAGAAACGAGCATAATATGAAGAATGCATGCTCAAGGCTCAAATCTTACCAAAATTAGGCTAAGTTGATTAAGCTAGGCGAGAAATTTAATTAACACAATCAAGAGTAATTAAAAGAAATGTCAAGCTGTAGATTACCCATATCATTTGATTATCAAAATGCTCCAATTCAATCATTCCTAAGCACTAGAACAATTACAATATGCTGGACAACAAGTAATGGCAAAAAAATTTCATCTCAAGGTTTAATCAAAATCAAAACATATTATCAAACAAGTTACGACAAGTGGTAATTTATTACCCTCCCCCTCACTTAAGTGAATTGCCCCAATTCAGATAAAAGAATAAAAAAAAGTAAGGCAAAGAGGTGTAAAGAGAACTCCCCGTGATCAACGATGATTGTGATGACGGTGATGGTGATCGTCGAGAAGGCGGCCGGCGGGTGGAGTTTGGTCCATCGGTGCTGTTGGAGAGCTGCGAACGGCGGCTGTCGGCTGGGGGAGAAGGCGGAGGTGAGGTGGAAGCCATAGACGTGGGGTTCTCGATCGAGGGCTGGGGGCTTGCCGTCATCGACCACCGCGGCGTGGAGGAGGTGTGGGGAATGGTGAAGTCGGCGTGGCTGAGTTGTTTTTTAGGGTTCTGGTAATTCACGGGAAAGAAAGAAAGAAAAGGGAAAAAAGAAAAAAAAAGGAAAATGAAAGGTGTAAAGGGCATGGGCTAAAGTGCACCGGCTCCATTGGGTGTGCTAAAATGCACCGGTTAATGAAACGGTGCACTTCAGCTGGGGTTAAGTTTGCCACTGCTGTTCGCGAAAAGAAATCCTGCAGATGAAAAAAAAGAAAATTTATTAAGGCAAAAAAGGGAAAAAAATGAAGCATAAAATAAAAAAAGGTAAAAAGTAACGAAAAATAAATCAATGGGTTGCCTCCCATTTAGCGCTTTGTTTAACGTCGTTTAGCTCGACGACCTTTGCTAAGTTTTTGGTTCTTCAAAAGCAAGTTCTTCAAACAAACGGTAATGTCCATCTATCATCGTTTTAACGCCTTCCTTCATCTTTTTATGTGTGCGCAAAACAACAACTCTACCTCCTTCCCAAGACAACTTACTCAAGATGATGTTTGGCAAAGTTTGGTTGTCGCCTAAAAATATATAATCAAACCATTCCAACCTTGGCTTTGGTTCCTGCAAAATTGATGGAAAATGTTTAGTTCGAATTGGAATTAATCGAAAATCAGAAAGGGAAGAAAGATTTGAAATGATTTCGCCTTTGTTTTTATCGTCGAGATCTGCGAATTCCCTACAAAATTTATAACACATATCAGTGTCGATCAAATCATTAGCTAACGGATCTATAATATCAACGAAATTTAAACTTGCGACCGAATCAGGATACTTCATAGCTTTATACATATCAAATTTAACTACTTCCCCATCAAATTCCATAGTTAAGATGCCGTCGCGGACACCGATCTTTGTATGCGCGGTTGATAGGAAAGGTCGGCCAAGCAAGATTTCGGATCCGTTGTTGCTGCGATCATTTTCCATGTCAATTATATAAAAATCAGCAGGGAAAATAAGATTTTTTACCTGTACCAACACGTTTTCTAGTACTCCCTCGGGGTAGATGACTGATCGATCAGCTAATTGAACCGCCACTCGCGTTTCTTTCAATGGTTCAGTCGAAATTTTGTTGTAAACGCTTAACGGCATGACGTTGATAGATGCTCCTAAATCGCACATCGCCCTTTTAATCCCAACATTCCCAATTTTACAAGGAATCGCAAACATACCTTGATCCTTGTACTTTGGCGGCAATGGTCTTTGAAGAATAGCCGAAACGTTCTCACCAAGGTTAACTTTTTCATTCCCAGACAATCGCCTTCGGTTTGTGCATAGCTCTTTCAAAAATTTTGCGTACTTAGGGACCTTCCGAATAACATCCAAAAGTGGAATGTTGATTTCCACCTTTTTGAATATATCCAAGATTTCCTTCTCCTCCTCCTTTTTATCTCGTTTTGCCAATCTACCTGGAAAAGGAGGAACAGGTTCGTAAGTAGAAACAAAAATATTGGACTTAGAGTTACCTGCAATGGGTGTAGACTTTTCGTTCTGGTCCTTCGAAGAGTTGCCTTGCTCGTCGGATTTTTGCTCATCTTGCTTGGGCGGTTTAGGCGTTAAAACTGTTCCACTACGCAAAGTTATCGCACTAACGTTTTCCCTTGGGTTGGTTTCGGTTTGGGATGGTAGCTTTCCCTGGGATTCTATACGGCTAACGGCTTGAGCTAGTTGGCTTATTTGCTTGTCGATTTGTTGGAGGTGGGATTGTGTTTGGGTTTGGAATTTTTCCTGCGAAACTGCCAATCTCTCAACAATAGACTCAAGCGAAGATTTTTGGGGTGCTTGGTTTTGGTAGGGAGGTTGTTGCCTAGGTTGGTAATTCGGGTTCTGATTACCGTAGCTCAAGTTTGGGTGATCTCTCCAACCGGGATTAAAGGTATTGCTATGTGGGTTATAAGGTCTTTGGGGAGGTCCGGGAAAGTTGTGAATGGCATTAACTTGGGCACTAGTCGTTTCCCTTAACATTGGGCATAGATCGGTGGCGTGATCGTGCATTGTACAAATTCCGCATACCTTAGCAGCTTTTATCTCCCCTGAAACAAGAGAATACACAATATTAGTCAAATTATCAATTTTATTCTCCAATGAAATTGTACTTACTGCGTGAACCCGTCGGCTGGGTTCACTTGTAGAACCAAATTGCTGCGAGTTTCCAGCCATTGTGGAGATTAATGTTCTTGCTGCAGTAGGAGTCATGTTAACGAGCGCGCCACCGCTTGCTGCATCTACCATCTTTTTGTCCATTGGTAACATTCCTTCATATAGGTATTGAAGGAGTGTTTGTTCGGATAATCCATGTTGCGGACAGCTTGCGCACAGCTTCTTGAACCTTTCCCAATAATCATATAGGGATTCGTCGTGCATTTGTTGGATACTCAATATGCTTCGCCTAAGTTCAGTCGCTTTTGCTGCAGGGAAATACCTGTCAAGGAAAACACGAGAAAGATCAGCCCATGTATTAATAGAATTCGGAGGTAAATAAAATAACCATTCTTTAGCCATTTCGGCTAAAGAAAAAGGAAATGCCCTTAGTTTTATCTGATCCTCTGAAACTCCTTGCGGTTTCATGCTGCTGCACACCATGTGAAATTCGGCAAGATGCTTATGTGGGCTTTCAGTAGGTAAACCGTTAAAGGTAGGGAGTAGATGAATTAATCCTGTTTTGAGCTGAAAGGGAGTGTCGCCTTGAGGAAAAGCGATGCAAAGGGGTTGTTGCACAGTAGGGGCTGCGTTCAGCTCTCGAATTGTTTGGTCTGCCATCGGTTCTGGTTCTTGTGTAGGTACTTCGACTGTTGTGGTTGTTTCGGAAGTAGATTCTTGTTCGGGTCGTCGTGTGCTTTGTTGTTTCTTTCGTCGAAGGGTTTCGCCGTGAGTTCTACGAGCGCTTGCTTCAATTTCCGGGTTATATGGAGCTAAAGTACCCGGATTCTTCCTGGTCATAAAATAAAACAAAAATCAGTCAAAAATTGCCAAAAATAAATCTCCCCGGCAACGGCGCCAATTTTGACAAGTCGTCGTTTAACCGGTCAAAAATAAATAAATATTTAACCTCTTTCAACAATAAATAAAGTAAATAAATTGAGTAGATATAGGGAAAGAGGGTCGATCCACAGGGAGATTAGTCGAAATTCTTGACTTAAATTTTGTCGGATTTGAATTCCCAAGAATATCTGCAAAACAAGGAAATAAAAGGGGGTGATCTGATATTGAGTGAAGTAATAATGCAAGAATTAAAAATAATAATAGGAAAAACCAATTATGAAAATTAGCCTCGAGCTAGCCTTGTCAATTCTTTCGATCATTGAAATAGATTTTTACTTCGGGGATCATGTCGGTTACAGTCTGCGAGGCCCAACCCGTCGTAACTTGCTTCTCTCTCGAGTAACCAATTCTCCCAAGACTATCTTCGAAGGTTGATTCTTAAACAAATTAGCCACGTCTATCGCCGTTAAAGTGTTTAGTTTTGAAAGCAGGAAAAGCCCGACTCAGAAATTGTCTTAAAAAGAATCGCTTCTGATTTTATCTTTCCTTAGCGGACCGCCGCTAAGAGTGTTCACAGGAAGTCGAAATTGCCACAGTCCGATCCTTCCTCCCAACTATGTCTTTAAACGATTCCAGATCAACGAGCTCTTTTTGATTTGAAAAACGATTAAAAACTTTAGTAAGGCCGATTGCCAAACTATCTAAATAGAAAGATAAAAATGTATTCCCGAAGGAATTTAGGCAATGTTCAATTCTCACGATTAGAATTGATTTGGCTAACTCTTGGCTCAAGAAATTTAGCTAAGCATGATATTAATTATCATACTTAACTTAATTTTAGAAAAACAATTAAATAACATAAAAAAATGAAAACAAGAAATTAAAGGAAAATGAACTTGAATTAAAACTAAAAAGAGTTTACAAAGATAAAAACTAAAATGAATGATGGATGAATGAAGGATGATCTAAGCCTTTACCAAGGGTGGTATTTATAGGCTTAGATTTACAAAGATAAAGTGATGAAATAATTCAAAATAATAAACAAAAGATAAATAATTCAAATGTTTTAAAATTAAAATGCAGGAGTCTGATCGGATAAGCTGATAGCATCTTCCAGAACGTTCCAGAAGCTTCTAGAAGTCGCCACGTCACTGCCACGTCACTGCCACGTCAGACGCGTCGTGCCTGGTGTCGTGCCCATAATGCCAGTCATGACAGAATTGTAATAAAAACTGCAGAAATGCCCCATTTTCACTGCTATTTCCAGAATTGGATTCCTGCACAAAATGTAACGAAAACAACATGTATTAAGCAGCAAGAAGTCCCAATAGCTAGAAAAATAACAAATGAAATATGTCATATTTGAGCACTCATCATGGTGTGTATGTTTGCGGAAGGCATTATTAATGAAAGAGACTTTGCCTACTAATAATTGAGGACAATAGCCCACCAAGTCAAATATGTTAGTCCTTTCATTTGATGCTGATGATCATATAGAAAAGAAATTAACATTAGCATATGGAGAGGATTTTTTTAATTATTTCGAGAGAGTTGTCTATTAAACAATCGGTCGAACTTACGGAGATCGAGTTAGAAAATCTTTGAATCAGCAGCATCTCAGCATGACTAGAAAAATCCTAAAAAGAAAATAAATGGCACTTTACTTGCTTGATTATGGCATCAATCAGGGCCTGTGGAGGACCAGGTAATCATTTTTATTCTCCAAATTGGTCCAAACGAAATAAACCAAGACAATAGAATTATAACAACTAAGTGCTTGATTTTGTTGTGGATATGATAAGACCCTAAATAGTTTCAAGTAGATATTTTAACAAACATTGTTACATCGATACGACACAATAAAATCCAAATTCAACCTCAAATTCGCGAATTGAATCTATTGTTCGAATTTCGAGCGATAAGATTGTTGTATGTTGACACTGAAGATTAGGTTTGTAAGGAGAATCCACATTGTGAAATCTGCAATTATTTCATTGAGCATGCAACTGCAAACGAAGTGATCAAACTTTGCATTCATGTTTTAGAACCGTTGGATTAATGTAAGAATGGATTTGAAGAAAGTAGTTAAGTTGTCAATTGCTGTCAAGTTTGATGGCAAGAATTTTACTAATTTTAAGCCTACATATTGTCAACTTGTAGTATATTGGTGGGTTAAAAGTCTTAATCAACTTGAGTTTCAAAGCAAATTCCATTCCTGCATCTTCATAGACTCTTCTTCTAATTATTTGGTCGTAACATACAGGACCAAGCTAGAAATTCACAAAAGAGACTAGAATAAAATTAAATTTTTTTTTTTGAAGAAGATTATGATAAAATTCTAAAAAGATTGAATAGATTCTAGAACTAATTTTACCTTTTTTATCTAATAAATATTCTATTACGGTTAAAAAATATAGTAATATAACCCTACACTCTTATATATAATAATTTAACACTAAATTCTTAAACCTTTAAACCTAAACCCAAGCTATATTTCAATTTGGCTGAACGGCGGCCGGTCTAGTTAGCTAAAGCATCGAAAAGAACAGATGGATGATGAGGGTTGGATGGTTGGGCATGGCACATACGGTGGAGGGTGGTAAACGGTCGAAACCATATAACTTGGGCTACCGAAAAAGGGATTATTCGCGGTTGGCTTTGGATGGAAGAGATAGCATGATCGGGGTCCGAATGAGAAGAGGGTGGTGACGTGAACTCATCCATACCACTGAATGGTCAAAAAGTGTGGACGTGGGCAACGACAGAAAACTTGAACGGCGAGGGATGAATCTTGCATGGCGGTGAAGGGCACCACATGGGAAGCTACAGTACAGGCCGCAGGACACACGTAGGTGTGGAAGAGGGTGGAAGGTTCGCCAAAGGGTGAAGTGTGTGCCTAGAGGGTGGCTGGAAGAATAACAGTGCCGATGGAAGTTAGGGTTAGGGTTTTGAGGTTTTAGGGTTAAATTTATTTTTTTAGATTATGACTAAATTGTTTGAATGTCTAAACGTGGAGGACTAAATGTGTTATTATACTAAATATTTTAACGGTGGTTAACGGTTAACATTTGAAGGATGGAAATCGCCTGCCCCTATTTATGCCCCACATTAACATTAGAGTTTATGGTATATGATTAGGGTATATGGAATTTAGGGTAAGAAACATTTTTTAGGGTGTATGGTGTAAGGTTTAGGATTTAAAATTTAGGGTTAGAGTTCATAATTTAATTTTAAATATTTTTTAACATGGGGCATAAAAAGGGGCACGCTTAGAGGGCAGAGGATTGTTGTTCATGTTTGAGTGATAACATTGAAGCAAAATATAAAGTTTAATGATAACATTTAAGCAATTGAAAATTTGATTATCAAATTGAATAATTATCAAAGTTTAGTTAGTATTTGTGAATTTTACCAAAAAGTATTTTGTTAGAATAAAGAAAAAAATTAAACCCAAAATTAATATAAAAACCGAAAACTAAATCAAATCGAACTATCCTAATTCCTAAATGATTAAAAAAATCCAAAAACTTGGCGAAACCAATATCACCCTACTTATGGAGTATTTTTTTTAAATGAATTTTAAAAAGAAAATATGTTTTTTATACGCAATAGATTTGATGATGATGGGATCTATTAATCAACGGAATGATCAATAATATTCATGTAATTTTTATATTTGTAAATTAAAACTTCAACATTTGTTTTAGGAATGTAATATCTCATTATTTAATAGTTTTTATGATGATGTATAGAATAATTTTATCATCGTGAAATAATAATACAATAGTTCTATAAATTAATACTTGATAAATTAATAACCTCTCTAAAATAATAATTAATTTTTTTCGGTTCCAACTTGAGCTCAAGATCTAAATTAATAATTTCAATAAATTAATAAGAATAATTTTTCAAAAGACCCTTATATAAATTTATGGTCCTTCAATATTATAAATTAATAATTCTATAAAATTACAAATATAACTAGGATAATTTAGTAAAATATGATTCAACTGTTGTTTGCTTATTCTTAAAGTTTAAATATGTTGTATTTTATCTTTAACTTTCTTTACCGCATCCAAAAGTTATTGTGGTTGATTTCCTTACTATACATGAACTTGCATTAAGTTTTAACTAGTACTACGTACTACAATGAACTTTTTTTAGAGGTATGTATTATGTTTGATTAGTCACATTATACATGAACATCATCCAATTAGTCAATACAATGTATATGTTTTATTCATGAAAAATAATGTAGGTTCGTTGAATTAATTTTTTTAAATTAATAAATTATTAATTTATCGATTAATTAATACATCTTTCAATTAATAAAATTACGTGGTACCAACATTATTTATTTATAAAGGTTTTATTGTATTCTAATTTAGCTTGGGAAATGTCAATTTCCCATCTTTGATTGTTTGTGGGCCTTGTACCCTTAAATAGAAATAAAATGGTAATGGTCCATAAGAGTTACTGTTTGGGCCCATATGTATAGCTTTTAAAGGGGGGAAATAAGTTCCATCATGTTATATTTTTCTTATAAATAATATTGTAATAAGATAAATATGGAAAAGTTTTTGAACATTCCAATTCAAACTTCCCCAACCTATAAGTCAAAAGATATTGAGTGCTTAAGCATGTTCGATCCCACGTTCTTCTTATATTGTACCAACGAATATGTCTATCGAGCTATACTCAATCGACAAATTTAAAAAAAATATATCAACAATACAAATAAGACATTAAAAAAATTTCAAAGTCTAATTTAGTATTAAATTAAGGTCTCGTTCATAAAATCCGAAATTAAATTCTAATTTACTATTAAATCAAAGTTATTTTATATTATATCGTTGCTTCATTGTTCTTTGAATAGCCTAATTTCAAGTGGGCAGGAAAAGTCCACAAAACCAGGTCAAACCCAACTAATAAAACAATAGGTATTGGGCGTAGCTTCATTGGGCCAAAACCAATACCAAACTTCAAAAAATTTAAATTAAAAAAAGGAAAAAATTAAATAAAAACCGAAATAACAAGAAAATGGTTCACTTAACGAATATTAAAATGCGAAGAAAAATTTTGTTTGTCCTTTTTTGTCCCTTTATATGCCTCAACATATAAATTAATGATTATTTTTTAATTTTTTTATATTAATAATGCCCATGCCATAAAATTGCTTATGGAACATATAAAAAGGACATGCAAATTATATTCATATCTTAATATTAATTTTAAAATCTCAAAACATGAAGCTTTGTAATTACACTCAATTTAATAAAGCTAGTCAATTTCAATGATTATCTAAACATATTAAGACGATATAATTTTCAAATTATATGTGAAAAGTTGAATAACATAAAATAAACAAATTTACCATACAAATAATATAGTAGCTTATTATTATCCTAAAATAATTTGTGATCTTATTAATGAAGATGTGATTAGACCTTCATATTAAATATATGTTTGTACCTTAATTCTTGACTTAGAACTCTTTTAAATTGAAAAAAAAAACATATCATACTTTTGTTTTTCATGGACATAAAATCACATATTTGTCCACATAAACCTATAAAATATATGATGAGTGGAAAAACAAAAGGTAAATATAAAATAAAATGATAAAAAAGAAGTTTTTCTTTTTGTTTTGTTTGTTAAAAATAGATGAGGGGAAATTAATATAAAAAATAAGGGGAAATGGAATTCATATATGTGTTGTGACAATGGCATATGGCCTACACCAACCAATACATTTCCGTTGCATAAATAGATACAAAAATTTTATATCTTACATCATACTTTTTATATCACTTTTTTTAGTTAAAATTAGGTTTAATTTCACCAAACACTCTCAAATTATAGTTCAAAATTCAAATTAATCTTTGAACTTCAAAACATTTCAATTGAATCCTTAAAGTATAATATCGTATCATTTGTGTTTGTCAATGGTTTTAACTACTAGTTTAGGGCATTAAATGACAGCTTAAATATAACGTGGAGCATATTCAAAATACTTAAAAGTAAACCGTAAACATATATTATTATAAGAACAATTTGGATATAGCATGTTAAAAAAATGCATAGCAATTCTAAATATTTTTGGTACGTTTTGTTTTCTAACACTCAAAGACGAGATTATTTATGTAGTAGTTATACACGTGTTTAATGTTTGTTTCATTTGTTATAAACATATTGTTTATTAGATTTTAATTAACATGTAGTGTCTGAATTTAAAGATGGAATTAAATTTTAGGTGGTCAATGAGGACCTATAGTGCAATTAGCCCTTAATATATATAACTTTTAAAAAGTGAAACTCCCTTTGATGGATACACATTTTGAAGGCTTTCCCACATCTATCTGTTTGTTTATTTTATAATCTTTGGGGCTTTCTCTATCTCTATCTCTTTCTCTTTCATAGCTTTATATGTTTGGCATTCTCAGGTTTCTCTCTCCTCTCTCCAGAAAGGGCAAACCCTAAAGAACAGTTTAGTAAGTTTTCTCTCTCCTCTCACTTCCTTTTCCCTCTTTTCTCTTTCCTATTGTTTTTGAATATATGGGTCCTTTTACTTATTCCTTGTACTACTATTAAATGTGTTTTATTTTTTGAAAAAAAAATTTGTTTGTTTGAGCTTTTGAAGGTGAAATTTGTGAAAGGAGATCTATGGATGTTTATAAAGTTTCCATTTTTGAAAGCCCTGAAACTGCCATAAAAAAACCCAAACTTTATCTTCACCCTTTTCAAGCTTCTGTTGTGTGTGTGTGTGTGTGTGTGGGGGGGGGGGGGGGGGGGGGGGGTCTGTATTAGTAGATCTGCTTATGGTTTTCGATGCATGCAAAGATTGGATTTTGGGGAAATGTAGGGAATTGGAAACTTGTTTGAATCTGAAAGTTTCCATTTTTCTGTTTTGATCCTTTAGATTTTTTTTCCATTTATGCTACTTTGGGAATCTTAGATTTCCCCCCATTTCTGCTACGTTTATTAACTGGGCCTGGGGTTTGAGATCTTTCGTTTCCATATATTGGATCTGCGGAAATGTGAAAGCTGCCGATTGAAATTTAGCTCATTGGGGATTTTCTCGGGAATCAAACAGATTATTAGGCATTCCTTTGAATTGTGAATGTTGTGTTTATTTGAATTTGAATGTATTTTGATCTGGCTGGCTCTTGCTAGTTGCTTCATTTAAATGCGTTAGATTGCTTATTTGAAGAATTGTTTTAATTCGAATACCATGCGTAATTGTGGGTTGATTAATGTGAATCATTGTTAAAAGTTTATCTTTCTCTTGTTTGTTGGTGACCATGTATAGCTTCATGGATGACGATTCGTTGAGCATGCGTAATTGGGGTTACTATGAGCCTTCCTTTAAAGGACAACTCGGTCTGCAGCTTATGTCAAGCATGACGGATCGAGACACAAAGTCTTTTATTCCGATGCGTGATCCGAATCTCATGGTTACTCCCAATGTTGCCTTTCACCCACGGGACTGCGTTGTTTCAGAGGCTTCTATCCCCATGAATTATGTTAGGGATGGTTGGATTAGCCAGAGGGAAAAAAGTTTCAACATGTTACCGACTATTTCACCTAATTTTGGCATTCTTCCGGAAACTTTGGCAGCTCAGTCATTGCCAATTTTGCAGCCGCCGCTCAATTCTTCAACAAGAGATGAGAGGGTGGTTGGCAGAGTTGAAGAGCCACACGCTAGTAAGGAAAGTGTTCAATTGAAGAAAAGGCAGAGCGAGGCTGCTCCGAAGACGCCAAAGACCAAAAAGCCTAGGAAGCCAAAGGATAATACCAATTCTTCCGTCGAACGCGTGAAGCCAGCAAAGAAGAGTATGGACATTAAAATCAATGGTTATGACATGGATATTTCTGGCATTCCGATTCCGGTTTGCTCGTGTACCGGAACCCCTCAGCAATGTTATCGATGGGGCTGTGGTGGTTGGCAATCCGCTTGTTGCACCACAAATGTATCCATGTATCCTTTGCCAATGAGCACCAAGCGCCGTGGTGCAAGGATAGCCGGACGAAAAATGAGTCAAGGGGCATTCAAGAAGGTGCTGGAGAAACTCGCAGCTGAAAACTATAACTTCAGTAACCCAATCGACTTAAGGACTCATTGGGCTAGACATGGTACCAACAAGTTTGTCACCATAAGATAGATTTAAATCGACGGTGACAATAGTGCGGCATTACCATCACGACTCCATCGCTTACGGTCCCTGCTTCACACATGTACATATTTCTCTGGCCTTCCTTGGAGTTCTATGTTGCCTTTGTGGTTCAGAATTTTCAGCCCTGATAGTGTTTCAACATTCGAACATTATCGGTTCTTTTTCCGGACTATTTAGTACTTCATTTATGCTTTTGCTTCAAGAACTTATGTTTAAGGTCATTGACTGTTTAAGTTGTGGATGGGTTTTTTCATTGTTGGATAATCTTCATCCACTCGGCAAGTGTTTAAATTTATGATTTGGCAACTGATAATCTCCTTTTTGGTGGCTAATCTTTGAACTGATATCATGTCATTTAATTTGCTATGTTAACATATACATACATACATACATACATATGTATTCTAATTGTTCCATCTAATTCTAGAAGCTAATAAGATCTGGGATTTCTCCGGGGATGTTTTTATCACCATCAAAAACCTCCCATTTGTATGTTATTATTGTCTTCAAGGTTTCCTTTGTTTCTCTATGTTCAACAGTGGCATTGTGTTCTTCTCTTACAACCACTGCCATTTGCTTCTCTTCCTCAAAACCGTCGTCTGAAGCCCCGTTGATTATTCTCTCGAGTTCTTTGACATCTTCTTCTGGAATCTCAGTAACCGTGATAACTTCATTGGCTTTTAGAACACCGTATTCCTTGCAGAACTCGAAATATCGAGAAAGTTCTTCGCTTTGTCTCATTGCCGTCCTGAGAATCTCGAGTGCCATTGATGCTTGAAGTTTACCTACTGAATGTACTTCCAATAAGACCTCTGCAATCTCACTGCATATTCTACTATAAACGTCAAAGATCTCGATGACAACACGATCCATGGCTTCGAAAATTAAGTAGACCTTCATATCATCTGCTAGAGGCTTGATTTTAAGCAACATATCGAGCAAAATTTGCCATTTTCGAAGCTTCAAAAGCTTTTGAACCATCAATGGACTATCCTCCGCATTCTTGTTTTCTTCATCGAACCAAATGGCACCTCTTTCATCAAGAAACACAAAGTACCGACGAATAAAAATGTCGAAACCCTTTGGTTTGCCTAACCTCGAATGCCCGTCGCTGAAAGTCGACAAATCAAACGGTAAACGGCCCATCTTTTCGACCACCGGGATCTTACAATGAATAAGATCATGCATGAGCATCAAACCTTTGATGGCAACCACCCAACTACGTGTCTTCCTCATCCTTTTCGACAAAGCCCCGACGAGAGGATATATGTTATTCGGGGAAGCTAGAATCCACTGGAAAACTATCTGACTTTTACGGATGTCGTATTCATCGTGACTCGTGGCCTTGATGATGGCTGCCTCAAAATCAAGATTCCTATGGGAACTTCTGGCGGAAAAATAGGCGACGACTAGGCTTTTCTTGTCTTTGATAGCAGCGACGGCCTTCTTCAATGTACTCATTTTTTAGCGTCGAAAAACCGTCCTAAAAGAGGGTGAGGACAAAGCAGTGGATTTAAGGTGACGGATTTCCTTACATTAGCTATAGGATAGTTGTAACAAAGATAATTAGTTCTTTGCTCGTTTGTTTATTTCTCCACAAAATTGAAGAAAAAAAAAACCGCCAATAGCTGGAGGCTTGCAGTTACGAGTTACAGCATAGAAGCAGCCAAATTACCGGCTATTTTAATTAGTGCTAATGATTTAGCGACGATTGGCTCGTTGCTATTTGTTATTAGCATGTATAATTTCATAGCAGCATTGAGTACAGTTCGGTAACAAGCTTGGACCGGGGACCAACACATGATTTACGTTAGGTTAGGCGTGTGAATTTTTGTACAAGAATTTTAAATTTAAAAACATATAAAATTAAATCACCAATATAAATACTTCTTACAATTTTGTTTATTATCAATTTCTAATTCAGGTAAATTAGACCACGGCCTCATCCATAGTTTTCAAATTTTAAATGGTTTAAGGGGTAATTTCACTTCTACAGTAATTTCAAATCAACCATGTTATTATTTTTTTAATTTCATCAATTTAACTTTCGTATTCTTTCAAAATAAATAATGTCATCTCTTTTTTTTTAATTTTAACAGTTTAATCCTCAAACTCTTAAATTGTATTATTCTCGTTGTTTCACTATTATTGACTGACAAAGTTATTAAATCTATTGCATGTGACCATTATCTGCTTTCACATCAGTTGTTATTACCAATTGTCTTGCCATGTCGATGACAAGTTAATTTTGAACAATAGTACGAATGAAGTTTTATAATTAATTATTTATTATAAAATTATATAATATTTTAAAAAAAATTCACGCCAATTGTACTCCTACATCATTAAATTTGATTTGTCATCATCTTATTGTTGGACATTAATTTATTGAAAAGAACGGCATATGGTCATACTAACTCAGACGATGTTAATTATTTAACTAAAGAATATCTGATATGGCAAAGGATGACTGGTGATAACAATTTTATTAGTTTGACGACGGTTAAAAGGTAAGATTAATATAATCCAAGAGTTTGAGGGCTAAATTGATAAAATTAAAAAAAAAAGAAACAACAACACTGATTTTGGAACACTACATAGGCTAAATTAATGCAATTAAAAAAATAATATTACTGATTTAAAATTACTATATAAACAAAATTATTCCTTAATCCATTTTAAATAGACACCTAATAATTAGACGTTTAAACCCATTTTATTGCTATTATTTGTATTTTACCTTTGAAGTTTCATTTTGAATCCATCTCAGTTAAAAAAATGAAATGTAAACCTAAGATGGAATGAAACAAAAACATTTGAAATCACAAAATTATGAAATTCTCAAATTTATTACCAAACCAAAACATAGTGGTTAAAATGATGTGACAAGGAAAGTGACAATGTATAACAATAAGACTCATCCCATATAAATCCTATGGTTTAATACTTGCCATCTTTGTCAAACATTTGCCTCCTCACGAGGAGAGATTATTAGATGATCTGGCCGGTCAATAAAGTTTATTTATTTTATTTTAATTTTAAATAATCATTTTTTTATTGTTGGTAGAAAAAAAATGTGAAGATTTAAAAAAATAAAATAGATAAATTTTATTGATTAAAATCACGAATAAATTGATGAATCGGGTCCATCTAAAATTTTTTCACTCACGAGGAAATCGAGAACGTATAACAAATAAGACTTTTCCCATATAAGTCCTATGTGCCACTTTGCACACATTCATGAGAGGAATCTCCTGCTTTTGTAACCTCCTCTCAATATAATATTGCTATTGTTTTTATCACTTCACCCTTTTTCGTATCAATCCTTGGCACTTGAAAGAAGAGATGGTGAAGGAGATTTACAGAGATTGCCAGAGAAACCATGCGTGCTCACTCGGTGGCTACGCGGTCGACGGTTGCACCGAGTTCATCCGATGTAACAGCGGTGACAGTAGTCACTGTGAAGCATGCGGTTGCCATCGAAACTACCATAGGAAAGCCCTTTTGATAGACTTGGACCAGTCTCCTAATGTCAAGCCCTTTATGAGCCTGAGAGAGGCTAAGAGGTTGGCCCGGCAGGGCGGTGTCGTCGTCTCTTGTTCCGACGAAGCGAAAGTCAAGCAGCGGAAGACAAAGTTTAGTGTGGGACAGAGGGAGGCCATGAGGGAATTTGCGGAGAGCCTCGGGTGGAGCATGCGGGACAAAGGTCGGCACGAGGAGGTCGACAGGTTCTGTGAGCGGATCGGGGTTAGCAGGCTAATTTTCAAGACGTGGTTGAACAATAACAAGAAGTGTTACTTCAAAGGGACCGCAACTGCTGCATGTGAAGCTAAGAATTCCCCTCCCTAAAGGCTGTTTTAGAGTTCTGATGTTGTTTAAGTCTAGCAATGTTTTGTTACCTTAAATGCCCCATCAATAAAATGTTGCATCAACAGTAAACATGTCCCTTTCGTTTTGAATCCATCAAAAAACAGTAAACATGTCCCATTGCAATGGTCTTAAAAAAACCAGTTTGTCGTATGGGTCCAATCCAATGGAACAGGGTGCCCCAAGGTTAAGCCTTAAGAGCCCAGAATGTTTCCTGATATTAAAACATGGACATGGGCTCCAATTTTTCATATGTATCAAAACATGGATATATACCCATCAAGATTCATGTGGAGATCACTCAAAGGAATAACATACATCATCCATTAGAAAGCATAAAACACAACCAACAACTGGTTAGTTGAGACAAGAAATTCCATCCTTTAAGCAAAATTAAGAGTTTGAATCTTGATATTGATATTCGATCCAAATTAGTTAGTTAATGAATTGGATACTAGAAATTTAACAAAAAAACATAAAACACAAGTTGTTAGGTGGGAGCAAAACCCATCTTGAAAAAAATTGATTTTTTTCTATTTAACTTCAGCAGAAAGACTTAATTTTTTTTGGCTTAATAGTAAAAGTAGTGCCCAAACTATACTTGTTGCTAACTTTATGTGCCTAACTATTTTTCGCTTAAAACAAGTGTTTAAAGTTCCATTTCGTTAATTTTAGGTGTTTGGTCGCTAACAGAACTTAAAAATACACATGACATGTTTTTTTAAATTTAAATAAAAATGTAAAAGTATAATTCTTTTTATAAAATAGTCTCAAATCCTTAATTTAAAATTCAAAATCACAAATTCTGTCGCGGTTGAGAGTCTCGTCGGATTACACCACTAGACATGGTGAGGGTGATTCATGATTAGCAGATTAGGCTAGAAGCACACATGTATAGTGATATCCCATCAATAATGTTGATGTTTGCATAATTGAGCATTGGGCACAGCTCAATGAAAGTGGAGAATCATGTGGTGAAATTATTGGAGCAACTTTATTTGGAAAAGCAGACAAGAAATTTGTGATATCCATCCAAATTCAGCAGCATGATAATATATAAAAACAAGAGTGTTGGGTGATGATTGTTCAATATTTAACTATTCTATGGGGATGAAATTGGAGCTCCTCAAGATTTGGATAAAGTGGTGAGAGTTTCAGACAGGGTTCAATGGAAGTGGATACTGATACAGTGATACTGGATAGGATAACACTATGCTCTGCCTGCTGCCTGCAACCTCTTGTTATTATACTCATTTCCATGCATGTGATTCATCTTGCATGTCGTTTTCGTTTTGCAATTATATTTAAATTAATATATCCCGACCTAGTTTATCCCCTTGTGTCCTGGTGGCAAAGGTAGATGTTTATCATCCCTTGGGACCCGGGTTCGAGCACCAGTTATGCCATGTTGTGTGTGCCGTCTTTGAAAAGACTAAGAAAGTTGAACAGATGCTACCCTTGCATCGTACCAGCATATTCAAAAAAAAATATATCCCGACCTAAACCAGAATCAACATATTATTATAGGGCTAGACGTTCGATCGAGTCAAGTCAAGTTAAAAAATTTCGAGTTTGCAAGTTATATTTTGCGATCCAAACTTTATTTGAATTTTTTTCGAATCGAGTGGGGTTTATGAAATTCAAGTTGATTCAAGTCGAGTTTTCGAACTTTTGAACAAATCTTTTATATAATAAAAGGAAAACTACATAAATAGTACCCTAGCTATTCCTGTATTACTGTTTTGGTATCTCAACTATTATTTTTGGCAAAATGATGTCTAACGTTATGTTTTTGTTCTGTTTTGGTACCCAGACCGTTAAAAATTAACGGAGATAATGACATGACTTGGTATAATCACAATTTTAGTCTAAAACACTTATATATTTTATCAATTTAGTCCAAAATCTATCCATTTAAAACTTCATCTTAGTTTTGGGGTATAATTACAAGTTACCCATTTTTCTTCTTCCATCAAAGTCAACGGCATGGTATAATAATAGTTCTAGTCTAAAAACTTATACATTTTAACAATTAGGCCCTAATTCAAAATAATTGACATAATTTAATCATCTCAAAGATTTAGATAAACCTCAATTTTTCCAATTATTTATCATCTTTTTCCCCCAACACCCCACAGTACCAACCTCCAAGCCACTGTCTACCCCTACCTCCAAGCCACCGTCGTCTACTCTTGAAACCTGCAAACCGACCGCCCATTGACCCCTCGGATCGTTATAGCCTCTACATTTTTCACTGTGTGAAATTTATTCACACCGCTATTGATTTCAATCTTTATTTACTGTGTTTTTTCTGTTAAATTGTAATTTCTGAATTTTTCTAAACCCTAAGATTTTCAACTTCTTCACGGGAAAATATGAATTTTTTACCCCAAAGAAGATGGCATTAAGGTCGGGCGTCACATGCAGTATTTGTTTTTATATTTGTTAAATTTTATATTCAATTTTGTTTTGAGAATTTCGACTGCTTTGGATGCATGGTTCTACTTGGGTTTGATTTTTTTCCAAAGAAAAATAAGTAAAATTTACATTTTCACTGATCTGCTATGACCAACAAATAGAAACTAGAAAACAAAAATGAGTGTTGAAAATCCAGGTAGACGACAATGGCTTTGAGGTAAGAGTGAATGGTGGTTGGATGACAAATTGAAAATTTTAGATTAAATTGATAAAATATATAAATGTTTTAGACTAAAAGTGTGATTATATCAAGTCATCTCATCATCTCTGTTAATTTTTTAACGGTGAGTACTATTTATGTAGTTTTCATTAAATAAAAAGTTGAATTGAATAACTGTCAGAGGCGGATGGATCTACATGCCTTTAGAGGTGAGCAATTGTACCATATTTTTGTGGGAATTTTGTGTGTGTGTTAAACTGAGAAAAAAAATAAAAATATGCATGTCAGATTGAGAAAAAAAATATTCTAAACTTTCATTTTTTTAATTTTTTAATTCATCACTAATTATTATATTGTATTTTTAATAGTTTAAAGGTGATTACATGATAATATTTATTTATAAATATTTTTAACTCTTTGACAATGCGCATACACCATATAGATAAATTGATTTTAACTCTTGTCTCTTAAGATGAACATCATCCGTTTTTTCACTGAGATACTTGTTGAGTTTTACCGTATTGCACTTTTTAATTAATTAATCGACAAAGAAAGATAAATATACTTGAAAATTAATTGTACGCATAATTATCAAGAATAAAAATCTTCTGCCGCTTTTTAGTGCCATATACTAAAATGTACGAGAACTAAAATAAACAAATAAAGAGAAATATACCTGGAAATTGAGTTCTACTATAATTTTACAAGATGGATGAACAATTAGATTAAGATAAATAAAATATTTTAAGTGCGTCTCGAATATTTTTGGGACATGTACGAAAACTCAAAATTAGAGTTTTAGAGAACAAAAGCACATCTCATTATTTTGAATAATTAATTTAATATTTCAATAATAAACCATAGAAACATGATTAAACTTTGACAAATATATTATTTTCATTGTTTTGTTAAGAAAATTTGAAAGTATTGAATTGAAGGTAATTGAGTATGATACGAAGATTGATTTTGAACAATAAATACAAAAAGATTGAAGAACATTGTATCATTTATTTATTTTTTATCGTTAAATTGGAGAAGAATAAATAGAGAATTAAATTTTAGGGAAAAATAATAATTTTGAAATTTGAGAAAGAGAATTAAATGTTAAGAAATAATATTATTTTTATTGTTTTTTGTTTAACCACTAGTATCCAACCCATTGGCTGACTAGTCTAGATCGAGTACTGCAGAGACCCATTATGTAGACGATCCTCTCAACCCAATTTGCTCAATTCACAATGTCAAAATTCGAACTTTTAACCTTGCTTAAGGGATCTAGTGTCTCATCTCACTAGACTAATTGGTTGTTGGTAATTATTTTTTATGGTTAAATTAATTTAATAAATTAAAAATAAATTAATTATTTTTAGGGGCCCTAAAGTAGTTAGGGGATTGAGCGGTCACTTATTGTGCTCTCCTATTAGCCGACCCCGATTTTAAGGTAAAATTCATTAATCACTAAACTATCTTAAAATGTTTATTTTGGTTATTTAACTTTTAAATGTTACTAAATCATCGTTAAGTTTTGGTTTTTATTATAAAATAGTAAATGAGTTGTTAAAAAAATTGTATAATAACACATTTAGCATGTCATATTTATATTTTCAATCAATTTGTTTCAAATTCAATAAATTTCGTACTTAAAAAGAAAAGATATGTATACTTTTTATATAACGTATAGGCAAAATGACAAAAGATGCCCCCAACATTTGTATTTTTGTCATTTGGTTCCCTATTCTTTTTTTGGAGTAAACAGCCCCAACGTTTCAATTTAGTTCAAATATGCCCCTATTGGATGGAAAATGTCAGTCAACTGTCGGCCAACAAGTGATTATAACTGGACTTGTCACGCGTTAAGATCGGCTGATGTGACATATGACACGTCAGATTTTAAAAAAATATTTTGTTATATTCTTCTTTATGGTGACACGTGGCTGACTATCACGCTGACATGTGGCCGAATCGAATAATGACACGTGGCGATTATGATGTTGACACGTGGTGAATATGATGCTGACACGTCAACAGATATTACCACGTGACAAGTCCAGTTAACCTCGGTCGTTGATCGTCAGTTGACTGGTAGTTTCCATCTAACATAAGCATATTTAGATTAAATTGAAATGTTAGAGGCTGTTTGCTCAAAAAAAAAAAAGTATAAGAGAGG
This sequence comes from Hibiscus tridactylites, assembly GCA_958450335.1. Taxonomy (NCBI): domain Eukaryota; kingdom Viridiplantae; phylum Streptophyta; class Magnoliopsida; order Malvales; family Malvaceae; genus Hibiscus; species Hibiscus tridactylites. Next base: position 19,732,431 of record OY288279.1, on the reverse strand, counting down.
CAAATGATAAAACATACAAACGTTGGAGGCATCTTTTGTCATTTTGTCTAACCTATATTTCATGCTCTAACTTGTTTTGGACACCGCTGTTATAAATAGGCAGCCTGCTTGCATTCCATTCCATCCCATAGTAATAATTGTTGTTTCGACCAAGAGAAGCTATGAAGCCAACGGTTGTCTCCACATTGATCCTCGAGTTGTTCGTAGTCTCGTGTGTGGTGGCGGAGCTTCAACGCTTTGAACACGCCGCGAAACCGGATGGTTCGCTGAGCTTCTTGGTGGTCGGAGACTGGGGAAGAAGAGGACTCTACAACCAATCTCAAGTTGCACTTCAGGTCTTTGTTTTCTTCTCTCCATTCTCTCTTAAAACTATCCATGATTAACACAGTTTTCGAGTCGAATCAAAGCATATGATGTTAACTTATTTATGTGTTTCAGATGGGAATAATCGGAGAGAAATTAGATATAGACTTCATAATCTCAACGGGAGATAATTTCTACGACAACGGATTGACCGGCGTCGACGATCCAGCATTCCATGAATCCTTCACTGATATTTATACAGCTCCCAGCTTGCAAAAACAGTGGTACACTGGTATTAATCTTCGATCTCCCGATCAAGTTTAGTTCAGATGACATGTCGCTGGTACAATATATATGAAAGCATGAAATCAAATCTTAATTTATTTGTTATGGTTGCAGTGTTGGGGAATCACGATTATAGGGGCAACGTTGAGGCTCAATTAAGTCCCATTCTTAGAAAGATGGATAGCAGATGGCTTTGTCTGAGATCTTTCATCCTTAATGCTGGACCTGGTAATTAAGCTTTTTTATATTATTTTATTTATAACACATTTTTAATATATATTTTCCATTATTTGTTGGCAGAAATGGCTGAGTTTTTCTTTGTAGACACAACACCATTCGTGTCCAGCTACTTCATTGACCCACAAGAACATGTTTATGACTGGAAAGGCATATTACCCAGAAAGAATTACCTCAACAATCTTTTGATGGTAACTTTCTTTATGCCTATATTTCACGTATTCTTGTATGATTGGATAAGGCCAAGGCCAATGTCAAACGAACTAAACTCAATCAGCATTTTATTTTTTATATTTTGAATATGTCACATCTGAATGTAAATATCATAAAGGATTAAATTAAGCTTGATAGAGTGGGGGACATTTTATATAGGAAGTGGAATCAGCTCTAAGAGAATCAACAGCAAAGTGGAAAATAGTAGTTGGACACCATACAATCAAGAGTGCTGGACAACATGGGAACACACATGAGCTTGCCATTCATCTTCTTCCTCTTCTTCAGGCATACGAAGTTGATCTTTACATCAACGGACATGACCATTGCTTACAGCATATAAGCAGCAGACAAAGGTACATACATACATACATGCGTACGTGTACATGTACATGGTATGTGTATATATATTGTTATACTAAAAGTGTGTGATTATGGTTCTAGTGGGATTCAATTCTTGACAAGTGGAGGGGGCTCAAAGGCATGGAGGGGAGATGTTGGTACTTGGAATAATCCACAGGAAATGAAACTGTACCATGATGGACAAGGTTTCATGTCTGTGGAAATGACTCAGACACAACTTGGCATCAAATTCTATGATGTTTTTGGTACTGTTTTGCACAAATGGAGCACTTCCAAGCTACTTTCTTTGGCTATTTAAGCATAAAAGTTTATCCCATTAAACCACCTTTCCTTTGGCCATGGCATCACCGAATGTAACGAAAATACGAAGCAACTGATGTTAAGATTCGAATCTTAAGTCTATGAATTTTTAATTTTTTTTTAACTAAACTTTTATGAAATTGAGATTATTATATTGATTTGCAAGTTAACCCAAGCTGTTGCTTCATATTAAAAAAACACATACAATTTTAACTGCGCTATCAGCTATGGATTGGACTTTGATTTTTTTATTCATGACAATATATGGTCTAAACTGCTGAAAATAAAAGTAGATGGATTCATTGTGGTTCATATTACAACTTAAAAATAATCTCACTCTTATTTTAATTAGTGGTCAAAGATTCGATCTTCGTTCGAAATATGGAACAATTTTAAAATTTATGGTTAATATTTATCTTTAATATGTTAGAAATCAAACTTGATTAATTGAAGATAATATATAATATAAAAATTGCTTATAAAAATGGAGAGTTTGGTGGCATGATCTCGATCATTCTTGAAGAATTGAGTGAGGTGGCAAAGGAGTGTTAAAGCTTTGAACCATGAAGATGGGCAGCAAAATATAATAATTAAGAAGCATATAGATTTAACTAGAAGCATGTGACAATCTCTAGAGATGTATTGTAGGATTAGTTTAATAATTTCTAGAACATGTTTATGTTGGTTTAAGAGTAATGTAAATAGGGATGTGTTGTTGGTTAATATGTATGAGGTGAGAAGTGAAATTGTGAGCTAAGAAAAACAAAAGCAGTGAGTGTGTGAGTAGACGTGAGTGCAAGAGTGAGTTGATTGTGTATCAAACTTGCAGAAGCAAGTAAGTTGTACTTTGATTTCGTTTATAAATATTTAAGTTATATATTATATTGAGTGTCCACTTTCGCTTCCAACATAATATAAACGAACAAAAGGCAGAAAATTAATAATTGAGTTAACTCCAATAAATATTTTCGGGAAAAAAAAAACTCACTTCAGCCGACGGGTGATTCATTTCTTCACGATAACGTAATTCAAAAAATAAATGAAACAATGTGGATTATTAAAATCTAAGTTCGTTGAATGTCAATTGAATAAAGATTCTAAACGTTACGTACTTGGTTAACCAATGATATCACAAGCATGATTCATGAGGAAATATCGTTGAGAAAATTAGTCAGCAAATCATTAATTAATAACTGGATTTGAAATCAGAAGCATGAATCACGAAACAGATTGATCCTTACAAAATTTATATTTTTAAAAGATTTGAGTTCACACGGTTTGTCTGCACTAAGAATATCTATGTTCTTGAATGATTGACGACTTATTTGTAATAATGTTTTAATCTGAGTTGTATGTTTATAAGTGTGAAAGAAAATTAACCTATTTGTTACCGAACTTAAAATTTAAGTAACATGAAGTATAATTTACCATAAAAAATGAGTTCTTAACAGAGCTTGTAAACCCGATATTAATAAGAACCAAAGTTGAATTAAGAATGGAGAATCCACCTAGCGTCAGATTTTCATATATTAAGATAACAAAAAAACATGAAAGTCTCGAATGCTGCCGCTCTTTGAACTCATTGCAGTTCAGAGCCTACCTGGCTACCTCCTCTGCCTTCCCTCTCCTTCTCTCAACTGAACTACTAGCAGGTTTGCTCCACATTACTGTAGGCACATTGTTGTTCTTCCTTCACGGCTACCCCGTTGCCGGTTCCATCTACGCTTCCATTGCAATCTTGTTTCAGAGATTTTTCATCCATCCTCACATTAGTTGAAGTTGTATGAATATTGGCTTTCCCAATGCAGTTCTCCTTTTCCGGTTGGGAAGTTGTCTCTGCCGGAACGTTGAGTTCGGTTGCAGTATTTAATTCCTGTGGTGATGAATTACTGCAGCCTGGTGGAGGAAGGAAAACTCCAGTGCCAGGAATAGGTAGGCGAGGTGGAGGATGCCTTGGAGGAGGGGCAGCCGGCCATCCAGTTGAACCAGGTGGAATAGGGACCGGAGCATGAAAAGGTATTGCAGGAGAAACTGGAGCGGGCACAAATAAATGTTGAACACCATTTGGAGGTGGAATTTGTGGGCGATTTGGTGTGGCTGGGAGCACAACCGCTGTTGGTATTGCTGTATAAGGCTTGGCACCGGCGGAAGGGCGAAAATGATTGGGTGATCTACTAGGTGGCGGACCCCATTTTGACGGCTGAGTAACCGAAGGTGAAGGAAGCCTCTGGTTGTCAGTCATGAATTTGTTTGGTTGATACTTTGTAAACGTGATAAGTATGCGTTGCTTTCGGATGGAGGGAAGTGCATGTTTGGCGAAATCAGCTGATTTTCCATGAATCATAAGGAGAGAACTGCATGATAGTTATGAAACACATAATATTAGGGAAATGATCAAAATTAGTAATCTGGAAAAAAAGAAATTGATATCATTCATTTCTAAACATGCACCATTCTCCAAGCACATCAAAGGGTTGGAGAAAACAGTTAAATAATTACCCCGGTGAAAGAGAAAGCTTTAGAGAGCCTCTAAAGTCCCCAGGATGATCAAATGCAATTACTCTTCCAAAAGTAATATCGCACTCAGTCAAGAACATGATGCAAACGGGTTTTCCATACCAAGGTGGTAACATGTGAGGCGGTGAGTGATCCCCCTTGAAAAAGAAAAACCCTGTATTAGTATTAACACTTGGCTCATTTCATGCAAAACCACCATCATTACCTACCTCATTATAGACATCAATGAAGCAAGAGTCCGGCTTTGAAGTTATAACTTGTGAGTCGACCAGACGTTCAATAGCATCTTGCAGCAAGGACGGAATTACTTCGATTCTACGCTCTGCTAAATCTCAATCAAATTAGACTGCAACTTAGAGAAATATATAATTCGTTACTTTCTGTGTGCATGTGTGTTTGGGGGTGGGGGGAAGGAGTCTAGGAGGGTAAGGCACTTCACAGAAACATGCCTTTGGAAGTCCCTGCGGGAGTTTCATCATCTAGAGGTGCATCTGCAATTGGAAGGCCCAACTGGATCATCTCTCTACCATGTCCCTTCATTGGCTTTTTTGAAGCCACATATGTCTGACCTGCTTCTCGTAAATTATTACTTAACAATTCAGCTTTAATGATATCGGAATGCAAATAAATGTGAAGTAAAAAGGAAAAGCAGTATCCCGCTATTTTGTTCGTACATTTCTGCTTGTCTAGGCCGTATTTTCTAATATTCTCATGTTGTAAACGCTTTTTTTTCTTTTGGCTACTTTCACACTATAACATAAGTACATAACTCACTTTTTTGTGCAGTTAGGATACCTTAACTCCACATGATTAAGTTCCTTGCAGTTGCACCATAGTAAGAAGGGAAACCATGCTAAACAATTAAAAATCTCCAACCTAGGCAAGACTCGAATGCAATTTTATAGGCTAATTAACGTGACTGCCCTACAGCATTCTAATAAATGTAAATCTTTCCTCCTCTAGAATCATTTATATCAATATGAATCCATATAGGGACTCAAAAGTGCAGAGCTAAGTCCCAAGCTGAGGTTTAAACTTTATACAACAAAATAAACATGCACCGGTCAATTTACATGCAGGCAGACCTATGATAGTGAAAAGTAGTAGATTATTCGCATATCTCTTATGGTTCAAAAGACATTTATTTCACTACATTAGCCTAGCTGAAAAAAAAACAAAATTTTTAATGCAAGTAAAATAATAATATTTAAAATGCCAAGTGATTGCAGTGAAAAAGTAGATACAATCACAAATAAACCTACAAATCTAGCTTAGGATACAAGCAAGCTAAGCTATATCCTCACAAGTGGTTCAAGGAAACTGAGAGTTTTCCAATGCCTGTCACACCAAGATGTTGTCCTTTTTCTAACATATTTTTTGTCACCTCATTAGAATAAACAACGTACTCATCATATTAACCCCAGGCAATTGATCTTATGCTCATTAGAAAGTGCTAGAATAGGGAAAAACCTACATGTTATAAAAGAGCCAAAAATAAAATAACCTGCAATTTCTACCCGTTCCAAGAAGTTATAGCATGCAAGAATAAAAATAATAAATAAACAAAAAGAACCAAGATTTATAGTACGCATATAAAGTGGGTTAGAGCAGGAGATGCTGTAGGCCTGTAATATTAACTACATAACACAAGATTGACACAACCCAGAAATAGCTCAATATTCAGACCTACATTCAATGGTCATAGTCTAATTCTACTTGGTAACAAGCTAGTGAGAAGATACAGATTCGTAAAGGTCAGAAGATCAGGTTTGCCAATAGGACAGCCAAGCTATGAGCCCTTTTGACCAGCCACTTATAAGGTCAACCCATGAATGCATTTAAAGCACAAGTCCAATGGAATAACAGCTCAGATATCATTCCACACTAAATAGGTAACTCGAGTAAAGCATACATCATATAGCAAAATATGAACTTTTCTTTTATTTGGAATTGACCATTCCTATTTCTTTTCGTTTCCTCATCGCATCAGAAATTTGAAAATTTGTCTATAGATAAAAGTAACCAAGGAAACAAGTAGAAGTTTCCAAGGAACAAATGCAAATTTTGAAAGTTACTCCCTTCTAGCTAGACCAAGAAAAAAAATGAACTTGTAAGATTACTTGCCTTGAAATTGTCCCCTTTTCCCTGCGGCCCTTAAATCATTTACCAATGAGACAAGATTTGAAACTTCCTTATCATCAAACAGTTCCTCATACAATTTTAGTCCATCCACCACATTGACCTTAACATAAAAATAAAGGCTTATAAGAAGTTGAAACAGTAGAAGGGAAAGAGAAGCACGGAGCTATCAGTTCATCCAGAATTTTACATAATATCATCATAACAATTATAAAGAATTACCATTTTTCCGTCAAACATCTCATTGCAAACAAAAGTTTTTGGACCAGTAGCATTCTGCTTTCCATTCTGATTTTGGGAGGAATTAAGATCTTTCCCTAAAAGATCATTAATAGAAAAACTATTAATATAACAGAACATAGTGAAATTAGTGTTAATCGGTAAGGAATTATTCAGATAACCTGAAATATTTGAGTTCAAGCATTCAACATATGGTGCAGGCATTGAATCAAATGTGCAATAGCTAAATACCTTACCCAGTAAACTCTCCCCCTTCCTCGCTATGAGAAAGAGAAGATTTTCTTTTTCTAAAAATAGATAAATAAATTTGGAAAAGTTTAAGTCTTGGCCCAAAAAAGAATTTAGTGAACCTTAAATGTACAGAACTTGACACTCAAACATAGAGAAGTTTCCAAGTTCAGGACCTTCTAAGAGCTAAAAGCAACCATTAACAAAAGTAAAAGGCGATACCTTTATAGCTTGATGTGTATCCTCCGTTTACATCCAGAGTTCCAGGTTCTGTATTATCAGCATGAGGTTTGGAACCAACATCTGTGTACAATACATAATTTCGATGAAAGAGTATGAATTAACTTTTCTGAAGAAAAAAAAAATTAGCTAATGCGGTATCACAAAGAAGCTTAAAAAAGAATCAAAAGAACCTTCACCAAGAACAAAAGAAAAATTTCTTGGTAATTGAAAGAAAAATCAGGATGATTGCCTCCGGAACTGATATAAATTTCCCCATGCCAAAACACAATTCTAATCAAATTTAGAAAGTCTATTGGGATACCTTAAAAAATAAAAGTATGTCAAACAAATACTTTTCACAATATGACACTCCAAGTTGGTTATCCTCTACAAGATTTGGTAATAAAGTATGAGTTTTCATCTTCTCCGAGATTGTAAACAAGTTATTAAATGCATGCCCCAATTGTTAATTAGGTATGTAGGTATACGGATATTCAAGTCAAAGTGGCAAATATGGAATGTGAATTGTGATAGCCAATTTCCAATTAAAATATATTGCTTTAAAATCCTTTAATTTTAATAGAAAGTTTACCAAAAACAAAATGTTACTTTCTAGTTTAGGATAAATTTGCATAATCCAAGAAAGAAGGCATATACATCACATACAGAAACACCATGCTTTTTGAGCAAGTAAATACAAATTTCACTCATCTCCATCACAAATAGATGACCAAACATATCAAGCTAACAACACAATATATCATTCAATTTCACCACAATGTAAGTAAAACATAACAAAAGAAACATGAGCCAAGTAGTTACCTTTTTTATCGGCCGTGCCCTTATCCTCAGCCTTTGCAACTTCACCATTCGGTTTAACTTCCTCACACCCTTTCTCGTTCCAGTTCGAAACTGCGGTGACATTCAAATTCCCATCACTATCCACCCCAGAATTCTGCACTTCTTTACCCACTTCCATCCGATGCCCCTTAAATCCGAAGCCGGATCTTCTAAATTCCTTTCCCCCAATCTTCCCTTGATCATAATGCCTCTGCCTCCGTCTCCACACAACCTGTTGAAGCGCCTGAGAAACTTCAGCAACCGAAAAGTATTGCTGCATATGAAGCACGGGGTTCCAATGACACCTCCTTTGTTGAATGCAAGCTATGACGGCTTCATACTCCCCAACATCACCAACCTCACGCAAATGTTGACAGAGGAAGTCAATCATAGCATTGGCTGCGGCGAATTCCCCGCGCAACCAATAGATAAAGCCGTCACGCTCATCGGGGAGCCATTGCCGGTGTTGGTGCTGATGGATCTCTCCACCTCCACCAACACCAACCATGACTCCACCCGAACCGCCGCCACCGCCAGATCCGGCAGCTGCAGGCGCAGGAAACTGCATTTTATCAGATAAAACTACATTTCCCGATGGCATTGCCATTGAGAAAACACCTCCCTAAACCAATTAAACAATAAACCCAGATTACTAAAACAACATATATGAGCTAAAATACCCGTAAACCAGATCTAATTAATATAAATCCCACAAAATCCAATCGGATCACGTTAACTCTTAAATAACTCAACTTTAAAAACAATTCCTTGAAACAAAAAAAAAACAAATGGGTTTCTTTTATTTCCTTGTTTACTTGATTTAACCCGATCTAATAAAAGATTCGCAATGGGAAAAGGAAATGGCTAACTGAGGAGAGAAAGCAATGACGAAATCAAATATGAAAATTGGGGTTGGCCTAGTTTAGTCAGATCTGGAAAAAAATCGAGTCTTTGCTTTTGTTGTGTTGTGCGTGTGAAGCTACAGTGGTTCAACACACTGACGTGAGTGCCAAAGAAACCTTTTTTAAAAGAAAAAATTGAGAGATTTAGGGTTTGGGTTTAAATTGTATTTTAGGTGACTTTGTTGCATGAGAGAGTGAAGCTGAACAAAAATGGCTTTGAGATCACGCAAACATGTGTATGGTATTGGTCTTAAATGCTGACAAAACAAACTTGGTTTTTTCATTGAAGAAATATTTTTTCAAGTGTGAAATGGATACATCTTCTAACCCTAATGGAATATACTTCGAGTTTGATAAATTATTTGCGAATATTTCGTATGTTATTCGTTTATTTTTCATTTATTAAAATTTAAATATATAAATTATTTTAGAAATAATTCTAATAAAAATATGTTTTTTTTAAATGATAAAAGAATTGTTTTAGTTAGGTCGAATTCTTATCTATATCCCTCGTTTAAAATGACAGTAAAAAATTTTATATTCAAACCCAATCAGATATCCTTTTAATCCAATTAAAATGCTTTTCTTATAGAAAGTCCAACCACAATGCTATCTCATTATTTTAGTATTAAATCGTAGTCGTTGTATAATGGTTAAATCGTAAAGGTTTTCAATGTAATATTGAGATTTAAATTATAGTTGTGCTCGCTTTGTATTTATTGCAATATAAAAATGTCAGAGCGGTATATTTCATGGAAATTTACCCCACTTTATATTTAATTGGAGATACATGGTTATAAACTTTACGGGTCGTGAGGCAGACATATAGATAAAAATTAAATTTATTGTGAGTGCTAGGTCAAGCGTGAATATGACTTTCTACTCACCCCGAATTATTTCCACCCGTCCAACAAATCTTATAACATGTTATTATAAATATTATTTAAAATATTTATTAGAAATACAATATCAGTTTATATCATAGTCAAATTTAAGTTAATTTCTATTGACTTATCTTGAAATATTACTAAAAATATGGCCATGTTTAGTAAAGAGATGTTTGAGCTAAAATTAGACGTTTGAGCTAAAATTAGAGGTTTGACTGGTCAAATCCGCTAATTTAAGAGTTATAAAGACCATTTTACCCTTAATAATTATAAAAAATCTTCAAATAACCAAAATTTAACTATTTTTATTTTAATTCTTCAACCTCGGGTATTTACATTGTGACATTTGTAAACTAATATTTTTTTGTATTTTTCTTTTTATTCTCATATATTTATATTTAATAATTAATTAAATTGTATTAAAAATAATTATATAAACAATAAATTAATACATAGATTCTTTAAATATGCTTAGTAATGTTATATAAAAATATTTTTCATAATCTAATTAATATTAATAGATACAAAACATTGATAATTAATAAACTGTACAAATAAGTATCAAATATAATCATGTTCTTATATGTCATTTTGCTTGTTTAAATAATCAAACAACTATCGGCTATCGGTTAATTTTACCAAACACTTTTATATCATCAACTAATACAACCCGCTAGTCAAATCAGTTAATGCAATCAACTATCAGCTAATGTAATCCACTATCAGTTATCCGCTAATTGTCAAACATGACCTATATATAATATTTAGGTTTGTTATTTTTTATTTACTGTTGTTTGTCATTAAGTCTTATTTATGTTATTCTTTTGCTTCTAATAATTTTATTTTCATATTATTGTTTATTTTTAAAGCTTTTTTTCATTGTTATTTGTTTAATTCTTTTTGCATTGTTTATTTGTTATGGCAATTGAAATATTATTTTACATGTTATTTGTACTATATTTTGATTCTTCACAATAGACTTCAGTATTCTATTAGTCCAAACTTTTTTTTGAAGATAATACCATGTAACTTTCATTACTTAATAAGAGAGCCAAACAAAGAGATTCAAACATGAAAATATCTATAACCAAGAACAACAAAATTGAAAAAAAGGCTAAAGGGGTTATTTTGTCCCTGAGTTCGATCCAAATTAGCAATGTTGTCCTTCGCGTGAAAATACATTTAATTAGGTCCTCTAGTTTGCACATTGCAGCAAATTAGCCCCTTGACTAGCGTTGACAGTTACAATGCTGACGTGGCAGTTAACGATGCTGACGTGGCAGTCAACTATGCTGATGTGTTAGTCCACGATGCTGACGTGGTAGTGCATGTGTGATGATGACATGGCAGAGGGGCTGAATTGATTTTTTAAACCGAATTCGAGGGCATAATTAAATTTTTTGCCGAGTTCATGGGCATAATTCGTTTTAATTGAAAGTTCGATAATTTACTTAATCTTTAAACTAAAAATAAATAAATTACTAAAAAATTAAAAATATTTAAATACTCATAAAATATTAAAAATAAAAATACTATAATGAATTTAAAAAATTAAGTAAAAATATAAAATTAAAAATATGAAAATTTATAAATATAAAACTAAAAAATTTAAAATATTTATAAACCATTGGAAAAGTCTTCAACGATTTCTGCTATGCTAAGCCTACTAATATTCATTGAGCATATTTTCAATGGAATCATCCTTGTGTTAAAGTAGAAAAAACAAAAAATTTCTTCATTTTTCTATATCAAATATTAATGAGCATCAATTTGATGTAGAAAAGAAAAAAATGAGTTTTATTGTTACTTTAATACAATGTTGATTCCACTGAAAAATTGTTCAACGAATAATAATACTCAGGCTGACGAAGTCAAAAACTTTTTTTAATGAAAGTGTTTGATTTTTAATACTTTGTAAACATTTTTTAATTTTTATATTTATATCTTATCATTTTTATCTCAAATATATTTAATTTTTTACATTATTTTTTTTAATAATTTTTAAAATTTATTTATTTATTTTTATCAAATTTATGGATTTTTAAGATTAAAGAATATTTTAATTTTATGTGAGAGTTCTCACTTTGTTTATTTTAAAACTATCAAGAACTCAAAGGATATTTGCATCAATTTGTTATTCGATTTTTCGTATATTCCATTTGTAAAAAGTTGAACTTGAAAAACCAAATTATTTATCTAATTTTATTCAAAAACTAAATAAATCGATTAAATTAATTTAAAATTTAAACAAATTATTTATCAATTTTTAAAACTTTAATAATTTCTTAAATTATTATTTTTAGCTTAAATATTAAATAAGTTATCAAGCTTTCAATTAAAATGAATTATGCCCTTGAACTCGACAAAAAAATCAATTATGCCCTTGAATTCGATTTAAAAAATCAATTCAGCCTTCTCCTATCACATCATTATCACACATGTCTTGCCACGTCAGCTTTGTGGACTGCCACGTCAGCAACATTAACTGCCACATTAGCACCGTAACGCTCAACGTTGGTCAAGGGGCTAATGTGCTACAATGTGCGAACTAGAGGACCCAATTGAACGCGTTTTCGTGCGAGGGACAACATTGCTAATTTGAATCGAACTGTGGGGCAAAATAACCCATTTAGCCAAAAAAAAAACTCTCTTTCATGAGGGAGTGAAAACTTAATCACGCTAGTAAAGAATGCTCTCACCGTTGCTCAGATGGATAAGCATAGGCTCAATTGAATGGCAAAAGGTCGGGGAGTTGTCAACACATAAGATATAAAGTGAATCCCCTGGACACTTGATGCAAAACCAACAGTTTTGCAGGCTACTTCGCTCAGTAGATCTGAATGCATCGGCAAACAACCACAATATGATATCAAACTATTGAACGATCACCGACAATCACACATCAAAACTGAGTGTCGTGAGGAACTCTACACGAATACAAATCTACTACAATGGTAGACAAATAACGTGCCATAAGGCAGAGAAAAAATGTGCCACAATGACAAAAAATAAGCGCAACAATATGCGTGAGAAGTAAAAATTCGAAAACAACAAAATTCTAATATAAAAATCTAGAACTAAGCCAACTAAATGTAAAAGTAAAAAAGTATAAGAAAATAAAAGAAAAGAATATCGACTATTGGCAACCAACACCAAGGCCGGTGTCGCCACCAACCATATAGAAAACGAAAAATGAGGAGGCAGAGCATTGGTTAAAATAAAAACCAAAGTTCAGAGTATTAGTACAAGCTTTTGTGTTGTAAAAAATCTAATTTTATATATATATTTTTAATAATATATATAAATATAGGGTAAACTATACAAATGACCAACTAACTATAAGATTAGTGACGATATGACCACTATACTTTTAATTTTAACAAATATACCACTAAATTATTTAATTTGTTCCAATTAAGCCACCAATCGTTAAAAAATAGAAAACTAACTTGGCTGTTAAATAAAATTGGTATAATCACACATTGGTCCTTGTTATTTACACAATACATCAATTTGGTCCTAATTTCAATTTTAATTTAATTTAGTGAATCCAAGCTATAATTTTAATTTTTTTTTAAATCGTGCACTAACTATAATTTAAAATATATAGGAAAAAATATTGTTAAGTTTAATTCATTTATTATATTTATTTAATGAGGTTAGATGTTTTTATGTATCATAAATGTGGCATGTTCGAGTCCCTTAAAATCACACTTCCTTTTTCCTTCCATTAACAAGTAACTAAAACATATATAAAATTTGGGGTTTTATATTATTAAATTGTGCTTAGCCCAGTGACAAGCACATGCAACATGCATTAGGGGAGTCCTTTGTTTGAATCCTCTTAGCATCAGTTGTTTGATTTTGATTTTTCTTCCTCCAATCAGGTGGTGACATGTTTTAAATGAATTAATAGTGACTAAATGTGTAAACATATTTTATTAAATTAAAATTAAGACCAAATTGATAAAATGTGTAAATAATAGAGACTAAATGTGTAATTATAATTTTTTTAACAACCGTCATTTTTCATTAGGTTTTAATGACATGTGGTTAATTGTGTAGTTTACCCTTAAAATAAAGAGATACAACATCCGTTACCACGACATTGTGACCGTTCCCATGACCGATGACTGTTAATTTTATTACACAATCTTCTATGGTTGAACCAAAAGCTTCACTTTCGCTAAAACCCTTTAAAAACTCATCTCTGTCTCAGCTACACAGGCTCTCTCCTCCATTTTTGGGATCTTTTTCTTAGTGTACAATGTAATCTTCAAAGGAAGATTCTTTTTTGTTTTTGTTTTTGCAGGAGTTGGGTTTTTGCTATCTAAAAGAAATGAGATTGTTCAAAAAGCATCATTGGCATCAATTGTATCAGATTCGGCCTCTTCAGTTTCACTTACAATCTTTTTCAGGTTGGCTTGCATGTTTAAAATTTTGTCTTTTTCTCTTAATTGCTATGGTTTTGGACTTCATTGTGCTTGTTTGTGAAATAATAGATTCATACTTGTAAATGATCTAGAAAGAAAATCTTTGATTTGTTGAAATTTTATTATTTTTCATATCATTTTAGTTCTTTGTTTGAGTGAAGAATTATATTTTTCAAATGTGAGGCTTTGACATAACTGTTTACCTCGATGAAATTGTTGCAACTTGATATGTCAATGTGTGAATATAGAAGAAAGAGGAGAAGAATTTGAGAAAGAAAGAGAAGGTTATTCTTATTAAATCTTAAGTCAATCAAAACCTGAATTACAAAGAGGGGTACTTAGATATTTATACACAAAGAATGCTTAAGCTATAAGCTTCAAGAAGATTAACTATCATCTTAACATCCTAACATCTATCTATCAACTTTTCATAACTGCCTAACGTCTATAACATATATATATACTAACATGATTCATGAACTCCTGGTTTTGTTGAAGATGAACTTATGCTATGTTGAAGAAGAAAAATACTTGTAACACTCTATCATGATTCTTGCTACTTTGAATTGATGAAATGAGCTTTCAGATCTTCCAGACCTTCTTTATTTTAAGAAGAAAAATTTGTTACAATCTTCTTAAATATTGATCATCTTGTCTGAAGTTAAAGAGTTTACATTTTGTAACCTCAATTCCTTAGGGAAAAACACTCTAAGTTTTTGTCTAAGGTGAACAAAGAACGCAACTGACAAAGGTTTTGTAAGAACATCGACAATTTGTTCAGCAGTTGGTACATAATTGACTTGAAACGAACCATCTGATACTTTTTCTCGAACAAAGCTGAAATTCAACTCAACATGCTTAAGCTTAGCATGATGGACAAGGTTAGCAGAATGTGCTATAGCACTGGTATTATCACACCAGATTGTAGGAGTTTGTGAAATTGTAATCCTTAGCTCAGTTAAAAGGGACTTAATCCATATGGCATAACACATTGTATCAGTCAAACTTCTAAATTATGCTTTTGTAGAGGACCTAGGCACTGCACTTTGTTTCTTAGAGCTCCAAGAAACTAAGTTGCCTCAAAAAAAATACAATGACCTCTAGTTGACCTTTTATCATCAACATTTGTACCCCAGTTAGAATCAGTGTGCCCAACCAAGGTATTAAGTACTTGATTATTACTAAAGAACATGCCATGGTCTAAGGTTCCTTTCAAATATCGAATAATCCTTTTGACAGCTTTACAATGCTTGTTAAGAGGTGCTTGCATGTACTGCTTACTTTATTAACAGAGAACTATATATCAGGTCTGGTAGTACAAATATGTTGCAAAGTTCCTACAACTTGCCTATACAAACTACTGTCTTCAATAGGATCACCATCACAAGAAGAAAGTTGAGAGGATGTTACCATAGGGGTTGGGATGGAAGTTGCATCAAGCATTTTTGTTTTGTATAAAAGCTCCAAAATATGCTTCTTTTGACTGAGAATAATTCCTTGATCCATAACTTGAACATTCATGCCAAAGAAGAAGGTAAGTTGACCTAGATCCTTCAGAGAAAAAACTTGATTAATCTCTTTAATAACTATGTTAACTTCAATAGCATTACTTCCAGTGATCATGATGTCATCAACATAGACCATGACATATACTATGTTGCCCTGAGATTCTCTAAAATACAATGAAGAGTCAGCAAACGAAGATGTAAAACCCATTTTTGTCACTAAATGATCTCGAAATTTTTCAAACCAAACTCGTGGAGCTTGCTTGTGACCATACAAAGATTTCTGAAGTTTGCAGACCAATTTATTCCCATTTGAACCTTCTTGCTCAAACCCTGGAGGCTGTTGCATATATACTTCTTCACTTAAATCACCATTTAGGAATGCATTGTCTATATCTATTTATCTTAACGACCAACCATTATTAAGAGCTACACTTAGAAGCACTCTTACTGTGATAGGTTTGACAACCGAGCTGAATGTCTCAGAGTAATCATACCCTGCTTGCTGTGAAAAGCCTTTGGCAACAAGTCTGGCTTTATATCGTGCCACACTTTCATCCGGATTGTGTTTTACCTTGAAGAGCCACTTGCAACAAATATGCACTCTATCATGTGGTAATTCAACTAAATTTCAGGTACCTTTAGTCATCAAAGCCTCATATTCCTTTAAAACAGTTTCTCGCAAAATATTAGAGGACATTGCTTGTTGGATATTGACAGGAACAATAGCTTTAGCTTCAGCAAGAAATGCCTTGGGTTTAAACCCTCTTGCTTTGGACTTGGTAACCATGGTGTGTGTGGGAACGATAGAGGAAGATTGGACTAAAAATGGTTTAAGAGAAGAAGATTGAACTGAAGATGGTGGAACTGAAAAGGTTGAACTGAAGATAGTTGAATTGAAGATGGATGAAGTGAAGAAGGTAAGTTCTGAATATGAACTGCTTCAGGTGAACCTCGAACTGTAGGGCTAGGTAAAACATGCTGAGAAGTGGTTTCTTGATGCTCAGAGGAGTCAGAATTAGCTGAACTAGTTGATGGATCTGAAAAAGAAACATCAGAAGACTAATATGAAGCACACCCACTGGTTTGAGAACTAGAATGCTGAGAAGAGGATTCAGCCAAGATAATTTTTCTAGGAGCAACATATTTAGTACTGATTTGAGAATTGGATGCCTTTGAAGTATTATCTTTGTCCTGTAAATAAGGAAAAACAACCTTCATTAAATTGTACATGTCTAGAAATATAAAGCTTACCTTCAACATCAAGGTACTTGTAGCCACGTTGAGATAAATTGTACCCCAGAAATGACATGGCTTGGACTTAAACTGCAATTTGTGGTGATTGTAGAGCCTGGTAAGAGGGTAACATTGACAGCCAAATACCCCTAAAAACTGTAATTAGAAACCTTACCAAAGAATTTTTCATAGGGTGAACACCCTCTTAAAACCCTAGAAGGCAATCTTTTAATGAGATATACGACAATATAAAAAGAATACGACCAATGCTCAAAAGTTACTCCACTTTGTGTCATTAGAGTTAAACCAAATTCTACAATATGCCTATGTTTTCTTTCAATCCTGCCATTTTGTTCAGAAGTGCATAGACAAGTATGAAGAAATTGAATGCCATGTTGAAGAAAATATTTCTCTAATGGTTTAAACTCGGATCCAAAATCAGATTGCACAATTTTTAGTTTACAATCAATTTGTCTTTCAACCATATTATGAAAATTAATCATTATATTAGGAACATCAGATTTTCTAGCAGCAAAATAGATCCAAGTATATCTAGTTGCAACATCAATAAAGCTAACATAGTAGGTACAATTGTTGGAAATAAGAGGTGCAGACCCCCACACATCCACTTGAACATGTTGCAATGGTTTATCATAAACATTATTAGATTCACGAAAGGGTAACTTATGGCTTTTACCAAGCTTACAAGCTTCACAAAAAAATATTCTCTTTATTGATATTCACAATGTTACAAATTTTGGACAATTAGGACATAACATCAACAGAAGGGTGCCCAAGCCTCATGTGCCGAGTGTGAACATTAAAGGAACTAAAGCATTGAGCAACATCATCATCCCTAGAAGTTTCAAAAACAAGCCTTTCTACACAAGTAAAACCCTTATTCCTAATACCGTCTAAAGAACTAGCAGTTCCATTAAGAGCTATAGAACCAAATGAGCCATTAGTCAACAAGGAACAATCACCATTATTACCGAGAGACATAAGCTTGTATAATCCATCACTTTAAAAACCTTGAAGCATCACTTGTTGAGTTGTCAAATCCTTAACAACACAAAAGTTAGGAAAAAAACCCAATACTTACATTGTTATCTCTAGTAAATTTAGAAACTGAAAGAAGGTTTTTCTTGACAGAAGGAACATGTAATAGATTATTAAGATGCAAATATCTAAAACAAGTATTAATAGCATAATTACCAATGCTAGAAATAAGAATTGTAGAACCATTAGCAACACACACTTTACCTGAACCATAATAAGGAACAGATGTAATGATATTACCTGCATCAGGTGTTAGATGCGATGTTGCTCCTGAGTCAGGATACCAGACAACATCGCCGAAGGAGAAATCCTCAGTTATGGCAGAAACAGAAGCAACTACAGGATCCGAGGTAGATGAAGGATATGAAGAAGATTGTTGTTCGCTAAAAGATTGTTGCCCGCTAAAAGGTTGTAGAACATGATTGACCTTGCATTGTTTGCCCACTCCCTCGAGTAAACGATTGATCATCATCAGAGTAGGAAACTTGATTAACATTCATCGCGTTCCCAACGCCTTCATAAGCTTGATCAAAACGAAAGAAACATCGTCTAGCAAGGTGACCAATCTTTCCGCATATTTGGCATTGTGGGTGCAATCGTCCATCAAAGAATTTACCACCACGACCTCTGAATAGAGTTCCACGATTAGAGTTGGGATTTACTGGCCGAAAATTAGACGTAGCTAACCTTTGAACATTAGGGTATCCAAAAGAATTAGGGTAACCCATATTTGGGTTATTAGAAAATGAGCCAGAGCTAGAATAACCCATATTTGAGTTATTAAACGGGTTATGACCCACAACACCGGAGGAAGAACTTTGAACGAGATTA
This sequence comes from Hibiscus tridactylites, assembly GCA_958450335.1. Lineage (NCBI taxonomy): Eukaryota > Viridiplantae > Streptophyta > Magnoliopsida > Malvales > Malvaceae > Hibiscus > Hibiscus tridactylites. The sequence goes on along the minus strand of OY288279.1, from coordinate 19,713,691 downwards.
GCCATAGAATCTTGAGCCAAGATCTCAAGTTGTCTGGATTCTGTGTCTAAAAGGACACTCGCAACACCGTCAAGCTTGTAAGGCTGTTGACTCGACGTTATGACGGCTACCACCGGTTCATATTCCGGCGATAAGCCAGATAGAATAGCTAAAATGTGCATCGTTTTAGTCAAATGATTTCCACACGCCGCGAGACTATCACAAACGCTCTGAATTTGAGCAAGGTATTCTCGTATACTCTGATCACGCTTCCTAATGTTCTTGGGAGAACAATGAAAATGCATCACACACGTTATAAAAGTAACATAGAAGATTTGATGAATCTTTTCCCAAATTTGAAGCGCATTCTTGCAATTTATCAACGAAGGAAGAATCGAGGACCCTATAGAAGATAAAAACCAAGAACATAGAGCATTGTCTTCTTGCTTGTAACGATCATATTCTGGATTGATTCTGCGACTTCCATCACTGGAAAGATATTGATCAGGAACAGTAAACGAACTGTCGATGTGATCTGCAAGAGCAAGGCTTTCAATGGCGAAAAGAATTTGCTGCTTCCAGAGAAGTTAGTTCGTATCGTCTAGGCGTATGGAGATGGATTTGTTGGTGAAGGGTTTTGCATATGAGTGTTCTGCCATTGAACCCTCTGATACCATGTGTGAATATAGCAGTAAGAGAAGGAGAATTTGAGAAAGAAAGAGGCTATTCTTATTAAATCTTGAGTCAATCAAAACCTGAATTACAAAGAGGGGTGCTTAGATATTTATACACAAAGAATGCTTAAGCTATAAGCTTCAAGATGATTAACTATCATCTTAACATCCTAACAGCTATCTATCTAACGGCTCTAACAACCATACATACTAACAGTCGAGAGTGATTCCTGCTGAATGAATATCAGTACGGTGCAGTGAACTTAATCCAGTATCTTTGATACTATTGGTCACTTGATTTAATGGTCTCAACCAATGATAAGCTCCGAGCAAACTGACTGTTAGGGGATAGAGTGATGTCTGGCTTCCAATGTCGAGAATCAGCCTTACTTCGCTCGTCTTTTTCCTTTTAATCTGTGGACACTGTCGCCTTATAAAACGAGTAACACGAGTTGATAAATAATTTTCAGAGCTTGAAATGTCGCTTTATGAACTTTTTTGTTTGATTGATCTTTTATTTCTCTTAGTTGCTAAACTAACTAATAACAGAGAATCCTCAGAATTTACCTGCAATTTTGTAGTATTTGGGAGAGATGGGATGTGACTTTGAGGTTTATCAGAATGACGAGGTAACTGTTGAAGAGTTGAAAAGGTAAAAATTTACCTTTGGCCTACTGCAATATTGTTTATTAATCCACTTGAGCAACATGATGGTCACTCTGGTAGTGTATCTCTAAAGATCTTATTCGATAAAGTATAAACGAACAACTTTTCTTGTTACGTTTGCAGGAAAAACCCTAGGGGAGTGCTCATCTCCCCCGGTCCAGGTAATAGTTTGCAAATATTAACCAAAAGCATAAGAATTTGTCGTATGTATTTAACCGTGTTATTCACTTTGTATCCGTTCTATGGGTGCAAACAATTGTGGAACTCGGAGGTGTTGTACCTTTGTTTGGTGTTTGTATGGGTTTGCAGTGCATCGGTGAGTGTCCTAGCCTACTTTTAAGTAATTGTTATTCTAAGCTAGTTAGATCGGAGGCTAACCCCTAGTTGTGCATGGAAGCTGATTGATCGCTTGCTGGTTGGAATTTTAACATAATCGCAAGATGCAGGAAAGATATGCATGGAAAAAGTTGTCTTGTATATTACGATGAGAAGGCGGAAGATGGTTTGTTTACGGGATTGTCAAAGTATATGTTCTTTTCTCATGATTTTCCGATACATCTCTGGTTCCACGCTTTAAACTTCTAAATCCAGAGAGCATGGAGAAAAAAGAGGCAGCTGAATCCAAGAATTAGAGGTTTTGTTCTTCACACAAATACCCCGATCTGCAAAGCCAATAATCGCTTCAGATCATTTCTCCTTCAGCATCATGTAAGCTCTCAAAACTTTTCTTAACACTTGTTTCTTACAGGAAAAAAGTAGAAAATTCTTGGTCACCAACAACCATGGAATCATTTCAATGATTTACATGTTATTTCTCATGTATATGTTAATGTATGCATCCATATGATATACATATATCAAACAAATCTTATCTGGTTTAAAAGGTTGTGAGATATAGCTTTTCCATGAGTTTTGCATGAATGCTTACAGATAACTTATAAATCATTGTTCTTCTTCTTTCTTTTTTGCATTTCAATCCTACTCATTCAGATTGCAATTTCCAGTTCAAAATTGGCTGTCAAATTATAATTGATGTCAACCGCAAGTTGTTTCAAACATTTGTGACCCTTATCCTTCACAATTCACATTACCTTTTGTGCAAAAAGGTTTATATGTGATGTACTTTGAATTAAATAAATTTATTATACCAACTAGTAAGCAGATTAATGTATTTAAAAAATTTCTGTTGAGAGATTCACCCACCAAAATTAAATGTACGACGCGGGTTACAGATTTGGAGCAAATATGGTCAGCTTTCATATATTCATTGTTTGAATTGGTTTTGTTTATGCAGATGCAAATTTGAATTTAGATATTCGAATCTTACTCCATATTATGGAATAAAGAATCCATTTGCTTCATATATTCAACATGCGATTTAAACTTTTAAATTCATATTTTTGTAATTTTTGAATATCTAACGAATAATAATATTTAATTTGTATTTGAATTCTGATAGTATACTCCAATAATTTGAGAATAAAAATAAATTTAAAATTTTAAGCAGATTTACATATTCGAATTCATATATATTACGTGCCCTAATCTTGAAGTTAATGTCGTTTCTTAGCCTAAAGAACATCCCCATCAAAGTTGAAACCATGGTTTCAGGTCCCCAACTTGTCAGTTGTCGCATCTAACCGACCATAGATTCCAACTACCCTTGGACCATGTGTACAAATTCCTTTTGGGTCTCACACACATACAAGATTGCCCTAAACTCTGGACATTAAATGCCACAATTTTGGGTGCTGCAGATGTTTCTTTGAACCACCAGGAATAAAAGCTGAATATTTAAATTAAAATTAATTAAAAAAAAGGAAAAAGAAAAGTATTTTATTGAACCCAATCTGTAAAAGCTATAGAGAGATAACATAAATTATAGAAATGAAACATATAAAAACAACTCTCTCTCTATATATGTATATACACAAAGCTGATCCCCCCTCAACTAAATAATGATGCAAAGCCCTCTTTATCAGATGGAATCAGCCTCGGACATGCTTGCTCGGCTGCGGTGGTGTCGTTTCCCGTGGTGGCGCCTGCCTCCTCCAAATGTTACCGGATCGAACTTCTTCAGTCGTTCGGCTTCTTGGGGATTGACCAAGCACTCGGGAGGAGGGACTTTGTATCTGGTTTGGTCATAGCAATAGGAGTATGTCATGTGCTTCCTCCTAAAGCTATTCATCTTGCTTCTTTGTGATGGGGTGATACCGGTCGTGAGTTGTTCCAGACTTTGAATGTTGTCGCACCTCTTTGATGAAAACTCGATCGGATCAACCGCGCAGCCATGAAGGATTAAATCGGAGAATTCGGCTACGTACGGAGCGTATTTGTAATTGACTCTGTATTTGCCACCATTAGTTGCCCAATTGGATCCATCCCATATTGTAGCATACAAAGACATTGGCTTAGAGGGGAAATCTCCCCCCATTGCAGCTGTTCTTTTGAACTCTCTAATGGGGATATTGTCTACATAAAATCTGAAAAAACAAAAACATATCCATGTCAGAACATACATGTATCCGACACTCATTCACGAGTCCGAGTAACGTAGAAACGGACAATTATTAGAAGCAAAAACCAGAATTCACATTGTGTTATATAATTAACATACCAAAATAAGAAATCCAACCCTACATTACAACAGAAACATCAACATCAAAACCAGAAACTCTTCAAGAGAGCTAATCATACAATGTTTCAATGGTTAAAACTTGTTGTGGTTGAAGCAGAGATGAGAACTAAAGGATTAAACCTATAGTGGAAAATGGAAAGCAACGCGACAACGAATTATAGGAGAGATATTCCGACTCAGGATATGAGTCCCGACGCATGTATTCGGAGGATCTTTATTGAATGCGAGTTAATTGGGATCGATTTTCGATACTTACATGATGTGAGAATCAGTCCAGAGAAGGGTGTACTGATGGAAATCATCAGCAGGATCAAACCAAAGATTGTATCTTTCTTCTCTGCCAACATTGGTGCTTCCATTGCCATAAACATTGGTCTGAATTCTCCAATCTTTGCCTCTGATGTTACCCAAGAATTCAAAATCAATTTCGTCGTGGTTCTTCTCGAATAAATCACCATTCGACATCTGTTGTCACATAAAAAAAGAATCAATTTTCAGGAAATTCATCTCCTTGAAAATCAAAATCCCTGCAACAACATGCAAATTGGGAAAAGGGGAAACTATCTGTAATTCATCATATATTCTAATCAACCTGAGACAACTTTAACATGTTCATAGTCATAACTCATAACCAACCATGTCTGGGATTTTTTAAAGAAAAACAGTGGCAATTGGCAAACTCATCTGAGTCTAACTAGTTTGATCAGAATTTTAATCAGTATAAAAAAGGATTAACCAAGAACACAGATGGACTCACATAGAATGCAACCACAACTCCAGCAGTATAATCGGCAGGCAACTTGATGGAAGCACTGAAGTAACCATGCAAGTAAAGGTCTTGAGAAACAAATCCAGACCCTGTTTTTTTCCACCACCACAAAGCAAAAATCTTTCCTTTTCAATGAAACAACAAAGAGGGAAACAAACCCAGGAAATAAAACAGCTAAAAAGAAACAAACCTGTTCTCTCATTCAAAGTCAAGTGAA